>CM077078.1:193014898-194223312 GCA_039513925.1 Platanthera zijinensis
GTGCTGAGATTGTTTGGGAGGTTTAAGACTTGTTGTTGGTATTGATTGTGGATGGGTATGGTGTTTTGGGATAAGTGTTGTTTTTAATAATTAAGGTAATGCATTCTTTTAATGTTTGTAAAATGAATGAATACCTGATCACACGAATTCCTGGCACTAACAGTAATGTCCTAGAGTCTAAAAGGACTTTTCGTGAGAGAGCGAACTCCCAAACCTTTTGTAGTGACTTTGTCACTTACCACGTTGAGGCTGAATCCATCCACCTATAAGGACGCGATGAGATCAAGGGATTCCTACTCTGGAAAAAGCCATTGATGAAGAGATGAACTCTTTGCTTCAGAACAACACCTGGACGTTGGTTGATAAGCCAAGAGGAGCTAAAACTATAGGTGTAAGTGGGTTCGAAAAAGAAGCTCAATCCTGATGGTAGCGTAGCTAAGTATAAAGCGCGCCTGGTGGCTAAAGGTTTCACACAAGTTAGTGGGGTGGATTACTTTGATGTATATTCACCAGTGTGTCACTTAGCAACCATTAGGATCCTACTTGCTATTGCGTCTATTGAGAACTTTATTGTTCATCAAATGGATGTTAAGACTGCGTTCTTGAACGGAGATCTGACCGAAGAAATATACATGAGTCAACCTGAAGGCTTCATAGTAGACGGTCACGAAAATAAGGTCTGTAAGTTAATCAAGTCGCTATACGGACTAAAACAAGCACCAAAATTATGGCATGAGAAGTTTGACTATAGTAAGGAACATGTGATTCATATCGAGTCTCTCGGACAAATGTCTTTACATACGTCATAGATCGAACAAAGTCGCTATAATATGCTTGTATGTGGATGATATGCTGATACTTGGTTCTGATCAATCCGTAGTAGATGACGTTAAGTCAGAACTAATGAAAGAGTTTAGCATTAAGACCTAGGTGTAGCTGAGACTATTCTAGGCATGCAAGTGAGTTTTGGAAAAAAATGGCATTTTCCTAAGTCAAAGCCACTATATAAAGTCCATGTTGGACACGTGGGGATATAGTGAACGTAGAGCAGTGGCGACACCTTATGATTATAATAATCGCTTGAAGCCCAATGATGGAGCTGCGATTCGACAGTCAGATTATGCTAAAACTGATTGTAGTCTCATGTATGCTATGGTCTGCACAAGACCTGACATAGCCTTTACGGTCGGCATGTTAAGCAGATTCACTAGTAATCCTAGCCAAGACCATTGGGATGCCCTCGATAGGCTGATGCGATACCTAAAGCACACCCAAACGTATGCTTTATGTTACCATGGTCATCCTCCAGTTTTGGAAGGATATTCTGATGCATCATGGTGCTCAGAATTAAATGACAGCAAGTCCACTAGTGGATTTATATTCACACTAGGAGGAGCAGCTGTAGCTTGGAAGTCCAAGAGGCAATCATGTATTGCGCTATCTTCTATGGAATCCGAACTCTACGCTCTAGCTTCAGCGGGAGAAGAAGCAGAGTGGATAGAGATTTGGTGATGGACATTCCATTGACGAGCCTGAAGTTGAGTTCTGTTGCAGTTTACTGCGATAATCAGGCTACTAAAACGATTGCTACGAACACTTTGTTCAATAGCAAAAGAAGGCAACTACGGATGAAACAGGCCTGGTTGACCTCCCTTACGATCAAGGATTGTGAACCTCGTTGATGTGAGGTCAAAAGATAATGTTGCAGACGCCTTGACAAAGGGCTTAAATAGAGTTCTCACAATAAAAACATCGGGGGAGATGAGATTAAAGTTCATAGAAATATGAAACATCCTCCAATGTTTATGTTTTCATAGCAAAGAACCTATAGTCGCAACATTCAAGCATCTAATAACAGACTGAAAACTCCAAATAATTTCTTGATGAAAGCCCAAGATGATTAGATGCTAGTCATTCCACACCTGATGACTCAACATCTTTCTCATTGTAAGCGATTTGAGAATTATTCAACTGGGAATAGAAAGTCGTTGCATGAGTTAATCTAACATTAGTAATCATAGCACATTATTCCACATTTGATAATGTTGCAAATAACGGTGTGCCAAGTCATATGACAAGGCACATAGTGGTCACTAATGAGTAAGATAACAACGTTTGATTTATTAAAATCAAAACTTGACTGGTCCTAGCTAGACTGGATGAGATGCTGACAGTGTTACTTCACTACTGCTATAAGTACTAAGCTCATTTAGGAAGAGCTAGCTTACTTTGATACGTCACTGCATATGTTTTTATGAATTCATAGAGTCTGACTCATGAAATTCCTTGCAGGCACTAGTGAAGATGGAGGAGAGAAAGTGGATTTTGACATAGATGATGATGATCTACTCTCAGAGTAGAATTGTTACACGTGTATCTGTAGTCATTTTACTGTTTTTCCAGACTTATTTTATTGTTGAGTAGCACATGTTTCTTTTGATATACTCTGTTGATGTTTTAAAATTCATGTTTATGTTTCTTTAAAAAATTGTGCTAACTCTTATGAAAATATGTTAAGTCGGAAATTTATTTTAATATTCTCCACTTTCTGCACTCCGAAACGTATACGTTATTTGTCACAAATATAGGAGGAGATTGTTAGGTGTATATTTGGTCAAATTAACGTGTTCGGAGGCTTAACGGTCGTGTCGGGTACACGGTTAACCCATACCCGTAGTAACTCCTAAGGGTTTGCCTATTTATACCCACCTAGGGGCAACGGGTAGGGGATTCCACCTAGATCCCCATCCGGATGCTTCGAGCAACTTCCACAAAGATATCATAAACGATATCCAACAATCAACATGTTGCATCAGAGGAAAAATGATATATTTATTGCACGTGGCAGCATCGCTAGGACTCCGTCTTCAAATCCGTAGATGGGTTTGACCGAAAAATTTTAATTTAAGAGCAGGGGATCTGCACATAAATTTATTACAGGGCACTCTACCTGCATTTCTTTATGCGTACACCACTGCTTTGCTTCACGCCATTTACCTCCACTTCGATAACCTGGAAATGAACAACTGCTACTCAGTCATGTAAATTATAAAGTATGCACTATAAGGATATAATTTGGATACGGGCAACACATCGTGATTTACGTGCGGAATTAAATTCAGCCTTAAAATTTGCGATCCTATGGTGCAAATCCTACAAAAAAATGCAAACTGATTTTTGAATTCCAAATACGTGCTGATATTCAATGAATCATGACAAGAAGGCGACAGATATTTTCCCGTTTGATGTCAGCCCGTGTATCTAACTAAAGTTTGAGAGTGGAATATACAGTAAATACTCATATCATTTGCCCGAAATATACAATCATATTTTCTTAGTAAATAAGATATTTGTTTTGATAAAATACAATCATTTCTATCAGAAAAATGTTCATTTTTTTGTCACCGTGCTTTCCTTAATTCTTATAAGATCACATCTTTAGCGGTGATCTTAAAAATGTATTTTGATTCCAAAAAATAAATGTATTCTTAGCACTAGCGCTGAAAGAAATATAAGCCTTATGCGGTTCAAATAATGTCTATAAAAGATGAGTCATTGGATCAAATTATTTGTACAAGAGAAGAGCATTTAATTCATACTGAAATTTTTTCAATTAAGCCTCGGTTTGGCACGATGTTGGTGGTCATGAATATGTGGGTTAAATTGTCATTCGTTAACGTCTACTTAAGAAACTTCATCCACTTTTATGTTCAAATAGATGATGTTTGTGAGGCAATCCTTAACGAATGATGGTTTAACCCATGAGTTTATGGCCGTCACCACCGTGCCAAACGGAGCCTTGCGCGGGTTATCGTGGCTTATTTGCACCGGTGAGGTTGGAAAAAAATGTCATTGTCATATCATATTCTTATGATCCAAACTAGTTTCTTTTTTTGGTAAGGTAGTAACATTTGTCATACTAAACATATATTTTATGACAATGACACTTTTGTTCGACTTCACCGGAGCAATAAGATACGATAAGCGGCGCCAACGCAGCTTAAATTAGTAAAACCTCGTGATGGGAAAATCAACTGGGATGAAGATTGTAGTGCAATGAGGGGTGTTGAACGGGTTAGTTTCCACTGTATCAGCTTCTTTTCTTTTTTGTTGTTGTTTTGAGCCTTTGTTGTTGCACCAAGTATTAGTGAATCTTTTTATTACTGTGCCCGACTTCCTTTGTTGAAAATTGCGAAGTGTAAGTGGAGGTTGATCAAGCAGATCGGGCGGCCTGGGCCGACTGTCCATGCGAACTGGTCGAGGAGCTTGGCGGTCTGGTGTTGGCGGCCTGTTGTGGCATTCAGGAGGTAGCCGTGCGGATAGAATTGGAGTCCGCCTGCTTGCACCAGTTGCGGATTTGGAGCTTATCCGCGGACTGTGCGAACTGGCTATGAGTCCGGCAGTTATTTGCTGGCTTTGCTGCTGTGCGAGTTAGAGCCTTATTGGCGGGCCGTTTTGGAGCTGGCGGATTGGGGCCTTGTCCGCGAGCTCGTGCCGGACTTCTAGTTTGGACTTGTTACTATCCGTGACAAGTCCACGGTTTTTGCTAGTCCGCAGTGTCCGCTGTTGACCGGGCGGTCTGCCTGTTGGTCGTGGACACGTTGCTAGCTGGTGTGGTGTCCGCAGTATCCGCAGAGTCTGCTTGTTGACCGGGCGATCTGTGCCAGGATCGTGGACTTGTGTGTGCGGGCTGGTGCCGTGTCCGCGTGTAGCGTGCAGACTGTTGTAGTGAGTAAAGTGTTGCGGTGTCCGCTTGATGTGTTACTTGCGGACTGGTGCGGTGTCCGCCAGGTTGCGGACTGGCTTCTTTGCCATGTTGCTTGTCGGTTTCCGATGTCTGACCAAGTCCTTGCGGACTGGGTGTACTGGAAGTGCTAGCTGCGATCAAGGGGCGGTTAGTGTAACATCCCATTTCCGGCTAGACCCCTAGAGTCGGTTGGTTGTGGTAGAACCCTGGGGAGCCCAGAAATCGAAATAAAGCGACCAAGAATTCGGGTTACGGGTTAGTCACGCCCGTGACCGACCCGTCACACCCGTGACCTGGGGCGTGACTCCTTCGACGATCGTCGATTTCACTTAGACGATCGTCGGGCGCAGAATTTTGCCTCATGTCCTGTCACGCCCGTACCCGCAATGTCACGCCCTGTGACATAGCTGGACCACCTTCGACGATCGTCGATTTCATTCGACGGCCGTCGGCCAGGAATGGCCACACGGGCATGTCACGCCCGTGACCCGCAATGTCACGCCCGTGACATAGGGCGTGACCACCTTCGATGATCGTCGATTTCAGTTCGACGGTCGTCGGCTAGGAATTGGCACACGGGCATGTCACGCCCGTGACCCACAATGTCACGCCCGTGACATAGGGCGTGACCACGCTCGACGATCGTCGATCCCAATTCGACGATCGTCGAACCAGAATTGGTCACACGGGCCAGTCACGCCCGTGACCCGGGTGTCACGCCCGTGACCACCCTTCGACGATCGTTGATCTCAGTTCGACGATCGTCGAACCCAGAATTGGCTAACCAGGCCTGTCACGCCCGTGACCTATGTGTCACGTCCGTGACCAAGGCCGAAACGTCAGCCAGACTGAAAATTTCGGTAACCGACGCCATAATAAATTCTGATTATGGGAATGAAAACCAAGAGTATTTATGGGCCGTTTTCTACTTTAATTATTTAAATAATTAAGGAAATGTTGGTCCAATAGGAAATCGCCACCTGACGAACACCTCTTCATCTCCAACGTTTCAAATGCCTTTGCCATAACCGAAACGTCATTAAGGGAATTATTAATGGCCGCGAACGTTTCATCCTTTCCCCCTTCCCACTTGCTGATCTATAAAAGACTCCTAAGAGCAAGAGGAAAAGGTTACACACTCCCTCAAACTGTTTCAGATTTTCCCCCTTGCTGTTGAAGAATTTCCGGCGACGCCACCACCGCGCAAATGGCTTCCCGACGCTCTGCACGCCTCCAACCCGCGAACAAGGTCCTCCCCTCCCTCTTCTTCTGCGGATAGATCTTAGAAATCGTCAGGAGAGATATCGGGCTCAAAAGAGCCAGATCGGGTGAGCGTATTCGTGGTTTTCTGAAAATTTCATGGTGGCGGGTTCGCCGGAAACCGCCTCTCCGGCGGCCGTGCCGCCGCCCGACGATAGCCCTCACCTCGACAGAGGTGGTGGTGGTGGTGGCCGGCCAGGGAGATGGCTGGATGGCCGGGAAATAGCTTGGAAAAGCTACATGAAATTAGGTTTTCAGGGCTCTGTTTCGGGCTGTAGAAGAAGATGAACAGTGCCATTTAATTAGATTTTATTTGTGAAGCAATTTCTGAATGAAAATATCTGTCACTTTAAATAATTTGGGAAAAATATCTAGAGGCTCCTAAAGGAAAAGTAGTCAACATAGAAAATGTAGCCCTTGAAGTCTAGTTTAATTTAAAATTAATTTCACTCGATTTAGAATCCTGGTTAGACCATAGCACCCTTTTGGTGAGGTCTATCCAGAGGGCCATTTGGACCTTAGAAAGATTCCCCACTCTAAACCAGTCATCAAAATGACTTGAAATTTGGGGTGTGGCCTAATCTTACCTATATCTAGGTGTTATACAAAAATGAGAATTTTTGGGAAATATTTTTCTATAGTTTTGAGAAAAATTCAATAATCCTATTTTAATTTAATTAGATGGTTAAATAATTTCCAAACCCTCCCAAATTTTGGTGAGTGGTCCCTGGGTTCACCATATGGTTCTGTATAATTTTTCATCTCATTTGGAGATGGTTTGGATTAGAAATGATCAACCCTAAGTTTTGCCCTAATAAGGGGTCTTAGGTTAAAAGTGCACTTTTGAGATTTAAGTGGTCAGATCACCTCAACAGAGGCTGAGATTTTTACCACTGGATAATAATATTCTCTAGCACCCCCTCATAGAGTTTGAGGTGGATCGGGGTAAGTTTTTCCTAAGAACCAAGGCCAAACCCTAAGGATGGATCTTGGTGGTTTGTGAAGGTCATGGAGTCAAATAACCTTGGATTGACCCGAAATTGGGTGGAGAAAACCATAGGACCAATATAGTTCTCTGGATGAAATCTTAGTAGATTTGGAGACCGTTGGGATACCTAAAAACCTAACCCTAGTTTAGGGTGCAAAACTTGTAGAGATAGGAAATGACACTAAATCACATTGAAAAGTGTTGAGATTTGGGTAAAGTGAATTATAGGGATGGTACAAGCTCTGGATATTTTACTATGAATTTTAAGATTATTATTTTGGGTACTTCATTAACGATTTAGTAGCTTGTATGATTTGCTTAGAAAATTTATTATGGAACACACACTTCCTGGAAATTGATGAAATTTAGACAGAGAACGTTTATTATGGTTTTAAATCTCTGTGAATTTTTATGGGATTTTTGGAAGTTTAATTCTAAGGCTTGCTTCATTAAGTATGTTTTACCTTGATTATTTGATTAAATCTTTAGTGGTGTTTAGCAAGCTAGTAAAATTATGATTCATTGAACAAAGATCTTTTATATGTCATGCTGATGATTAGTAATTTTTCTATAATTTTTCGATGAATAATTTCAGTACTTCCTTCATTACGTAGAATTAACGTGATTATACTGGATAAATTATTTAGAGGCTAAATACTTTCTGTAAAATTCTGGGAATTTGTATTTGAGGTTATCTTGCTGTTATTTAATGATCATGATTTTTGAGTAGCCTTTACTTAGGAGGATCATGTAGTTCATGTTTAAAATGACCCATGGCCCGTCCTTTGGGAAAATTAAATAAATATCAGATTAATTAGGAAAATTATAAGTTTTTGGATTTAGATAAATTATGATATGGTAGACCTCCAGTAAATATTATAGGAGATTTGGAAGATAATTTGGTGTACCTCCCCTTGTGTACCTCATATAGCTTAGGATGGTCTGCATATAGTAAAACCACGGAATTTTGATAATTGAAGGTTGGTAGGGTAAGTTAAGATTGAGTTCATCATTGGAAGTCAGGACAAGTAGAGTGTGAGATTGGTCAAGGATAAGGGAGTATGGGAACGACGAGAGATCGTCCATCCCGGGAAGAAGAGGAAGAGTTTTAATACTCTAGGGTTAGATCTAAAGTAACTAAAAGGGGATCGGGTTAAGGGAGATCAACCAATAATAATAAGTGCCTTGCGAAAGGGAACTTCGGGCCGTAATGCCGCCGTCTTGGTTCCTAGTGCCCCTTGAGAGCCCTTCACGGGGTATACCGGGGGCAGTCCTGGGCTAACGTAAACCATAGGAATAATAAATTGAAAGAGCAACTAGTATAACTAGGGTTGCACATACACACACCTCGGTAGCTAGGAAGGTAGAATAATTGGTTTGGTTGCTTTCAGATAGTAGCTCTGAAGGTAGATGCACGGACGGATTGTCCGAGGGGCCGAGGGCTCGAGGGTTGGAGTACAGAATAAAGGTGGTGGGTCTTTGGTATCTGATTGTCGTTCACACCGGCATCGGTACGCTGACTCGGCGGTGTGGGACACTTAGCCAAAGAAAGTCTGGTGGGTACAGCCAGCAGTAGTACGCGGATACTCTAGGTTGTGTTCTTCTAGAGGCGTACGGAAGGGCTAGGCCTGGTAGTGTGGATGCCCGCCTAGGAGTGGGGGGCCCGACCCACTGTCTCCGTTTGCCACTACGGAGGTTCCTGGGAGTGAAGCTAGATGCTCGAACAGGGGGAACTAAGGTCTGTGCGCATAGAGTCGTGTGCGTGTGTTGCACTTGCATGAATCATGGCATAGCATATCACTACACTCATAATTGCATACAACCGACACCCCAACGTATAAATCAGTATGAGACTTTTTATACGATGGGAGCCTTGAAGAAGATCCCTTAACTTATAAGTTTGTATGAGCATTCATATAAGTTAAGGTTACATACTTACTTACTTGTTTGTTTACTTACTGTTCTCTAGCTGCCTTTTTATACAATTTGTTACTTATTAATTGCTCCACCTATTACAACATTTACACTGTTCACCTGTTATAACTTGCTAGTTAGGTCCACCGTCACCTGCTTGATTATTCTCCACTTTTGTAGCTTCCCTTTCCTCCTCTTCGCCCGGTGCTTAGGAGTCGTGGTGGTAGGGGTAGGGGATGATAGGGCTTAGTCTTTATGACTAATGGTTTTCGAACCAAACATTACAGGAGCTCCGGATGGGAGACAGGGACCAGCACCAGCGGAGTACGGCGTGCATGGAGGTGGGACAGTCTAGCATCGGTGCACCTGCGACCAGCTCCGTGAGTGATTAGTATTTTCTTAGCTTCCGCGATGAGTGACTTGTAGTGAGGACTCTGATGTACTGGGCTCGAGCCCATTTATCTATTTTCCTATTATTACTATTGATGGACTGGTTATGATTTCACTTTTATTTACATGTTTCTGTGGACTTGTTTACATTTTTGTATAAATGCTTCTCTCTCTTGTGATCGAAAAGGGCCGGCAGAATTGGCGTTTTGTAGTGGTTGCCTTCCCGTGAGTCGGTGCCACCGCAAAGCGGCAATTCTGGGCTAAGACCCCGGTGGTTGAAAAAGAAAAAAAAAGGGGGTCTTACAAGTGGTATCAGAGGAGACCTCGATCAAAAGAGAAGTAGTCCACAAAAACCTTGGGCCACCCCCATGCGAGCTTAGTTTGCGGACAAACTAGCAGCGGAAGCAGTGGTGTGCCCATGAGGGAAATCACATGTGAAAGTCCATCCTAACTCTTCTTAAATCCCATTCATTCGCTCTCTAACAAATGGAATATTTACTTGTAGCCTGCGACGAACCCTACATCGCAGCAGGGGACACCTCAGGCTCCGAATGTGGTCCCGAATCCGCCAGCACCAGTTCCGTTCCAGCAGACGGAGATGGGGCAAACACTGACGGCCATCCTGGAGGCCTTCAGAGCCCAGCAAGCCCCGGCCCCACAGCCAAACCCCGGGGCCAATTGGATGACTGTCTTCCGGGGACTTTCCCCTCCATCCTACCAGGGGACGGAGTCTGCAGTACGTACGGAGGAGTGGTTGGGCACTGTTTACGAGATGCTAGCAGGGATTCGATGCCCCACGGAGGAGGCAGTCGCTTTGGCAGTCTCCTGCTTAGAGTCACATGGAAAGAGATGGTGGAAATCTCAGCTAGACACCACCTTTGCAGGGTGGACTGTGCTGATATTACTTGGGAGGAGTTCAGAGCAGCGCTCTTGGGACATTTTGTACCTCAGTCGGCGAGAGATGACCTGGAGGATAGGTTCCTGCGGTTGAGGCAGGGGAACAGGACTGTGGTGGAGTACTATCAGGAGTTCACTCACCTGGCCCGTTACGCGGACGCTTACCAGTTAGACGATGCTGGCTATGCCCGGAGGTTTTATAAGGGGCTGCAAGATGACATGAGGCAGGCCCTCCTTTTCGTCTCAGAGGGGAGTCTGGCCAGGATTCTGGAGATGGCTAAGAAAAGGGAGGCGGATCAGCTTACAGTGAGGAGCCGGAAGAGACCGGCTGATGATACAGTGATTGGAGGACGTAGAGACCGTCCTCGAGGCCAGGTTATTGGAGAGAGAAGGAACGGGGATCAGCCTCGTCAAGAGTTTGGGCAGGAGCAGAGGAGTCAGGGGGTATTGGCTCCCCAGCCTATACAGATGCTGGAAATGCCAAGGATGACAGAACAGCCACCGGTATGCTATCAGTGCAACCAGCCGGGGCATATCAAGAGGAACTGCCCTGTGAGGCGAGCACCCCCACCAGCACATCAGGGCGCTCCACCCCCCTGATAGTTTGGCGGACGAGGACAGGACCGAGGACGAGGGTTTCAGGATCGAGGCCGCAGGCCAGAGAGGGAGCAAATGTATGCTCTAGACCTGACACAGCCCCGGAACCTGGAGCAGGTTATCACAGGTATGACAGTACTTTTAAATTTTTATCATATAAACTAGTGTTCTAGATATAACCTGGTTAGAAATTAAGTAAAGACAACTGCAACAAGAATACTAAGACACTTAATTACCCCAGGCATAGTCTTCGTTAGCGGCAAGCCCGCTCACACCCTCTTCGACACTGGTGCGTCGCAATCATTCGTGTCAGAGGATTTCGTGAAAGGACTGGCAGGAGTGGAGCCATTCATCGGGAAGATGATGAGGGTGCGCCTACCCGACGGGTCAGAGATATTGACCTCTGCTCATTGTAATATGGAAGCAAGGATCGGCGGAAAGGCGTTTGAGGCACCAACGACGGTTCTGAGGATGCCAGATTACGATCTGATCCTGGGCATGACTTGGCTTCATTGGAACCATGCCCAGATCGATTGCATGGCGAAGAGGATCACCGTGAGGCACGGCGACTCCTTCATTGTTATCGAAGGTATTATATCAGCACCCCGTACTTTACTATCGTCTGTGCAGGCCGTTAAGGCCCACCTGCAGGGGGAAGAGGTTTATCAGGTCCTCTTTGAGGCGGTCGTAGCCAAGGATTCCATTGCAGATATTCCGGTAATGCGGGACTTCGCCGACGTGTTTCCAGAGAAGCTACCAGGGTTACCCCCGCACCGAGAGAAGGACTTTCAGATTCAGCTCGTACCGGGGGCTAAGCCGGTATCCAGAGCTCCCTATCGAATGGCCCCAAAGGAGTTGGTGGAATTCCAAAGCCAGCTTCAGGAGTTAGTGGAGGCCGGGTTCGTTCGGCCTAGCTCATCACCGTGGGGAGCTCCGGTGCTGTTCGTTAAGAAGAAGGACGGGACCCTTCGACTGTGCATCGATTACCGGGCTCTGAACAGGTTGACAGTCCGGAATAATTATCCCTTACCACGGATAGACGAGCTTTTTGACCAGCTGGAGGGAGCCCATTGGTTCTCAAAGCTGGATCTGAGGTCAGGGTACTACCAGCTTCGTATTCGGGAGGAGGACATCACGAAGACGGCCTTCAGCAGCAGATATGGCTTGTACGAGTTTACCGTGATGCCGTTCGGGCTCACGAATGCACCCTTTGCATTCATGACTTTGATGAATCGGGTGTTCGAGGAGTATCTGGACGTCTTTGTCATTGTATTCATCGACGACATTCTCATCTATTCAAGGACGGAGGAGGAGCACGTGAGACAGCTGGCCTTGACCTTGGGGAAGCTGCGTGATCATGAGATGTATGCCAAGTACAGCAAGTGCCAGTTCTGGCTAAAGGAGGTGACCTTTCTGGGCCATGTCATCAGTGGAGCAGGTCTGACAGTGGATCCTGCAAAGATCCAGGCAGTACGGGATTGGCCATCGCTAAAGTCGGCCACGGATGTTCGAAGTTTCTTGGGACTTGCCGGCTACTACTGGAAGTTCGTCGAGGGGTTCTCTCAGATTGCCCTCCCTCTTACGTCTTTGACAAAGAAGGAGTCCCCTTTTATATGGACACCTCGATGCGAATCTGCCCTCCAGGAGCTGAAGGATCGTCTCACCTCGGCCCCCATCCTTGCTCTTCCATCAGGGAAGGAGGGATTCCAGGTATATACAGATGCTTCCTATCAGGGGATGGGTGCCATCCTTATGCAGAATGGGCACGTAATAGCCTATGCCTCCCGTCAGTTGAAGCAGCACGAGCAGAACTACCCCATGCACGATTTGGAGATGGGGGCAGTCATTTTTGCTCTTAAGATCTGGCGACACTATCTCTACGGAGTACATTGTGATATCTTCTCCGACCACAAGAATCTGAAGTACGTCGACACCCAGAAGGAGTTAAACATCAGACAGAGACGCTGGGTGGAGTTTCTGTCGGACTACCAGTATACCATGCACTACCATCCGGGGAAGGCGAACGCGGTCGCAAATGCTCTGAGCCGGAGAGCGAGTACGACAGGAGTAGGCCCGCAGCTGATGGCCTTGGAGTTGATTAGATCATTCGAGGAGATGCAGATTTCGCTAGTGTCTGAGGATGACCCGGAGCTGTACATGGAGTACCTGGGGTCGATGGCTACTACTGATGACATTCGGGACCGCATCAGAGATGGGCAGATGCTGGATGAGAGAGCTGAGCCGATATTCCGAGCCTTGGAGGAAGGCACGACGGGAGATTACTCCTTGAGGGATGGGCTCCTGTGTTTCCGAGGCAGAGTCTACATACCAGCAGGAGGACGGATCCGGGAGGATATTTTGACGGAAGCTCATTGCAGCCGATATTCGGTACACCCGGGGATCACCAAGATGGTAAAGGATTTAAAGAGGACGATGTACTGGCCGGGTATGAAGAAAGATATTACGTATTTTGTGACGCATTGCGAGGCCTGCCAGCTCGTGAAGGCGGAGTGTAGGAACCCGACAGGTTTGCTGCAGCCGCTTCCGGTGCCGGAATGGAAGTTTGAGGATATAGCCATGGACTTCATACATGGGCTACCTCGATCCCGTGCGGGGAATGACTCGATCTGGGTGATAGTGGACATGCTAACAAAGGTGGCCAGATTCATTCCAGTGGCAAAGGGCGCACCAGTCAGTGTATTAGTACGGAGGTTCATTGAGCAGTTTGTGCGTTATCATGGGGTGCCCAAGACTATCGTTTCGGATCGGGATGGGCGGTTTACATCCAGGGAATGGAGGTCAGTCCAGGCCCATCTGGGTTCTCGGTTGACATTCAGCACAGCTTTTCACCCTCAGACCGACGGACAGACAGAGCGCACTAACCGTACACTGGAGGATCTGTTGCGACTATGTATTTTGGACCGTGGCGAGCCTTGGGAGAGATTGCTGCCACTGGTCGAGTTTTCGTACAACAACGCTCATCAGTCCAGCATAGGCATGGCTCCATACGAAGCATTGTACGGAAGGAGGTGCAGAACCCCACTATCATGGGTTCAGGATGAGGATCCGCAGGCACTAGGCTCGGAGTTTGTGGGAGATACAGATGCTCAGATTAGATTGATCCGAGACAGGATGTTGGAAGCCCAGAGCAGACAGGCGAAATACTACAATGCGAGGCATCGCCAAGTAGAGTTCCAGGTAGGAGACCGGGTTTTCTTGAAGATACGGCCGATGCACGGAGTCTCGCGGGTTCGCGGGCGGAAGAAGCTCAGTCCGAGATATATGGGGCCCTATAGGATCCTGGAGCGGATCGGCCCCTTAGCCTATAGACTGGAGCTACCGCCGGAGTTAGCGGGAATGTATGACGTCTTCCACGTCTCCTCACTTCGGAGGGCTCTGCTACGCCCTGAGCAGCTGATTTCCTCGGCAGATGGCCCGGTGGCCTCGGATCGGTCAGTCAACTTGGAGCCTATCAGGATTGACGACACGGCAGTGCGTGTCTTGCGACGAAAGAAGGTTCCGTTGGTCAAGGTTCTGTGGAATAATCATGGGCAGGAGGAGCATACATGGGAGCCCCAGGACTTGATGCGGCAAAAATACCCGGAACTTTTTCGTCAGGTATACCTCACAACCCCTCTGGACAATCAATTTGCCTCCCTATTTTAAACCAATGGGACTGAAATTTCAAGAATAGGGGCTAATCTTTTGTTTATTGGGGTGAATATACCTAGTTAGGTGGGCAAATTAATCTTAGACTTGAAACCGCATAAAGCGAACATAACGTAGGGATGTAATTTCTTTAATTCTCATGGGATGTTACAAGCTTCTTTTCCCGATTTGAGTCCCGTAGGCTTAACCTTGATTTCGGGGACGAAATCTTTGTTTTGTTTATTGGGATTTGTAACATCCCATTTCCGGCTAGACCCCTAGGAGTCGGTTGGTTGTGGTAGAACCCTGGGGAGCCCAGAAATCGAAATAAAGCGACCAAGAATTCGGGTTACGGGTTAGTCACGCCCGTGACCGACCCGTCACGCCCGTGACCTGGGGGCGTGACTCCTTCGACGATCGTCGATTTCACTTAGACGATCGTCGGGCGCGGAATTTTGCGTCATGGCCTGTCACGCCCGTGACCCGCAATGTCACGCCCGTGACTTAGGGCGTGACCACCTTCGACGATCGTCGATTTCAGTTCGACGGTCGTCGGCCAGGAATTGTCCATACGGGCATGTCACGCCCGTGACCCGCAATGTCACGCCCGTGACATAGGGCGTGACCACCTTCGATGATCGTCGATTTCAGTTCGACGGTCGTCGGCCAGGAATTGGCCACACGGGCATGTCACGCCCGTGACCCACAATGTCACGCCCGTGACATAGGGCGTGACCACGCTCGACGATCGTCGATCCCAATTCGACGATCGTCGAACCAGAATTGGTCACACGGGCCAGTCACGCCCGTGACCCGGGTGTCACGCCCATGACCACCCTTCGACGATCGTTGATCTTAGTTCGACGATCGTCGAACCCAGAATTGGCTAACCAGGCCTGTCATGCCCGTGACCTATGTGTCACTCCCGTGACCAAGGCCGAAACGTCAGCCAGACTGAAAATTTCGGTAACCGACGCCATAATAAATTCTGATTATAGGAATGAAAACCAAGAGTATTTATGGGCCGTTTCCTACTTTAATTATTTAAATAATTAAGGAAATGTTGGTCCAATAGGAAATCGCCACCTGACGAACACCTCTTCATCTCCAACGTTTCAAATGCCTTTGCCATAACCGAAACGTCATTAAGGGAATTATTAATGGCCGCGAACGTTTCATCCTTTCCCCCTTCCCACTTGCTGATCTATAAAAGACTCCTAAGAGCAAGAGGAAAAGGTTACACTCTCCCTCAAACTGTTTCACATTTTCCCCCTTGTTGTTGAAGAATTTCCGGCGACGCCACCACCGCGCAAATGGCTTCCCGACGCTCTGCACGCCTCCAACCCGCGAACAAGGTCCTCCCCTCCCTCTTCTTCTGCGGATAGATCTTAGAAATTGTCAGGAGAGATATCGGGCTCAAAAGAGCCAGATCGGGTGAGCGTATTCGTGGTTTTCCGAAAATTTCATGGTGGCGGGTTCGCCGGAAACCGCCTCTTCGGCGGCCGTGCCGCCGCCAGACGATAGCCCCCACCTCGACAGAGGTGGTGGTGGTGGTGGCCGGCCAGGGAGATGGCTGGATGGCCGGGAAATAGCTTGGAAAAGCTACAGGAAATTAGGTTTTCAGGGCTCTGTTTCGGGCTGTAGAAGAAGATGAACAGTGCCATTTAATTAGATTTTATTTGTGAAGCAATTTCTGAATGAAAATATTTGTCACTTTAAATAATTTGGGAAAAATATCTAGAGGCTCCTACAGGAAAAGTGGTCAACATAGAAAATGTAGCCCTTGAAATCTAGTTTAATTTAAAATTAATTTCACTCGATTTAGAATCCTGGTTAGACCATAGCACTCGTTTTGGTGAGGTCTATCCAGAGGGCCGTCTGGACCTTAGAAAGATTCCCCACTCTAAACCAGTCATCAAAATGACTTGAAATTTGGGGTGTGGCCTAATATTACCTATATCTAGGTGCTATCCAAAAATGAGAATTTTTGGGAAATATTTTTCTATAGTTTTGAGAAAAATTCAATAATCCTAGTTTAATTTAATTAGATGGTTAAATAATTTCCAAACCCTCCCAAATTTTGGTGAGTGGTCGCTGGGTTCACCATAAGGTTCTGTATAATTTTTCATCTCATTTGGAGATGGTTTGGATTAGAAATGATCAACCCTAAGTTTTGCCCTAATAAGGGGTCTTAGGTTAAAAGTGCACTTTTGAGATTTAAGTGGTCAGATCACCTCAACAGAGGCTGAGATTTTTACCACTGGCTAATAATATTCTCTAGCACCCCCTCATAGAGTTTGAGGTGGATCGGGGTAAGTTTGCCCTAAGAACCAAGGCCAAACCCTAAGGATGGATCTTGGTGGTTTGTGAAGATCATGGGGTCAAATGACCTTGGATTGACCCGAAATTGGGTGGAGAAAACCATAGGACCAATATAGTTCTCTGGATGAAATCTTAGTAGATTTGGAGACCGTTGGGATACCTAAAAACCTAACCCTAGTTTAGGATGCAAAACCTGTAGAGATAGGAAATGACACTAAATCACATTGAAAAGTGTTGAGATTTGGGTAGAGTGAATTATAGGGATGGTACAAGCTCTGGATATTTTACTATGAATTTTAAGATTATTATTTTGGGTACTTCATTAACGATTTAGTAGCTTGTATGATTTGCTTAGAAAATTTATTATGGAACACACACTTCCTGGAAATTGATGAAATTTAGACAGAGAATGTTTATTATGGTTTTAAATCTCTGTGAAGTTTTATGGGATTTTTGGAAGTTTAATTCTAAGGCTTGCTTCATTAAGTATGTTTTACCTTGATTATTTGATTAAATCTTTAGTGGTGTTTAGCAAGCTAGTAAAATTATGATTCATTGAACAAAGATCTTTTATATGTCATGCTACTGATTAGTAATTTTTCTATAATTTTTCGATGAATAATTTCAGTACTTCCTTCATTACGTAGAATTAACGTGATTATACTGGATAAATTATTTAGAGGCTAAATACTTTCTATAAAATTCTGGGAATTTGTATTTGAGGTTATCTTGCTGTTATTTAATGATCATGATTTTTGAGTAGCCTTTACTTAGGAGGATCATGTAGTTCATGTTTAAAATGACCCATGGCCCGTCCTTTGGGAAAATTAAATAAATATCAGATTAATTAGGAAAATTATAAGTTTCTGGATTTAGATAAATTATGATATGGTAGACCTCCAGTAAATATTATAGGAGATTTGGAAGATAATTTGGTGTACCTCCCCTTGTGTACCTCATATAGCTTAAGATGGTCTGCATATAGTAAAACCACGGAATTTTGATAATTGAAGGTTGGTAGGGTAAGTTAAGATTGAGTTCATCATTGGAAGTCAGGACAAGTAGAGTGTGAGACTGGTCAAGGATAAGGGAGTATGAGAACGACGAGAGATCGTCCATCCCGGGAAGAAGAGGAAGAGTTTTAATACTCTAGGGTTAGATCTAAAGTAACTAAAAGGGGATCGGGTTAAGGGAGATCAACCAATAATAATAAGTGCCTTGCGAAAGAGAACTTCGGGCCGTAATGCCGCCGTCTTGGTTCCTAGTGCCCCTTGAGAGCCCTTCACAGGGTATACCGGGGGCAGTCCTGAGGTAACGTAAACCATAGGAATAATAAATTGAAAGAGCAACTAGTATAACTAGGGTTGCACATACACACACCTCGGTAGCTAGGAAGGTAGAATAATTGGTTTGGTTGCTTTTAGACAGTAGCTCTGAAGGTAGATGCACGAACGGATTGTCCGGGGGGCCGAGGGCTCGAGGGTTGGAGTACAGAATAAAGGTGGTGGGTCTTCGGTATCTGATTGTCGTTCACACCGGCATCGGTACGCTGACTCGGCGGTGTGGGACACTTAGCCAAAGAAAGTCTGGTGGGTACAGCCAGCAGTAGTACGCGGATACTCTAGGTTGTGTTCTTCTAGGGGCGTACAGAAGGGCTAGGCCTGGTAGTGTGGATGCCCGCCTAGGAGTGGGGGGCCCGACCCACTGTCTCCGTTTGCCACTACGGAGGTTCCTGAGAGTGAAGCTAGCTGCCCGAATAGGGGGAACTAAGGTCTGTGCGCATAGAGTCGTGTGCGTGTGTTGCACTTGCATGAATCATGGCATAACATATCACTACACTCATAATTGCATACAACCGACACCCCAACGTATAAATCGGTATGAGACTTTTTATACGATGGGAGCCTTGCAGAAGATCCCTTAACTTATAAGTTTGTATGGGCATTCATATAAGTTAAGGTTACATACTTACTTACTTGTTTGTTTACTTACTGTTCTCTAGCTGCTTTTTTATACAATTTGCTACTTATTAATTGCTCTACCTATTACAACATTTACACTGTTCACCTGTTATAACTTGCTAGTTAGGTCCACCGTCACCTGCTTGATTATTCTCCACTTTTGTAGCTTCCCTTTCCTCCTCTTCGCCCGGTGCTTAGGAGCCGTGGTGGGAGGGGTAGGGGATGATAGGGCTTAGTCTTTATGACTAATGGTTTTCGAACCAAACATTACAGGAGCTCCGGATGGGAGACAGGGACCAGCACCAGCGGAGTACGGTGCGCATGGAGGTGGGACAGTCTAGCACCGGTGCACCTGCGACCAGCTTCGTGAGTGATTAGTATTTTCTTAGCTTCCGCGATGAGTGACTTGTAGTGAGGACTCTAATGTACTGGGCTCGAGCCCATTTATCTATTTTCCTATTATTACTATTGATGGACTGGTTATGATTTCACTTTTATTTACATGTTTCTGTGGACTTGTTTACATTTTTGTATAAATGCTTCTCTCTCTTGTGATCGAAAAGGGCCGGCAGAATTGGCGTTTTGTAGTGGTTGCCTTCCCGTGAGTCGGTGCCACCGCAAAGCGGCAATTCTGGGCTAAGATCCCGGTGGTTGAAAAAGAAAAAAAAGGGGGTCTTACAGTTAGCCTATCTCATAGGGCGGTGACCACACTCCTCACCCCGCCTATAAATAGAATCCCGACACTTCATTTGTAACTGAGTGAACAGTAAGTTGAGCTCGGATTAATTGCTATGGACTCGGTTTTCCTATCCGTGCGGATTGAGCATGCTTAACTGGTTGCTGTTTGTAGGTGTCGCGGCTAGCACTGTGGAGCCAGGAGTTTGGTTCTGACTTCGGTCAGGTTCAGTAAAGCTTGCGGATTGCATTCGGCGGCTTGCCATTTTTTCTCTGCTTCAACTTTTCCAAGTTCAATAACCTGTTCGCCGGACTCGGCGGTTAGGCGGTCTGTTCTTCAGTTCGGCGACAGCTTGCAGTAGTAAGTGAATAACGGTGAGTCCGCGCGACCTCGTGTTCTCGGCGGACTCCGTGTTCTATTCATCTTCTAGCAGCAGTTCGGGCGGTCTCAGCGACTTCAGCGGACTGGGCGGTTTCAGCGGTCTCCGATTCTGTCGGCTCGGATTGTTTTGTAATCTTTTCTACTTTCCATTTTATACGTGCAAAATCATGTTTTGCCATGTATACCTCGCCCTGTAAAGAAGTTAATAAAAATTTGATCTGCTTGTTCCTTCTGCTTGCATTTGGTGTTTGAGCTTGCTTTCCCAGTTTCCGCTTGATCAAGGTGTGATCTTGATCGCTCGGAGAATATTAATTTGGCGTCAGACTATCTCGTTGATCATCTTAAGAAAATTCAACATGGTATCAGAGGGAGGTTCAGTTGCTTGAGCAGTGATCAACTTGTGTTGTGCTCTGTGCTTTTGAAAGCTTAGACCAGGTTTGCTGCAATGGAAGGAGGTTATGCAAGAGGTCTGAGCATTGAACTCTTGACGCCGACTAACTTTAAGAAGTGGAAGTTGTGCATGAAGAGTTATCTTCTGGGCGAGGAGTTATGGGAGGTCGTCGGTGGTGACAACAGGCAGGAAGTTACTGTTGCATTTGGGACTGCTGAGCAGGTGAGAGTCTGGAGGAGAACAAATGCAAAGGCTGAGTTTACCCTCAAGCGAGCTGTTTCACCGGAGTTGTTTGATCACATCATTGGATGTGAGTCAACTGCTGAAATTTGAACTTCCCTTGATGGATTGTTCAACAGGAAGAACGTAGCTAGGCTATAGTTTCTAGAGAATGAGTTGGCTAGGACAACTCAAGGAGACTTGTCCATCTCGAAGTTCTTTCTGAAGATAAAGAGTCTGTTTGCTGAGTTATCAGCGCTTAATCCTGATGGGCCTATCTCTGAGGCTAAGTTGAAAAGACACATAATCCGCGGCTTGTGGAAGGAGTATGTGGCCTTTGTAACCTCTGTTCATGGCTGGGCAACTCAGCCATCTCTGTTGGAACTTGAGAACCTGCTTGCTTCGCAGGAAAGTTTGGCCAGACAGATGCTGGAGTCACTATCTCTGAAGGAGGTAGTGAAGCGCTCTTCACAGGAAATAAGAAGAAGAGATGGGAAGGGAAGAAGAAGAAGACCATTGTTGAAGATGAGCCTTCAACCTCTTACCAGCCAAAGAGGAGCACTGCTCCTAAGAAGGATTGGAAGAAGAATTTGAAGTGCTACAGGTGTCATCAGCCGGGTCACTTCAAGCATGACTGCAAGGTCAAGATGCAGCCTAGGCATACTGTAGGCAAGGAGGAAGCTTGCTCTAGTACTGAGGAAGCTGGCTGGGGTGGAGATTTCATGGGTTGTTCAACAGGAAGAACGTAGCTAGGCTACCGTTTCTGGAGAATGAGTTGGCTAGGACAACTCAAGGAGACTTGTCCATCTCTAAGTTCTTTCTGAAGATAAAGAGTCTGTGTGCTGAGTTATCAGCGCTTAATCCTGATGAGCCTATCTCTGAGGCTAAGTTGAAAAGACACATAATCCGCGGCTTGCGGAAGGAGTATGTGGCCTTTGTAACCTCTGTTCAAGGCTGGGAAACTCAGCCATCTTCGTTGGAACTTGAGAACCTGCTTGCTTCGCAGGAAAGTTTGGACAGAAAGATGGCTGGAGTCACTATCTCTGAAAGAGGTAGTGAAGCGCTCTTCACAGAAAAGAAGAAGAAGAGATGGGAAGGGAAGAAGAAGAAGACCGCTGTTGAAGATGAGCCTTCAACCTCTTACCAGCCAGAGAGGAGCGCTGCTCCTAAGAAGGATTGGAAGAAGAATTTGAAGTGCCACAGGTGTCATCAGTCGGGTCACTTCAAGCATGACTGCAAGGTCAAGCTGAAGCCTAGGCATGCTGCAGGAAAGGAGGAAGCTTGCTCTAGTACTGAGGAAGCTGGCTGGGGTGGAGCTTTCATGACAGGCACTTGTGTCCGTGCTTTGTCCGCCATCAACTTTGAAGATGACTGGATCATGGAATCCAGGTGTGGTCATCACCTCATCGGAGACAAGTCGAAGTTCTCCTCGCTGCAAGCTTACTCAGGTAACAAAGCTATTATCGCTGCTGATAATACTGTTCATGCAGTAGAGAAGGAGAGGGTTGTGTCCTTAGGTAGTGATAAGGGGCCACTCACGTTTAGGAGTGTGTATCATATACTGGGCATGAAGAAGAACCTCTTCTCTGTAACCAGCAAGCTTACTCAGGTAACAAAGCTATTATCCCTGCTGATAATACTGTTCATGCAGTAGAGAAGGAGGGGGTTGTGTCCTTAGGTAGTGATAAGGGGCCACTCACGTTAAGGAGTGTGTATCATATACTGGGCATGAAGAAGAACCTCTTCTCTGTAACCAATGTGGTAGACGCAGGTTATCACGTTCTGTTTGGGCCAACAGAAGTGAAGTTTCTTCGTAACGTATCAACGGTAAAGGCTGATGTTGCTCACGTTGGGAGGAGAGTAAAAGACTTGTTTGTTCTTGCAACAAGATCCTACATTGATTGGATGAGGGCAAACGATAACACTGCTATTTGACATGAGAGGTTGGGGCATGTAGGGATGGATAGGCTTAAAGCTATGGAAAGAAGGAGCCTTGTGAAGGGCTTTCCTAAGCTAACATCCTTTAGCGATGGTCATGTTTGTGCAGGTTGTCAATTCGGCAAGGCTCATCGCCTTCCATTTGATAAGTCTCAAACAAGGAGCAAAGCACTATTGGAGTGCATCCATGGTGATCTGATGGGGCCAACCGCCACTACTAGCCATGGTGGGAGCAGATACATGCTTGTTCTGATTGATGATTACTTTAGATACACTTGAGTATATTTTATGAAGGAAAAGTTAGCAGCTTTCCAATTGTTTGTGGAGTTCAAGGAGCTGGTGGAGGGCCGGCTTGGCTTGCGGATCAAGAAGTTTAGAATGGTGGTAAGTTTGTCTCTTCCAAATTCTCTAACTTCTGTAGGAAGAACGAGATCCAGAGAGAGCTTACTTTTGCTCACACTCCACAACAAAATGGAGTGGCGGAGAGAAAGATCCGTCATTTGAAGGAAACCTGCAAATGTTGGCTTCATGCAAAGGGCATTCCCAGGTCCTTTTGGGCTGAAGGAATGGCCTGCGCAGCCTATGTCATCAATCAGATGCCTCTTAGTCCGCTCAATATGAAGTCTCCCTTCGAGATGTTGCTGAAGGAGAACCAAGCATGGAACACCTTCGGGTGTTTGGATCAACTTGCTATATGAATATCCCAGATTCCTTAAGGACAAAGTTTGATGCAAAGGCAAGGAAGCTTATATTTGCAGGCTATGATAAGCGGAAGAAGGGATGGAAGTGCATGGATCCTGCGATGAAGAAGTTTGTTGTTTCCAGAGACGTGATCTTTGATGAATTGACGTCATATGGAGGAAGCTCGGTTAATCGACTAGAGAGCAAGGTTGATGAAGAGCAGGAGATGGCTACTGAAGTTTTTCAAGAGGAGCTTATTGTTTCACCAGCTGCTCCTGTTACTTCAAGCTTTTGGCCAGAGGCTTCTGGTTCAGGAAGCAGGGGGAGAATTGCTCAAAGTTTGCCCGAAATTGGAGCAAAGACTAAAGTAGCAAAGGAGGTGGTGAGCAAGGAGCAAACCCTTCAGAGATTAAAGAGGACTATCAAGCCACCGACTCGATACCTTGAAGGGAATGCAGTTAGCTTTGTCTCCTATTTCTTTGCAGGCCCTCTGGATGAGCGAGAGCTTTCAAGCTTCAATGAGGCCACTGGAGTCAAGTAGTGGGAAGATGTCATGGAAGAGGAGATGGCTACTCTCAAGAAGAATGAAACCTGGGACCTTATGCCCAGGGTTGATTGCATTACTCTAGTAACTTGCAAGTGGGTGTACAAGTTGAATAAGAAGGCTGATGGGAGCATTGAAAGATACAAGGCTCGCCTTGTTGCTCGAGGATTCTTACAACAGTATGGAGAGGAATATGAGGAGACGTTTAGTCCAGTTGTAAAGTTGACTTTGGTTCGGGTGGTGATCGCCTTGGCTGCTTGTCAAAGATGGAGAATGTGGCGGCTTGATGTAAAGAACTTTTTTCTTTACAGGGAGATTGATAAGGACATCTTCATGGATCAGCCGCTTGGATTTGTCTCTGAAGTTCATCCGGACCACGTTTGCAAACTCAGGAAGGCTCTCTATGGGTTGAAGCAGGCTCCAAGAGCTTGGTATTAGAAGATTGCAGAATACCTCCAATTTTGCGGATACCTTGCTTCTAACTCGGATTCTAGCTTGTTCATCAAGAAGAAGGGGGAGCTTAAAGTCTTGGTCCTGCTGTATGTTGATGACATGATCATCACAGGGAATTCAAAGGAGGAAGTATCTAGGCTCATGGCTGAGCTTGCTATTCACTTCGAGATGAAAGACTTGGGAGAGCTTCATCACTTTCTTAGTCTCGAAGTACAGAGGAAGGAGAGCGGGATACTAATTTTCCAGAAAGGATATGCATATCGCATTTTGAACCGATTCAACATGAGTAAAGGAAAGAGTTGTTCTACTCCTCTGGATCAAGGGCTGAAGCTTTGACGAGATGAAGGAAGGATTCTTCCTGATCCCTTGGTCTTCAGAGCTCTAATGGTGAGCTTAATCTACCTAACCATTATAAGTCCAAACATTGCTTACACTGTTGGCTGAGTAAGTCGGTTTATGGCAGAGCCAAGGAAGACTCATCTGGTAGCGACAAAGAATATTTTGAAGCATGTCAAGGCTACTTCTGATATGAGACTCCTTTATAGGAGGGACTCGGGCTTTTCTTTGCTAGGATACACGGATGCTGATTATGGTGGTGACTTGGATGATCTAAGATCAACTTCAGGTTATGTGTTCACCTGTGGATCAGCGATCATCTCGTGGTGTAGTAAGAAGTAGGACTCGGTGTCCTTCTCTACTACGAAAGCAGAGGCCAAGGCTTCGACCTTGGCAGCTGGAGAAGCCATCTGGATGAGGAGGCTAGTAGAGGACGTCTATGAGGAAGTGCAAGGTCCTGCTCTACTCCGAGGAGATAATGAGAGTGCTCTTAAATTGGTGAATAATCCAGTTTGTCACGCAAGGACCAATCATATAGATATCGAACACCACTTCATAAGAGAGAAGGTGAACCTTGCTAACATCTTTACAAAACCGCTGTCGAAGGGGCCTTGTCAACGGCTACGGGGACTTCTGGGCTTGATCACCACTTCTCACTTCAAGGGGGAGTGTTGAAAATTGTGAAGTGTAAGTGGAGGTTGATCAAGCAGACTGGGCGGCCTGGGCCGACTGTCCATGTGAACTGGTCGAGGAGCTTGGCAGTCTGGTGTTGGCGGCCTGTTGTGGCATTCATGAGGTAGCCGTGCGGATAGAATTGGAGTCCGCCTGCTTGCACCAGTTGCGGATTTGGAGCTTATCCGCGGACTGTGCGAACTGGTTGTTAGTCCGGCAGTTGTTTACCGGCCTTGCTGTTGTGCGAGTTAGAGCCTTGTTGGCGGGATGTTTTGGAGCTTAAGGACTGGGGCCTTGTACGCCGAGCTCGTGCCGGACTTTTGGTTTGGACTTGTTACTATCCATGACAAGTCCAGTGTGTTTGCTAGTCCGCATTGTCCACTATTGACTGGGTGGTCTGCCTGTTGGTCGTGGACACGTTGCGATCTAGTGTGGTGTCCGCAGTATCCGCAGAGTCCGCTTGTTGACTAGGCGATCTGTGCCTGGGTCGTGGACTTGTGTGTGCGGGCTGGTGCCGTGTCTGCGTGTAGCATGCAGACTGTTGCAGTGAGTAAAGTGTTGCGGTGTCCGCATGCTGTGTTACTTGCGGATTGGTGTAGTGTCTGCCAGGTTGCGAACTGGCTTCTTTGCCATGTTGCTTGTCGGTTTGGTTGATGTCCGACCATGTCCTTGCGGACTGGGCAGACTGGCTGTGCTAGCTGCGATCAAGGGGCGGTTAACCTATCTCATTGAGCGGTGACCACACTCCTCACCCCGCCTATAAATAGGACCCCCCCGACACTTCATTTGTAACTGAGTGAACAATAAGTTGAGCTCAGATTAATTGCAGCGGACTCGGTTTTCCTATCCGCGTGGATTGAGCATGCTTAACTGGTTGTTGTTTGCAGGTGGCGCGGCTAGCACTGTGGAGCCAGGAGTTTGGTCATGACTTCAGTCAGGTTCAGTGAAGCTTGCGGATTGCATTCGGCGGCTTGCCAGTTTTTCTCTGCTTCAACTTTTCCAAGTTCAATAACCAGTCCGCCGGACTCGGCGGTTAGGCGGTCTGTTCTTCAGTTCGGCGACAACTTACAGCAGAAAGCAAATAACGGTGTGTCCGTGTGACCTTGCGGTCTCGACAGACTCAGTGTTCTATTTGTCTTATAGCAGCAGTTCGGGCGGTCTCGGCGACTTCGGCGGATTGGGCGGTTTCGGCGGTCTCCAATTTTGTCCGCTCGGATTGTTTTGTAATATTTTATGCTTTCCATTTTATACTGGCAAAATCATGTCTCGCCATGTATATCTCGCCCTGTAAAAAAGTTAATAAAAATTTGATCTGCTTGTTCCTTCTGCTTGCATCTGGTGTTTGAGCTTACTTTCCCAGTTTCCGTTTGATCAAGATGTGATCTTGATAGCTCGGAGAATATTAATTTGGCGTCAGAATATCTCGTTGATCTTCTTGAGAAAATTTAACATCCTTTTCCTTAATGACTGCAAGTGTAGCCATGTAAAATTTATTATTAAAACTCAGCTATGTAAGTCATCAATTCTCAATGTGTCTTTAGATTTGTAGGACCCAAGAGGGGGTGAATGAGAAACTGTCTTGAGATAGATCGACTAATTGCACTCAATTAATATATTTCATGCTACAATGAAAACAAAGTAAGAAGAAAGCCTGATTTTATTTCTCATAATATTTTTGTTACAAGTCTGCAGGAATTTTTAGAGACCCAGTTTACTTCTAGAGCATTCACTTGGGCTTTACGGTTTACATTACATTTTAGTAAATCTTTATCTGCCTTGATGACTATTTTATCCTCTCTGAAAACTTCCTTGACTTGCTTATCTCTTTTCTTTAGCTGGTGTCCTCCCAGTTGTTGGTGTCGCCAGATCCCTTGAGCTTCTTCTTCAGTCTTCCTAGTTGTTGGTGTCATCATGGTCGGAGTTGTCATCGTCAGATCACATGGTCTTCTCCTTCACCCCCCTCTTGATTTGGAGAGGTATGATTTTCATGGCTGCTCTCAGCTTTAGGAACTGAACTCTTGGTAGAGGTTTTGTAAGTAGATCTACGAGTTGTTCCTCTTTTTTGCAGTATGTCAACGGTAGTTTACCCTATTCCACTTGCTCACACACAAAATGGTGATGTATATCAATGTGCTTATTGCGATTATGGAAAGTAGGGTTTTTAACAAGGGCTATGACAGATATGTTATCACATCTGAGTAACATGGCTTTATCTTCTTTCTTCTCCGTCTCGATTTCTTTGATCTGCTTTTCTAGTGCTTTTAACCATGCGGCTTTGCAGGCAACATTTTATAATATCATGTATTCTTCTTCGGCGGAGGACAGAGCTATTGTCTGTTGTTTGCGGGAGCTCCATCAGATGAGCCTGTTTACATAGCAAAATATATATGCACTTGTGCTCCTTCAATCTCCCCTATCACCGGCCCAGTCGGAATCACAAAATCTAGTTAATTTATTTTCTCCTTTTTTCTCATAGATGAGCTCATAGTGTTTTGTGCCCTGGATATACCTTAAGAGTCTTTTGGCTGCCTCCATGTGATGTTTACTTGGATTGAAAACATACTTGAAAAATTTATTCACAGGGCACTCCAGACCGGGTGTAACGTCCCAATTCACGCTAGGCCCCTCGTGCGCACTTTTAAGTCAGGAAAGCTGACTTGGGCTCAGGGAGTGCTGACAGCTAGGCTTACACTTATGTAAGTGAGGAGAAGTTGGTCCAGAGTAGGACACGGGTAGTGACACGGGTAGTGACACGGGTGTGTCCATACCCGTGTGGTACTCTGGTGTCTTTGCGTCTTCTTTGTGAAATTTACAGAGGACACGAGTAGTGATACGGGCGTGTCCATACCCGTGTGGATCTCTGGCAATGTTGCGGATTCCTTGTTGTGTTTCCCGAGCAGGACACGGGTAGTGACACGGGCGTGTCCCTACCTGTGTGTGTGTATTCATCGAGTAGAGCTCGACTAACACCATCGAACGTGTTCCTCCCGAGCAGGACACGGGTAGTGACACGGGCGTGTCCCTACCCGTGTGTGTCCAAGCAGCCGTTCGACGATTTGTCGAGTGGAGCTCAACGAATCTTCAACCACGTTCCTTCCGAGCAGGACACGGGTAGTGACACGGGCGTGTCCCTACCCGTGTTGTTTAATTTCGGGTTTTGGCTAATTTTCCGGCCGCGTCATTTCAAAGGGACTCATTTACTAAGTTGATTGACGGTCCAATGACAGGCCGACACGTGGCTGTGCAGTTACCCAACTTCCCACATGAAAAGGGGAGAAAAACCTAGCAGTTTCTAGTCTTCCTTCCAAGACGTCGCTGTAAGAAACGGCTAGAGAGGAAGAAGGGGAGCCGATCTTCTTTCCATGAAGAACTAACACCGATCGAGGAGAAGAAGATGCCGCCAAGAAGGGTGACGAGATCCATGGATGGAAATGGTGGAAATGCAGGAAACGAGGTGAGCTTCCTCCTCTCTCCCTTAGTACTAGATCTTTAGTTATTTCTAGGAGAGATATCGACTCAAAAAGGGTCTTGATTTGTGAGAAAAAGGTATCTAGGAAAAGGCCATGCTATGACTTGTGTCATAGGAATTAGAGTCTTCAACCTTTCCCTCACTTCAAATGCAGTGTGTGAACTGGTTTCGTGAAGAGAAGTGGCCTTATGAGGGTGAATAAGGGAGTAGAAATTCTGGATGTTATTTGAAAGTTTGGTTGAAGGAAGAAGACGAACTGATGTCGTCCGATCTGCTTTAAGATGCGCGCAGAAATCTGTTTTCTGCGCGCAACAACCTTCGAGGCCATTTTCAGACTCAATGCAACCAGATCAGGGCTTTCGACTAAACACGAAAGTTGTAGCCCTTGGAAATTCCTTTCCAACGAGGGGTTAAACATCTTCACCGGATTCCTATAGCCTCGAGAATCCCCGCTTGAAATTACTGTACAGTAATCATTCCTGCACATTTAATTCTCGTGTTTGTTTTGTATCTGCTTTGGGTTGGTAGAGAGATTGTAGTACATTAACGTTAATGTTTTGTTGAGATGTAGTCTATAAGTGGTTGTGATAAATCATGTTAATAACATTTGTTGGATAGACCCCTAATGAACAAATGTTGTAGAAGATTGTACTTGATCGAGGTGATGTGGTGGAGGTTAGAGAACTAATGGATTGAAGAGTTGGTATGGTAGGAATGATTTAAATATGTGAAATATTGAGGACGTACTTAATAGTGGTGATGTGTTGAATAATGATGAGTTTGGCTTGAACATGCTGAATATAATTGGTAATGACTGTTACGAACAAATGGTTGTGGTCTTTAGATGATGGATATGTGAAGTACCCTTACATTGATAATGAACCCTTAAGTACCTAGGGGCACGGGGTTGTGAAAGGGTGTAAGTGCGGGGTTTGACCGCACTGGTTTGGTAATGTTGAGAAGAGATGTAAGTGGACGGTTGGGCTTGGTCCTTGGTGTTCATTCCCGAGACTCCTTCCGTGCCATGATGATGTTAAATTGCATGCGATGTGAGTCGACACGCGGTGTCATAATCCTGGGTAAAGGATTGTGTGGCAGGTCTATGGGCTCGCCAGTCATCACACCGATGGGAGTTGATAGATAGACTTTGGACTGTTGGGCTTGGTCCTCGGTGCTCATTCCCGGGGCTCCTTCCGTGCTAAGTGGACTGTTGGTCTTGGTCCTCATGCTCTTTTCCGAGGCTCCTTCCGGGTCACAACATGGGCCAGTTCGGGGCTTGGTTCTCAGTACACATCTACCCGAGACTCCCGCTAAGCCGTAGTACGTATGTGAGCTCCGCTGTTGTGTCATACTGAGGCCTAAGCTTGGTAGTGTGGATGTCCACCTAGTAGTGGAGAAGCACGCTCCACTATCATCGCCTGACCACGACGGTTGACGCCTGAGAGCTTAGCTACCTGCTCGAAAAGTGGGAACTACAAGTATGTGTCGACATGACATTTGCATGTGTGTGATAATGGGTGAGTCTTTGCATTGCATACATATCATTATATTACATTGCATACTCAAGATCCTTATTGTATAAGTTTGTATGAGCACTTTATACGATGAGTTACTATATCTGAGCCGATCCTCAACTTATATGTCTATATGTGCATTCATATAAGTAGAGTTACTTTCTGTTGTACCTATATTTTTATACTGTTGTGGATGGTAGAACTTCTAGAGTAGATGGTTTACTCATTTATTGTGTTGCTTATATACATTGATATTGTTCACTCTATACCACCTGTTTGTACTTCTGTTCTACTTATATATATTGTACCCTTGTTCCCTTCTCCGCCCGGTGCCGAGGAGTCGCTAGGGGAGCGGATATGATAGCCACTTAGTCTTTATGACTAACAGTTGCTACATCTTCCTTTTTAGGAGGAAACTCCACAGTCAGAGCAGCCGCAAGTTTTGCAATGGGACAACTAGGCCAGCACGACAGGGCCTGAAGGGACTGTGCCATCGCTACCGTCAGTCACCGATGTGAGTTTGAGAGACTCTTGATGTAGCTCTTTGGGCAAGTTTTACTCGTACTCTGATATCTTAGAAGCTTGTTTTAGCTTCTTCTTATTGATGTACTTTTGGACTATTTTACTTATGTGTGAATTGAATTCTGTTTTATATTCTTGGTTGGGTTGGCATTGGTTGATATTGGTTATAGCCGGCAGGATATGCATCTTGTAGTACAGGTTAGCCCGAGTGATAGTGCTATTGCAAGATGGTTGTTCTGGGCATAAGACTCCCCTCGTGCCGTGGTTTGTGTTCCGGGAGGGAGTTATTACAAATGGTATCAGCTTGCTATGATCCTGAACTAAAGAAGTCATTCAACAATGGTGCCACCCTTGTTCGATTAGTCAGTTTGGGGACAAACTGACTTAGCGGAAGCAGCGGTGTGCCCATATGTAAGTCACACTAAGTATGTCCAACTTTGACCTTAAGATTAGCCAACTGGACCTTAGGTTTGTACTCTACGTGTATAACCCAGTACATGTTGAGCCAGTAGGGGGCACCCCTGCCCCGTCCATACCTACACAGTTTCAGCAATCGGAGCTAGGGAAGACGCTCACAGCTATCTTGGATGCCTTTAGATCCCAACAAGTCCCCATACAACAACAAGCTTCGGGATCCAATTGGTTGAGCACTTTCCGAGCTCTCTCCCCTCCTTCCTACCTTGGGATAGAGCCGGCAGTGCGTACGGAGGAATGGCTCGATGCCATGCAAGAATTGCTGGCAGGAATTAGATGTCCGAACAATATGACTGTGACCATGGTAGTGACACTCCTAAAACTGCACGCCAAGAGGTCGTGGAAGTCCCTCATGGGCTCCACCTTTCAAGGGCGAGTTTATACGAAGATTAGATAGAGCGAGTTCTTAGGAGCCTTTTTAGAGCACTTCATTCCCTTGTCTGCTCGAGATGAACTCAAAGAGAGACTTTTATAGCTGAAGCAAGGATCGGAGTTGGTTACGGAGTATCAACGAGATTTCCAACATCTCGCGAGATGTGCTGACTCATATGACTTGGATGACAGAGGATACGCTAAGTGCTTCTACGAAGGGCTGCAGGACCCCCTAAGGCAGGCCCTTTTGTTTATAGCGGACTCCAGCTTGGCGAAAATAATTGACATGGCGAAGAGGCTAGAAGCAGACCACTTGGGAAGTGGTAAAGACCTGCTGAGGGTATGATGGAAGTTGGCCCTAGTAATAGAAGGGGACATGACTATGGAGGAGGAAGAGGACATCAGAGAGGTTGAAGGCGTTTCCACCGGAATTTTACAATGGAGCACCTGTTTCCACAGCCGCCAACATTGCCTCCACCTCCACAGCTTCAACAGTTTCAGCAACCCGAGGGGCGGAATGAGCGAGTGTGCTTCCAATGCAACCAACCGGGCCACATCCGACGTTACTGCCCGCAGCTGTTTGGGAATGCTCCTCTTGCTCTCCCTCCAGCAGCTCCGCGACAGAGGGGACATATGCATGGTTGAGGATGAGGACAACGAGGAGGAAACCCCAGACCTGCTTGGAATCAGGTGTTCGCGCTGGACATGACACAGGAGCGAAACCCTCAGGAGGTGATTGCAGGTATGTTACAGTTAGTTATCACATATTCATTATTAACCTTAAGTTGCTTAAGACGTACTAGATATCTAGCTTTGAGTATTGCTATTGGTACTTAGGCACCATAGTGGTCGGCGGGAAACCAGCCGATACGTTATTCCATACCGGTGCCTCACACTCGCTTGTGTCTGCGGACTTTATTAAAGACCTAGATGGAGTGCAATACTTCACTGGTATTTCTCGAAGAGTATGCCTCCCAGATGGCTCTGAATGACCGCAACCGCCAAGTGCGAATTGGAGATACTCATTGGGGGAAAGACCTTTGATCCCTTGCCAAAGTTTTGAGAATGCCAGAATTCGATCTCATTCTGGGTATGTCATGGCTGGATTGGCACTACGCAAGAATTGGCTACGCGGAGAAGCGAATTTACTTGAGACATGGGGACACTGATGCCATATTTCAAGGTATAAAATTCGCACCTCATTTATTATTATCTTCGATTCAAACCTTGAAATCTCACATGAGGGGGGAAGAAGTCTGCATGATATGTTTTGAACTGAAAGAGATGAAAATAGATATGAAGGATGTGCGAGTAGTGCGGGACTTTCCCGAGGTATTTCCTGAGAACTTGCCAGGATTACCCCCACATAGAGAGGTGGATTTTCAAGTTAAGCTAGTACTGGGTGCCAAGCCCATCTCCAGGACCCCTTACAAAATTGCCCCGAAGGAATTCACAGAGTTTAGAGTTCAGTTATAAGAACTGGTGGAATCAGGGTTTGTTCTCCCAAGCTCATCACCTTGGGGAGCCCCTATTCTGTTTGTTAAGAAGGATGGAACCTTACGATTATGCATAGACTATCGAGAGCTCAACCGACTGATGGTACAGAACACCTATCCGCTACCCCGGATCGACGAGTTATTCGACCAATTGGTAGGAGTGCATTGGTTTTCCAAGTTGGATTTGTGTTCGGGGTATTATCAATTGTGGATAAAAGAGGAGGACATTCAGAAAACGGCTTTTAGCTCAAGGTACGGTTTGTACGAGTTCACCATGATGTCGTTTGGGCTCACAATTGCCCCTTCAGCTTTCATGAGTTTGATGAACAAAGTGTTCGAGCCTTATTTATATATCTTCGTCATCGTTTTCATCAATGATATTTTGGTCTACTCAAAGACATAGGAAGAGCATGTCAAACATCTGACCTTGGTACCGAGGAAGCTAAAAGAGCACGCCTTGTTTGCCAAGTTCAACAAGTGCGAATTCTGGCTCCAAGAGGTTGCCTTCTTGGGCCATGTGATCAGTGAGGCTGGACTAGCTGTGGATCCGACCAAAGTGCGTGCCGTGAGGGAATGGTCGCCCTTGAAGTCAGCGGCCGATGTGCAGAGCTTCCTTAAACTTGTCGGGTACTATCACAAGTTTGTAAAAGAGTTCTCAAAGATTGCCCTTCCTCTTACTACTTTGACAAAGAAAGGTGTGCCATATGAGTGGACACCCCAGTGTGAAGCTGCGTTCCAGGAACTGAAGGACAGACTTACATCCGCACCCATCCTAGCCCTTCCATTCGGGAAGGAAAGATTTCAAGTTTACACTGACGCGTCGTATCAAGGGATGAGAGCGGTATTGATGTAACACGAGCATGTGATTGCATATGCTTCAAGACAGCTGAAGAAGCATGAAATCAACTACCCAGTACATGATTTAGAATTTGGAGCGGTGGTGTTCGCCTTGAAGATTTGGAGACACACTATATATGAAATCCCATGCAAAATCTTTTCAGACCACAAGAATCTAAAGTACATCCATACCCTGAAGGAATTGAATTTGAGACAGCGGCGGTGATTAGAGTTTTTATGCGATTATGAATTCACCTTGAACTACCACCCCAGAAAAGAAAATTCCGTAGCTGATGCTTTGAGCAGAAAGGTATCATAATCAAACCCTGAGTCCCGATTGATGAGTATGGAGTTAGCTCGAATGTTCGAAGAGATGGAGATTACCCTGGTATATAAAGACCAATCGGAAGGGTATACAAAGTACTTAACCGCGATGAGCAGTCTGTGATATTCGAGACCGAATCCAGACAGAGCAAGGAAAGGATGCGGCTCTGGCCCTAGAAATCAAGTCAATTGAAGATGAGACTACTGACAAGTATTCCCTAAAAGAGGGCCTCGTTCATCTCCGTGGTCGACTTTACATTCCCAAAGACGGTAAAATTCGAGAATATATCCTGAGAGAGGCACATTGCACTCAGTATTTCATGCATCCTGGGATTTCCAAGATATATGCCAACTTGCGGAAGACCATGTGTTGGTCGGGAATAAAGAGGGATGTCATATATTTTGTTACGCACTGCGAGGCCTGTCAAAGGGTGAAGGCGGAATGCAAGAGCCCTGGTAGATTATTACAGTCATTGCCCATCCCCGAGTAGAAGTTCGAGGATGTCTCCATGGACTTAATCCACGGATTTGCTCGCTCATGCTCAGGGAATGATTCAGTGTGGGTTATCGTTGACCGCCTGACAAAGGCAGCCAAGTTTATTCCTATGAAGAAAGAAGCTCATATGGATGTTTTGGTACGCCTCTTTGTGGAGCAGTTTGTACGGTATCATGGTGTGCCAAGGAAAATTATTTCTGATCGGGATGGTCGGTTTACCTCTAAGGAATGGAAGGATATAAAGGCGTACTTGGGTTCACGCCTTACCTTCAGCACAACATTGGAGGACCTATTGAGACTGCGTGTGTTGGATAGAGGAGAGCCGTGGGAAAGGCTCTTACCCCTCGTGGAATTCTCCTATAACAACAGTCACCATGCCAGCATCGGGATGACACCCCATGAAGCCCTTTACGGAAGAAGGTGTAGAACCCCCTTTTCATGGGAACAGAATGAAGACCCGAAGGTCTTAGGAATTGAGTACATCGATGATACTGATGCAGTTGTTAGACTAATACGGGACCGCATGCTTGAGGCTCAAAGTCGGCAGGCTAAATATTATAATGTAAAGAACCGGGTGGTAGAATTTCATGTGGGTGACAAAGCGTTCCTAAAAATTCGGCCGATGCATGGAGTGTCACGGGTATGTGGTGTGAAGAAGCTTAGCCCAAGGTACGTTGGACCTTACACCATACTGGAAAAGATTGGCCCTTTGGCCTTCCGGTTGGAGTTACCACTAGAGCTGGAGAACCTTCATGACGTATTCCATGTGCCGTCTCTCCGGAAGGCGCTGTTGCGGCCCGATCAACATATTCCCACCATTGATGGAGCAGTAGCAACCGATAGATCTGTATGACTAGAGCCGGTGCAGATAGTAGACAACAAGACAAGGATTTTGCGCCGCAAGAGTGTTCCTTTGGTAAAGATGTTGTGGTCTAACCATGGGAAGGAGGAGTATACATGGGAGCCAGTGGACTTGATGCAAAAGCACTACCCGGAGTTGTTTCCTCAAGGTAATTTTAAAAGCATATTTTATTTTCTTTAATGTTTTTCTCTCCCCATAGCCTTAGCCTGATTTCAGGGACGAAATCTTTTATTTTGTTTATAGGATTTGTAACGTCCCAACTCGCGCTAGGCCCCTCGTGCGCACTTTTAAGTCAGGAGAGCTGACTTGGGCTCAGGGAGTGCTGGCAGCTAGGCTTACACTTATGTAAGGGAGGAGAAGTTGGTCCAGAGTAGGACATGGGTAGTGACACAAGCGTGTCCATACCTGTGTGGTACTCTGGTGTCTTTGTGTCTTCTTTGTGAAATTTCAGAGAAGGACACAGGTAGTGACACGGGAGTGTCCATACCCATGTGGATCTCTGACAACGTTGCAGATTCCTTGTTGTGTTTACCAAGCAGGACACGGGTAGTGACACGGGCATGTCCCTACCCGTGTATGTGTATTCATCGAGCAGAGCTCGACTAACACCGTCGAACGTGTTCCTCCCGAGTAGGACACGGGTAGTGACACGGGCATGTCCCTACCTGTGTGTGTCCAAGCAGTAGTTCGACGAATCGTTGACCACATTCCTTCCGAGCAGGACACAGGTAGTGACACGGGAGTGTCCTTACCCGTGTAGTTCAATTTCAGGTTTTGGCGAATTTTCTAGCCACGTCGTTTCGAAGGGACTCCTTTACTGAGTTGATTAGAGGTCCAATGACAAGCCGACACATGGCTATGCAGTTACCCAACTTCCCACATGAAAAGGGGAGAAAACCCTAGCCATTTCTAGTCTTTCTTCTAAGCCATCGCTGTAAGAAACTGCTGGAGAGGAAGAAGGTGCTGGAGCCGATCTTCTTCCCATGAAGAACTAACACCGACCAAGGAGAAGAAAATGCGGCCAAGAAGGGTGACGAGTTCCATGGCAAGAAATGGTGGAAATGCCGGAAACAAGGTGAGCTTCCTGCCCTCTCCCTTGGTGCTAGATCTTTAGTTATTTCTAAGAGAGATATCGACTCAAAAAGGGTCTTGATTTGTTAGAAGAAGGTATCTAGGAAATGTCCATGCTAGGACTTGTGTCATAGGAATTAGAGTCTTAAACCTTTCCCTCACTTCGAATGCAGTTTGTGGACTGGTTTCGTGAAGATAAGTGGCCTTATGAGGGTGAATAAGAGAGGACAAATTCTGGATGTTATTTGAAAGTTTGGTTAAAGGAAGAAGACGAACTGATGTCGTCCGATCTGCTTTAAGATGCGCGCATAAATCTATTTTCTGCGCGCATGAATCTTCGAGGTCGTCTTCAGACTCGATGCGGCCAGATCAGGGCTTTCAACTAAACATGAAAGTTGCAGCCCTTGTAAATGCCTTTCCAACGAGGGGTTAAACGTCTACACGGGATTCCTATAGCCTCAGGAATCCCCGCTTGAAGTTGCTGTACAGTAATCATTCCTGCACATGTAATTCTCGTGTTTGTTTTGTATCGGCTTTGGGTTGGTAGAGAGATTGTAGTACATTAACGTTAATATTTTGTTGAGATGTAGTCTATAAGTTGTTGTGATAAATCATGTTAATAACATTTGTTGGATATACCCCTAATGAACAAATGATGTAGAAGAGTGTACTTGATTGAGGTGATGTGGTGGAGGTTAGAGAACTAATGGATTGACGAGTTGGTATGCTAGGAATGATTTAAATATGTGAAATATTGAGGATGTACTTGATAGTGGTGATGTGTTGAATAATGATGAGTTTGGCTTGAACATGCTGAATATAATTGGTAATGACTGTTACGAATAAATGGTTATGGTCTTTAGATGATGGATGCGTGAAGTACCCTTACACTGATAATGAACCCTTAAGTAGCTTGGGGCATGGGGTTGTTAAAGGGTGTAAGTGCGGGGTTTGACCGCACTTATTTGGTAATGTTGAGAAGAGACGTAAGTGGACGGTTGGGCTTGGTCCTCGATGTTAATTCCTGAGGCTCCTTCCGTGCCACGATGATGTGAAATTTCCTGCGGTGTGAGTCGACACGCAGTGTCGTAATCCTGGGTTAAAGATAGTGTGGCAGGTCTACAGGCTCGTCAGTCATCACACCGACGGGAGTTGATAAATAGAATTTGGACGGTTGGGCTTGGTCCTTGGTGCTCATTCCTGGGGCTCCTTCTGTGCCAAGTGGACAGTTGGGCTTGGTCCTCAGGCTCTTTTCCGAGGCTCCTTCCGGGTCACAACATGGGCCAGTTCAGGGCTTGGTTCTCGGTGCACATCTACCCGAGACTCCCGCTGAGCCGTAGTACGCATGTGAGATCCACTTTTGTGTCCTTAGCGTTGAGGCGTACGGAGGCCTAAGCTTGGTAGTGTGGATGCCCGCCTAGTAGTTGAGAAGCCTGCTCCACTGTCACCGCCTGGCCATGATGGTTGATGCCTGAGATGTTAGCTACCTGCTCGAAAAGTGGGAACTACAAGTTTGTGTCGACATAGCATTTGCATGTGTGTGATCATGGGCGAGTCTTTGCATTACATACATATCATTACATTACATTGCATACTCAAGATCCTTATCGTATAAGTTTGTATGGGCACTCTTATACGATGAGTTACTATATCTTAGCCGATCCTCAACTTATATGTCTGTATGAACATTCATATAAGTTGAGTTACTTTCTTTTGTACCTATATTTTTATACTACTGTGGATGGTAGAACTGCTAGAGTAGATGGTTTACTCATTTATTGTGCTGCTTATATACATTGATATTGTTCACTCTATACAACATGTTTGTACTTCTGTTCTACTTATATATATTGTACCCTTGTTCCCTTCTCTGTCTGGTGTTGAGGAGTCGCCGGGGGAGCGGATGATATAACCACTTATTTTTTATGACTAACGGTTTCTACGTCTTCCTTTTTTGGAGGAAACCCCACAGTCACAGCAACCACAGATTTTGCAGCAGGACAACCAGGCCAGGACGACAGGGCCTGAAGGGACGGTGCCATCGCTACCGTCAGTCACCAATGTGAGTTTGAGAGACTCTTGATGTAGCTCTTTGGGCAAATTTTATCCGTACTCTGATATCTTAGAAGCTTGTTGTAGCTTCTTCTTCTTGATGTACTTTTAGACAATTTTACTTATATGTGGATTGACTTCTATTTTATATTCTTAATTGGGTTGGCATTAGTTGATATTGGTTATAGCCGGCAGGATAGGCCTCTTGTAGTACAAGTTAGCTCGAGTGATAGCACTACTACAAGATGGCTGTTCTGGGCATAAGACTCCCCTCGTGTCGTGGTTTGTGTTCCGGGGAGGGGGTCTTACACCGGGTTCAGTGTGAGTGAGGTAGTTCAATGATCTAAAAAGACGGTGGAAGTTTTCTTCATCTGTGTCTTCTTCTCCATCTTTCCTCTTTTCTAAAAACTCATTTGTTGCCATTGGCGTGGCTGGTGGATTACATATACTAAGGTCACTCTTCACTAGCAGAGTTGATGTATATTTCTCTTGTGATAGGAAGGTCAATTGCGGTCTTTGTGCTTTGTGATACTGGATGCCTAGAAAAAACTGCAATGATTCGAGAATTGTCATGTCATACTTAAGGCACATTGTATTCTTGAATTTTTTTATCAATCCTTTATTGTTTCCTGTAATGCTTATATCATCTACATATATACAAACATGGATTGTTTGGTTTTGGATTTCCTTTCCGTAGAGGGATGCTTCCACAGGGCATCTTATAAAACCTTCTTGGATGAAAAATTCATCTATATTAGTCTTCCAGACCCGTGGTGCCTGTTTGAGGCCATATAATGTTTTGTGTAATTGATATACCGCTTCCTCTTATCCTCTTACTTCAATCCTTTGGGTTGTTCTACAAAAACTCTCTTTTAACACTTCATTTATGAAAGTGGATTTGATATCTAATTGATATATATATATGATAATTCATGTATGCAACTACAAATGCAAAAGATTCTTAAAAGTCTCTTCCGGGCACTTGGGAGTATACTTTTGCAACTAGGCGAGCTTTGTGTTTTACTCGCTTATCTAACTCATTTGTTTTATCTTAAAAATCCATTTAAGGCCTTTGACTTCAGCGATAGATGGTCTGGCAGTTAGGGTCCAAGTATTATGTTTATTTATCATTTCTAGTTCTTCTTTCATTGCTCTCTTCCAAATGTCTGAGTTTGTGGCTTCTTCTAGTGCTCCAGGAATATTGATGTTTAAGGCTAGCTCACATTGTTCATAAATTTTAGTTAGACTTATTGTTTTTTGGGGAGGTGATGATGTTGAGGCAGAACTAGGAGAGGAGTCAATTGACGACCCTTCTATGATTTCTTCCGGAATTGTCTGGAGGGAACAGAAGATCTAATCCCTTTATTCAACCACAGCTAGTTGGTGAGTATTTAATTCTTTTTTCGATCCCCAATTCCAATGTTTTCCTTCATTGATTTGTACACCTCTTGATATACTTAATCGTTGAGTTGTCGAATTAATTAGTCTGTAGGATTTGGACTGTTCCGAGTAACCAATGAATAAGAGTGTTTCACTCTTTTCATCTAACTTGTCTTTTCCTTGTTTTAATGCATATGTTATGTATCAAAAAACTTTACAACGAGCAATTAATGATTTTCTAGCATATAATGTTTCATATGGAGTGCTCAATTGCAAAGCTTTTGTTAGTGTCCTATTAAGCAAGTACACAGCTATATTGGTAGCTTTAACCCAATACACTTTTGGCATTTGCATTTGTAGCATTATAGCTCCTGACATTTAAACGATGGTTCGATTTCGCCTTTTTACAACATTGTTTCGTTGTGGGCTTTTTGGTGTTGTTAATTCTCTTCTAATTCCTTCTTGCTCACAGAATTTGTTGAATTGTTGGGATAGGAATTCTCCTCCCCTATCTATTCTTAGAGCTTTATTGGTGTTTGAAGCTGTTATTCAACTTTTGTTTTGAACAGTTTAAACATCTCGAAGGCTTCTGATTTGTTTTAAAGGTAATATATCCCCATGAACCTTGACGGGTCATCAACTAAAAAAAAATTGTACCTTTTCCCCTTTAGGTATGCGATTTGTATTGGTCCCCATAAGTCTACATGGATCAATACCAGTTGATGGTTGCTCCTCCAAGTAGATTGTTTTGAGAATTTAACTCTACATGCCTTTGCTTTTGCACAACTATCACAAAATTCTTCTATGTGGATGGCTGCTCCTCCAAGTATTTATTATTTTTCTGAGGCAATTTTTCGGATAAGCAACTATTGTATGTTCGACAATAAGCCATGTTAATTTGTAGGGCCTAATCCACTACATGGGAATGAATTTTAGTCGATCTTCATGCGATTGCAAAGAACACATTAGTTCAATGATGGTTAACAAGTCCATATCATGTGCTTCTTCTTTGGCGGCTACTACATGAACATACTGGTTGGTAGAATTCTCATAATTTTATGGACAAGTTGCTGATCCCCAACAACCTTTTTAAGATTACAGATTTGATTAGTAATATTGGATACTCGAACATAGCAATCTAAAATGGATGCCTCTTCTCTCATTTCTACAACATCCAATTGCCTCCATAAAGTGTGTACTTTAATAGAAATTATCTTATGAGTCCCTTTAAACTCTTCTTTAAGGGTGTCTCATGCCTCCTTAGGAGAAGATGCTCTCATGATACATGGAAAGATGATATTGGACACACCTTGTTGTATAACAAGTAAGGATCTTGCATTTTTTTTAGATCTAAGAGGGTGAGCATACAGATACTCCAAAACTCATACATATCTCCATTGAAAATTGGAACGCATGTTTGGCTCTAAAGGGGAATATAGTTTGTAGATGATGAGGTCATGTCTTCTTCTTGTCTTGCTATTTATTGATAGCAGTTTGCACTAGTGAAGAAACTTTACCTCAATCAAACCAAGATGGATCTGATACAATTCATAGGATAGATCCACTAATTGCACTCAATTAATATCTTTCACAACACAAAGGAACAAAGTAAGAAGAATGTCTGATTTTATTTCTCATAATATTTTTGTTGCAAGTCTGCAGGAATTTATAGAGGCCCAATTTACTTCTAGAGTAATGATTTGGGATTTACGGTTTACATTACATTTTATTCCATATTTATCTGCTTTGATGACTATCGTATCCTCTCTGAAGACTTTCATGGCTTGCTTATCTCTTTTCTTTAGCAGGTGTCCTCCCAATTATTGGTGTCATCATATTCCTTGAGCTTCTTCTTCAGTCTTCCTAATTGCTGGTATCGCAATTGTCAGAGGTGTCATCGCCAGATCACTTGGACTTCTCCTTCAAACTAGGTGCAATCTTTTTCTCCGGGGGATTTGTATGCAGTTTGATAACTCATTATATTTTCTAAAACAAGACTGACAATATTCACACTAACGTGATGTGTAGGTAGTTGTGTACAAAAAGACCAGCCCAGCGGGCCGGCCCGAGCTCCACCCAAAAATATCCCATCTAGGCCCGACACGGGCCAAGGCCGGGCTCAGGGCCCTTGCGGGGCCCAAGTATGGAGGAAATGCCCGACCCGATACTTGGCCCGGGATGGGTCGGGCAAAGCCCGATTTTCGGGTTGTCCCTGGCCCGGGCCCAAGCAAAGACCATCCCAGGCCCAGACAATAACCCGATCCAGGCGTTATTTAGATAATGACTCTTATAAGAGTCATTGATTGGGCTCTTATAAGAGTCGTTAATCAACGACTCTTATAAGAGTCATTAGTCAATGACTCTTAAAAAAGTTGTTGATTGTACAATAACTGTGCAGCTACTGTACAACTGTAAAACAACACAACCTAGGACATAGGTTGCACAGCCTAGGCCATAAGTTAATTTTTTTAAAAAATTAAAAAAAATATTTTTTTTTATAAACCCCCTACCTACCAAGACCCCCTCTCTCTCACTCTCTCACTCACTCACTCACTCACTCTCTTTCTTAATTTATTTTTAGGCTAGCATGACATCGTCCTCCTCAATGCCAGCATCCACTTCAACTCCAGCGTTGTCTACTCAATCTATGCTTGTAGCGGTGGAGAACAATCGTACGACGTCAGTTTGAGAGCATTTCGATAAGGTTAAAGTTGGTGCCGAATACAGGGTGCGGTGCAAATTATGCTCGAAGCTGTTGACCTTTACCGACAACTCGACACTAGCAAAACACCTTAAATCTTGCATTTCTAAACAAGCTCCCGAGTCCAGTCAGACCCAAATTTTAGGAGCAGGGAAAAATTGGACGTACGATCAACTTCAACAATGAGACCTGCAGATGAAACATGTCATCAAACGTGAGTTGTCATTCAGCCACTACGACAACGAGGATGCGACAGAATACATATATGAAGGGCTTCAACCCAAATATCAACAGATAAGTAGAGTCTCTCTTAGGCGCGACGCCATTAAAGCCTATTTAAAATCAAAACAATTGCTAATAAATTATTTTAAAACTTTTGAAGGTCGTGTCAGTTTAACGAGTGACGTTTGGAGAAGTAGCATAAAAGTAGAATTATCAAATATTTGTATCACGTGTTATTGGATCGATCCGGTTTCATGAGAATTAAATAAGCGCGTAATATGTTTTGAAGGTTTCGAATATCCGCACACTGGTAAAGCTATGTATCAAGTAATTATTAAATGTGTGCGAGAATTTAAAATAAAAGATAAAATAGTGAGTATTTATTTTGATAACGCCTTTAACAATACCGTAGCTATTTAGAGGTTAAAACAAGGTTAAAAACTAATACTAAATGGTGCGTTTTTTCACACTCGGTGTGTTTGTCACGTTTTAAATTTAGTGATACAAAATAGTTTAACTGTCATTGAACCTTATATTGAGAAAACTCGTCTAATGATAAAAGTTATTTATATTCCTAGGCAATGATTTCAAGATCTTAAAATTTTTGTAAACGCACTGGATAAAAAATATTTAAAACCTCAAATTGATATGCATATTAGATAGAACTCAACATATAAAATGTTAAAAAGAACGTTTCAATAAAAACTAGTTATTCTAAAATATTACAATCTGGTAAATACTCATGATTTTACCGATGCCGATTGAGACGTATTAGCAAATTATATGAATTTATTAAAATATTTTTATAGGACGACTGTTTTTTATCTAACATGCACTATCCGACTAGCTCATTAGTAATTGAAAATTTTGTAAATATCGAGCAAAAATTTAATTATTATAAACAACATGATGGATGACTTCCATTGATTGAAATAATGGAAGAATTTTTTTTTAAAATATTATAGAGAAATCTCTGCTATATTTTCATGAGCCGCCGTTTTAAATCCGTTATTTTGCGTAGACGCCGTAGAAAATTTGATTGATGAAATCAATACTAATTTAAATTTAAATTTAAGTTTCGATGATTATAATGACGTTAGTATTTCAAAATTTAGTTCTCTTTTTACCGAGTGTTATAATTATTATGATAACTTATAAGGCTCGCGAACTCGGGAAGAAATATCGTAACCCAAAACAAAGAATATTTTTAAAATAAAATTTTAAAATTAGTTTCCAGAAAAAAACTTGCACATTTAGTAGTTTAAATGAATTAAAATTGTACACAAAAACACAATTTTGCAATTTTATGAGCACAAAAAAGATTGAAAACTTCGATATCTTAAAATGGTGGAAAAGTAAAGTTAATACCTATCCTATTTTGACCTATATGGTCCGTTATTTACTAACAATCAAAGCTAGTACAGTAGCTACAGAGTCCGCTTTTTCTCTTAGTGACAGAGTTTTGAACGAGCGGAGGAGCCGGATCAACGAAGAGTCTCTGGAAATGTAGATCTGCTACAAGGACTACTTAGATGTTATGGAAAGGAAGAAATACATTACAACATTAGAGGACAGCTTAGAGAATATAAAAGATGAGATGAAGTCAAAGAATTTAAGAGATGATTAACTGCATTCCACATTCATCACATAACCGATAAAAAATAGTATTTTTTGTGTTTTGTTAAGTTAATGAATTTTGTAATTTTCTTTATTTAATATGAATAATGATTAATCATAATAAATTTCATTTTTTTCAATTAATGTAAATTGTACAAGTTATTTATTTTTGTTCAATATTTATAAAAATTCATTTTTTTGTCCATGAGATGAGAAATTTTTTTATTATCGTAATAAATTAATAATTATAAATTTTAATGTATAATTTTTTTAAAAATAATTCAATTTTAACAAATATTTAAATTAATAATTAAAAAAACAGGGCCCGACCCGACCCTGATGGCCGGATCAGGCCCCTTCCCGGGGCAGCTGCCCGAGCCCGATTTAAGGAACACCCTGGCATGACCCGGTTGACTAAAGCCTGGGCCCGATGGACCCGATACCGGGCCGGCCCGATCGGGCTTTGTGCTCACGACTATGTGTAGGAGACTTATGGATATAGAGGTGCAGGCAATGATATAATTCTACTAATACCAAATCTCCTTTATGAAAATGGCCATCATTGTTGTTCATCCTCTTAGGTATTAATCATCACATATGCTTTCAACAAGCTACTTTTTAATGTAGCTAAAATCATATCCCCTTAAGAACACGATCAATAAACCCGGAGGATAGAATAATAACATTGCAAGTTTAAGACTGAATGTAGCTTCAAATGGCTGTAATTGTGTTATAATGGTGGTCTGCGAAGTAAGAAACTATATTTTTTCCAACATTTTGTAAATTGGACCGAACATCAAGCTGTTGGAGGGAAAAGTTCAAGGTTGACTTGATTCAGCGGGTTTAATCAAAAATATAAGATAAGGAGTTCTGTTTTTCGAGGAAAAATGCAGCTGTCACTCAATTAATTTAATGCAAGTTAGTTTATTTTATTAGTTTCACCACAAGAAAATTATTGAATAGCTTCTAATTTTAGAAAGAAAAAATATTTTCACGATCATTTACAACAGATTTGGCTACAAATATGGATTATGACATCTGCAATGGAATTTAAAACAAAATTTTGTTGTTGTTAAATTAGAAATAAATATTTTTGTTGCTACAAGTTCATTGATAAATAGAATCAAATATTTTGGTTTCAAAATTTTGTTGTTAACTAAAACTAATTTAGCAACAAAAATATACCTTGCAAAAACATGCGATTGAATATGCAACAAAAATATACCTTGCAAAAACATGCGATTGAATATGCAACAAAAATATACCTTGCAAAAACATGCGATTGAATATTTATGACAAAAAAATTAAATAATCATAATCTCTTTAAATAGAATTTTAAGAATCATTGTGTGTCTATATATATATATATACGCAGGCACGGGCCTTCGCTCCTACGATCAATCGCGACAGTATCTCAACTGCGATACTACACGAGGGGTCCGATGCACCACGCGACATTATACCGGCCACGACCTTTTATTTTTAAAAGATATATTGGACCTTTTATTTTTAAGTCTTAAAAAAGTAAAAATCTAATTTTTTTTTTGATTGTGTAAAAATCGAAAATTTAAATAATAAGAATTAAAAAAAAACAATATAAGTAAAATAGATAAATGTATATCTATCTATCTCTATATAAATATATTTATTGTATACATATATTTATCTAATATATATAAATATAAATATTCATATAGAAATCTAATATATGCACTTATTAATATATATAAATATATTATTTATTTGTTTATATATACAAATAATATATATTTATTTACGTTATTTATTGTTACGGGTCGCCCGGTTTTCCTCCGGTCCGGAGAATCGGACCGCTTCAGCTCTGATACAGGTCGGACATGCAAGCAGTCAATGAGAACCAAACAACAATGACAAGAGGATTTTTATTGTGGAAAACCTAGAAATGGTGAAAACCCACGTTGCCAGATCTGTGTCTGACCGAAATTCACTATGTAGCACTGTTTACAAGTGTTGGGAGTTTCTCGGAGGGGGACATGTCATCTCTCTGTTACAAGCTTTGAGTAAAAATAAAGTGAAAAAGAATTTAAGTCCTCAAACTGAATGTGTTGTTCATGAGCACGTCCGCGAGAGCGTTCCTTGGGACTTTCTTTCGGGCATGCTGAAGCGTCTGTGTGAGTGCTGAGCACAGAGAAAACTAGAGAGGGAACGGAGAGAATCCCGAGCGAAGGAACGATCTAAGTCTCACGTTCTCACCGGAAAACCTAAGAACTTTTTCTAGTCTCTAGAGTTGCTTGTCTTCAAATGAAGGCAAGTGAGTTTTTTATAGTTTTCTGGAGGCAAATGCTGGTAATTACGTTGGTTCGAGTCTTGAGTAGGCGAATGACGTCGCTTTGTTTTAGTCACCTAGATCACCAATTTTCACAAAATAACGAACATGCTCCCCGGGTAGTTCTGACATCCCAGGCAGGTTCCTCGGCGGCGGCGGTCGCCGGAAATGACTTGTGTTCTTTCTTTGATGCTTTTATTTTGTGTGATAAACTAGATTCTAAAATCTAAAAACCAAAAAGAAAACAAAAACACTTATTCACCCCCTCTAGGAGATTGGACTATCTCGAACTATCAAGTGGTATTAGAGTCAGATTGTTCAAAAATAAGTTAACAATCTGAGCAAGATCCTCAAAAGAATAAAAATCTATTCACCACGACTTCTGGTGAGAATTACAAGAAGTTGAGTTCCATGAAACTTCCTATCGGCAGTAAGGGAGAAGACTCCTCCTCCAAGAAGGCTAGCTGAGTTAGAAGATTCTGAACCCAACACTTCTGAAGTTGAATTATCTGGTGGTGAACTCACTTTGTTCACAAAACATCTTAATAAGATGACGAGCAAAAGGAGGCAATGGAAAAATAAGTCTACATAATCCAGTTTGAAAGATTATGGGTAGTCTATATAATCCGTAAGGCACATTGCTAGAGGATTATTGATGTTATTTGTTATCCGATGGTGAATTACTGATGTTATTTGTTAGTACTGCAACAGGCCTACACATATTTGAAAGATTATGGGTAGTCTAAGTCACCTAGAGGAGAGGGGGGGGGGGGGTGAATAGGTGCTTTGCTGATTTTATGTTTTTTGAATTTTTCCAGCTAACTATTGTAAAGAACAGAAAGTAAATCACAACACATAGAATTTATAGTGGTTCCACAGAGTATAGGTACATCCAATTTCCCTCACCACCTATCTAGTAGTGTGCTAGACTCAACAAACTCCTCCAACTTCTCAGATCAAAGATCTTACAGCTCAGATCCTCTCCAGGATCCTACCTCAGGTCTTCAACAAGACCCTACCTCAAACATAAGCAAGTCGTACCTCAGGTTGTCCACAACCCTACATCAGAGTACAAACACTCCTACAACTCAGAGATCTAGATGATCTCATACCTGAAATTCTCTCATAGAATCCTACACTCAGACTCACAGTAGAGTCCTACACTCAGGCCCTTTATACAGCCCTACACTCAGGCTGACAATAAAACCCTACAACTCTGATCTCAGTGAGATCTTACATAACAAGTGAGTTTAAAGTAGATTACAACAAATGACTCAAGAAAAATATTACTATTAAGCTTGAAGTCTTCTTAAGCTTTTGAGAGAGAAAATTCTTCTGAGAACCTGAATGAACTTGATTTGATCTTGATAGCAGGTTTAGGGATGAGTGGCATGAATGAAGAGATAGCTTGACCTTCTTCTTCTAAAGCAGAAAGGTGAGCTTCCTGTTGATTTGTTGTGTGAGTAAACTTGCAGCACAAGGATCATATAGTTCTTATTGTTGCTAACTTTTTTGCTTAATGACAGCTATAAGAAATTAGGGTTTCTTACTTGGAGAGTTCCCTTTCTTACAAAGCCCATCTCTTGACTTTTATAAGTCTTACTTTTCAAACAGTCGAAAATGCTTATGAGAATATGTCAATTCAATTGTCACACATCACTACTGTGGCAGATTTCAAATCCCGTCATTCTGATCAACAAGACAGTACTTTATCATTGTGTAGACTTCTAACAAAATAGTATCATTCTGATCTCTTTACTCATCAAGACGATATCATTTTGATGTATGCCCCCATCAAAACAGTATAGTCCAGAACTTATCAAAATATCACTTAGACCAATTCTGAGCTATACTTTAGTTCAAAATTAGGTTTGGACTTAACTCCTGTCCTATTGAGTTTAATAACTATTGAGTCTACAAACCTATGAATGGATAGACATCACATAACACCTCCATCTGTCACATGAAATATAACAGAGGGTCCGGCCGGGGCCCCATGTCATATTCAACAGACAGTCAGCGAGGTTACAAGTTAAATATCAAAAGACCAAACAGAATCCTAACTTAGAGTATTATAGCGGAAGCTTTATGGTTACCCGAACTCAATTTATGTGAATGTCCACCATTATACATATCAGGAATGTTTTACAAAATACACAAAAGTTGCGGCCTTACAAATATTTTCCCCCAAAAGAGTAGTTTACAAACATCGGCGCGCAGGCTGACCCCACATGGAAAACACTAAAAGCTCTTCGCTTAGTCTTCAAGGGCCGGCATAGCATCACAGGGATGCAACCCACTATTTCCCGCTCGCTCCCCAGCACCTGCATATGGACATTCCACCAGATGGTGGCAAACAAGGCAAGGGCCAACTTTAGCTGACCAATTTATAATGACCCTACCCCATTCCGGGGGCAACAGTATTCCTTTCTTGTAGGCATAACATTCATATATAACATATACAGTTATATCACATGAAAGTGCAACTCAAACACCATTCAATATATCACAAATGTCTGCATCAACTGCCAAACGTTCCGTGCACTCAGGGCACATTATCGGTGTACCGGATAACCAGGGTCCCACCACCGTTCAGAGGTCCGAGACATAAAGGTCAACTTTGAGCATTTCCTGTCTTGAATATAGCCAAAACTCTCCTCCCTTGTGCCAACGGTCTATAACACCATGACTTATGGCGGGTACAGTTCAGACTTTTCCCGTTGCTCAAATTGCCATGCCATAGCCGAAAGCCGAGCTTCCTTGGATAAATGGACAGACGAGGGTCATATCACCTTTCCCGAGGAGTTAAACATAACCGCATTATATTTAAATAGATGACTCTCACGACCATCCGAGCTGAGTACCTAGACTACAACTCACATACTAGCCACACAGTCTCCAAGAGAAAGGATTGGTAATCAAAATGCTATCTGGGAGCTATCGCCAGCGATAGCCACTATCGCCTGAAGTTAACAACAGAACTTCTCTTTCTGTATCCAGGCTCAACCACAACTATAACATCCTTCCAGAACACAACTGCAGCATCCTGCAGTGCCAAAAAACTAGACTTTCATAAAGTTTAGCTCACACAGAGCTATTGCCAGCGTTACTCACTTTCGCCAGGCGATATCCACAGTTATCCAAAAACTGTGGTATTTTCCTAGAGCGCATCCCCAGTACTTCCTGCTACTGATTTTACATGCACAACCCCTCAGACTCCATAAAATACCCGTTTATACTCAGAGTCTTCTCCGGCATGCAAATTAAAACATCACCAATTCAGACCAACCTGTCCAGATGGGCTTCACACAACATGCCTATTCCGTACTGCAATTTCTAGATTCTATATGCAAGATAAACCAGGGATATCATGTATCAACCCATTGGAATTCCCTTCGCTTTTCCACCTTTTGGTGGGGGATTCCATGCATATGCAAAAAGAGGACTTCACTTGTCCAAGAAGGAAGATCGTTACCCTCATAGTTCATTTAAGAGCCATGAGCAAGTTTTCCATCTGGCTAGAAAGGAGCGTCTCTCTTTCCCCTTCACTGATCTTGCTTCGGTTCTTGATTCCGACCATGGGATCTCCTTCCCTTAGCTTGCAAATCTTCAACCTCCAGCCTTCTTCTTCCTTAGCTCTTTCTTCTAAGAACCTGATGAAAAGGAAGAGAGAGAGTGAGAGAAGAGAAATGACTTCTATTTTCTCCACTCCTCTGCTTAAGTGACCTCGGGATTTATCTTAGCCACAAGATCCTCTCTTCAATAGGAATGAATGGCTATGATTTCAGCTAACAAATCGAACTTATTGCTATCACCGGGCGATATCCGCTATCGCCTGGGCAATATCATCGGTAGTCACTTTGACCATAGTCAACCACCGCTCATCGGCCACTTACCGGCCATCTGACAGGTGTCTATACGTCACGTGGCAATATCTCCACGCGATACCCACTTTCATCACTCCAATAGCTTACTCGACAATTTGTTGAATGCGTCGAGTGCATTGAGTGCTATCGCTCGCAATACACATTGTTGCCTGGCGATAGCCACCTTTAAGTTCTGTTTTCCAGTTTTTGGGGTGTTAAAAACCTCCCCTTCTTACAAGAACTTCGTCCCGAAATTTATTCATCTGAAGGAAAAACAGTGCAAAACTATTATAACTTTATCTTACAAAAACAACTCGGGAAACTCATCTTGCGTAGTTTGCTCACGCTCTCATGTCAGTTCTTCATGACCACAATTGTCCAACCGGACTTTGACCATCCTGATTGCCTTGTTTCGTAGCCGCCTGACCTCTATATCCTCGATCTGAATGGGTCTAACCTTCGTCGCCATCCAACCATCGACTAGTACCTAATCATTAGCCAAAACTTGCGTCGGCTCTCGCAAAGCTTTCCGCAGCACTGATATGTGAAACACATCGTGCAAACCACTTAGCTCCATCGAAATAGCTAATCGATGGGAAGCTTCTCCAATCCGCTCAACCACTTCAAACAGACCAAGATACCTCAGACTCAACTTTTTCAAGCGCCGAATCCTGGATACACCTTTAAATGGCTTTATCTTCAGATATACCCAATCGCCAACCGCAAACTCCACGTTTCGGAGCTTGACATTATAATACTTAGCTTTATTATCCTGGGCCACCAATAGCCGATCTCGTACAGTGCGTATAGTCGAATTTGCATCTTCGAATTCTTTACGCTTATACAACTTCGATTCACCTGTTTCCTCCCAAGCTAAAGGAGTACTACACTTCCTACTATATAAAGCTTCGAAGGGTGCCATCTGAATTCTAGCTTGATAGCTATTATTATAGGCGAACTCGATCATATAGAGATGTTCCTCCCACCTCTTCCCGAAATCCAAGGCGCACATACAGAGCATATCCTCCATTGTCATGTTGGTTCCCTCGGTCTGACCATCCGTTTGCGGATGAAAGGTCGTACTGAACTTCAGTTTAGTACCCAAAAATTGGTGGATTAGGCTCCAATCATTCGAAGTAAAGCGCCCATCTCTATCGCTGACGATACTACGGGGAACGCCGTGCAAACGTACTATGTTGTCAACATACAAATTAGCTAATTTTTCAACTGAATCATCCTTCTTATTCAGTATGAAGTGCGATACCTTTGTCAATCAGTCTACGATCACCCACACGACATTGTTCCCGCTCTGTGATCTCGAAAACCCATGCACAAAATCTATAGAGATATCATCAAACTTCCACACCGAAATTGGTAATGACTTTAGGAAACCTCCAGGCTTCTGACATTCAGCTTTTACTAAGGCACAAGTTTTAAACTTTACTACGTAAATAGCTATGTGCTTCTTCAAACCCAGTCACAAGAACATCTTTTCCATGTCCTTTTACATCTTTGTGCTCCCTGGGTGGATGATGAGTTGTAAATATACCTATATTTTTGTATTTTATTTATGTCATTTTACTTTATTTTTGCATTTTTTTAGTTTGTTTTATTTAATAAAATTCTTCTTTTTTGTAAATTCTATACTAACTTAATTTATTTTTGTTTTCTGAAATTTTTCAGAAAAAGTCAAAATTTGACCTATCACGCCCGTGACCATGCCTGACACGCCCGTGACAGGCACTCAACGCCTTCGGCCAGTCGACACTCAACGATTTTACTGTTGAACACTCAACGCCGTCAGACACGCCCCAGTCACGCCCGTGTCAAAGACCCATCACGCCCGTGTTTGAGCTCGACACTCAATGCTTTTTCGACACTCAATGCTGCCGACATCAGGACTGCCAGCTGTCCATATCACGCCCCATGTCACGCCCGTGACCGCCACGTGTCACTTCCAGAAGCTTCCAGATCGTCGATCAGCGCTCGAAGATCGTCGACCACTGCCTGACACACCCGTGTCTGACACCTGTCACGCCCGTGATAACACGTGTCACACACCCGAACTTCCAAAACGAAGCCAGCCAGCCAAATTCGCCAAGTCAAACACGATTCTGACTGACACGCCCCCTGTCACGCCCGTGACCTAGGGCGTGTCAAGCCCGAATTTTTGTCTATAAATAAAAGCTTTCTGTAAGCTTTTCTTGTCCAATTTTTTGACCACTTTGCTTTGGGGAGGTTGTTGGGTACATTGGAAAATGTGTACCTGATTTGAAGAAGCCCAACCTAGCTCAATGATATACATCAAGGTGTATTTGATGTTGTTTTAAGTTGACATGTGCAGGTGAAGAATTGATAAAGTATGCAGAAAAATTCTAAGTCCAAGTGTCGACACAGAGGAAGCAGTGTCGACACACAGAAGAAAAGAGTCGACACAACACTGGGAAGCAGTGTCGACACATAGCAGTTAGTCTACAACTACACTGGGAAAATAGTGTCGACACAGAAGAAGTAAGTCGACACATCACTGGGAATTTGTGTCGACACAGAAGAAAAGAGTCGACACAACTCTGGGAATTTGTGTCGACACAGAAGAAAAGCGTCGACCTCAACATTGGGAGAATGTGTCGACACAGAAGAATATAGTCGATCTCAAGATTGTCGACATCAGCTGAATGTGTCGACACAGAAGAAAATAGTCGACCTCAAGTTTGTCGACACCAGCAGAATGTGTCGACACATTGTGATTAAGTCGACACATTAAAGCAGATTTAAGAAATGAATTTGTCGACACCTGAAGACTGTGTCGACATTTACTAAGTTATGATTCTACAACAACTGTGTCGACATACAGGACTTGTGTCGACACACTGAAGAGTCAAGACCAAGTTATTTTCAGAAGAAGCTGTGTCGACTCAAAGGCAACTTAGTCGACATCACTGAAGACTGTGTCGACACCAAAGTCAATTGTGTCGACACAGTTAGACAGATGGTCTCGACACTTTCTAACAGACTGTGTCAACAACTTGTGGTTCAAGACTAAGGCACAGGACTTGTTTGAGGACTTGACAGCTGTGGGTTACCACCGGTTAACTGAAGCTGTCAGACTTGTCAGAAAACGGTTAGAAACCGGATCAGCCGGTTACCATGAAGAATGTCTATAAATAGATGGATTCAGAAGGAGAAAGCAACTGTTGAAAAACATTGTTGAGAATCAAAAAGTTGAGAAGGATTACGATCCAATTCATTTCAAGAAAGTGCTAGGCACTTAAGAAGATTTTCTCCGGGAGATCTAAGAAGACTATCTAAGGATAGATCTAAGAAGAGTTCTAATCAGAATTCAGAAGAATCTTTCAAAGTGCTGGATAGAGAGAGATCAAGCCTGAATTAGAAGAAGAAGAAAGAAACCACCAGTGGATTCTCAAGAAGCTGTTTGGAATCAACTCAGCTAAGTTCATTTTCAAGAAGCCTTGAAGAAGGCTCAGATACAGTTGATTGCATCAGCTGATCAAGAATTGTCTTGACCTTTTCTCTCTCAACTTTGGCAAGACAGATTAATAATCTTTTTTATATTTCTGTAGGATCTGTTTACACAGATCTGAGTTGTAAGCCTATGTTATAAAGGCTGAGTGTAGGAGTGTTGAACTCTGAGTGGTAGGGCAGTTTGCCTGAGTATAGGAGAAGGATATTCTCTGAGTTGTAGGCCTTGGGGCAAGGCTGAGGTAGGGCAGTTGTGCCTGAGTTGTAGGAACCAGTTGGGTTCTGAGTTGTAGGATCTGTTGATCTGAGATAAGTGGAAGTTTGGCCGAATCTAGCATACTGCTAGATAGGTGAAGGGGGAAAGTGGATGTACCCAAACCTTGGGGAACCACTATAAAACATTGTGCAATCTGTGATGTTTTATTTTCTGTGATTGCTGTGTAAATTGTGTTAGCTATTGAATTGAATTCTGCCTAGAAGTTTTTATAAGAGAAGCAGAACCTATTCACCCCCCCTCTAGGTGTTTAGGCTGCCTTGAAAGTTAAACTATCAAGTGGTATCAGAGGGAGGTTCCTCAAAAAGGACTTAACAGTCTGAGGTAGATCTGAAAGGCAGATTCAAGATTCAAGAAGATGGGTTCTGGAGAGAATCATAAGGAGCTAGGGTCTATGAAATTACCCATATGCAAGAAGGAAATCTTTGGGATCTGGAAAGAGAGAGTCAGATTGTTTATGGAAGCATCTGACCCAAGGATTTACATCACAGTACAAGAAGGGCCCTTCATTCCAATGAAGATATCTGTTCTTGATGCAAATATCCAAATACCAAAGACTTATTCAGAAATGACCAAGGATGAAATCATCTTGGCAACCATGGATAAAAGGGCACAGAATATCATTGTCAGTGCCATAGATGATTCAACATTTCAGAATCTGATTCACTGCAAGACATCCAAGGAGATGTGGGACACATTGATTGTCTACATGGAGGGATCTGAAGAAGTAAGGCTGGACAGAAAGTCTATGCTGAATCAGGAGTATGAAAGCTTTAGACAAGGAAAATCTGATAGCATAACTGAGTGCTATAAGAAATTCTATAGAATTGTGAATGAGCTAATATCCTATGGAAGAGTCTTCAGTACCTATGAACTGAATGACAAATTCTTAAGATCCTTATCAAAGGATTGGGATACAAAGATCTGTGCCATAAGAGAAGTGGCTAAATTGGCAGAAATATCTCCTCCAACCCTGTTTGGAAAGTTGCTATCCTATGAAATGCAACTTATGGTAAGGAAGGAGGAGGAAAGAAACTCAAGAGGAGAGCATAGAGAAAAGACTATGGCATTTAATGCTGAAGCCACCAGAAAGAATAGGAGGAAATCACCATCTCCTCCTAAGGAAGTTGAAGAAGATAGTTCTGAAAATTCAGATAAGGGTTCAGTTAGCTGTGATTCAGATGCAGACTTTGCTGCATTTACTAGACAATTCCAAAGGTTCTTGAAAAAGAAGCAATGGAAGTCTAGGCCTTCCACATCACAGCAAGTTGATGACTATTATCAGAAGAGAAGGTCATCAAGGAAAGAGAAAAGCAGATCAAAGCCCAGCAAAGCCACTACTTCAAAGATTGTCTGCTATTGTTGCAATAGGCCTGGACATGTAGTGGCTGATTGTCCTAACAAAAGGAAGGAATCTTCAGAAAAGAAGAAGACTTATCAGAAAGGCAAGAAGGAGAAATCCTTTGTAGCAAAGAAAGATAAAAGTCTGTCAGACCAGTCAACTTCAGAATCAGGATCTGAAGCTGAAGCATATATTGGACTATATGCTGCATCTGAGGAAGAGGAGTTTATGCAGTTGCTAGACTCCATCAATGAACATCAATGCATGAGTTTGATGACAAGATCAGAAGAGGACATATGCCAGAATCAGTCTGGTCCTAATGAGGTAAATTGTTCTTCCTGTACATCTGTTTGTAGTACAAGTGAAGAATCAGCTACATCTGCATCAAGTGATGAAGATGCATCTGGATCTGAAGGAGATGTCTATCAATTGATAGACAAGTATGGGGACTTGTTGCAGGCCCTTAAGAAAAGCAAGAACCTGGTTAAAACACAGGCTCAGGAAATTGCTGAACTAAGGGTAGCAACAACTGAGTTAGAAAAAGTCCTTGATCAAAAATTAAATGAAATTGCCAAGCTGAAGAATATAACTATTATTCAGATGGGCACAATTAATTATACTAATGATCAAGTAAAGAGTCTGGAGGCCAGACTTAGAATTGAAAGGGATTTAGTGGCTAGTTACTCTAAGCCAAAATCTGTCTTACCCTTGATAGATGAATTTGTCACTCAGAAGGGTAAGGCTGGATTAGGATTTAAAGGTAACTCCAGGGCTGGCAGATTCAAGAGGAAAGACAAAGTCCCTATTCAGCCACTAAACCTTTCAGTCCCCATAAGGTTTAGTAAGGAGAAAGTGCCTTCTAACATATATGATCATGAAGACATTCAAGGTCATCTTAAGACAAATGTTCTGAAGAACAAGGGTGTTAAGGCAAGCAGGCCTACCTATGGTCATAAACCAAATGGTTTTAAGAAATCAGTAGGTGAAGTAGCAACAGCACCAGCAATGAACAGAAATTCTACTGACAAGGATGTATCTAGATCTAGATACAATAAGTTTGAATGTTGGTGCTGTGGCAAGAGGGGCCATTTTGCATTGGACTGCTGGTATAACACAAGTGTTATAAAGAATAAGAGTCTACCTGTTAGAAGAGGTTATGATAACTTTATTAATGCTAACCTGAACCAAGGACCCAAGACTTACTTGGGTTCTAAGGGTAAGTAATTCTGTATTGCAGGTGAATCCAAGTAACCATGCCCCTATATGGTACTTGGATAGTGGTTGTTCCAGGCACATGACTGGAACAAAGGGGCTGCTGAAGGAGTATTCATCTGTCAAAGATGGACATAAAGTGATCTTTGGTGGATCTGAAAAGGAGTCATCAAGGGGTTTGGTAACATTTCTTCTAACCTAATTACTATCACCCAAGTGGCCTATGTAAAAGGTTTGAAACATAATCTAATAAGCATAAGCCAGCTGAGTGATCTAGGATATGACATTTCATTTGGTAAGGATGGATGTCATATCAAAAGGTCAAGTGATCAAGAGATCATATTGACTGGGTATAGGAAGAGAAATGTGTATTGCCTTAATTTTGAATGTGAGAATAAGGCTTCCCCCATTTGTCTTGTAGCTGATGACAATGCTTCTCATTGTGTTAAGTGGCACAAGAGATTGGCTCATCTAAACTACAAGACAATTGGCCAACTCTTTAGTAAAGAACTAGTGAGGAATGGGCCTCAAGTTAAGTGTATAAAGGAAGGGGTATGCTCAGCTTGTCAAAAGGGCAAGCAGACAAAAACCTCATTTCAAAGCTTTGAACACAAGGATTCTGTGAGGTGCTTATACCTCTTGCATATGGATCTTTTTGGTCCTATGCCAGTTCACAGTCTAGGTAGGAAGGTCTACACTCTAGTGGTTGTAGATGACTATTCTAGATTTATATGGGTGTTCTTTCTGAGACAAAAATCTGAAACCCCAAGTGTATTACTTAATTTTGTAAAGCAAATTCAGAATGAACTGAATAGTACAGTGGTCAAAATCAGAAGTGACCATGGTACTGAGTTTCAATCTGAAAGCATAACAAACTTGTGTATAGACTTTGGGATTTTCCAAGAGTTCTCCTCACCAAGAACACCTCAGCAAAATGGAATTGCTGAAAGAAAGAATAGAACATTAATTAAAGCTGGTAGAACTCTATTGAGTGACACCTCTCTCCCAGAATATTTTTGGGCTGAGGCAGTTAACACTGCTTGTCATGTCATCAATAGGGCCTCTATCACCAAAAGCCACAGAAAGACTCCCTATGAGATTGTGAAAGGCAGAAAACCAAATCTATCCTATTTCAGGATCTTTGGTTGCAAGTGCTATATACTTAACAATGGCAAGTCATATTTGACTAAGTTTGCTGCCAAATCCCAGGATGGGATATTTGTTGGGTACAACACAAATAGTAAGGCCTATAGAGTCTTTAACTTAACTACTCAAGTTGTTGAAGAATCTGTGCATGTTGTATTTGATGAAACAAGATTAATCAATAGTGAGTTGTCTTGTAGATCAAATGACTCAACAGGTATAAGCAAGAAGATGGACAAGCTCTCCATTGCTGAAGCTTCAAAGGAAGATGAAGCATTGGAAAATGAAGGCTGCTGTCCAGGGGGAGTACAAGAGATAATGGAAGCTGATGAAAACCAGGAGGCTCAGCAGAATGAAGAAGCTGGAGATGCTCAACCTGAAGGGAATCTTCCTCCAGCTATAAGATATCTGAGAGATCATCCAACTGATCAGATAATTGGTGATCCAAGACAAGGAGTGCAAACTAGAAGCAGAAATCAAAGCACAGTTTTGCATTCAAGTTTCTTGTCCCAGATGGAACCTAAGAAGTTTGAAGAAGCTATCCAAGACCAGCACTGGATTGATGCTATGCAAGAGGAGCTGAATCAATTCAGAAGATGCAAAGTCTGGGAGCTGGTTCCTAAACCAAGAGGCCACAATATAATTGGCACTAAGTGGATCTATAGGAACAAGCTAGATGAGAGTGGGATAATAGTAAAGAATAAAGTAAGATTGGTTGCAAAAGGATACAGGCAGGAAGAAGGGATTGACTTTGATCAAACCTTTGCTCCAGTAGCAAGGCTGGAGGCAATCAGAATGTTCCTTGCCTATGCAGCCTACCAAGACTTTAAAGTATACCAGATGGATGTGAAGTCAGCATTTCTGAATGGTGATCTTAAAGAAGAAGTATATGTAGAGCAGCCATCAGGTTTTGTAGATCCTCTTAAACCTGATTCTGTGTATAGGCTTAGGAAAGCTTTGTATGGGTTAAAACAAGCTCCAAGGGCTTGGTATGAAACCCTGTCTACCTTCCTCATTGAGAATAAATTCTCAAGAGGAAAGATAGACAAAACTCTATTCCTGAGGGAATCCAAAGGAAAGATCATCTTAGTCCAGATCTATGTTGATGACATAATCTTTGGATCTACTGAAAACAACCTTTGTAAAAAGTTTGCCAAACTTATGCAAGGGAAATTTGAGATGAGCAGTATGGGAGAACTTAAGTTCTTCTTGGGACTCCAAGTAAGACAGACTGATGATGGATTGTCCATATCCCAGTCTAAGTTCACCAAAGAATTAATTAAGAAATATGGTATGCAGTCATCCTCCTCCATGAGAACTCCTATGGGAACAAGTATGCCTATATGCAAAGATGAAGCAGGTAAACCTGTTGATGAATCATTGTATAGAGGAATAGTTGGGTCTCTACTATATCTCACTGCCAGTAGACCTGACATTATGTATGCTACATGTGTCTGTGCTAGGTACCAAGCCTGCCCTAAAGAATCTCATTATACTGCAGTCAAAAGGATTCTGAGATATCTAAAGGGCACTCCTACTCTAGGTCTTTGGTACCCTAGGAATAGAGATTTTCTACTAACAGGCTATTCAGATGCAGATTTTGCAGGATGTAGAGAGGATAGAAAGAGTACTACAGGTACTTGTCAATTCCTGGGAGGAAGACTAATATCTTGGAGTAGTAAGAAGCAGACCAGTGTGGCAATTTCCACAGCTGAGTCAGAGTATGTTGCTGCTGGAAGCTGCTGTGCACAGCTATTGTGGATGCAGCATCAGCTTAAGGATTATGGTATTCAGGTAAGTAGAACACCTCTTTTATGTGATTCAAAGAGTGCTATTTCTATTGCTAATAATCCAGTTTCTCATAGTAGAACTAAGCATATAGAAATCAAATACCATTTTCTTAGAGAACATGTAGAAAGAGGAGACATCTCATTGGAATTTGTAAAAACAGATTATCAAATAGCAGATGTATTTACTAAGCCTTTAGATGAAACCAAATTCAATAAATTCAAAATTGAATTAGGTATGTTAACCATTGATTAATGTATTAACAAAATCATTAACAATGCAATTGAAGTGGTATATAAATAAGTAAAGGTAATAACAACAACATAATCAAGTGTTAAAAATGACACATTGAAGTTACAGAAATTGGCTAAGTAAGAATGTGACGACACATTCAGTAGTAATGTGTCGACTCAGAGAAATTATGTCGACAAGTCAGAAATATTGTGTCGACACAGAGAATATGTGTCGACACTTAAGAGTTATATTGTCGACTTAACCAGAAATATAATGTCGACTCAACCAGGAAAATGGTGTCGACACTTACAGAATATGTGTCGACACTTATCCTTAGAGTCGACACAGAATTTCTGTTTATCTAAGGTGTCGACACATAGTAGGCTGAAGTAATGTCGAGACGGTAGAAGTTTGTGTCGACACATTCCGTCTGTGTCGACACATTTTGACTGTTTTTGGCGCCTTTTGAACTTCTTTCAACTGCGGCTATAAATAGGTCAAAATCTCATTCTGTCGACACGCTTCCAAGGTTTTCGAGACTAAAACCCTGTGTCGACAGTCTATCTTTCTCTCTTCTCTCAAGCTTTCTCGACAAAACGATGGCGCCAAGGATTGAAGATAACATCAATGAAGGGTATGAGTTGGTGCGCCAGGCCTTTGCAGAGGCGCCGCCAGATGTCCAAGGAGTTATCACCCTCCTCTCTGAGTCAGGGTTAGAATTTCTCATCTCACAACCTACTAAAATCTGGAAGAAGGAGGTGCACGAGTTCTTTATCTCTGCATCAGTCCACTCTACTGGCCTTAAGATTAAGTCCACTGTTCAAGGGACTAAGGTGAAGATTAATCAAAGAAGTATAAGAAAGATCTTTCAATTGCAAGTAGTTGAGAATGAAGAGGAAGTTCCTATATCTAAGACAAGGGAAGCCCTTCAATGGTGTGGACTGGACTCAGGATTGAAGATTGGAGCTGCCTTCAACAGGAAGGGTATGAATCAACAAGGGAAATTCTTGTCAGAAGTAGTTGGAAAAGTAATCCTCTGCAAGACAGGTGGACATGATAGGATTTCTGCCTATATGTTCAGCCTGATGACCAGGATAGTTTTTACTATTCCTACTGATTGGTCAGGGGTGATCTTTGACAAGATCAAAGAAGGAATCAAGAAGCCTAACATGGCTAGGATCATGAGCCTGTACCTCACTGGAGTGATTCCTGAAGTGCTTCAGCAATTGCAAGGGAGTAAGATTAATCATATGAGAAGAATGGATATGAGATTGTTCTCAAGGTGGGATAGGGTACTATCCAAGGATGTGCCTGAAGAGAGCAGGCCAGACACCCCTGTGAAAACCCCTACACAGAATCAAGAATCTGAACAATTCCAAGAAGACCCCCTGAGGACACAGGTTGAAGATCAGCCAGACACAACTGTTGTCCAGGAAGTGTCAACACCTGCACAGATGCAGGGGGAGCCAGTTTCCACTCCTGCTCCAAAGGTATCTACTCCTGCTCAGGTATAGGGGGAGCTAATGTATTTTACTATAAAAGACATTGCTCATATTCTTATTCCTGCACAGGTTCAGGGGGAGCTGGTGTCCACTCCTACTCCAGATACTACAAATACTGAAGTGCAAGTACAAGAGGAAGCACAGTTACACTTGTCTCAAGATTTAACTGCTGCAGAAGTTACAGCTCAACTAGAATTTACTATGGAAGAGTTGTTCCCAGATATTGATACTACTGCTGATAAAGTGGGAGGTGGACCAGATATTGAGAAGTCCATAGGTATGGATATTGATCAGGAAGCTGAAGTTGAGCCACAAGTTGAGGGTGAGCCAGTGGATGTTGAAGCTGAGCAACAGACCCCTGGAACAGATACAATTCATCATCCTCAAGAAAGAATTCATGTAGATACTTCATCTGAAACAGAAACTGAAGATGCCAGGGTGGCAAAGAAAAGAAAACTTGTTGTCTTCAAGAGAAGAAGCAAGAATTATAAGCAGGCTTTACAGACCACACCTCTACAAGTATCTCCAGCCTTTGATTACAACAAATTTATGATAGATCTACAAGTAAAATTGGATGAACAAAGGTTGGCTATGGAAAAGTATGTTGATGAGAATAGCAAGTCACTTCAGTTTGACTTAGCTCAGGATATCAAGTCCATCCAGTTTCAGGTCAACTTGCATAAAACTGAAATGACAGATTGCTTCCACAAGGGTGGCAATGCTGTGGTTTATCTAGCTAAACAACAGGAGGCTATCACTACAAAGGTGGATGACATTGCCTTGAAGCAAAGCTATGTTTTGGAAAACCAGCTTAGAATGAATGATAATTTAACTGAATCTCATAATAAGATCATTGAGGAAGTAAACAAGATTGGTCCAGGTCTGCCTGCCGATAGAACCAAAGAAAGGGACGAATTTGATAAGAATTTTCAAGCTGCCATTGCTTCTGTTCAGACTGCCATCTCCACCTCTCAAAAAGAAATATCTGAAAAGCTTAACAAGTTAAAACCATTTTTTAAAGACGGTGTAAATTATTTGGATGGCCAAATCCGATTTCAAAAGGAAGATCTAAGAGATCATGTATCTAGAGAAGCCATAAAGGGGGAGAGGATGCTAATTCATGCAGGCTCAGAGCACTCCAAATGGGTGACCAATAGCATTCGAGCCACTTTGGGATATCCCCCATTGTGTGATGATGCTATGGTAGCTGAATCAGGAATACAATCAAATCTACTTGAAGGCACTCAACCTGAGGTTGCCCAAGTCATTTACCCCCCTCCAGATTTTGACATAATTGATCAGAAGGTTCAAGGAATGTATAGTCCTCTAAAGGAGGTTACTAATATTGTCTTTGGAAAGGTTGATAAGCCTGAGGCTACTCTAAAAGAACAGCAAGATGCTCTAGTAGCAAAGAAGAAATTCAGAGAGCAGGCTGTACTGAAGCCAGATTATGAGCAGTGGAGTCCTACTTCAAGGAACATAATACTCACTGCATGGAAAGCTGTACAAGATAAAGTTCATGAGAGAGGCAAGTGGTACAATGAAATAGAATGGCAGAAGTATGAGGCAAGACAAGAAGCAATAGTACAATTCAGAAGGAAAGCCAAGCTGGGAAGACTGCCATCTGATGCTAAGGAGCCAAGCAAATACTTCCCTAAGCCCTTTCATTATTTTGAAAGGCAAAGGATCAAGGAAGAAGCTCAGAAGAAAGCTGATCTTAAAGGAAAGAAGATAGCTGAAGAATCAGAAGCTCCTGTGACAGCTACAATTCAATCTGGCAAAGGGATTATAATTAGAGAGCCTGATCAATCCTGATTATGTTTTAAGTTCTTTTATAGTGTTTTGTAATGTTGTGATGTAATCATTAAATGTAAAATATTGTAATCAAACATTACCCAGTTATAAACAAAATGTTGTTTGGCATATTATAATGTGCATTCTGTGGTGAATTGTTTTTTATGTGTTGTTTATATTAAGTATTCCTATTATGTCATTAATCATCATTTAGTACTGTTTATAAATGGTGTATATCATTGGCTATAGGGGTTATGACTTCTCCAAATAGGGGGAGATTGTTGGGTACATTGGAAAATGTGTACCTGATTTGAAGAAGCCCAACCTAGCTCAATGATATACATCAAGGTGTATTTGATGTTGTTTTAAGTTGACATGTGCAGGTGAAGAATTGATAAAGTATGCAGAAAAATTCTAAGTCCAAGTGTCGACATAGAGGAAGCAGTGTCGACACACAGAAGAAAAGAGTCGACACAACACTGGGAAGCAGTGTCGACACATAGCAGTTAGTCTACAACTACACTGGGAAAATAGTGTCGACACAGAAGAAGTAAGTCGACACATCACTGGGAATTTGTGTCGACACAGAAGAAAAGAGTCGACACAACTCTGGGAATTTGTGTCGATACAGAAGAAAAGCGTCGACCTCAACATTGGGAGAATGTGTCGACACAGAAGAATATAGTCGATCTTAAGATTGTCGACATCAGCTGAATGTGTCGACACAGAAGAAAATAGTCGACCTCAAGTTTGTCGACACCAGCAGAATGTGTCGACACATTGTGATTAAGTCGACACATTAAAGAAGATTTAAGAAATGAATTTGTCGACACCTGAAGACTGTGTCGACACTTACTAAGTTATGATTCTACAACAACTGTGTCGACACACAGGACTTGTGTCGACACACTGAAGAGTCAAGACCAAGTTATTTTCAGAAGAAGCTGTGTCGACTCAAAGGCAACTTAGTCGACATCACTGAAGACTGTGTCGACACCAAAGTCAATTGTGTCGACACAGTTAGACAGATGGTCTCGACACTTTCTGACAGACTGTGTCAACAACTTGTGGTTCAAGACTAAGGCACAGGACTTGTTTGAGGACTTGACAGCTGTGGGTTACCACCGGTTAACTGAAGCTGTCAGACTTGTCAGAAAACGGTTAGAAACCGGATCAGCCGGTTACCATGAAAAATGTCTATAAATAGATGGATTCAGAAGGAGAAAGCAACTGTTGAAAAACATTGTTGAGAATCAAAAAGTTGAGAAGGATTACGATCCAATTCATTTCAAGAAAGTGCTAGGCACTTAAGAAGATTTTCTCCGGGAGATCTAAGAAGACTATCTAAGGATAGATCTAAGAAGAGTTCTAATCAGAATTCAGAAGAATCTTTCAAAGTGCTGGATAGAGAGAGATCAAGCCTGAATTAGAAGAAGAAGAAAGAAACCACCAGTGGATTCTCAAGAAGCTGTTTGGAATCAACTCAGCTAAGTTCATTTTCAAGAAGCCTTGAAGAAGGCTCAGATACAGTTGATTGCATCAGCTGATCAAGAATTGTCTTGACCTTTTCTCTCTCAACTTTGGCAAGACAGATTAATAATCTTTTCTATATTTCTGTAGGATCTGTTTACACAGATCTGAGTTGTAAGCCTATGTTATAAAGGCTGAGTGTAGGAGTGTTGAACTCTGAGTGGTAGGGCAGTTTGCCTGAGTATAGGAGAAGGATATTCTCTGAGTTGTAGGCCTTGGGGCAAGGCTGAGGTAGGGCAGTTGTGCCTGAGTTGTAGGAACCAGTTGGGTTCTGAGTTGTAGGATCTGTTGATCTGAGATAAGTGGAAGTTTGGCCGAATCTAGCATACTGCTAGATAGGTGAAGGGGGAAAGTGGATGTACCCAAACCTTGGGGAACCACTATAAAACATTGTGCAATATGTGATGTTTTATTTTCTGTGATTGCTGTGTAAATTGTGTTAGCTATTGAATTGAATTCTGCCTAGAAGTTTTTATAAGAGAAGCAGAACCTATTCACCCCCCCTCTAGGTGTTTAGGCTGCCTTGAAAGTTAAACTATCAGAGGTGCTGCCCAAATGAATCCAAATGCTATGTAAGGGAATTTTATCCCTCTCTCTCTTAGTTTGTATTAGGGTGTTTGTTTTAACTTCTTTTTAATAGCTTTTGTTATAAATAAAATGTTAGCTTGTTTTTCTCTCTTCATATGGTTTGGAATTCAATTAAGCGCCCTTTTCTTTGCAATTTTTCGTTCCCCTTTTTTTGTTCTTTTTATGTTTTATCTTTTAAAGCTTTCATAACTTAGTTAGATTTAGGAATTTTACGGCATTTCTAGCCGTTGTAATGACCGTTTTATTTTCATTTTCCGCCCTTTTTAGCTTTAGCTTTTCTTTTTTATCCTATTTTCATTCTTAAGACTTTAAAAAAACACCTAAAAAGTGTTATTTTCAATTTTCTTTAACTTAGGCTCTTAGGAATGTAAAACTTTTCGTTCTTTTTTAGTTTTATTCTCACTTTTTTGGAGGTTTTATAAAAATTTAAGAATGAAAATATAGTCGTTTCAATTTTTCGAGCACTTTCATTTTGCGTTTATTTGCAAAAACTTTTCGCTCGGTTAATTTTTATTTTCTCTTTTTATGCATTTCTACCGCATTCTAGCGGTAGAAATGCAGTTGTTTTAATTTTCCTACAACTTTGTTTTTCTTATTTTTGCAAGTGTGTGCGCGTGTATGAGTTAGTTTTATAGCTTTCTTTTATTTCAGTAGAGTGCGTGCGTGTGTGCATTTATTTCCGCCTACTCGTTAAGAGTTAAATGACGCCCTGCTTTCATTTCCCGGCTACTCGTTTGAGTGAGACTTGTCTTTTATTGCTTTCATTTTCTCCTACTCACTTGAGTAGGAAAACTTTGGGTGCGTGTGTGTGTTTCATTTATGTAGAGTGCGTGTGTGCGTTTACATTTCAGTAGAGTGCGTGCGTGTATGAGATAAATTTACCCCCGCCCACTCATTTGAGCCGGGATTCGCATTTACTGCTTTCTTCAGCCCCACTCGTTTGAGTAGGACTCGCAATTTACTTCTTTCCTTTACTGCTTTCTTACTGCTTTCTTTACAGCTTTCTTTTCTGCTTTCTAGTGTAAGTGTCCCCATTCCGATGAGTGGCTAACCGCCCTTAGCCCTCAATATTGAAGAGCATCGGGACAGATAAAGTAGCTCTAAATAATTGAAGGTCCTGTTTTTCAGTTTAATTAAATTTTTTAAGGTTTGCCCCGGGTTAACGATGCATAGGACCGCATATCGATGTGCGGGCTCTATTTCCGTTATCAATACGCAGCGCCGAGAGGCCATGTGTATGGAACGATCACCCTTGGGTAAAGAGAGCTCCACGCTAACCCTTGAGAGAGGAGGCACGTGACTCTACCGGATTGGGTTCCCCACCCAATAGCGGGGTTCTTAGCATAATGCGGGCGTTAAGAGGAATCCTTCGTCGGTCTAGCGATCGGTCGAATAGTCTTAGCGTTCAGGTGAGCGATATTCTTAGACCAAGGTGAGCTCATATCTAAGGAACCTCCACGGCCAAGTCTCCGCCTTAATTAATTTGAAATTTAAGATCTCTTTTTATTAAAAGTTATTTTAGTTCAGTTCTCTTTTTATATCGTCGCGCTGAGTTCTTAATCGGCTTTCCGCACTTTGTTTATTTCCTGCATTTATTATCCTGCTTTTAATATTATGCTTATTATTATTATGTACTTTTTATATTTCTTTGCCATTTTCGTTTTTATAAACCAAAAATATTATCGGTAAAATAATCGGATTTCAGGAAAAGAGTAGAAATAGCTAAGCCGACCCCGAGAACAATATGACCCCGATATTCCTCCACACGGGAATATTCTGTACTACACGCGATAGGTGCACTTGCCTACCTCTCGTTAAAACTCGGTTTAAAACAAAATAAAACACCGCCTTTTTATAAAATAAATAAAACCACTTTCATTTCATTAATAAGAGCCGTCGTTTTAACCATCAGTGGATTGAGTATTTAGTAAAGTGTGCTTCATACATCAACTCCTCTCGCAACTTACCCACATTTGGGACGCACAAACGACCGTCCTTTCTCAAAAGACCGTCATCCAAGGAAAATTGGGAATTTGAACCATCCACTTCATAACACTTTATACTCTCATCGAATTCCATTGCTCATCGAACTCTGTCAGCGAGATCATATTGCACCTTCGTCTAATTCAAGCACGCATTTGCAGTGGTATTCTTTTCGACACAAGAAATGTCTAAAGCCTCCAACTCCTAGATCAGATGCTCATCATGCATCTGTAGCCAACTTGCCTACTGGAGTCCTATGACTCAAGGAATCTGCGACAACATTTCCTTTACCGGGAGTGTAATGTATCTAGAAAGTGTAGTCCCCGAGGAACTCCATCCATCTCCATTGTCGCATGTTTAAATCCTTCTGATCTATTAAGTACTTATGGCTTTTATGGTCCGTGAATATATCAACTTTCACGCCATACAAGTAGTGACGCCACATCTTAAGTGCAAAAATCACAGCCGCTAACTCCAAGTCATGGATTGGATAGTTTCGCTCGTGCACTTTCAACTGGTGTGAGCTATAAGCTATAACATTTCAAAATTGTAGAAGAACGTAGCCTAAGTCGCGCCCTAAAGCATCACTGTATATCTCATAGCTGTCTGTACCACACGACGAACTCAAAATAGGCGCCATAGTCAAACGACTCTTTAACTCCTCAAAAGCTCGCGCGCACTTAGACGTCTAAACAAACTTATGATATTTCCTCGTCAGTGTAGTGAGAGGTAAGGCTATCAGCAAAAAGTTCTTCACGAAGCGCCTGTAGTAGCCAGCAAGTACAAGGAAACTCCTGACTTCCTCTACCGTAGCCAACACATACCATTCTCGTGTCACAACTATCTTCTCCAGATCCACCACAATACCCTCTCCATTAACCACATAGCCCAGAAAAGCCACTGATAACAGCCAAAACTCGCACTTTGAGAACTTGGCATAGAGTTTATTCCTTCTCAAGATATGCAAAACCATCCTCAAGTGATTTGTATGATCTTATTCTGATTGAGAGTATACCAGTATGTCATCAATAAAGATGATCACAAACTGATCTAAGTACTCCCGAAAATTTCGGTGCATCAAGTCCATGAATACCGATGACACTTTTGTTAGCCCAGACGACATTATAATGAACTCATAGTGACCATAGCGTGTACCGAATGCTGTCTTGGGAATGTCACATTCCCTAATCCGTAATTAATAATAGCCAGAATTTAAATCTAGCTTTGAATAGACAGTTGATCCCACAAGTTGATCAAACAAGTCATCAATCTGTGGAATCAGATACTTGTTTTTCTCCGTCAACTTGTTCAATTCTCGATAATCAATGCATAGGCGCAAGATTCCGTCCTTCTTCTTCACAAAGAGGACCGGTGCACTCCAAGGTGACATACTTGGACGTATATAGCCTTGCTCTAGCAATTCTTGCAATTGAACTTTCAGTTCAACAATCTCTTTGGGCGCTACTTGGTACGGTGAGCGTGCCACATGTTTCGCACCTGACACCAACTCAATAGCGAAGTCAATCTCTCGCTGGGGCAGTAACCCAGTGTGATCCTTAGGAAAAACATCTGCATAATTCGATACAATAGGAACGTCACTCAAACTAGACTTCAACTCAACAGACTCCAATAACATGAAGAACAACTCCACGCCCTTTCGAATATCCTTGACTACCTGGAGAGCAGACATCAATATCTTGCTTGATCCTCGCATACCAACGAATTTAGTCTCTCGTTTAGTGGTCTATCTCAGCGTGACTTCCTTAGAGTTGTAATCTATATAGGTACACTGCTCCGAGAGCCAATCCATGCCAAAGATTACATGAAACTCAGATATCGGTAGCACCGATGCTTCTAGCCCGAAATCCTTACTTCCTATCCGCACCTCAACACAATAAGACCTATCCACACACATTACACATCCGTTAGGTAACAAAGCCTTCAATATATCTGTCGACATAAGAGTAGGCACTCCGATCCGCGATACGAAGTCCTCAGATAGAAACAAATGAGAAGCACCTATATCAAACAGTGCTCTCGCCGGATAGTCCTGAATATGGACGAAGCCTATATTCATCAAGTTATACACAAGCAATTCATAAGGTATAAAGTATATAAAGCATGAAAACTATATACTACTCATACCTGTGATGACATCACCCTATTTGATGGCCTCCTATTGGCCAAGATTGTAAACCCTTGGCAGAGCTGGAGAATATTGGGATGCAGTAGACTCCACCGCCTTTCCCTTCTCAGCGTAAGATGCTCCTGCCTTTATATCCTTCCTTGGAAGGCCACTGGTACAATCACAGGCAAAATGCCCTAGCTTGCCATAAGTTTAACATGTGAGCGTACCTTGCCCTGACGTTGCTCTAGAAGTAACCGTAGATGGAGCTTGTCCAGAAGACCTGGACATCTTATTCCACCTCCAAAAATGCAATTTTGAAGAATTCTGCACTTTGAACTCGGGCTTTATCACAGCCAAGTCCCTCTTGTCCTGTACCCTCTTCATGTCCTTCTCTAACAAACAAGCCGTATCCACCAATATTTAAAACCATTGGTTCATCGGACCCGAGAGAAGTAACCTTAGCTCACTCCGCAGTCCATCATAGAACCTATTGGTCATACGCTCTTCATCAACAAAAGTAGACCCTACATATCGTCCCAACCTGGCAAACTTATGCAGGTAGTTATCCACACTACCCTTGCCCTGAGTCAAATGTTGGAACTCATTTTCTATGGCAATCCACTGCGACGAAGGTAGATGCTTTGCAAATAACAATCTCGAAAACTCCTCCATCGAGATCTCAGATAGTCATCTGCCCGTAAAGTGGTGTAACTCAAACTTAACCCACCCAAGTCTAGCCTCTCCTTCCAACAAGAAAGCGGCCAAGGTTACCTTCTGCCCCTCCTCTGTTTCAATCGCCATCAACACTCTCTTGACACGTGAAAGCCAATCCTCTGCTTGCATTGGGGATCCTGCACCCGTGAACGTAGGAGGATTAGAACTCAAGAAGTGCTTCAGCTGTCTTTCAGTCGCTCGCCTATCAATCAAAGCCTCGGCAAGCACCTTCCTAATAGCTATAGGCTCGGCTACACCAACCCGTACTAATTCCATCGCAGGCCGTTCCTGCCCAGTCGGCTGTGCATTTATCATAGCAAACACTGCCTCAACAACTAAGCATATCGTTTCCACAGAAGGGTGAGGTGTGGGCACATCCGTTGGTACTGCACTTTCCACACAACGTTGTGGTTCAGACTGCCCCGCACCACTTCGAGTTACCTAAACGTGTAAAATACACAATTTAGATACCACATACAAGGCACACCACGACTAATAGGAACACACAAGTTCCTCACACACATGTGTTTTCATTCCTAAGTGGACATTCTTGAGTTCATTTTGTTATAACGGTAAGCAAATACATGTGCTCGCCACCCCTCAAAAGAATTCAATCACGAATTCGCAGAATGAAGACCGAGAATAGCTGATACCAAATTGTAACACCTTTATCCATCACATGAAATATAACAGAGGGTCTGACCGGGGCTCTACGCCATATTCCACAGACAGTCAGCGGGGTTAGATGTTAAATATCAAAAGACCAAATCCTAACTCAGAGCATTCTAGTGGAAGCTTCATGGCTACCCGAACTTAATTCATGTGAATGTCCACTATTATACATATCACGAATGTTTTAAAAAATACACAAAAGTTACGACCTTAAGGACTTACAAATGTTTTGCCCCAAAAGAGTGCATTACAAACATCGGCGCGTAGGCCAACCATATATGAAAAACACTAAAAGCTCTTCACTTGGTCTTCGAGGGCCATCATATCATCACAGGGCTGCAACCCACTATTTCCTGCTCGGCTCCCCAGCACCTGTACAAGGAAATTCCAGCAGATGGTTGAAAATAAGGCAACGACCAGCTTTAGCTGACCAATTTATAACGACGTTACCCCATTCTTGGGGCAGCGGCATTCCTTCCTTGTAGGCATAGCATTCATATATAACATATACAAATATATCGCAAGAAAGTTCAACTCAAGCACCATTCAATATATCACAAACATCTGCATCAACTGCCAAACGTTCCGTGCACTCAGGGCACATTATCGGTGTACTAGATAACCAGGGTCCCACCACCGTTCAGAGGTTCGAGACATAATGGTCAACTTTGAGCATTTACTGTCTGGCATATAGCCAAAACTCTCCTCCCTCGTGCCAACAGTCTTCAACACCATGACATAGGGTGGGTACAGTTCATCCTTTACTCGTTGCTCAAATCGCCATGCCATAGCCGAAAGCCGAGATTCTATGGCTAAATGGACAGACACAGCTCATATCACCTTTCTCGAGGAGTTAAACATAACCGCATTATATTTAAATAAATGACTCTCACGGCCATCAGAGCTGAGCACCCAGGTTACAACTCACAAACTAGCCACACGATCTCTGAGAGATAGGCTTGGTAATCAAAATGCTATCTGGGAGCTATCTCCAGCGATAGCCACTATCGCCTAACATTAACAATATAACTTCTCTTTCTGTACACAGACTCAGCCACAACTAGAACATCCTTCCAGAACACAACTACAACATCCTACAGTGCCAAAAAACAAGACTTTCACAAAGTTTAGCTCACACAGAGCTATCTCCAGCGATACTCACTATCGCCAGGCGATATCCACAGTTATCCAAAAACTGTGGTATTTCTGTGTATTTTCCTATAGCGAATCCCCAGTACTTCCTGCTACTGATTTCACAGGCATAACCCTTTAGACTCCATAAACAAACCGTTTATACTCAGAGTCTTCTCTGACAAGCAAATTAAAACATCACCAATCAAGACCAACCTGTCCGGATGGGCTTCACACAACATGCCTATTCCGTACTGCGATTTTCAGATTCTATATGCAAGATAAACCAGGGATATCACGTATTGACCCATTGGAATTCCCTTCGCTTTTCCACCTTTTGGTGGGGGATTCCATACATATGTTAAAAGAGGACTTCACTTGTCCAAGAAGGAAGATCGTTACCCTCATTGTTAATTTCAGAGCCATGAGCAAGCTTTCCAACCGGCTAGAAAGGAGCGTCTCACTTTCCCCTTCACGGATCATGCTTCGGTTCTTGATTCTGACCATAGGATCTCCTTCCCTAAGCTTGCAAATCTTCAGCCTTCAGCCTTCTTCTTCCTTAGCTCTTTCTTATAAGAACTTGATGAAAAGGAGGAGAGAGAGTGAGAGAAGAGAAATGATTTCTCTTTTCTCCACTCCTCTGCTTAAGTGACCTCAGGATTTATCCTAGCCACAGTATCCTCTCTATAATAGGAATGAATGGCTACGATTTATGCTGACAAGTCAAACTTATTGCTATCGTCGGGAGATATCCGCTATCGTCTGGGCGATATCGTTGGTAGCCTCTTTGACCCCAGTCAACCGCCGTTCATCGACCGCTTACCGGCCTTCCAACACGTGTCTAGATTCCACATGGCAATATCGTAACGCGATACCCACTATCTACACTCCGATATCTTACTCAATGATTCGCTGAATGTGTCGAGTGCGTCGAGTGCGTCGAGTGCGTCGAGTGCGTTGAGTGCTATCGCCAACGATACCCACTGTCGCCTGGCGATAACCACCTTTAAGTTCTGCTTTCCACTTTTTGGTGTGTTACACGCCAAATACATGATGCACTTATCATTTCAAGATGCACTTCTTGAAATCTAGGAATATTGAGGGCATATTTCCAACAATGTCATTGTTGACTGTCTAGTTAAGTGAAAAGAAAGCAAGAAATCTGAAGAAAAAAGATTTCATAAAGGCAAGAAGCTTGAAATGAGCTTCATGGCCAAAAAGCAGACAAGCTTGAGTGACAGTGACCCAAGATCATTAGAGTCAGAAGAATAGGAAGCGGATATTGGGCTTGTTGGCATGATAGATGAAGAGGACTATGGTGATTATCCTGCTACAAGGGTGGGTCATCAGAGCTCCCTATTACTAATAGACAGTGACATAGATAAGGAGATATGCTATGGTCTAATGGCCTTAACTGATGAGGAAGATCAGGATGACTCTCATTCTGATAAGGTATGTATTAAATCTTATTTATATAATTCTGGATCAGATTCAGAATATTGGGCTGAGTCGGGAGAAAACTCATCAGAAGATGAGGGTGATTCTCAATTAGCTAATCAATATAATGAATGTGTAGATAAGTATGTCGTTCTCTTGGAAGCACTAAAGAAGAGTAAAGCTCTATCCAAGTCTCAAGCGGTAACGTTCCGATTCGCGCTAGGCCCCTTGTGCGTGTTTTTGGCATCAGGAGAGCTGGGGTAGGCTCAAGGGGGTGCATGCGATTAGGTGCGCACTCGTGGGGAACAAGGAAATAGGCTGAAAACTTGTGTTGAGCTTGACACGGGTAGGGACACGGGCGTGTCCCTACCGGTGTTCAATGGCGTTGAGTGACTATGGGGCTTAGTGATTCTGAAATCGCGTTGAGTGGTGTGTCCCGAGAAGGACACGGGTAGGGACACGGGCGTGTCCCTACCCGTGTTTAGTGGCGTTGAGTGACCATGGCTTGAGTGAAATGGCTTTGAGTGAAATGGCTTTGAGTGTTTTGTCCTGAGCAGGACACGGGTAGAGACACGGGCGTGTCCCTACCCATGTTCCATTGAGTTGAGTGCAAGGACACGGGTAGAGACACGAGCGTGTCCCTACCCGTGTGCTCCAAGGCAAGCAAGACAAGAAGTATCCCGACCAGGACACGGGTGTCGACACGGCCAGAACCACGGCCGTGTCACTTGGACACAGGTACCGACACGGCCATGTCAGTACCCATGTAGGGGAACGAAACGACAGTCAAGCCGCTTTGCCAGAGCAGGACACGGGTAATGACACGGCCTTGTTCCTACCCGTGTCACTTCTGTATAAAAAGGAAAAGTAATACCCTAGCCGTTTTCACTCTTCATTCCAGCCCTTTTTCCTGAGAGAACTTCCTGGAGGAGGATATCTTGCTGGAGCAAACCTTGGAGGAGGAGAAACGCCACCGCCATCAAGGAAAAAGCGATGCCGCCGAGGAGGATGACAAGATCCATGGCTGGAAATGGTGGTACCGCTGCAAATGAGGTGAGCTTCCTCCCCTCACCCTTGGTGCTAGATCCTTAGATATTCTTAGGCGAGACATCGACTCAAATGAGTCTTGATGTGTGAGGAGAAGGTTTCTTAGGAAGGCCTATCTAGAACTTTTGTTCTAACGTCTAGTCATCTTCAACCTCCCCTTCTTCAAAGTGATGATGGGGGTGGATTCGTGAAGAGGAATGGCCTTGAGAGAGAGAATAAGGGTGGAGGAACTTCTGGTTGCGATTTGTGGTTATCGGCTTGAGGAGGAAGATGAATCGATGACATTCATTCCGCTTCAAGATGCATGCAAAATCTGTGTTCTGCACACAATGACCTTCTTGGCTATTTTCAGGCAAGAAATGGTCCGATCTGGGCTTTCGACTAAACAAGAAAGTTGAATCCCTTGAAATTACCTTTCCAACGAGTGGTTACACGCCTTCAGGTGAAGCCTGTAGCCACGGGAATGTCTGATCGAAGTAAGGGCTGTAAGCTAGGCGCACAAAAATTATATTCTGTACGATGTAGGCTTTGGAGCCAATTTCATGTGGGTTATAGTCTGATCTGGGTTGCAGGTTGAACATGAAAGTTGTAGCAAATGGAAATACCTTTCTATCGAGGGGTTACACGCACTCACCGAATTCCTGTAGCCAGGGCAATCTTTGGTTGAAGTTGCTGTCCAGATTATTGATGCACCTAAATTTCTGGGTAGTGTATAACATGGATTTAGATTCGGTGGAATTAATGTTGCAATCTAATTCGAGGTTCGGGTGAACTCTTTTATGATAACCACCGTAGTGTTATGAAGGTTGAAGTTTGTTAATTTGAATTCGTATAACGAGTTGTGAAGCAAGCTTGAATCGAACGAAATGGCTTGATATAAATTGGTAGATTATCATTTATGCGCATTTTGTTTTATGATGTTGAAATCATTCGGTATGACATATAGATGAATAAACTATGGCCATATGTATGTTGAATTGATAGAATAAAATTTGGTAGTCCAATGCTTAGAGTGTCGTCTCCCTACAGGTAGCATTGTGGAAGTTAGTAAGTGCGGCGTTGGCCGTCACTAGTCGGGATGGTGTTGAGATGAGTAAAGTTGGACAGTTGGGCTTGTCCCTCAGTGTTCATGTCCCGGGGCTCCTTCCGTGCTAAGTGGATGGTTGGGCTTGGTTCTCGTGCTTTCTTCGAGGCTCCTTCCATGCCACGGTGTTGTGGAATTGAATGCGGTGTGAGTTGATACGCGGTGTCATAATCCTGGGTTAAGGATAGTGTGGCAGGTCTACGGGCTCGCCAATCGTCACACCGATGGGAGTTGACAGATAGACTTTGGGCGGTTGGGCTTGTACCTTGGTGTTCATGTACCGGGGCGCCATCCGTACCAAGTGAACGGTTGGGCTTGACCCTCGTGCTTATTTCCGAGGTTCCTTCCGTGTCACGCATAGGCAAGTTCGGGGCTAGGATCTTGGTGCACATCTACCCAAGAGAACCTGCTGGGCCATAGTATGCATGGGCTCCGCTGTTGTGTTCTTAGCGTTGAGGCGTACGGAGGCCTAAGTGAAGTAGTGTGGATACCCACTTAGTAGTAGAAGTGCCCGTTCTACTATCACCGTCTTGCCACGACGGTTGGCGCTTGAGAGGTTAGCTACCTGCTCGAAAAGTGGGAACAACTAGTCTGTGTCGACATAGCAATTGCATGTGCGTGATCATGGGTGAGTCATTGCATCACATACATAACATTGCACCTCATTACATACACAAGACCCTCATCGTATAAGTTTGTATGGGCACTCCTATACGATGAGTTACTTACTGTTGAACGATCCTCAACTTATATGCTTGTATGGGCATCCATATAAGTTGAGTTACTTTTTGCTATAACTCTATATTCATATGTTGTGATAGATGGTAGAAATGTTAGATTATCTTACTACATGTTATACCACTTGCTTTTTTATACTCCTACTTATATACATATATTGTACACTGTCTATTTCTCCGCCTGGTGCCGAGGAGTCGCCGGGGGAGCGGATGTGAAGCCACTTAGTCTTTATGACTAACAGTTGCTACATCTTCCTTTTTAGGAGGAAATCCCGCAGATGGTACAACAGGTCGTGGAGCCGATCAGCCAGGCCAGGATGACCGGGCCTGAAGGGACGGTGCCGTCACTACCGTCTGTTGCAGATGTGAGTATATGAGGGTTTATTGTAGCTCTTCAGGGCAATTTTATAGTTGTACTCTGATCTTATAGAAGCATGTTTTGGCTTCTCTATTACTGCATTTTTGGACTTATAGCTTGTGTGGATTTGATTTCTTATATTATATTGGTTGAGTTGGCATATATATATATTGATATTGGTTGTAGCCGGCAGAATAGGCGTCTTGTGGTACAGGCTAGCCCTTGAGTTAGTTCTACCCCAAGGCGGATGTTCTTGGCATAAGACCCCTCTCGTGCCGTGTATTGTGTTCCGGGAGGGGGGGGGGGGGGGTCATACACAAGCTAAGGAGATTGAATACCTCATGGGATTTAAATCTCAAGTTGTTGAGAATATCAAAGAATTTATTTTCAAAAACTCTGAGCTGCTTGAGCACAATAAAAATCTTGATGCCCAAGCAAGTACCATAATATAAAAAGAAAAGATCATCAAGGCTCTAGATGAAAAACTCCTCACAAAAAGGAAGATTATGACAAGCTTTTCAAAGCAAAAGTCTATCCTTCTCCTAATAGATACATTCTCCACTCCATATAAAGGAAGAGTTGGCTATGTGAAAGATAATAAAAAATGGAAAGTTGCAATGCAACAAACCACCTTACAAAAGGTCTGGCTGTCATCAAACAACTATGACCAAGATAGTGAATTTATGCATTGGAAGAATGGATGCTCCTCTAATGGGGCTAGCAATGCCTCTCACTGGAGAGGATGAAAAGATATTAGTTTTAATGTATTGAAGGCACCCCATGAAGAGATCTAGATGAAACATCATGGATCATTTGTGTTTGGCTCAACAACACCAACCTTCAAGGTCAAGGGAAAGGCCATTCCTCTTAGGCTTGTCACTAATAAAATCTTGTGGTTGTGCGTCCCATTCTTCATCACGCACACATCCACAAGATTAGCCAGAAATATGAGAAGAATGCTCAGACCGACTCTTCTGAACATAAGCATACACATCCTACACAAAAATTGATTTAGAAGAGGAGGTATAACATGTATGAGTGTTGGTGCTGTGGCATGGTGAGTTACTATGCTTTGGAATGTTTGTAGAACCCAACAGTGCCTCAGGCAAAGAATATTAAATCTGTTAATATTATTTTTGGGCATCATTCAACAGTTAAGGCTAACAAGAATCAAGGACCCAAGCTTTTTGGGTTTCAAAGGTAAATTAAATTCTTTTTGCAGGATTGTCCTAGGATAACAAAATTCAGATTTATTATTTTGACAGTGGATGATCCATACATATGACTGGAATAAGAAGCCATCTAAAGACTACACTCAAATAAAAAATGGACCCAAAGTCATCTTTGCTGGATCAGATAAATGAGTAACAAATGGATATGATATGATCACTAATGGCATAGTTTCTATTGTAAAGTTAACTTATGTAGAAGGATTGAAACATAATCTCATAAGCATAAGTCAACTTTGTGACTTAGTGATGAAGATTTTATAGTTTTAAAATTAATCCAAACTAAAATCCCAAATAGGCAAGTGTACCTATTGAAATATAGTATAGGAAATGTCGTATTAGACTCGGGGCCTGTTGAGCACTTCTACTCACGCAAATTAATATTATTTTATCTAAATATATAAAAAAGGTTAAATTAAACTATAGGAAGAAGATAAACTAAAAACTAGCACTTGATCTAGACTCTCTTTGAATTTAAATAAACTTTTTATAAAGGACAAACTCTAATTTTCCTACTTCGACCATGGAGGTTCCTAAAGTACGAAAGCATCTCTCTTGAGATCATGTTTTGACTAAGCTTAGGTTGATCGATTAAGACCTCTTGGCCACTTAAACCCTTAAGCTTGCTTTAGGCGGTGAATCCCGCTATTGGATTTGACTCCAATCCGAAAGATTTATGTCATCCTCTCCCGAGGAGTGCATGCAACTCCTTTTATCTTTGAGTGATCTACTCTTATCCACAACCTCTCGGTCATTTAAGATACAGATCTAGGATCGAAAAACATATTCGCAAAATATGAATTCGACACAAAATAATTCAAAGATAAATCAAAGTAGAAATAAAGATAGTTTGTAAAGAAAGGAAATTTATTTAATTTTAAAGGTTGTCATGATCAAGTGCTAATGGAATAAGCTACATGACATGATTAAACAAAATACATAATTATATAAAGAGAGAGACACGCTTACAATAAAAGAGCAAAAGTAAAACTAAACTATGACTTGAAAATTACAAGAAAGAGATGCAAGGATAAGAAAGTAAACTACTAAAATTGGCTAAGAACTACTCCTAGATGACTCCCTAGATGCTTTTTAAGCCTATAGCTCAATCTGAAATTTATAGGAATATTTCTGGGAGGTCACGCCCCTCGGTCACGCCCGTGACCTAGGGCATGTAAGGCTCGGAAACCGCTATCTTGAAATCCCGAAAATGTTAGAGAAAAATCGCCAAAAGTGCCGTTCTGCATGTTACGCCCCTAGGTCATGCCCGTGACCTAGGGCATGTCTAGTCTGTTACAGTAAATGGTGGGAAGGAGAAACTGCGGGAGTTAATCTAGCAGTTGTTGGACGGGTTACTCTCCTAGGTCACGCCCTTGATCTAGGACATGTAAGTTTGAACGCTCTGCAATGGAACTATTGATTGATGACTGAGTAACGCCAGGGAGTCACGCCCATGGTCACGCCCATGACTAGTATCCCAAGCCTGTGTCCAGGGCATGTAACCCATAACCGGTATGCATTGTTAAACTGGAGCTCCAGCTGGCGGGACGCCGCGTGTAGGATGGTCACGCCCAATATCACGCCCAATGTCACGCCCATGACATTGGGGCGTGTAACTTTAATTGACATGGAATGGTGGCAGAACAACACCTAGAGGACACGACCCATGACTATGGTCACGCCCCCTATCACGCCCGTGATAGGGGCGTGTACTAGGGAAAAATTCGGCTTTTCTCCAGATTTTCTCCTGATCAATTTTGTCAGCTCCAAATTGCTATTAGCAGCCCATATTGACCTGAAATAAGAAAACAAAGCATTTTAATAACAATATTAAATAAACTAATAAAATATTATTATTTATTAAATAAAATCTATATATAAATAACTATAAATAATGTCTTATCAAATACCCCCATACTTAATCTTTTGCTATTTCAGAGCAAAACTATGAGAAATACTTATAAAAAATTAATATATTTTTTAATTAAACTAAAAATTTATTAAATCAAAAGAAAGTTAAAAGTAAAATTTAGTGATTTAAAATTAAGTCCTAAAATATGAAATTAAAATGCGAAGAGCCAAATATATTTAGCAAAATTTTCTCATATAAATTAATTAGACTTACAAATTGAGTAGTAAGTAAACAAATTTAGATTTAGAATTATTAAAACTTTTTAACTAAAAAGAAACTTAAAAGAAAATTTAAACTAATACTTATACTCTCTTAGAATTTTAATTTAATTCTAAAGCAATTATATTAGCTATTGGGTTTGGAAAAAAGAAATTGAAGAGGTTTTGGATTAGGGGTGACTAATTTTATCCTGTCACCCCACACAATTTTTTTTCTTTTTGATATTTGCATATGTTTACCAAGAAAATGATGTATTTTATTCTCTCATTTTTCATGACATATGAACAAATTTTTTTTCTCTTCAAATAAAAAAATAGATTAGGAGTAATGAATTTTATCCTCTTACTCATTCTATTTAATTGCTTGGGTTGCATATGTGTACCAAAAAATACTTGATTCTCATGACATATGATCTAGCAAAAATAAAATTTGCATATGTGTACCAAGGGATAGTGAATTTTATCCTCTTATGCCCATGACATATGATACAACAAGAAAAATTAAAAACAAGGGAAGCCTAAACAAAATTTTCGATTAAATTAAAATAATTAGAGAGCAACTATGGTAAATTAAAATTTCCTAAGAATCTTAAAGCATAAGTGATTATAATTGAAATCTAGAGATTGTTTAACTAAGCACTATAAAATTAAAACTAATTTGAATTAAAAGAGAAAAAGGGCTAAATAGATTACTGTAAACAAATTTAATTCATAAAGTATTTCTCAAAATTAAATCACAAAAAAATTAAATCTGACTAACTATGATAAAATAAAAGATTAGAAAATCTAAAATTATAAAAAATTCTTTTAAATTACCCAAAATTATTTTCCGAAAATAAAAAAAAATAAGCAGGGGTTTATCTTTATATTTTTTTTGAATTTTATTTTAAAATAAAATCCTAATTTTTTTTGTTATTCTTGGACTTCCCAAGGGCTATCCAGTGACAGGTTCGCAAGGTACTAGGCAGTTTTGTGGAATGAAAGCCCAACACGGCCCATTCCAAGAAATTTATTTTCGATTTTTTTGGTATTTTTGATAATAAAAAGAAAACAATTTTTTTAATTTTTAAAGATTTTTATATTTTTTTAATTTTTAAAGATTTTTTTGGATTAAAAAAAAAAAGAATCCACCCCCATACTTAAAAATAAACATTATCCCCAATGTTTATAAGTCAAGTAGGAGGGGGGAAAGAAAAACAATTTGTGAAAATTTAGAAAAAAATTCATAAAAATTAAAAGATAAGCAAGGGGTGTCTCCCAAGAGCGCTTTTCTTTTTCCCATATTTTTGCTAGATGGTGTTGGTTAGGAAAAATGGAAATAAAAATTTAAGTATAAGGGAAACTCCCTTAATTCTCGCTTGGGTGAATATGTCGAAGACGCTCGTCCAGCTACTCCTCCGCTTGCTTCTTTATTTTTCTTCTTTGAATGGTTGACTTGAGAATGTTGATTCAAATCACTTATACATAGTTGAGGTGATTTGAATCTTTGTAGATGAGCAGCAAATGGGTCGGGGACGACGTTTGATTGGAACGGCTCAACTTCTTTCTACAAATTGTTAGTTGAAGAAAAATCGAGAAGAAACGGGTCAGAGAAATTTTCGCAAGGAGGAGGCTCTTGCGACATTATAAGATTAAACTCCGGTTGTTTATTTTATAAAATTTTTTTTCTTCCGAAAATTTATTGAAAATAAAATCATCGGACGCATCATGTTCATAAATTTTGCTCCTAAATATTTAGAAATTGTGCTTGGAAATTCATAAATAGGAGAAAAATTGGTAGTAGTAGGAGAAGAAACATGTTCTTCTTCTACTCCTCCCAATGCATCCATACACTTAACAAATTATTGAAATAAAAGTTTTTCTTCTGCTTCAGAATAAGCAACTACGGGGGTACATGAAGAGTCATGTTCCGCATTAGCAACATTATCCGAAAAAGGAGAAAAATCACTAAAAGTAATAAAAGTCTCGTCCAAATTTTTGGGAGAAGAATCAAATGGAAATTTAGAAGAATCTCCTTACCTTTGGTGTACAATCTCCTTCTCTTTTCCTCTCCCAGTGATACCTTCTTATTTGTTTGGCTCACTCAAATGTTAAATGCGAGCTCCCTCTCCTGGAATTTCTCTGTTGGTGATACTCAAATGTTACAGTAGCATCTAAGTTTCAGATTGCAAATACCAAAATGATTCTTAGAAATAATGTCAATATCAATCCTATTTTTAAGCGATTAATAATTTCCCTCGCAGGCCTGGTACGGTCGGCTTGGCTGTAGGGGCATTGCCCCGTGTACCCTAAATGGAATTAAATTTTATTTGAATTTGCTTTTAGGTTATTTTTATCAAAGTTACAGTAGCATCTGTGTTGAGGATGTACTTAGATACCCTCTTTTAAGTAACACTTATGTACTTGCCAATCAAAATACCCCAAAATTGCAAATAACGATTACATGTCTGCAAGAAAACAGATAATTCATGAGTTAATTACATCACATCGCAGACACTTGGAGATGACCAACCAAAATCATGCTGAGGCATCGTCATCGTTGCCAAATCATGGTGAGCCAGTCCAACATAAAAGAGGGAGACCTTCAACTTCGACAACATCCGCTGAGCAAACTAGAGAGTCAAGCCGAGTTCATGTTAGTAATTGGAGACAGTCATTGACTACAGAGCAATGGAGGGCACTCAATGCAAGGCGAACACAGTCGCGCTCTTCGTTGACTTTACCAGTGGTTGTGGAGGTCCGACCCAACGAGCTAGAATCTATAAATCAAGCTAATGAAATTGAAGATAATCCTTCTGCCGGAACTTCACAGATAACTAATCAAAATCAGGATAATCCAGACCAGCATCAAACTGAAGGTCAGTCGTCATTGCCAAGCCAGGGTGGACTAGTCCAACATAAAAGAGGGAGACCTTTAACTTCGACAACACCAACTGAGCAAACTCGAGAGTCAACCCGAGTGCGTGTTAATAATTGGAGACATTCATTGACTGCAGAACAACGGAGTGCACTGAATGTAAGGCGAATACAATCGCACCCAACATTGATTTTGCCATCGGCCGTGCACGGGGGACCAGCAAATCCAGAACATCCACATCAGCCGAATGAAATTGAAGATGGTAGTCCTGCGCCCACTTCGTGGACAGGACGTCGAAATATAGCAAGAAATTACCGTTCCTCCGACAACGTCCGTGTCTTCCAGCTCCCACAACCAACCATTTGCCCTCACTGTGCAGCTCGATTATTCCACAAAGAAACCAAAAATTTATGCTGTAAACTTGGCAAAGTAATTTTACCTGCCATTCCTGTCCCCCCACAACTGTTGGCTCTTTACACTGATCAGACAACAAGAGGACGTCATTTCAGGCAAAATATACGTGCATACAACCACGTATTCTCTTTCACTTCCATGGGTGTTACACTTGACGAAACACTACCAGCTTTCAACCAGGGTTTGTACACTTTTAGAGCACACGAGGCTATATATCACAAAATTGGATCTCTTCTTCCTACTCCGGGGAACAGACCACGATTTTTACAAATGTTCATCTACGACACCGAACATGAGACATCACATCGTTTGGCGGAAAATAATGGACTCGATACGGAAATATTGAATGAGATCAAAGATATCCTTGATACACACAACCCATATGTCAAAACCTTTAGACAAATTGCTCAACACACGCAGTTACAGTCGTGTCAACTACTTATTCGTGAACGACCATCTACCGACCGACAATATATTCTTCCTACCGCATCTCAGGTAGCTGCAGTGTTGGTGGGAGCCGAAGATTTCGCTGAGTCTATCGATAGGGACATCAAAGTCCATTCTACAAGCGGGCATTTGACTACAGTCAGGGAGTACTCGGGTTTTTATGATCCACTACAGTACCCACTCCTGCTCTCGCAGGGCCAAACAATTTCACAGGGCCAAACAATTTCAAATGTTGGAGTATATTTACCAAATGATGTTTTTAGCCATGGACAACTGTATGTGGCATTGTCAAGAGGAGTTTCTGCAAATAGCACTAAAGTGATGGTTAAAAATGGTACATTGGAGGAGCACGAAGGAGTGTACACTAGAAATGTGGTGTTTAAAGAAATATTCACAAAATTACATGTATCGAGCCAAAATACATAGATTGTATGGATCAATGTAACATTTTTAATATTCAAGAACTATATTTTTTCTTCTGTTTCTGTATTCAGTGTACTATTATGAATATAGTATAACGATATATCTGTATTTTTTCTGCATTGTATTACTTATTCTAGACATGTTTGGAAGTTTTCACAACTGTTATCTCTGTCCACGATCGATATTTGAGACCACAAATGATATCGCCGCGCATGACCAGGGTTGCTTCCACGACAGATGTTGCCCCCGCCGAATGTCGCCCCCAAGATGAATGTCTCCACCACGACGAATGTTGCCACCACGACGAATGTTACAACACTATCAAATGACGCTCCCACGACAAACGTCGCACCTACGACGAATGTCGCCCCCTCGACAAATGTCGCACCCTCGACAAATATCACTTACTCGACAAATGTCGCAGACACGACGAATGTCGCCCCCTCGGCAAATGTCGCATCCACGACGAATGCCGCCACCTCGACAAATGTCACATCCACGACGAATGTCGCCGCCTCGACAAATGTCGCACCCACGACGAATGTCGACCCCTCGACAAATGTCGCCCGCACGACAAATGTCGCATCCACGACGAATGTCGCCCCCTCGACAAATATCGCACCCTCGACAAATGTCGCACCCACGACGAATGTTTCCCGCACGGGGTCCCCCGTGCACGACTGCTTGTAATGCTATAAAGAGAGAGATATGCTTACAATAAAAGAGCAAAAGTAAAACTAAACTATGACTTGAAAAGAACAAGAAAGAGATGCAAGGATAAGAAAGTAAACTACTAAAACAAGCTAAGAACTACTCCTAGATGACTCCCTAGATGCTTTTTAAGCCTCTGGCTTGATCTGGAATTTATAGAAATTTTTTTGGGAGGTCACGCCCCTCGATCACGCCCGTGACCTAGGGCATGTATGGCTCGGAAACCGCTATCTTGAAAGCCCAGGAACATTGGAGAAAAACCGCCAAAAGTGCAGTTCTACATGTCACACACCTAGGTCATGCCCGTGACCTAGGGCATGTCTAATCTGTTACAAGAAATGGAAGGAAGGAGAAATGACGGGAGTTAATCTGGCGGTTGGTGGATGGGTCACGCCACTAGGTCACGCCCGTGACCTAGGGTGTGTAAGCTTGAACGCTCTGTAATGGAACTGTTGATTGATGACTGAGTAACGCCGGGGAGTCACGCCCATGGTCATGCCCATGACGAGTAGGCCACGCCCATTTCCAGGGCGTGTAACCCATAACCGGCATGCATTGTGAAACTGGAGCTCCAGCTGGCGGTATGCCCCGTATAGGATGGTCATGCCAAATGTCACGCCCGTGACTTTGGGGCGTGTAACTTTAATTGATGTGGAATGGCGGCGGAATAGCACCTGGAGGACACGGCCCGTGACTATGGTCACGAACCCTGTTACGCTCGTGACAGGGGCATGTATAAGGGAAAAATTTGGCTTTTCTCCAGATTTTCTCCTGATCAATTCTGTAAGCTCCAAATTGATATTAGCAGCCCATATTGACCTGAAATAAGAAAACAAAGCATTTTAATAACAATATTAAATAAAATAAATAAAATATTATTATTTATTAAATAAAATCTATATATAAATAACTATAAATAATGACTTATCACTTAGGCTATGCCATTGAATTCTATAAGGATAAGTGCTTAATCAAAAGGTCAATTGACTTGAAGATAATTCTCACAGACACAAAGAGTGGAAATATTTATTGTCTAAATTTTCTTTGTTTATATTCTTTTATATGTGTTTGTCTTGCAACAAATGAAAAGGAATCTCTTTGTATACAATGACTCAATAGATTAGCTAACTTAAACTATAGGACAATAAACATTAATCTCAAAAAATCTAGTTAGAGATTGACCAAATCTCAAGTGTATTAAAGAAGGACCTTGACATGCATGCTAAATAGACAAGCAAATAAGATCTAGCTTTAAGAGTATTGCTCACAAGGACTCCACCGAATGTCTATACTTATTGTATATGGATTTGTTTGGTCATATGTCAATTTATAGTTTGGGAGGGAAGTCCTATACTCTTGTGATTGTTGATGATCATTCCAGATTCACATAAGTGTTCTTTCTTAGAAAAAAATCAGATACGTTGAACTCATTTGTGTCTTTTGTTAAGCAAATCCAGAATGAGATGGACTGTACTGTGGTCAATATCTGAAGTGACAATGGACCAAAATTCAAATTTGGGGCTATGACAAGATTCTGCAAATACCAAGGTATTTTACAAGAATTCTCCTCTCTCAGAACTCAACAACAAAATGGAGCGACTGAGAGGAAGAATAGGACTATGCTAAGTGATTCCTTTTTTCCTTAATATTTTTGGGCTGAAGTAGTGAACATATCTTGTTATGTATTAAATAGGGTCGCCACAACCAAAGATCATAAGAAAATTCCATATGAACTGATAAAAGATAGAAAACCAACTTTATCCTATATTATGATCTTTGAGAAAAAATGCTTTATTTTAAAAAACGATAAATCATATTTGACAAAATTTGCTGAGAAAAGTTATGTAGGTTTCGTTTTTGGATATAACAACCATAATATGGACTATAGATTATTCAATAAAAGACCAAAACTAAAGATGAATCAACTCATGTGATATTTGATGAGACTAGCCTGATTCACAAGGGCAGGTCTAGCTCTTCAAGTGTTGTAGATCCTGAACTAAAAAGAAGGAACTGTCAATTAGAGACAAATTTTAAGTAAGCAAGTCCATAACACCTGATACGATGGTCATTGAAGAAAATCAGTCAATAGAAGAAATATAAGAAGATGTTGAAGGAGTTTAGCTGGCTGAAGCTAAATCTCAGAGGACTGAAGAAAGTCTACCTGCTATCACCAAATATTTGAGAGACCATCCCATGAACTTGATCATGGAGATGCAAGTCAAAGTGTCAGAATAAGAACTTCAACAAAGAATTAAACAATGTTTTTGAGCTTCTTATCTCAAATAGAGCCCAAGAAGTTTGAAGAAGTTAATTCATGTCCCTCCTGGATTATGCAATACAAGAAGAATTGAACCAATTTAGGAGGTATAAGGTGTGGAAACTAGTCCCAAGACCCCAAGGACATGATATAATAGGAACTGAGTGGTTCTATAGCAACAAAATGGATGAAAATGGAGTGATCATAAATAATTAGGCAAGGTTGGCAACAAAAGATTATATGCAAGAAGAAGGCATTGATTTTGATCAGACATTTGCACCCGTTGCTAGGTTAGAAGCAATCAGACTCTTCCTGGCCTATGCTGTACACAAAGGATTCAAAGTATACCAGATGGATGTGAAGTCAGGTTTCCTGAATGGCGACCTAAAAGAAGAAATTTATGTAGAACAACCATCAGGTTTTATCAATCATACTCATTCTGATTATGATTATTATTTTAGAAAAGCTTTATATGGGTTAAAAAAGCACATAAAGCTTTGTATGAAACCTTGTCTAGCTTCCTCATTGAGAACAAATTCTCAAGAGGTGAGATAAATAAGATATTATTCCTAAAGGAAATTAAGGGCAAGATACTACTAGTTCAAATATATGTTAATGACATCATATTTGACCCTACTGATGATAACCTTTGCAAGAAGTTTGTCAACTTATTACAAGGGAAGTATGAAATAAGTAATATGAGTGAGCTTAAGTACTTCTTAGGCCTCCAAGTAAAATAGCCTGAAGATGCTATATTCATCTCCCAGACTAAGTTCACCAAGGAGTTGATTAAGAAATTTTGTATGGAGAGTGCCTCCACTGTGAGAACTCCCATATGGTCAAATATATCTCTAGACAAGGATGAGAAAGGTAAACCTGTTGATGAAACCATGTATAGATGTATAATTGGCTCCCTACTCTACCTAAGTGCTAGTAGGCCTAACATTATGTATGTTACATATTTCTATGCTAGATATCAAACATGTCCCAAGGAATCTCATTACTTTTCTGCAAAGAGGATATTATTATACCTTAAGGGCATATCCAATCTTGGCTTATGGTACACTAGGAATAATGATTTTGAACTAACATGCTATTTAGATGTAGACTTTGCAGGTTACAACGAAGGCAGGAAATGCACATCTGTTGCCTGTCAATTTCTAGGTAAGGGGATAATCTTATGGAGCATCAAGAAGCAGACCAGTGTGTCTATATAAATAGTAGAATTAGAATACATATCAACAAGGAGTTGTTATGCCCAGCTCCTTTGGATCCAACATTAATTGGGGGACTATAACTTAAAATAAGTAAATATCCTATATACTTTAATTCATCCAAATGTAATCTCAATTTCTAAGAATCCTATGTCATGTAGCAGGACTAAGTGCATTGAGATAAGGTATCACTTCATTATATAGTATGTTGAGAAGGAAGACATTTACCTTGAGTTTGTCCCCACTAACAAATAAATGACAGATATCTTCACTATGCCTCTAGATGAAGTTAAATTCAACCTCTTCAAATTTGAATTGGTGATGCTAAATCTAAGATAGAATAGTTGATAAACAAATATAATCTCTCTTTATGAGACTCACTCCCATAAATAGAAGGTTCTAGGACACTAACAATGTATGCATGAAACAACTAAGAAAGTTGTAGGAAGATATAAAGAAAATGAAGTTTATGTTGTCTTGTTCACTAGACAAGATTAAGTTTATAACATCATGATAAAACGATGAAATAACTCTGACAAAATCAATAATATTAGATCTAATAATCTCAGCCCTTAGATATAAAATCAATTGCACAACTAGGTATGCGCCCTTTTGCATTCCCAAATAGAATATATATAAATAGGTCAAATGTATTAAACCTGGAGTAAAAACTATATTTGCCCTAAAAGCCATTGTGATAAGTTCTTCCTTCATAAGTGCACACAACGAGAGAGCTAAAGAAACTTTTAGCGAACTGAGATATGGATCTAAAGAAAGGTGAGGAGTTTCTTTATAAGCGCTAGGAAGTAGTCAGAAATGGTTTCAGAAATGCTCCTGAAGACATAAAGACTGTGAGCAGACTGCTTGATGCAATAGACCTGGAATATGTTTTCTCCGAGCCAACAATGATAATGAAAAGGGAAGTTTTATAATTATATTCAAATGCAAGAGTTAGCTCATCTGAGAAAGGTATCAAGACAAAGATTAGTGGCACCAAATTGAAAGTATGTCCTAAAGGTTAGCCAAGGTTTTGCATCTTCCCAAGTTTGTTCCAGATGAAGAAGATGAGGAAGTCTCCGAACAAGACCTCAAGGATGCTCTGGAGTGGTGTTGGCACTCACAAAAGACTTATGGATCTCTAGAGAGAAAGAACTTCAACCAACAAGGTAAGCTACTAGCAGACATTATAGGAAAAGCCTTCTTGTGCAAAGTTGGTTCCCATGACAAAATGTCTAAAAGTATGTTTGAGTTAATGTCAAGAGTGATACTATTCAGGAAAACTAATTGGGCTCAAGTGTTATTTATAAGAATCTAGCTGGAAAGCTTTCAAGTGCCAAATTTTGGAAGAATCCTATCTCTTTTCATGGAAAATTCAAATCATGAATATATTAACAAGAAGATGGGAACCAAAATCCACCACATGAGAAATATTGATATAAAAATCCTAGAAAGATGGTAGAAGGTGCTGATAAGATTCCCAAAGGGGAAGAAAGAAAAGAAATCGATAAAAAAAGAGGTTTGTTGAGTCTGAAGAAAGTTCTGAAGAAGGCTTTTCTGACATCAATGAGCATAGAGGTGATCAAAACCCTATAAGATCCGAGGGGGAGGAAGTGTGAAGAGATTTTTTCTATACAAGTGTCCTTATAAAATGAGCATGATATCATGATTGAGACAGTTCATGAAGAAACTGTAAGGAATGAACCAGCTGTTGAGGTAAACATAAATGAAGATATTCTAGAACTCAACATTCCTATAGAATGGAGTGTTGCAGTTCAGGGGGAGTCACTAGAAGAGACAAAGATATTATATCAGATTGATACTGAGGGTCGGGACTCAAGCCAAGAAACTGAAGTAATGAATCAAGCTAATGATGATGCTGATGCTGAGGGGGAATCTCATAGTGAGCTCCTTGCTCATGAGATTGAAATGATATAAAAGATTCCAGAGGTTGAGGATGCTACCCACACTAGGTTGGCAGTCCAAAAGGACCAGATATATGATACTGAGAAAGATGGTGATGATAGTGCTTTGAAGAAGGACAATATAGATAAAATACCTATGCTTTTGAAACTAGTGGATAACATGTGCAGGGAGATCATACCTTGTGGAGCTGAAGTCGATAATGGTGAAAGTGACAGTCTAGTCCAAGAGAAGACATCTGCCTTTCCAAACTCAATGTATGAAGAGACAAATGGTTTAAGCTAACAGAAGAGCTAAAAAGGAAGAAATCTCAGAAAGAATCAGAAATTCCCAGCTGCTCTAAAGAACATATCCCTGAGGAATTTTCTAGCTCTATCATTAATCAGATGAGTATACTACTGAATGAGCAAAGGAAACATATTGAACATTATGTAGATGATGCTGCAAAAGTTCTCAGAAAAGACTTATCAAGTGCAACTCCAGGACTCAGGGTTGAAAGGAATCTACTGAGATAACACACCTTCAATTTCTTTATGAGAGCAACCCAAGTAGTAGATCATACTGCACAACAACTGAAGCTTACTCAAAAAGGACTGACAAACATAATTGAGAATCAACATTTCACCTCTAAAACCTACATAATGCCTTCTAGTCCACATCCAACAATATGGAAGAGCATAGAATGAATGTTCTTAACATAGTGGATTTCTGCAGTCAAATATTGGATGTGCATCTCCTTGAAACAAAGAATCACATAACTGTAGAAGTGAATATGCTTTAGGATAAAATATCTGCTCTTTAAGAGAACTTGTGTCAACATGTATCTAAAGAAGTCATAAAGGGAGTGAGAGCAATTATAAAGGCAAGTGTTGAACATGTCATCTGGACTTCCAATGCAGTGAGGCTTTCATTAGACTTACCCTAGATAAAGTTTTTTTTAGATTTTGTGTTTTCTGTGTTTTTATTTATTTTTATTTTTTGGGAAAAAAACAGACCGAAATTGAAACTCAGAAACAGAAACAAGAAATAACCCAATAAATAGAAAAAAAACATAGCAAAGAAAAACATCGTTTTTCAAACAAAACACATTATCGCCGGTGATAGTGCTAATCGTCGGGAAATATCAAAAAGTGACTCAAATTTTTTAGAAATTAAACCCATTTTTTGTTGTTTATGTTTTTTTTCGGAAAGTGTTTTATCGATGTAAGCCCTATTTAATGTAGCAAAAAACATACCATAAAAGTTGTGGATTTATTCATTTAGACTATAGATTTAAAACCCTCAATTCTAAAAGGAGCCTAGGGAATCATGCGACAGGAATGGGTATGGTAAATATGTCTGCAAGTTGTTCATCTGTTCCAATGAAATTTACTCACGTTTTCCTTCTTAATGTGATCTTGAATGAAGTGAAGTTGTACGTCTATGTGCTTCGAGCGAGAGTGGTGCATCGAATTGTTCATTAAGTTTATGACACTCTTATTATCACACATAGGTTCAACATTCTTGAATTAAAGACCAAAGTCCTCTAATGTTTGTGGCATCCACAATACTTGTGCGCAATAACTCCCTAAGTCAATATATTTGGCCTCGACGGGCAATAGAATTCTGTTCACTACTCGACCATGAAACTAGTGCAGGCCCTAAGAAGTGACAAGTGTTACTTGTGCTTTTACAATCAAGTGAGCATGTAGCAAAATCTGAATAGAAATACTCAAGGAGCGTAAAGGTGTCAGTGTGAGGATACAAAAGACCTAGATTTTGTGTGCCTACAAGATACCTAAAGATGTGTTTAATGACTTTGAAATGAGATTCCTTAGGATTAGCTTGATATCAAACGCAGAGGCACACCACAAACTTGATATCTGGTGTAGATGCATTGTGATACAGTAGTGATCTGATCATACCTCGATATACCGTTTGATCCACCGAAATGTCACTATCATCTTTTCTTAATTTGAGTGATGCGCTCATAGGAATTTTAGAGTATTTCAAATTCTCAAAATCAAATCGTTTAAGCACATCTTTTATATATTTTGATTGACAAATAAAATTACCATCATCTCGTTGAGAAATTTGAAAACCAAAGAAATATATCAATTCTCCTATTAAACTCACTTCAAATTCACTCGAAATTACTTCAATAATTTCTTCAGATAAGTTTTCTCTAGTGGCACTAAAGATTATATCATCGACATATATTTGCATGATCATTAAATCTGAATCACTATGTTTTACAAACAACGTAGTGTCCGCACTACCCATCCTAAAACCATGTTTGACAAGGAAAGTCATTAACCTATCATACCATACATAAGGTGTTTACTTTAATCTATACAAGGGTTTTATGAGTTTATAGACATGATTTGGATGATAACTATTTTAAACCACATGGTTTCTTTACGTACACCTCTTCTTTAATAAAACCATTTAGAAATACACTCTTGACGTCCATTTGATACAATTTTATTCGTTTAAAACTAACAAATGCTAAAAACATCCCAATGGACTCAAGGCGAGCGACGAGTGCAAAAGACTCCTAAAATTCCACCCCTTTGATCTGTGAGTATCCCTGAGCAACCAACCTAGCCTTATTTCTCGTTATCCTAGACTCACCATAAAGTTTATATTTGTAGATCCACTTATTACCTATGATTGGATGGCTACTAGGGCGCTCCACTAACATCCATACTCTATTTCTTTCAAATTGATTAAGTTCTTTATTCATGGACAAAAAACAAGACTCGTTTAGTGCTTCAAAAATGTTCTTTGGTTCAATTTCAGATATAAAACATAAGTTTGAAAATGATTCATGCAGGGTTGAGCGAGTTCTAATCCCATGTGAAGCTCTCCAATTACTAATTCTTGAGGATGATTTTTTTTGAAAAATTTAGTTCACTTGGATGTTTATAATCTTCAGTATGAACTAATTCATCAACTACTTCCTCTCTCTCTTCACACTCTCCTCTTCTTGTGGAATGACATCATCATCAACTTCATTTGATCTATAGTCCTCTTTTGGAGTATTTTCATTAAAGTGCACATAATTTGATTCTTCTACAACCAAGGTTCTTTTATTATAGACCCTATATGCACGGCTCGTGAAGGAAAATCCTAAAAAGATGTCTAGGTCGGATTTTTTAATCAAATTTTCCCTAAATTATCTTTAGTTTTACGAATGAAACAGGGGCAACCAAAGACTTTAAAGTAAGATACACTAGGCTTCTTTCCAAAATAGAGCTCATATGGAGTAAGCTTAAGAATTGGGAAAACTGTTGGGATTTGTCTCCACAATACCTCAGATTTGTAGGAGATCAGACCTTGAACTAAGATGAATTAAGGTGTATTTGATATTGTGTTCAAGTTGTAGGTGTGCAGGTTCTCATTGCCAAGTGTAGACCAATGTCAGTCTGTAATGGGTCACCAAACACAGGACCATACAATGTAATCCCTCATTGTGTGATCCAAAGTGTTGGCCTATGTATAGCCTCTCTATTGGGATACACTTCCTTCATGCACTTGGATTGGTGGACTGAAGTGTTGAAGTTTATCTTTTCAGAAGAAATTTTTCTAAGTCCACATACTCGAGTAGCCTTCTTCATATACTCGAGTAAGTGACTTAGTACTCGAGTAGATCCTCATACATACTCGTGTAGACTCTGTATACTCGTGTAGATAAGTTTACTCGAGTAGATAGTTAGTCACTCGAGTAAGTCATATATTATACTCGAGTAGATCCTTCTGTTCTTAGATCCGAAATTTTCTCTAAGTCCACATACTCGAGTACCTCCTTTTATACTCGAGTAAGTGAGTCTGCTCTCGAGTAAGTTAGGTTACATACTCGAGTAGACTGTATTATACTCGAGTAGATGATAACTTGCACTCGAGTAGTTGGTTAGTTACTCGAGTAAATGTTCTGTTCATACTCGAGTAGATCTGTGCTTCTCATCTCAAAAAATTCTAGAGTCTACATACTCGAGTAGTTCCCTATATACTCGAGTAAGTGACTCTGTACTCGAGTAGTCGTTATTCATACTCGAATAGTTCCTTTTTTATCTTATCGGAGAAATTTTCTCTAAGTATCTTTACTCGAGTATATACTCTCATACTCGAGTAGTTCGAAAATCACTCGAGTGTTGATCTCTGAATCACTCGAGTAGCTTCTCTTCTTATACTCGAGTATTCTCCTTCTATCCACTCGAGTATATACTATCTGATACTCGAGTATGTCTCTTCTATGACTCGAGTATATCTGTTCAAATTTTCCTGAAATTCTCTAAGTCAATTTCGCTGTGTATTTCAAATTAATCATTTCTGATTGGTCCACGTGTCATCCCTAATTAATTTTCTGACCGTTGGAGTCCACCTATAAATAGGTCCTCTCAGATTTGACTAATAACAAGTTTACAGAGATTTTATTTTAAGAAAGAGAAAAAGTTCCGTGAACCCTAATTTCTCACGCCGCCGCCATTGACGTTCACGGAAGAAGCTCTGGATCGACGATCTTCGATCGCTTTTTTCAACTCTGATTCTCCAGTGATCCAGACGAAAGTTAATCACTCGATCTCGCCAAGCCTCAAAGATTTCAGATCTATTTTCTCGATCGGGGTGATTCCATTTTTTTTTTCAGATTTGTGGATCTCTCTCAAGTCGTCTTCAACATACTCTAATTAAGCCAAAGTTCTTAAGAAAGAAGACTTTTAAGATCCAGATCTGAGAATATTACTGTTTGTATTTTATTTTCAAACCAAATCTCTTTGTAGGAGTTTCTCTCCGAGTTTTGTAGGAAGGCTTTATCTTCCGAGTTTTGTAGATCCGATTTGGATCGAGTTTGTAGGAACGTGGTTCCTAGGTGTAGGATTGTTTTCAATCCGAGATAGTGGAGTAGCCGAGTCTAGTGATTTGCTAGATCGGTGAGCAAAGTGGACGTACCCAAGATTGGGGAACCACTGTAAATCTCTTGTCGTCTGTGATTGCTTGATGTGTGCTGTGTTATTTTTTAATTCCGCTTTTGACACGCACTTCACCTATTCACCCCCCCTCTAGGTGATTTAGGCTAACAACTTAGTACTCTCAATTGGTATCAGAGGGAGGTTGATCGTTAAAAGGTTAACACCATGATCTTATCCTTCTAAGTTGTTTTGTGAATAGTATCAAGCATGAGTAAGACCAAGGATTTTGCTAAACTCCATATCTGCACCAAGAACAATTTTCCTATGTGGAAGGAAAGAGTAAAGTTCTTCATGGAAGCAGTAGATCCCCAGATCTTCATGATTGTTGAAGAAGGTCCCCACATTCCTATGACCACCTCCACCATAGATTCATCTAAGCAAGTTCCAAAGAAATTGATGGATCTCGATAAGGACGAGATTGCACTTGTCTCGTTGGACAAGAAAGCCAAAAATATTATCGCAAGTGCAGTCGATGACTCAATGCTGCAGAATCTGATTCATTGCCAATCTGCCAAGGAGATGTGGCAATCCCTAGTGACTCTAATAGAAGGTACAGAAGAAGTAAGGGATGATCGAAGGTCCCTACTGAACCAGAAATATAAAGCCTTCAGGCAGGGTCATAAGGAAGCCATAGCTGACACTTTTGAGAACTTCTTCAAGATAGTAAATGGCCTCAGAGTTTATGGACGTGTCTTCACCAATGGGGAACTCAATGACAAATTCTTAAGATCCCTAACCAAGGAATGAGACAATAAGGTATGTGCCATTCGGGAGTTTGGAAGGTTAGCTGAGACAGACCCGCAGAATCTGTTCGAAAAGCTTATGTCTTACGAGATGCAAATCAACTCAAGAAAAGTTGAAGAAGAGATAAGCAGGTCTGCATCCAAGGAGAAGTCTGTCGCTCTAAAGGCAGATAGCTCAAGGAAGACAAAGGCTAGCTCTCCTGCCCCAGTTCCTGAAGCTGATGAAGAAGAATCATCTGACCCAAGCTCATCTGGCTCAGAACTATCTGAAGGAGAGTTCTCATTTCTCTCCCGGCAATTCAAGAAATTCTTAAATAAGAAGAAGCAATGGAGAGGTAAAGATGCCTCATTCAGAAGATCACGGCGTGATAGTGATCAGAGAAAGAAAGGGTCAAGTATCCATGACAGGTATAACTCTAAACAGAACAAACAGATTTCGACTGACATCGTTTGTTATTGTTGCAATAAGCCAGGTCACGTCATCGCCGACTGCCCTCACAAAAAGAAAGAAGGTGGAAGAAGAGAGGAAAAGAAATCCTCACACCATAAGAAGAGGACAGAGAAGAGTCTAGTAGCCAAGAAGAGCAAAACTCTCAGCGACTCCGACTCATCTGAGTCGAGTGAAGAAGAGGAAGCTTACTTTGGGCTCATGGCTCACTCAGATGATGAACAAGTCCCCCAGTTCACTGGGGAGGTAAAATCTCACACCCCTCTCTCTGATTCTGATGATGATAATGAGCAAGAGGGCTATTCCTCTGAAGATGAATCTGAACTCATGGGTCAGTATAAGGAGTTACTCACAGCCTACGAAAAATGTCGTAGGGTAGTGAAAACTCAAGCCAAAGAGATAAAATCTCTACAAGCTAGTGAGAGCAGCTTGAGAGAAGAATTCAATAAGACTAACTCTCTTCAAGAGAACTTAAACAGTGCTATGGATGAATACAATCAAGCTCTCAAGCACCTCGACCTTAAAGAGGAAATCATCAAAGAATTGGAACAACAACTCGAGGCTGAAAAGAAACTTGTTGAGAGTTTCTCTAAGCCTAAGATAGTTCTTCCAATCGTTGCTGAGTTCTCTGCTAAGGCCAAGGGTGCTGGTTTAGGCCACATTGGCTCTTCTAGTAAATCCTCTAGGAGAAACAAGGCCAAGAGGAAGAATAAGGCTGCCCGGAAGGCTCTAGCTGAAGAAAAAGGGAAAGCTCCTTTGGAACCTGTTCTGTTCAAGAAAGTTATCTTTCCTACGAACGAACTCGACTATGAGTCTACCTATGGACACTTTTCTAGGCCGATCCCTGAGAAGCCTAAGTCAAGATACCAAGGTTGGACTCGTCCTCGTAACTTCGACGAGAGTGTCTTCAAAGCACCTTATGAAGAGATTCAACTTCAAAGCTATGGACCTTATGCTCATGGTCACAATATCAAAAAGACACCAAAAGTAAAACCCATTGTAGAAAAGCCTATGAAGGAGAAGACTTCATGTAATTGCCATCATCATGAAGCCTCTTCCTCCAAGAGTAAAGCTCTTGCTGGACCTTCATTCCAGAAAGTCAAGCAGGACCACACAAGGCAAAGATACAACAGGTTCGACTGTTGGTGTTGTGGCAGAATTGGTCACTTTGCCATCGATTGTTGGTTCAATCCTAGTAATGCTGCAACCCCTCAAGTTAGCAACGTGAGAATGACCACTCATGAGGCTAATACTCGTAGGGGGAGTTTTCTAACTCGAGACCAAGGACCCAAACATGTTTGGATTCCTAAGGCTAAGTGATTGTAATTGCAGGTATGTCCAAAGGCCACCAAAATGCCAATCTGGTATTTGGACAGCGGATGTTCTCGGCATATGTCCGGGATAAGGAGCCTACTCCAGAATTACACCTCAGTCTGCAACGGACCAAAGGTCATCTTTGGAGGTTCAGATCGAGGAATAACTAAAGGCTATGGTATGATCTCTAACGGTAGCGTATCCTTTTCGGATATAGCCTATGTTGAAGGATTGGAACACAATCTCATCAGCATAAGCCAATTATGCGACAAAGGATACGTAGTTGAATTTCATGCTGACAAGTGTTTGATAAAATCGGTTAATAACATGGAAACTATTTTATCAGGCACTCGAAGCAGAAATATTTTCTGTTTAAATTTCATTTGTATAGACTCTTCGATACCACTGTGTCTTTTGGCAAAAAGTAGTGCATCTCTTGCTGACCAGTGGCACAAGAGACTAGCACATATTAATTTCAAAACTATTAATAAATTGTTCTCTCAAAACTTAGTACGTGATGCACCTAATGTCAAGTGCGTTACGGACAGTCCTTGTCATGCTTGTATCAAAGGCAAGCAAACAAGAAGTTCGTTTAAAAGCATAATAGGCAAGGATTCCAATAGAAGCTTACAGCTTCTCCATATGGACTTGTTTGGTCCACTGCAAGTTAGAAGTTTGGGAGGTAAGGAATATACATTGGTTATTGTGGATGACTACTCGCGCTTTGCGTGGGTGTTCTTTCTGAAATACAAGTCAGATACTTTCGGTATTTTCACTAATTTTGTTAGGCAGATCCAGAATGAATACAACTGTTCCGTAGTCAAAATCAGAAGTGACAATGGAACGGAATTCAAGTCTGGAGCCATGACAGAATTCTGTGAAAGTCAAGGTATCTTTCATGAGTTTTCCTCTCCTCGTACCCCACAGCAAAATGGAGTAGCTGAGAGAAGGAACAAAACACTCATAGAGGCTTGCCGGACCATGTTGAGTGATGCCTCACTTCCAGAGTATTTCTGGGCTGAAGCCGTCAACACCGCTTGTCACGTGCAAAATCGAGCACTCATCAACAAGAATCATGATAAGACCCCCTACGAACTTCTAAAAGGCAGGCAACCAACCATTTCATACTTTAAAATCTTTGGCTGTAAGTGCTTCGTACTTAACAATGGCAAGTATCACACCACCAAGTTTAGCGAGAAAAGCTTTGAAGATATTTTTGTAGGTTACAGTAGCCACAGTAAGGCCTATAGAGTATTCAATAGAAAAACTCTGGTGGTAGAAGAGTCGATACATCTTGTATTTGATGAGACGAGTCTGCTGCAAAGCAACTTGTCCAGTGTGCCTATTGTAGATGCAGGTACAAAGTTGAAAGAACTTAGCATGGATGAAACTACTAAAGATAAGGATGAGACGTTCATCAAGATCACCTCTACAACCCCCATTAAAGAGGTAGATGATCAAAATGAAGAACACATCCCAGCTGAAGATGCAACTCCAGTGGCTGAAGACATCTCAGATGCAAGGTCTTTAGAGTTCAGACACTTGAAAGATCATCCTGTTGACCAAATTATAGGAGATCCTCGGGATGGCGTCAGAACTCGTCGAGGTACAACTAACGAGAATTTATACTTAAGTTTTCTGTCACAGGTTGAACCAAAGAAGTTTGAGGAAGCCAACTCCGACGCATCCTGGATTCTAGCCATGGAAGAAGAGCTGAATCAGTTCAAACGATGCAAAGTTTGGACACTTGTTCCTAGAACCAAGAGTAAGAACGTCATTGGGACAAAATGGGTCTACCGGAACAAGATGGACGAAGATGGAACAATTATAAAGAATAAAGCCAGACTTGTCGCCAAGGGCTATCGTCAAGAAGAAGGAATCGACTTCGACCAGACTTATGCTCCAGTAGCAAGACTGGAGGCGATCAGGTTATTTCTTTCCTACGCTGCACTTAAGGGCTTTACCGTCTATCAGATGGATGTCAAGTCCGCCTTCCTAAATGGTGACATAAAGGAAGAAGTGTATGTAGAGCAACTGCCAGGTTTTGTTGATTCAACCTTTCCTAATTATGTTTATTTACTGCAAAAAGCACTATATGGTCTTAAACAAGCTCCTCGAGCTTGGTATGAGACGCTGTCCACCTTTTTTCTTGAGAACAAGTTCACAAGAGGAAAGATAGACAAGACATTATTTCTTAGGGAAATAAAAGGCAAGATTTTGCTAGTGCAAATCTATGTCGACGACATCATTTTTGGCTCTACAGATAACAACCTCTGCAAGAAGTTTTCTAAACTTATGCAAGGGAAGTTTGAAATGAGCAGTATGGGAGAGCTGAAGTATTTCTTAGGGCTTCAAGTGAAATAATCTGAGGATGGAATTTTCATCTCACAGACCAAGTTCACCAAAGAGCTACTTAAGAAATTCGGAATGGAGAATGCAACCTCTATGAGGACTCCAATGGCCTCAGCTATGTCTCTGGACAAGGATGAGAAAGGGAAACCTTTTGATGAAACCAAGTACAGAAGCATAATTGGGTCCTTGCTCTACCTTACTGCAAGTAGACCAGATATAATGTTCTCAACATGTGTATGTGCTAGATTTCAGGTGAACTCTAAGGAATCTCACTACATCGCTGCAAAGCGAATCCTGAGATACCTCAAAGGTACACCAAATCTTGGCTTATGGTACCCAAGAAGTAATGATAGTGAACTAATTGGATTTTCAGATGCAGATTTTGCAGGTAGCAAAGACGACAGGAAAAGCACTTCCGGGACTTGCCAATTCCTCGGAAGAAGACTTATTTCCTGGAGCAGTAAGAAGCAGAACTGTGTAGCCATCTCAACGGCTGAATCAGAGTATATCTCTGCAGGCAGCTGTTGTGCACAACTTTTATGGATCAAGAACCAGTTTGAAGACTACGACATGAAGTTCCAGAACATTCCTTTGTTTTGCGACTCATCCAGCGCTATAGCAATAGCCAATAACCCAGTCTCCCACAGCAGGACCAAGCACATAGAGCTTCGTTATCATTTCATCCGGGAGCATGTGGAAAATGGAGACATAGATCTACAATATGTCTCCACAGACAGGCAAATTGCAGATATATTCACTAAGCCGTTGGACGAGTCCAAGTTCTCATTCTTCAAAACGGAACTCGGACTGCTCAACAAAGAAGACTAGTGATGGACTCACATATCAAGAAGAAATCAGTGGTGTTGGCTGATCAGAGATAAAGTTTTCAGTGGCAATAGACATCTACCAAGGAAAATTGTCTTTCAAGTATTAGATACTCGAGTATATCAAGACTTACACGAGTAAACAGAAGATACTCGAGTAAGAAGTCTGACCTACTCGAGTATTTGACAAAATACTCGTGTATGAACACTACCTACTCGAGTATATTTTGTCTACTACTCGTGTATGGTGTTACCTACTCGAGTATGTTCCGTCTAATACTCGTGTATGATGCTATCTACTTGAGTATACGGACTTCTATTTTGGATTTCTAATTTTTCTATTCGCACCGAGCTATTTGCCGCTTCATTCAGAGCATCGCCTTCTTCGCCTCTCTCATCCTCCAGAATCACAGATGGCCCCCTCCTCTAAAATCGGCATCGACTCTGAACTCGCCCCCGCGGGTATAGCCGATCTTTCAGATGATTTCCACAATCTTCTGATTCTGTTCGAAACCGCCGGACTGTCGTTCGTTCTCATGTCGCCGTGCCGAGTCATTTTCCCAGCAGTTGAGGAATTCTATCAGAATCTGAAGATAAAGCGTAATGGAAAGCTCCTGAAAACCAAGGTCAGAGGGATAAAAATTCGACTGGATAAAGTTTCTCTTGCAACTCTGTTAAAGCTTCCAGTGGTCGATGAAGATGCCGAAATGACTGCAGACGATTCAGTAAGGGCTAGCTTATTCTGTGGAGCTAACCCTCAAGCCCATTCCTTTAGCAGGGCCGACTTCAACTCAGAAGGAAAATTCCTAGTGGATGTTATAGCAAAGGTACTGTTGTGCAAGACGTATTCCATTCGAGACATTTCTATGGAAATGTTTGACATAATGCAAGCTATCATCTGCCGCAAACAGTTCCAGTTTGGACTGTTGATCCTAGACAAAATCAGAGACAGCATTAAACATCCCAACTTTGGCAGAATTATCTCCCTCCTGCTTCATGAGGTTAACCCATCAGTCTTTGACCTATCCAAAGGGACTCCCCTCCATCACAAGAAGAAAGTTTCCATATCCTCCATCCAGAGATATGATATTAAAATTCTGAATTCTGCCCAGGTATCCAAAGCTGCTGTTCCTTCAGAAATGTCCCAAGAACCCAGTGTATCTGAAGACAGGATTCCATCTCCTCCTCCACATCAAACTGCTGCTACCTCTGGTGCAATAGTTGAGGGGGAGCCTGCCTCTTCTCATCCTAAGTACCCAGCTTCCTCAGAACCTTCAGAACTAGCAGAAGTCAGAGCTTCTCCTCCTCCAGCAAATCCTGAATCAGAAATTCCAGATCCAGCAACCTTACTGTCTACAGCAGAAGATATAAATAGATTCATTGATGAGCTCAGCTCAGATGCTCCCCTGTTTGAGAATGAATCAGCTGTAAAGTCTCCTGCTCAGGATCCAGTTCTCACTCCAGTTCAGTCTCCTGCTCAGACTCCTGTACAATCTCCTGCTCAGTCCTCAGCTAAAGAGTCTAGTCAGCCTGAACAGATTCTGTTGTCTGATGATGAGGAAGTATCTTCAGAACCAGTGGATGCTCCTCTGAGAACACTGGACTTCTCCCTTCCTTCCTTCATCAACACTGAAGATTCAAATTTGGTAGAACCCTTCAAAAGAGCTGTAAGTTCAGTGGAAATTACTGAAATCCCTCCATGGGTTGCTCCTGCTCCTTCAGTCCCTGCACCAACCTCAGCTCCTTCTTCTTCTTCAGATCTGGTGAGTAAGATTGAACAGATGCTCATTGAACAGAGAAGGTACTCTGATGAATCTCTGGCCTCAGTAAATAACAAGGTCACTACTCTTGAAAAGGAGATGAGTAAAGGCTTTGCTGAAATTCAAGCCAATACTGATGAGCTAAAGAGATTGTTTCAGCTAGGTGGAAAAGCACTAGATCACACTATCACAAGCATAGGTGAACTGAGAAATCAACAAGAAACTGTTGCACATAATCAGATAGTATTGGACAAGAATGCTGAAACAAATGTGATGAAAGTATGTGAAGAAGTTGGCACCTTCAGAGATGAAGCAATTGCCAAGCTAGCTGTAGATATCACCAAGGGGGAGAAAGTTGTAAAAGAACAAGTTGAAAAACTATCTGAACAAGCTCAAGCAGCTGAAAAAGAACAAGTTGAAAAACTATCTAAACAAGCTCAAGTAGGTGTGGATGGTCTTGTAAAAGATATGAAAGCAGACATCCTAGCCCAGCTCCAATCTGTCAAGTTCTACATTTATGATACAGCTGTATGGGTTAATAATCAGAATTTCCCTAATGCCCAGCTCAACCCTACCATCATTCCCAGCTTCTTAAATCCTCTTGAAGAACAACCTCCAGCAGATGCCCCAGCTCAGTCAACCATACCAGAAGGTGTGCCAGTCTTCTCACCCAGACCTGATGGTGATGTGACTGAGCCCCCTCTCTCCTATTCTGATATGTGGCAAGATGAAATTCCTCCTAGTTCTCAAGGTGCCCCAAGAAAGAAAAGAAAATATGGTGATGGTGCTTCTGCCAGCCGTTCTGCACCTAGAAAAGAGCCTACCCAAGCTTCTGAAGGTAGATCAGAAATTGTTCATTCTGAAGTTTGGAGTCCAACCTCCAAATCTCTGATCCTTGATACCCTGAAGTTAGTAACAGATCATGGTGAGAACAGAGATCACTATTACAGTTATTCAGAATGGAAGGCTTATGAAGCATCTCATATCAAGATCAGACTTCATGACAGGAATTGGGGATACAACAACCCAGCTGCTCCTCCTAGGCCCAGAACTTATTTTCCTAAACCTTTCAGTTACCTAGAGAGACAAGAGCTGAAGAGAGAAAGAATGCACAAAGGAGCCCCTTCTTGAGTCTATGAGAATGTGGAAATGGATATTTTAATCTGTTAAAAACATTTCTATATATATATATATTTTTTGATTCTGATTATGGCTATTTGATTCTTTATCCTGCTTCAGTTTATTTTCTTTTGGTATATGTGTGTTGTTCTTTTTACTTTAAGTAATTCACCTTAGTATAGAGGGTGCTGACATCTACAAATAGGGGGAGATTGTTGGGATTTGTCTCCACAATACCTCAGATTTGTAGGAGGTCAGACCTTGAACTAAGATGAATTAAGGTGTATTTGATATTGTGTTCAAGTTGTAGGTGTGCAGGTTCTCATTGCCAAGTGTAGACCAATGTCAGTCTATAATGGGTCACCAAACACAGGACCATACAATGTAATCCCTCATTGTGTGATCCAAAGTGTTGGCCTATGTATAGCCTCTCTATTGGGATACACTTCCTTCATGCACTTGGATTGGTGGACTGAAGTGTTGAAGTTTATCTTTTCAGAAGAAATTTTTCTAAGTCCACATACTCGAGTAGCCTTCTTCATATACTCGAGTAAGTGACTTAGTACTCGAGTAGATCCTCAGACATACTCGTGTAGACTCTGTATACTCGTGTAGATAAGTTTACTCGAGTAGATAGTTAGTCACTCGAGTAAGTCATATATTATACTCGAGTAGATCCTTCTGTTCTTAGATCCGAAATTTTCTCTAAGTCCACATACTCGAGTACCTCCTTTTATACTCGAGTAAGTGAGTCTGCTCTCGAGTAAGTTAGGTTACATACTCGAGTAGACTGTATTATACTCGAGTAGATGATAACTTGCACTCGAGTAGTTGGTTAGTTACTCGAGTAAATGTTCTGTTCATACTCGAGTAGATCTGTGCTTCTCATCTCAAAAAATTCTAGAGTCTACATACTCGAGTAGTTCCCTATATACTCGAGTAAGTGACTCTGTACTCGAGTAGTCGTTATTCATACTCGAATAGTTCCTTTTTTATCTTATCGGAGAAATTTTCTCTAAGTGTCTTTACTCGAGTATATACTCTCATACTCGAGTAGTTCGAAAATCACTCGAGTGTTGATCTCTGAATCACTCGAGTAGCTTCTCTTCTTATACTCGAGTATTCTCCTTCTATCCACTCGAGTATATACCATCTGATACTCGAGTATGTCTCTTCTATGACTCGAGTATATCTGTTCAAATTTTCCTGAAATTCTCTAAGTCAATTTCGCTGTGTATTTCAAATTAATCATTTCTGATTGGTCCACGTGTCATCCCTAATTAATTTTCAGACCGTTGGAGTCCACCTATAAATAGGTCCTCTCAGATTTGACTTATAACAAGTTTACAGAGATTTTATTTTAAGAAAGAGAAAAAGTTCCGTGAACCCTAATTTCTCACGCCGCCGCCAATGACGTTCACGGAAGAAGCTCTGGATCGACGATCTTCGATCGCTGTTTTCAACTTTGATTCTCCAGCGATCCAGACGAAAGTTAATCACTCGATCTCGCCAAGCCTCAAAGATTTCAGATCTATTTTCTCGATCGGGGTGATTCCATTTTTTTTTTCAGATTTGTGGATCTCTCTCAAGTCGTCTTCAACATACTCTGATTAAGCCAAAGTTCTTAAGGAAGAAGACTTTCAAGATCCAGATCTGAGAATATTACTGTTTGTATTTTATTTTCAAACCAAATCTCTTTGTAGGAGTTTCTCTCCGAGTTTTGTAGGAAGGCTTTATCTTCCGAGTTTTGTAGACCCGATTTGGATCGAGTTTGTAGGAACGTGGTTCCGAGGTGTAGGATTGTTTTCAATCCGAGATAGTGGAGTAGCCGAGTCTAGTGATTTGCTAGATCGGTGAGCAAAGTGGACGTACCCAAGATTGGGGAACCACTGTAAATCTCTTGTCGTCTGTGATTGCTTGATGTGTGCTGTGTTATTTTTTAATTCCGCTTTTGACACGCACTTCACCTATTCACCCCCCTCTAGGTGATTTAGGCTAACAACTTAGTACTCTCAATTGGTATAATTCAAGTAACTGCCAAATATCAAAATCAGTTTCATAGTTGCAAATTCTATTATATTCAGTTTTATCTAATGCATAGAATAAAGAGTTCATAACTATTACATTATCGGTACACCTCAGCTTATCTGTGTCAATACATTTGTTGGGTCCATTGATCACAATATCGTAGATTTGAAGAAGGCCCATAAGTCAATGGTATATACATGAATGTATTTAATATATGTTCAAGTTCATTGTATGCAGGTTGTACTCCGTTATATTTATTAGACAGGAAGTCAGAATCACAATGACAGTTAGACTCAAGACAGGTTACTGGACAAGCAGAAAATCAACTAAGTCCAGAAGCGTCGAGTGAAACTCCCTTCACTCATCGCCAGAAGAGCAAAAGAGTTGAAAAAACACATTGTAGTCAAAGCCTCAGTATTGCTATCAAGAAATCTGGCTAAGTCCAAAAGCATTTAGTGAAGACTGTTCACTCAATGCCAAGAGGCTAAAAGCATTGACAAAACCTCAAGCAGTCAAAGCCTCAGTATTGCTGACAAGAAATCTGTCTAAGGACATAAGCGTTGAGTGAAGGCAGTTCACTCAACGCCTATTCAACTGGATTTCAGGTCAAGTATATAATCATTGAGTGAAGACAGGACACTCAATGCCTCATCAAGAAGACAGTCAGAAGCCAGAAGCATTGAGTGTTGAAGCTGCACTCAACACCTTCATGTAGGGAAATTTCAACTAAGTCAGGAAACGTTGAGTGATGAAGGATCACTCAACGCCTTAACAATTAGACTGTAACATCAAAAGCCTTGAGTGAAGATAGGGCACTCAACGCCTCATCAAGAAGACAATCAAAAGCCAGAAGCGTTGAGTGTTGAAGCTGCACTCAACGCCTTCATACAAAGAAATTTCAACTAAGTTAGGAAGCGTTGAGTAATGAAGGATCAATCAATGCCTTAACAGTTAGACTGCAAATGTCAAAAGCATTGAGTGCTGAAGGTTCACTCGACGCCTTAAGATGCAGAATTCTGCTAAGTGTTTCTGTATTGAGTGACAAGGCTTCACTCAATGCCTATGCAGATTGTCTGAAATTTGTTAAGTCCAGAAGTGCCGAGTCATGTTGACGTCATCACGAATTCAAATGTCACGTGTTTTGCACGCTAGAAGAGAAAAGGAGCCACTTGCTTTTAGTACATCATTTAATGCAAAAGAAGTGTTGTAGTTGCTAACTTCCGCTGACCCATACTGCACAGAGAGCCGTTGGATGGCGGATACAAAAGCAGAGTCCGAGAAAGAAGAAAAAAGCGGAGAGAGAACAAAGAGAAAAAAAGACAAGAAGCTTTTTGGTCATCTTCTTCCTCTCGACAAAGGTTAAGTTTTCCAAGAACTTGCTCTTACAGTTAGTCTGTGAATCACCGATATAGTTGGCTGTTGAAGAAATAAATCACTGAAAAATAAATCTGTCTTCAACAACAAGATCAGAAAGTTCTCTTTCTGAGTTCGAAGGAGAAGCAGAGCAAAAGTTAGCTGGTTGAAGAAACAGGGAACTGAAGAATCATTTTGTCTTCAACAACAAGATCAGAAATCTCATTTTCTGAGTAAGAAGAAGAAGCAGAGCAAACCCTAGTTGCTGGTGTTCTTTAAAACCACTACACTCAACTCTACTACATCAAAGGCTTGAAGAAACATTACTCTGCAGTGATATATCAACACAAGAAGAAAAAACTTGAAGATCAACCATCTTGTTACTGTGAAGAAGGCGGGACTGAGCTTTCTCAGTTCAGGATGAAGAAGACTCAGAGAATCATTTCTCTGGAGTCAAAGGTAGGGCTGAGTTCACTCAGTCCAGAAAGGCAAACTCAGAGAACATTCTCTCTAGATTCAATCATCAATAACTCACTCTTTCTATAGGATCTTAATTGATCTGATCTATAAGCCCAAGATATAAAGGCTGGGTTGTAGGATCCTATTGTGGATTAGAGGTAGGGCATGTGTGCTTGAGGTAGGAGATATATTCTCTGAGGTAGGATTCTGTTGAGAATCTAAGGTAGAGCCTTTAGCCTTAGGTAGGATTTAAATCATATCTGAGCTGTATAAGAGTTATACTCTCTGAGTGTAGGGCTATCCTCCTAGTCTTAGTTGTAGGACTTTTGATTAAGTCCGAGGTAGGTGATCTGTGGATCACTGAGCTGTAGGAGTAACATTTACTCTAAGTTATAGGGCTTTAGGCCTGAGGTAGGACTTGGAGGAAGTCTGAGAGATCCTGCGGGATCTGTGTTGTAAGCTCTTTGAGCCGAGTTTGGAGAAGATTGCCTTGCCTAAAACACTGTTAGAAAGGTAAGAGGGAAAGTGGATGTACCTATACCTTTGGGAGCCACTATAAATCCTGGTGTGCTAAGTCTTATTCTTGAAAGCTAACAAAATAACTTAACAATCAACACACCAAAAAAAAGGTATTCATAAAAACTAGGAAACCAATTCACTGTTGGAGCCGACGGTTCACATTTCCTTAGTTTAATAATATCAACTCCCATATTGTATTTGATTACATCTTGTGTTTGGTAGAGTGTGCAGGTTTATAGATCCAAGAAATACAAGGAGCTCTCCTCAGGCACCTATTGCTGAGTGGTAGTAGTTAATGCAAGGCAGTAGCCTGAATTAAATTGACAAGGCGCTCATGAATCTAACGCGCTGTGCTAGTCCTACCGCCCACACTAGTTCGAGGAATTAATTCATCCAGGCTCATGGGAACCTACCGCGTAGGCGCTAGCTTGGTACCGCGCCGTGGTAGCACACTCAACAATCGTAGAGATGGAAGCGTCAAGACAACTGAACTACCACCAGGCGCTAGCTTGGTACCGCGCTGCGGTAATACACTCAATGATCGTCGAGATGATTGGACTACCGTCGGGCGCTATCTACCTATCGCGCCGCGCTAGCATTAAAAAAAAGGAAAAAATATTCATTTTGAATATTTTTCCAGATTTGGAGGACAACTGTCAGGATCAAGCGTTGGAACCTACTGCTGGCGGTAGCCTATTCTTACAAAGACGTATAAAAAGGTGCCTCATTTTCTGTGTTCCTTACCAAGACAAAAAGAGACTTAGATCTGCGACTCCTAGGGTTCAGCCGCCTCTCTGTGGTCCGTTTCGCCGTCTTCGTCGAAAGAAAAGAAGACCGCCTCCCTCCCATTCACGCATGAAGAACTCCGACGAGCCAAGAACTACATGGACTACAAAGAGTTGACCGATTGCAAGCACACGAAGATCTCAAGCACCGGTCACGGATTGGTCAATGGAGGAATTGTCAAGAGGGAGATTTTAATCTTTTAAAACCTTTAAACATTTGTTGTAATCTTTCTCATTTCTCTATATTCTTGTGGTGAGGGAAATCTACCGGGGAAGGTCATCGGAATCTGGGGAGGATTCCGTAAGAAATCGTCCTGGGGAAGGGACGTCTAGATCGGGTGATCTAGTGGGGCTTTAAGACCCTTCCTTGCGCGGAGGTGAAGAGCCGGCTCGAAGATTTTTCTTGGAGGGAAAGGGAGAGAGCCAACCGGTCCGGGGAGTGGGTCGGTATAGAAAACCAAAAAGCTTTTTCACTCACCGCCTTCGATCTCCGGCATCACGGGGATCAAGATTTTGTAATTGTTAAAACAATTGTTGATTTAGTTTTTATAATGAAATTCATTTTCTGCTTCTTTACTTGCGTGTACTGTTGTGAATATTAATTTGTGTTGTCCTGAAGAGTGCATAGATCTCCAAGGGAGAATCTGTCCTGAAAATTAGTTCAGAGACATACTGCCGCGCGTTAGATACCTAACGCCCCGCGGTAACTTCTTGAACAAAGTTTTTCCTTGGAACAAAATAATTCGAATTTTTGATAAATGAAACAAACCTTATTCACCCCCCTAAGGGTGGCTACTAGATCCAATAAGTGGTATCAGTGCCAGGTTATTCCAAAAATTGTTTCACCACCAGGAATAATGGCCAACACTAATTTCGAATCTATGAGTGGGGATGAAAAGTTATAAATCAAAAAATCACTAGCACCACTGTTATTTTTAGGCAAAACTATGAAGGATGGAAAGTCTTGATGAGAAAATTTCTTATAAGTCTAGACATAGAAGTGTGGAACATAACGTGTATCAAGTCGCCAAATAACTCAACTAAGCATGAATGTCATATAAATGCTAAAGCTATGAATAGTTTATTTTGTGAACTTGGTCAGGAAATCTTTAAACTCATCTACATCCTGCCCACTGCATATGATATATGGAAATTTATTGAGTCTACTTATAATCCTCTTTCTGTAGTTGATGAGACTGAGCAATTTCTCATGGATCCAAGTGAAGAACCATATAAAGATCCGCTCCTAGAAAAAGACATGGAAATCACATCACCGGAAAGGGAAGTTGAAATCTCAACTAGGGATGAGGCAACTCGATCACGAAGAAGGAAAAGAAACTCAAAGCTCCAATCTTGCCTCACCTGAGAGTACGATAAGAAAATTAAACTCCCCTCTTGTATGCAATTCTATTTTTAAATTTAATATGCTAGATGACGCTAGACGAATAATTAAGAGACTGAAAAGTATTAACTCAAAACTATGTTTAGAAAACATCCGCTTAAGAGCTTGTGTAACGTAGAATCTGCCGCTGTCGTGCCTAATTCTCCTTCATGTTCTTTAGATAACAACTCTATACATTATATAGATTGTAATAAATCAAATAAAATACATGAGGTTTGCAAAAAAGAGCCTGTCTCTGCAAAAGAACAACTGAGAAACTCTATCTAGAAGAATCATCATTAAAAGGAGATTGCGCTAGAAGCGATGATTATAAAAATGAGATTAAGGAGATGGATGAGACGTTTGACGAATTCAGGAGTAAGTATGAAGCCTATATTGAATCGATCGTCTCCACTCTTAAGAATAACACAATCACGTACATTAGAGCTAGACAAAATCTCAAAATTAGAAACAAAGAATTAATTGCAAAAATCAACGTGCTTAAGGAAATTATGTTGAAAAGCTCACGACGCACAACTCCTAAGTTTCAAGTAAAACCCAAAAACATGTTGAATATGAACGGTCATATAATAATTGAGTCAATCAACGAGAGTAGAAAACCCCTAGCTCAACCAGGTGAAGCTCCTAATCATACAAATCACCTCTACTTGCAAAAACAAATTACTCCTTTCTTAAAATCGAACGAACGTAAATTCCCTTCTAAAAACTACTACTCTATTAGTCCATATGCTAAGCAAAATAATGTTAACTTGAAGAAATATGGCAATATATGTACACCTCCAATGCAATATTATTCAATTGAAGATCATGATAGAAAGACTCATAGGAATCTAAATGAAAATTTGCAACATAAGAATAATGTTAAACCAAAATATGAATGGAGACCCATCATTCAGAATAGAGAACACATTCCACTCAAAAGGGTCCATTCATTGTCACCTCCCTACGGTATATCGCGTAGTGATTGGGTACCCAAAGGAACCGTCACCTCTAGATCCCTTTGGATACCTAAATCTCTTATCTATTAGCATCCACAATCTGCATGAAGTAAGTTCCAAACGAACTACATGATATCTTACTTCATGATATAACTACTAGGTTGTATTGTTTTTTTCCTCCTTTTCTTATTTTTGTAAATAGGTTTATCGTGTGCGTTTTTGTCTATATTCTATGTTTTGAACTAGCACGATAAATAGTCTCACGAGAATAAGAAGAATAATAATAGTCATGATAAGCAGAGGTGTTGACACAAATCTAATCAACAGAAATAAAGCTAATTCCATAACTGATATTAACTAATAGAAAGACAGTTCAACCTACTTTACAAAATAAAATACATAAATAAAACGAAGAAAACTACTCTTCTGAATAAGTAGGAGATATGTTGAACTTGCTCATTATCTTCTTGAGCATCTTCTTCATTCCCTTTACTTCCTTCGTCGTTTGCTTGATCTCCCGACCCTAATCCTCCACCATATTGTAGGTTTCCCGGATGGTTTCCCTGAGAGACCCTGTACGGTGTAACGAAGGCCGGGCAGTCGGCGGTCGTGCTTGTGAGGTAGTAGGAATCTCACCTACTTTGTAGATGTAAGGGCAGATTGTAACACCCCAAAAATTCCTAAGTCCCAAAATGGGTCAGGCTGGGTTACACGGCCTGGGACACGGGCGTGTCCCAGGGCGTGTCCAGTGCACATCGCCTGGGACACGAGCGTGTCCCAAGGCATTTCCTTTACTGTAGGCGTCGGCTCGAGTTCTCGAGATGGCACGGTCGACGATCGTCGAGAGGTGACAAGGCCTTGGACACGGGCGTGTCCCAGGTCGTGTCCTGCTCGGGTGAATACCCGGGTGGCGTTGAGTGGCGTTGAGTGTGGAGCACAGCCTGCGATACGGGAATGTCGCAGGGGCGTGTTTGGCACATGGCTAAGGACACGGGCGTGTGCCTTAGCCGTGTTCTTCTCGGGTGATTTGGTCTTGTGTTGAAAGAGTGACACGACAAGTCACACGGCCGTGTGCTTTCTGACATGGGCGTGTCAGGTGTTTGACACGGGCGTGTCTAAACCCGTGTTCTAGACTGGGTGAGTCGGTTCTTGTAGCCGCTTCAAGAACACGGCCTGTGACACGGGTGTGTCACAACCCATGTTTAGTCCAGGAAATCAATTTAAGGGCTGATCTGATCCGTTCATTTTCTTTAACCAAGATCTAATGGTCTAGGTTCTTCCCTGGGGTGATAAGGACGGCCTTGAGGAGAAGAAAGCTCATTTGAGTTGTGTCATTCTCTTTCTTAAGTTAAGAGAGAGAGGAGAGAAAGAGGAGGAAGAAGAAGAGGAAGCCGGCTGCCAGTGGTGCTATGGTGGTTAAAATCGCGAGCTGAGTTTGGATTTGCGTGGCAAGGCTGCTGCGAGAACGTTCATCCGTTTACTTTCCTCCCCATGGCTCCGAAGCGTCTTCCAAGGGTAACGATTTCTTTCTTGGACAAGTGAAGTCCTTCTTTCCTGCATTTGCATAGGAATCCTCCACCAAAAGGTGGATGACGAAGAGATTCCCTTGGGATTGGTGGTTCATCCCTTGTTGTAGTGCATTAGAACCGGAAGTGTGAGTACAGTTAGGCATGCTGTGTGAAGCCCATCTGGACATGTTGGTCTAGATTGGTGATGCTTGTTTTCACATCGGAGAAGACTCCGTGTTTATTGCTAGTGTGCATGAAATCTGTGATGGATGCCTGTGGCTTGGTGCCTCAAGAAGTACTGGAGGAAGTCCGGGAATTGGTGAGAGTTGGGTTCAAATCTTGTGGCTGTGAGTGCCATGTGGTCTGAAGTTGAGCCGTTGGGCTGCAATTGGGGGAAATGCCTTGGTAGCGAACGGGCAAGGTGAAGCTGTACCCGCGTCAGTCCAGTCTTGAGTCTGACGATTTTGAGCAACGGGAAAGGTAGATCCGTACCCACGTTATGATTGTCTAACCTTGGGTACTTAAGACCTTGTTAGAATCACATAGCGAGAGTCGATGTCTTGCGTGCTGATCAGACTAGGAATGCTCAAGTTTGACCGTCATGTTTGGGACCTCTGAACGGTGGTGGGATCCGGTGTTTCCGGTACACTAGAATGTGCCCTGAGTGCACGGAATGTCGGGCTGTCATGACGACATTTGTGATATGTATTTCCTTGGTGGATGAATATATATGTATGTGATGTAAATTGCTATACAGGGAAGGAATTCCGCTGCCCCATGCCAGGGGAAGGGTCGTTATAATTGGTCAGCTGAATGCTGACCGTTGCCCTATTTTCTCCCGGTTGGTGGATTGGTTCTTGCAGGTACAGGTGGTGCTGGTCCAAGTGGTACTTAGCGGGCTAAAGTCCAAGCTGTATTGCTGCCCTCGAAGGCCTTGTTGTGCTTACTCTTGTTCATGTGTGGCCGGCATGCGTGCCGATGTTTGTAAACCACACCTTATGTTAAGAGAAACTTATAAATGCCATAAGGCTGTACACCTTGTGTATGTGGTTGCATACATTCCTATGTTATTATAGAAGTGGTCATTTCTGTTGTTATTGAGTTCAAGTTTTCAACCCTGAAGCTTCCGCTAGAATGCTCTGTGTTAGGGTGCGATGGTGTTTGGAATTATTTCGTGACGTCTCCGCCTGTTTGTGGAATATGGTGTGTGGCTCCGGCTGGACCCTCTATTATATTTTATGTGACGGGTAGAGGTATTAAAATTTGGTATCAGCTTGTTGGTCGATCTCTTTAGAATTCGCGGACGAATTCTTTTGAGCGGTGGTGAGAACGTGTCAGTGCTGTCATTATAACGCATATATTGAACTCAATAATGTCCACTTAGGCATGTAAATACACTTGTTTGGTGAACCTGTGTGTTCCTTTTTGTATGTTTGCTATTTGTTTAGTCGCTAAATTATGTTTCTACACATATAGGTGACTAGAAGTGTTGCGGGTCAGTCAGAACCTCATCATTCTGTTGAAAGTGCGGCACCGGCTGAGGTTCCCACACCTCCTCCATCTGCTGAAACTGTCTGTTTGATTACGGAGACAGTGATTGCAGTTATGAATGCTCAGCAAGCTGGGCAGGCTCGGCCTGCAGTGGTGCCAATGCATGCTAAGATAAGGCAAGAACCAGTGGAAGCTGTAGTTTATCCGCGGGTGGCAGATCAACAATTGAAGCTGTTCATGAGCTTCAATCCTCCTCAGTTTACTGGGGCGGGTTCCCCAGCCCAAGCGGAGGATTAGATCTCAAGGATTAAGGGACTCTTGATAGCTATCAGAGTAAAGGAGGAACAGAAAGTCACACTAACCACTTTCCTGCTTGAGGGAGAGGCTCGGTTGTGGTGGGACGAGGTAGAACTGCATCACTTAGCAGGCAGACGTTTGACGGGAGTCTCTATGGAAGAGTTCTCTCGATTGTTTTTAGCAAAGCATCTCCCGATGCAGTAAAGAATTTCCATGGAGTTGGAGTTCCAACGTTTAACTCAAGGGGAGCATAGTGTGGATGAGTATCTACATGAGGTTACACATTTGGGACGGTACGCGGGCAATATCTTCGCCGAAGAGGAGCGTAAAACCAGTTAGTTCTATAGGGGACTACGAGATGAGCTACGGTATTTTCTCTCGAGTTCTGTGAATCAGGGATTCCAAACATTAGTCTGTACGGCTCAGTCTTTGGAAAAGGATATGAAAAGAGGACAAGTAAGGGGGACCTTGGCTGTTGCAAAACCGGAGTTTAAGCAGCCACGTCCGGAGAAGTCTGGATACCGAAGGAGATGGAACAAGAAGTCCAAATCTACTGGACAAGCACCTTCAGCAACTGTGACGGAAGCATCTTCTGGGTATGGATCTCGCGCTTGTTTTACGTGTGGGATGTTGGGACACTTTGCACGTGATTGTCGAGTTGGCCCTCTGAAGGGTGAAAAGAAGACAGGAGCATCTTATACGGAGAAAGGGAAGACTGTGGCGTAGTCTTCTGCATCGCACGCACATCCCCGAGTCTTCAACCTTGGGCAACAGGAGGCCATTAAGCAGGCCGATGTCATCACAAGTGCGTGCAGTTTTAATTTTATTGTATGTTGTGTGCTGTGCTTGTTTTAATCTTGGTGTTATAGGTTTTGTCCTTATACGGGACTCTCCGACACGAGCACTGTTCGATACAGGTGCTTCACATTCATTTCTGTCAGAAGATTTCATCTTGAGAATCGGGGTGCCTATACGGACCACGACAGACAGTCTGAAGGTGTTATTACCTAACAGATGTTTGATGTGTGCGGATAAGTCTTGTTGTGTTGAGGTCAAGATAGGGAGTCAGGATTTCAAGGTGGAAACATTAGTATTGCCGATATCAGAGTTTGATATAATATTTGGTATGGACTAGCTTTCAGAGCAGCATGCTTGTATAGATTGCACCTCAAAAGAGGTTACACTGGGGAAAAATACCGAACAAGTGGCCAAGTTTAGTGCTATGCAAGGGACAAGTAGGGTATTAATATCCGCTCTCCAAGTTGTTAAGGCAGTTCGGAAGGGTACAGAGTTATTATTCACACTCATTGAGGCGGTGGAGCCAAAGGCCAGTGTAAGTGAGGTGCTGATTGTATAGGAATACGCTGATGTGTTTCCGAAAGATCTTCCGGGGTTACCACCCCAAAGAAAAATCAACTTCGCTATCGATCTGGTGCCAGGTGGAAAACATGTGGCCCGCTCGCCTTATTGAGTAGCGCCAAAGGAGATGGCAGAACTAAAGGTTCAGTTGCAAGAATTGCTAGAGTAAGGCTATATACGCCCAAGTCAATCGCCTTGGTGCGCGCCGGTTCTCTTTGTGAAAAATAAGGATGGCAGCTTGCGTCTATGCATTGACTATAGAGAACTGAACAAACTAATAGAAAAGAACAAGTATCCAATTCCACGGATTAACGACTTGTTTGATCAGTTAGTTGGCTCGACTGTATACGCCATGTTAGATTTGAAGGCAGGCTACTATAAGTTGAGAGTTCGTGAAAGTGACACACCCAAAACAGCGTTTGGAATATGCTATGGTCACTATGAGTTCACGGTAATGCCGTTTGGGCTATCTAATACGCCATTTGTATTCATTGACTTGATGCATCAAGCGTTTAGGGAATACTTGGATCTCTTTGTGATCGTCTTTATTGAAGATATCCTCGTCTACTCCCAATCCGAAGAAGATCATGCAAATCACTTGCGGATGGTGTTGCACACCCTGAGGAAGAATAAGCTCTACGCCAAGTTCTCTAAGTGTGAGTTTTGGCTGTCGTCAATGGATTTCCTTGGCCATGTGGTTAGTGGAGAGGGCATTGCGGTGGATCCTTCCAAGATAGTTGCTATACGGGAGTGGCCTATTCTTTCTTCAGTAGTATAAGTCAGGAGTTTTCTTAGACTTACGGGCTACTATAGGCGCTTCGTAAAGAATTTCTCGAGGATAGCTTTGCCTCTCACCACACTGAAGAGAAAGGATCAGAAGTTCATTTGGACGCCAGAGTGCGCTCGAGCTTTTGAAGAGTTAAAGAGTTGTTTAACCGCGACGCCAATCTTAACATCGCTATGTGGTCAAGACGGCTTTGAGGTCTATAGTGATGCATCAGGGAGCTGCTTAGACTGCGTTCTTTTACAATTCGGAAAAGTGATAGCTTATGGCTTACGCCAGTTGAAGGTGCATGAACGGAATTACCCCGTCCATGATTTTTAATTGGCGGGGGTAATATTTGCACTTAAACTGTGGCGTCATTATCTATATGGCGTGAAAGTGGATATATTCACAGACCATAAGAGCCTGAAATATCTGTTGGATCAGAAAGATCTTAATATGCGACAGAAAAGGTGGATGGAGTTTCTTGGTCACTACACCTTCTAGATTCATTATACTCCCGGTAAAGGGAATGTAGTCGCGGATTCCTTGATTCGTCGGACTCTGGCAAGGGCAAGTTGGCTTTTAGGCATGATGAAAGCCTAATTCGAGAACTGGAGGCATTAAATATTTCTTGTGTTGAAAGGAATGCCACTACAGATGCGTGCTTAAACTGGACGGAGGTACAGTTTGACCTGGTGGACAGAGTTCGGTAAGCAACAGAACTTGATGAAAGTCTACAACTCTATGCAGCGGAAAGTGCGGACTCTAGATTTTCGTTTATTGACGGTCTTTTTTGGAAGGACGGTCGTCTGTGTGTTCCAAATAGGGGTAAGCTTCGTGAAGAGGTGATGTATTAAGGCCACTTCACCAAATATTCGGTTCACCCTAGGAGCACGAAAATGTATAAAGATATGAAGAAACTGTTCTGGTGGCCTGGAATGAAGAAGAACATAGCACACTATGTCGCTAAGTGTCAAACGTGTGCTTTGGTAAAGGCGGAATGCAAAAAACCGGGTGGTTTACTGAAGCCGTTACCTATCCCTGTATGGAAATTTGATGATATTTCCATGGATTTTGTGCATGGATTGCCGAGATCATAGCATGGAAATGATGCGGTATGGGTGATTGTGGACTGGTTAACCAAGGTGTCACACTTCATCCCAAACCATAAGGACGATTCAGTTGAGAAGTTGGCAAAGATATACGTGGATACTATTGTACGATTGCACGGTGTGCCCCGTAGCATCGTTAGTGATCGAGATGGGCATTTCACTTCGGGGGATTGGAGATTAGTCCACGAACTGTTGGGTACGAAATTACATTTCAGCACGGCCTTCCACCCTCAAACGGATGGTCAGACGGAGAGGACCAACAAGACGTTGGAGGATATGCTCCAAATGTGTGTGCTGGATTTCGGGAAGAATTTGGAAGATCATCTCGGTGTGGTTGAGTTCGCATACAACAACAGCTACCAAGCTAGTATCCAGATGGCGCCCTTTGAGGCTTTATACGATAGGAAGTGCCATACACCTTTGGCTTTGGCGGAGACTGGCGAAACGAAGTTGTATTGGTGAAAAGAGTTAGATGATGCCAAGTCAATTATACGGTTGATACATGAAAGACTGATGGTGGCTCAAGACAGGCAAGCTAAGTATTACAATGCCAAGCACCGAAACGTGGAGTTTGCGGTGGGCGATTGAGTGTACTTGAAAATCAAACCATTCAAAGGTGTGTCCAGGATACGGCGTCTGCAAAAGTTGAGCCCGAGGTATCTGGTACCGTTTGAAGTGGTCGAACGTATTGGTGAAGCTGCCTATCGGTTAGCACTTTCGCAAGAGCTGAGCGTTTTACATGATTTTTTTAATGTCTCGGTGTTGCGAAAAGTGCTAAGAGAGCCAATCCAAGTGGTTATTGCAGATCAAGTATCAATTGATAGTGGGATAACGACACAGGTTAGGCCTATTCGAATCGAGGATCGAGCCGAAAAATAGTTGCGGAACAAGATGATCGGGATGGTCAAAGTCCGGTGGGACAATTGTGGCCGTGAGGAGCTAACATGGAAGCAAAAGCAGACCATGTGAGCTGAGTTTCCCGAGCTATTTTTGTAAATTGTTGACCGTGTACATTCTTTTGTAACAAAACTGTTAGTGGAATAGCATTGTGATGTTTGTTCCCTTGTTGCGTACAAATTTTGGGACGAAATTTATTTTAAGGGGGGGGGGGGATTGTAACACCACAAAAATCCCTAAGTCCCAAAATGGGTCAGACAGGGTGACACGGCCTGGGACACGGGCGTGTCCCAGGGCATGTCCAGTGCACGCGGCCTGGGACACGGGCGTGTCCCAGGGCGTGTCCTTTACTATAGGCGTCGACTCAAGTTCTCGAGATGGCACGGTTGATGATCGTCGAGAGGTGACACAGCCTGGGATACGGCGTGTCCCAGGGCGTGTCCTGCTCGGGTGAATACCCGGGTTGCGTTGAGTGGCGTTGAGTTGCGTTGAGTGGAGTGGCGTTGAGTGTGGAGCACGGCCTACGACACGGGCGTGTCATAGGGGCGTGTTTGGCACACGACTAAGGATACGGGCGTGTGCCTTAGCCGTGTTCTTCTCGGGTGATTTGGTCTTGTGTTGAAAGAGTGACACGGCCAGTCACACGACCGTGTGCTTTCTTGACACGGGCGTGTCAGGTGTTTGACACGTGCGTGTCTAAGCCCGTGTTCTGGACTGGGTGAGTCGGTTCTGTAGCCGCTTCAGGAACACGGCCTGTGACACGAGCGTGTCACAACACGTGTTCAGTTCAAGAAATCAGTTTAAGGGCTGATCTTATCCGTTCATTTTATTTAACCAAGATCCAATGGTCTAGGCTCTTCCCTGGGGTAATAAGGTAGGCCTTGAGGAGGAGAAAGCTCATTTGAGTTGTTTCATTCTCTTTCTTAAGTTACGAGAGAGATTAGAGCAAGAGGAGGAAGAAAAAGAGGAAGCCGGCTGCCGGTGGTGCTACGGTGGTTCAAATCGCGAGCCGAGTTTGGATTTGCGAAGGCAAGGCTGCTGCAAGAATGTTCATCTGTTTACTTTTCTCCCCATGGCTCCGAAGCGTCTTCCAAGGGTAAAGAATTCCTTCTTGGACAAGTGAAGTCCTTCTTTCCTACATTTGTATAGGAATCCTCCACCAAAAGGTGGATGGCGAAGAGATTCCCTTGGGATTGGTGGTTCATCCCTTGTTGTAGTGCATTAGAACTGGAAGTGAGTACGGTTAGGTATGCTGTGTGAAGCCCATCTGGACATGTTGCTTTGGATTGGTGATGCTTGTTTGCACATCGGAGAAGACTCTGTGTTTATTGCTAGTGTGCATGAAATCTGTGATGGATTCCTGTGGCTTGGTGCCGCAAGAAGTACTGGAGGAAGTCCATGAAATGGTGAGAGTTGGGTTCAACAATTGTGGCTGTGAGTGCCATGTGGTCTGAAGTTGAGCCGTTGGGCTGCAACTGGGGGAAATGCTTTGGTGGAGAACGGACAAGGTGAAGCTGTACCTGCGTCAGTCCAGTCTTAAGTCTGACGATTTTGAGCAACGAGAAAGGTGGCTCCGTACCCGCATTATGGTTGTCTAAACTTGGGTGCTTAAGACCCTGTTAGGATCACATAGCGAGAGTCGATGGCTTGCATGCTGATCAGACTAGGAATGCTCAAAGTTTGACCGTCATGTCTGGGACCTCTGAATGGTGGTGGGATCCGGTGTTTCTGGTACACCGGAATGTGCCCTGAGTGCACGGAATGTCGGGCCGTCGTGCCGACATTTGTGATGTGTATTGCCTTGGTGGCTGCATATATATGTATTTGATGTAAATTGCTATGCAGGGAAGGAATTCCGCTGCCCCGTGCTAGGGGCAGGGTCGTTATAATTGGTTAGATGAATACTGATCGTTGCCCTGTTTTCCACCGGTTGGTGGATTGGTTCTTGCTGGTACAGGTGGTGCTGGTCCAAGCGGTACTTAGCGGGCTGAAGTCCAAGCCGTGTTGCTGCCCTCGAAGGCCTTGTTGTGCTTACTCTTATTCATGTGTGGCCGTCCTGCGTGCCGATGTTTGTAAACTGCACCTTATGTTTAGAGAAACTTGTAAAAGCCATAAGGTTGTACACCTTGTGTATGTGGTTGCATACATTCCTATATTATTATAGAAGTGGACATTTCTTGTTGTTATTGAGTTCAAGTTTTCAACCCTGAAGCTTCCGCTAGAATGCTCTGTGTTAGGGTGCGATGGTGTTTGGTATTATTTCGTGACGTCTCCGCCTGTTTGTGGAATATGGTGTGGGGCCCCGTCCTGACCCTCTATTATATCCTATGTGACGGGTAGAGGTGTTACACAGCTATCGATAGGGTACGCCAACTGTCGATGGTAGGGTACTTCTCCATCAGTATGCTCTGGATCACACCGCCCAAAGATAGTGTGTTCATCCGCTGGCGGTCAGGGGATTTCAGGCGATAGGTATGGTGAATCATGGAGAGGATGAGATTTGAGACACTGAAGGCTTTCTTAGCCAGGATACATTAGTTCACCATTGAGAGCTGAGCCGTGACTTTCTTGGTGTCCCCGACCTTGAACATTAGAGAGTGACGTAGGACATCCTGGATGATGCGAGCGTCCGGAGTGAGTGTATCCATCACACTGATGAGATCTGAATTCCCCTCCACACAGTGGAGAACCTCGTTTTTATCTCTCTAGTTCTGGCTGGTTCTAAAGGACTCCACAATGTTGAGACATGGAGAGTTGGACGTCCAAACATATTTCCTCTCGAGATCTGAGTGGAGAATTGTCACTATTTCAGTCCCGATACAGGACTGCACACCTCCACCCAGTTGCGTGTGAGCGGGATCTCTGAGATTATTGTAGAACTCCCGAGTGAGGACCGAGGAAAATGGAGCACTAGAAGAGATCACAGAGAGCACGCCTGAATTCTCCAAATACTCATAAATATGAGCATACCGATCATCGATATCGATGATCATCGGCACTCTTACTTACGCCTCTTCTATCACATGAAAGGTCGTGGTAGGCACTCAAGAGTGTTTTGAGAAACTGCGGCGAGGGGGTTGGGAGCTCGATGAAGCCATAACCTAAAAAAAACCACCACGAAATTTTTCAGTCAAAAATAGAAAAAAAGGGGAACAAAAAAATCAGGTTCTGTATCCTGCCGCGGAGCGGTAATCTGTTACCGCCGCACGGTAGCGTGACAGACTACAACCCGTCTTCTTCCGCCGGATCTCCCGAAAAACCCCATTTCCTTGATTTCCACTCAAAAACGTGTAGGGGAGAGAGCTCTAAGCTCATGTAAAGTAGATCTATGAAAATAAATGTGATCTATGGAGGGAAATCACGAATCAAAGTTGGAAAATGGATAAAATTTTCCCGGATCATGCTCCAATTCCGGATCTCACAAAAACTCAATTTTTAAGAAGATTGGTCTCTTGAAAATGTCAAGGATGCAAGATACAAACTTACACAAGCTAGATCTGTGAAAAAGACCATGACCCATAACAAAAATTCACAAATCAAACGTAAAATCATCATGAAACCGCAACAGATCGAGTCCAAAAAAACTTGAAATCTACAATCTACACTTCCAAAACTCATCGCACAAAAAATTAAAGGGAAAAAGGAGAAGAGCTTACCTAAATATTTGAAGTACCAGCGAAATATTGTAGCCGAAGGTATGAGAGCAAGCGAGCAAAAGTGGTGAACAAGGTCAGAACACGACATAATATATCCTGATGCTACCGTGGCGCGGTAACTATACCGCTGAAAATTTGAGCTAGTGTCTTCATTGTACCTGATGTTGATACAAATGACAACACAAGACTCATTGTGATGTGTCTCACAATAGAGGGGGAGAGAATGTGTCTTCATTAGGATCGCTAACCTAAAATCCACCTCTTGTCCTTAACCGAGGAGGGGTTCTAGTGGGTCCTTGTGTGACGCTGGGGGAATGAGTGTTAGGTTGAGCGGGTTCTTGTGCGGGCATATGGGATTAACACTCAACTCTACGATACTTGTACAGCTCCTCATGCCCATCCGTCACTTAGCACAGGGGTAGAGTGATGATACATTGCTTGGGTCCATTATGTCTTGAGCATTCTCATGATTTCTCCTTCATAACACGAACATTATTTCATGCCTCATAGTACTCAGTCTCATGCATAATACTCTATTGTGCTGTCCTACTTCTTCTTGCTTTTGTTTTCGTTTTTTTGATTGATTTGTTGCTTATTTCGTTTTTTTTTGTTAAATCAGAAAATACAAAAAAAATATATATATAACCCAAAAATAAAAAAACTGTGGTGTTGAAACTGAAAAATCAACTTCTATGGAGTTCGACCCTTGGGGAAAGGGTGATCACACACTTACTTCTCTCTCACAAGCTAAATGACCAAAGACTTAGCATAAGGAATAGACCCAAGGCTCCAACACGGAGGTCCCACCACACACTCGGAAGATCTTAGAGCTCTTTCCCACTTTAGCCAAGTGCTGATCTAAGGATACCTAAGATTGCGCAAGAAGTCCATGACACAAGTAAGCATGCCTTCTGAGGTACCTCCTTGGGTCTATTTATAGTTTTCTGAAAACGGTCTGCCAATAGCCAACTTCCACTGTTTTGAAAGGCTATGGGCAGTCCAGGTTGTCTTGCCAACACGTAACTCTGCTGTTCTGAAAGGCTATGGGCAGGCCAACGGGAGTAGAATGGTAAAAAATACATCATACAACACTTAGACGAGTGTCCCTTGAAAAGCTCCACTCGCATGGGGTGGCGAGTGCTAGATGTTGCTAGCACTCGGCGCCTCCCTATGATCCTGGGCGAGTGTGGGCCAGAAATGCCGCACTCGCCAACTAGCTGCTGAGATCTATGGGGGAGTGCGAGCATACTGCTCCACTCGCCCCCGTTCCGCTTCACCCTACCTGGGCAAGCCGACGGATGTCGAGATCTCACTCGACGCTAAGAGGCATCGAGTGAAAAACCCTCACTCGATACCGGGGCGGAAGGCGTCGAGTGGACTAGATGCCGGCGGAAGGCGTCGAGTGGACTCGACGCCGGCAGAAGGCGTCGAGTGGACTCGACGCCAGGGGCCTGACTTGCCTGGCTCCTGTTGATACCCATTCGCCAGATATGAGGTTGTACATAATCCCCGCTCTTTGAGAGTTTGTCCCAAGACCTGAAAGAAACATCCAACCCTGCAAAATGCGGCGAGTGCGGCAGGAGCCAGAGAGAATGTTTTGGTTGGATCCACCATCGGCTATATATATTCGCCCGCGTACCAAGACGACCTTTTCCATTCCCCTTACCCTGACCTTGTCAAGATGCCTCTTTCCAAAGAGCTCCAAGAGAGGCTGGACTGTGCTCGCGGCCTCAACGCCGCTCGCACTGCCAGCCTGGTCGCTATAACCCCCAGTGCTTTTCCGCGTGAGCCTCCTAATCCTCAGCCTGCCAAAAAGGCTAAGTCAGCTCCAAAAACCTCCGAGTCAGTCTACCGCGACCTGGCCACCACCCCCGATCATGGACTCGCCTCTTACTCTGGGCCATCTCCCGAACACATAGGAAAGGGGATCATCGGGATTCCTGCCAACCCGAACAGTAATCAGGTTGACGACGAAGCCTCCATGCCGCCAGTCTCTCCCCCCACAATGACTCGTGACCTCAAACGCCTCCTGCTACCCACCTGCGAGACCCATCTACCAACTTTGGGACTATGGGGTTTGACTCGCTGAGGCCAAAGTCGCCAGCCCGCGCACCTTCTTGGCAACCAACACCTGCTTCTGCACTCGCGGGGAGAGTTGGAGGGGACATCCCTGTCCCGAGCTTCGAGCTTATCTCCCCAGGATCTCAGCTTCTAGGTTGCTGCAATAGCTTTACGTTGCGCCCACATATGTCTTCTGGGGGCAGCTGAGCCCATCCCGTAAGTTCAACCTTCATAGGGCTATCTTACATAGTTTCTTTGAAGCACTCGCCTATTATGTTCACCAGGATTAATTGTCTTTGCAGGTCTCCCCGGCCAATCCGAGGCAGAGGAGTCTTCTGAGCTTACTCGCCATTCGTTGCCTCCTTCCTCCAGCGCAAAAGAAAACTTTATGGACGTCTCGCTAGACTTCGCAGAGCTGAGGAGGTGAGTAATTGAGTTCTTGAAGAAGCTGGGGCTCGCGCTGCGCAGGATCCAATAGGAGAATGATCTCAGCGAGCAGAGGCTGCAGGTACTGGAGCGGGACTATGTGCTGCTCGCAAACGAGGTGAAATGCAGCTCGACAAGCAGGATGACGTCCTATACTCAGCTCATGGATAGGGTCAGCGAGAACCTACGGTTCATCCACCAGGACCTGGAGCTGGTCCGCGAGTTCAATAACCCGCGCCGGCCTCCGGGGATGGGGACGCGAGGCTGGGGTAGATGGAAATGGCTCCCTAGCTGAGCCTATCAGCACTCTCCCCCAGCCCCTAGCTCGCGCGTGTTGGAATGACTATTCTGCTTGTTGTACTTTCTTTTTCTGAACTGCGAGAACCCTTGTCTGTAATAACTTTAACAATTTTTAGATCTTACTGCCTATTAATTCTGCATAATATGCTTCTCTTTAGATTCAACTCTCCATAGGATAGAATAGGTCGCAGGGGTCAGCGAGTCGGGATCGGCGAGCCGGACTGACCGATCGGCTCGGCCATTAATTTCGTTTTCTATAAATAGGCCTTCTCACCTACCCCTAGACCATCTCCTTTACTGTAGACTTACACCCTCTTCTTTTGCCTTTCTCTCCACTTCCACTCACGCCAGAACCTTTGAAACAATGGGCAAGACGCGACCCGATGCCAACGGGAGGTCCAAATGTGCTCGGCAAATCGCCGAGTACAGCTTCTATGAGGGAAACACCAGGGAGACGGAGCTCGCCGACTTCATTGTCGACTACGTCCCTGCGAAGCTCTCTGCTCGCCCACCCGTTACATGTGAGGCCATCAACTCATTCTTTGAGGATGATCTCGCCTTCTCCATCTCGCACTTCGAGGTGGGGTTGCGCCTCCCCCTTTGGCCAGAGATCCGCCAAATCACCAACTGAACCCAAATGCCATCGCCATGATTGTGGCATTCGCCTGATACCTCCGCCGAGAGAGAATAGAGTTCAACCTGACGGTCTTCAAGATGCTTTTTATTTACCGCACGACCATGATGGGATCGCCTTCCTGGCCAGCTCGCAGTTCAAGGTCCGCGAGACGGTCAACAAGAACTAAAATTGGTTCTCAAAGCTCGTCTTCATCAAGGGTGAGCTCGGCAATATACCCTTCTCACCTCGGCATAAGAGCGAGGAGGTATACCGGCCCCCGAGGGTGACAGGCGATGATGCCGAGCTCCACAAATTCTTCCTCGGTAAGGACTTCGAGGTTGCCTTCCTTCGAAGGGGCCACGACTCGCTCCCCCCAGTTTCGCCCGACGAAGGTATAACTCTTTCCCTTCTTTACTCTTCAATGGGCTCGCATAATAATATTTTTTTCTGACTCCAAGTCTTTTCTGCAGGGGAGCGACTGATTCGTGAGCAACCACCTTTTGCAGTCTTGGGACTCTACCTAGAACCACTCGCGCGTGAGCGGGCAGCCGCAGCAGCCTATCGTAGCGAGCTGGGGTCGGGTAAACCTTCCTCCAACAAGAAGCGACCCGACCCCATAGGATCCAGCTCGCCTCACCGCCCCCTGCCGCCAAAAAAGATGAAGAAGGCTCTGTCGGTCTCCAAGGGGAGACAACAACAACAAATATTCCTGAGCTTGCCAGAGACTACGCCGGAGGAGTCTCTAGAAAAAGACCAGGGTGGAGGCGGCCCGCCTGCCTCCCCTGTCGCCGAGGACCTCGCGGGCCGCGATCTAGGCCTGCCGAAGGACCATCGGAACTATGGTCTCAGCGGGAAGGCCAAGGACTGACTCGACGAGCCGATGGTCCAATGGGATGAGCAGGCTCACTGAGTCTCCATCTCCTCTCTCATATCCTCCTGGTCTGACCGCTACCCTTCCTGCGGGCACGCCTATGCCCTTGGGTTCGGGCTGTACGGTCATGAGGACGCCGCAACCTATAACGGCATGAGCCTCCAACAGCTCGCCCATGAGATCTCGCAAGCTCAAATATGCATGCTGGAGCTCGCACACATGTCAACTCGCCGCAGCTTCCACCTCAGCCACAACCTGGCGAAGGCGGAGCAGGAGTGGGATGTCGTGATGTACGACGCCGCTGACCTGACGAAGCGGCCGGGGATTGTTGAGGGTCTCCTCGCCAAAGCTGCCAGCGGGGTGGTAAGTATCGACTGACCCCTTTTCCTTTTTACTTTGGTTTTCCATAGTTTCTTGCCTTTTCTTGCCTAGCAGGATGCCGAGACTGAGGAACGCATGCGCGCTCGCGCCGCCGAGCTGGAGGAGAAAAACAAGGTTTTGTAGGAGCAGAATAAGGGGCTCCGAGGCGAGGTCACTTGCTTAATGGACAGCATCCTCATCCCCTCTGGTGGCGAGCCAGGCGTCCCAGTCTAGAGGCCAAAGATCTTCAGCGAGGCGGAGGTCGCCAAGAAGCTGCGTGTCAACTCCATCAGCACTGCCGACTACACCCTGCAAGTCATGCGAGACATGCAAGTGTTGACGGAAGGCTTCGAGGAGATGACTGCGAGGGACTTGGTGTCAGAGCTGTTCTCCCCTCCCGCTTCCCCCCTTGCGAGAAGGAAGACAACTCAGCTCGCTCTTCAATACGTCTCCGGCTATAAGGATGACAACTCCGGAGGGGAGGGCGAGAGCTAGCTAACATTATTTTATCTTTGTAATGACCTTCCCCCTAATTTTGTAATATCGCCGAGGCGACCCCCTTTTGTAATGAATTGTATTTTAATGAAAAGATACTTTGCCAAATATTCTTCTCTTTTGTGTGTTTACTTTCTGTGTTGCACTCGCGTGCGCGCCACCCCTTCACCGTGCGACCTCTCTAGGATAGCATTCACCGTTAGAATGTGCTTGAGTTAGGATACATACCCGCGAGGAGACCTTGAGATCTTGCAAGCCCTAGACAATTAGGAGGTAGACCACTCGATGCGCTGGAACAGTGAACACCCAGCTCGCCTGCGAGATCTCTTCTTTCTAGAGATTTGTTCTAAGCTAGAAATTTCTTCGAAATTTTCCAAGTCTCCATGAGATGGAGTGTAGTTTCCGAGCATAGCCTTGGCTCGCCATTCTGCCCAGATCTCGGCTCGCCCTTTTGACAATTCCTTGCTGAGATAGTGCCACCCCTTTTGTATTACCGAGATCACTACTCGCTACTACCAGCTCGCCTGAAGGTTGCTGGGACCAACTCTTTGTTTTTTTCCTTTCGACCTTTTTCCATCCGCTTCTATCCCAAGCTCAATTTCAACTTCCTTATGCTGAGTAGCAAGAGAAGCCAGGGGCCTGATTCTAGGGTGACAGCTGCCCACCGAGGATCCCAGCCCTTCCAGCTAGGTGGAAGCCTGACAGCGGGAGCGTCTCGGGATTTGGCTCCGGAGAAGGGAAGATGTCCACTGAGGATCCCGGCCATACCGGCTAGGTGGAAGCCTGATAGCGGAGCATCTCGGGACTTGGCTCTCGAGCAAGAACTATATCCACTGAGGATCCCGGCCCTGCCATCTAGATGGAAGCCTGACAGCAGAGCATCTCGGGACTTGTCTCCAGAGCAAGAACAATGTCCACCGAGGATCCCGACCCTTCCAGCTAGGTGGAAGCCTGACAGCGGAGCATCTCGGGACTTGGCTCCAGAGCAAGAATAATGTCCATCGAGGATCCTGGCACTGCCAGCTAGGTGGAAGCCTGACAATGGAGCATATCGAGACTTACCTCCAGAGCAATAACAATGTCCACCGAGGATCCCAGACCTGCTAGCTAGGTGGAAGCCTAACAGGGGAGAATCTCGGGACTTGGCTCTAGAGCAAGAACAATGTCCATCGAGGATCCCGTCCCTCCCAGCTAGGTGAAAGCCTGACAGCGGAGCATCTCTGGACTTGGCTCCAAAGTAAGAACAATATCCACCGAGGAACCCGACCCTGCTAGCTAGTTGGAAGCCTGACAGCGGAGCCTCTTGGGACTTGGCTCAAGAGCAAGAACAATGTCCGCCGAGGATCCCGGCCCTGCTAGTTAGGTGGAATCCTGACAACAGAGCATCTCAGGACTTTGCTCCAGAGCAAGAACAATGTCCGCTAAGGATCCCGGCCCTGCCAGTTAGGTGGAAGCCTGACAGCCGAGCATCTCGGGACTTGGCTCTAGAGCAAGAACAATGTCCACAGAGACCCTGACCTGCCAGCTAGGTGGAAGCCTGACAGCGAAGCATCTCATACTTGGATCTAGAGCAAGAACAATGTCCACCGAGAATCTCGACCCTGCCAGCTAGGTGGAAGCCTAACAGCAGAGCATCTTAGGACTTGGGTAGACTCCTCGAGTGACATCCAACCCTGCCAGCTAGGTGGGAGCCTGACAGCGGGATCTGTTCGGGGTCTAAGGAAATCTTGGCCTGCCACGAACACCATTGTTAAACAAAAAAATGTTGAAAGATCAAAGGATTTCATTATTTAACAAAGGAATGTACGTACATGTTTCATGGATAGAAATGCTTCAAGTCATCACCACTCCATGTATGACTTAGGGTCTCGCCCTCCACATCCCGTTGGCGATACTCTCCTGACCTTAATGCCTCCTGTACAATATAAGGACCTTCCTAGTTGGGGTTGAGCTTCCCCACGACATCTGATCTTCAAGCTACATCAACCTTTTTCAAGACCAAGTCCCCCTCCGTGAATTATTTGATTCGAACATGCTTGTCAAAATACTTAACCATTCTTCGCTTGATCTCTTCCTGCCGGATAACTGACAGGTCGTGCAGCTCCTCCTCCATTTCTAGGGAGAGCTGCAGCTCATCATCATTATCAACTCACCACTCTTCTTTACCTCCTTCTGCCTAACCTACCCGAAATGTCCGGACCTCGAATTCTATAGGAAGTACTGCTTCGCAGCCATGGGAGAGTTTGAAAGGGGTCTCCCCTGTGGCTGTGTTGGGGGTGGTCTTCAAGGCCCGGAGGACTGAAGGAAGCTGTTCTACCCAACTCCCCTTCAAGTTCTCAACTTTTTTCTTAAAGAGGTTCACGATGATCTTGTTCGCCGCCTCCACCTGCCCGTTGCTCCTAGGATGGTGGACCGATGCGAACCTGAAATCAATCCCAAGTTGCCCGCAGAAATTTATGAACTCAGCACCGACAAATTGTGGCCCATTTTTCGTGATAATGGCCTGGGGTAGTCTATGCCGGCAGATGATCTCCCCCATACAAAGTTCCTGATTACTTGGGAGGTCACCTTGGCCAACGTCTTCACCTCGAACCACTTAGAAAAATAATCGATCATGACTAATAAGAACCCCCTTTTTCCACTAGCTTGAGGGAAGGGTCCCATCAGATCCATTCCCCAGATGTCGAAGGGCCAGGGTGCCGTGATGCTCCTGAGACACTGAGCTTGTAGAAGTTGGAGATGGGTGAACAATTGACACTTATGACACTTCTTCGTGAACTGAGCAACATCATGGGCCAGGGTTGGCCAGAAATACCCTTGCCTAACTATCCTCCCCTCTAGAGTCTGGCTCCCAGAGTGACTCTCGTACTCCCCGGGATGGACCTCTTCCAAAATCCTTGGGATCTCCCTCTCGACCACGTAATGCACCAACATTCCCTAGAGGGTATTCCTATAAAGTTTCCTGTCGCGCATGAGGTAGTATGCCGACTTTTGCTTGAATCGCTTCTTGTCCATCCCCTCTGGGTATTCTCCTATGGATAGGAATGTTGCAAAAGGATCCATCCATGAGGGGTTCTGGTCCACCTCCATCATCTCCCTCTCCTTGATGGATGGGCAGAACAAGTCAGTGATGGTACCACCCACCCGGGGTCCGTGCTTGGCCAATTGATCCACCTGCTCAATTTCTTCCCTTGGAATGTGCCAGATGGAGAATGTCTGTAACATGCTGATTACCCCCTTCACCTTTGCCAAGTATGACTGGAGAGTTGGATCCCTTGCCTTGAACTCCCCATTGATTTGGGAGGCCACCACCATGGAGTCTGTGAGGACCACCACATCATGCACACCCAGCTCCCTGGACAGGCGCAATCCTGCTATCACTGCCTCATACTCGGCTTAAGTTTTGGTGACGGGAAAATGTAATACCACAGTTTGCTCGATCCTTGCTCCCTGGAGGCTCTCCAAGATCACCCCCACCCCCAAGGAATGCCTTTCTGAAGTGCCATCCACCATTACCTTCCAAGGGACAGGGCAGGTGAGTTCCGCCTCTGCCACCTTGACCATATAATCAGCACGAAAGTTGGCCATCGCCTTGGCCTTGATCGATAAGCGAGGAACGGAGGATATATCGAACTTACTCAACTCTACCGACCACTTTGCCAACCTCCCTGAGTGCTCCACCCCCTCAAAGATGTTGCGGAGGGGGTGGGCAGTCATCACCCGGATGGAGTGCGCCTGGAAATAGGGTCAGATTCTCCTGGCCGAGATGACTAGAGAAAAAGCCAGCTTCTCTAAGATTGGATATCGAAGCACCGCCTTCCTCAAGACCCTACTCACATAGTAGATAGACAACTGCTTCTTCCCTTCTTCCCGGACCAAGACAGAGCTCAAGGCCTCGACTCCCACAAAAAGATACAGGACAAGTCCTCCCCTTCCTTGGGCCTTTGGAGGAGCGGGGCCTAGGTCAACTGCCTCTTCAAGGCTTGGAAAGCCACATTTCACTCCTTGGACCACTCGAACTTCTAACCCCCCTCAACACTTTTAAGAAGGGGGAGCACTTCTCTCCCACCCGAGAGAGGAACCTGCTCAACCTGGTCAACTTTCCTGTCAGCCTATGGACCTCCTTGGCATTCTGAGGCGACCCTAACACCATGATCGCCTTGACCTTATCAGGGTTGGGCTCTACCCCTACAAGAGTAAGGAGGTAGCCTAGGAACTTCTCCCTGCTCGCCCCGAAGACACACTTCAAGGGGTTTAGCCTCATCTTATACTTTCGCAGGGTGCCGAAGGTCTCCTCCAGATCCCGGAGATGAGAGTCCACCTCTCAGCTTTTGACCATAGGATCATTTACGTACACCTCCAGATTCCTCCCCTTTTGCTCTCGGAATACCTGGTCCATCATGTTTTGATATGTTTCACACTCATTCTTTAGCCCAAAGAGCATCATCTTATTGCAGTAGCACCTGTCATTAGTGATGAATGAGACATCTTTTATATTGGGCGAGTGCATCCAAATTTGATGATAACCTAAAAAAGCATCTAAGAAACTCATCACAGAAAAACTGACGGTTGAGTAACCCAGCGCGTCGATCTGAGGCAAGAGATAACAATCCTTAGGACATGATTTATTTAATAAAGAAAAATCAACACACATCCTCCACCGGCCATCTCCTTTTTTAACCATTACAACATTGGAGACCTAGCCGGGGTATTGGATCTCAGACACGAACCCAGCCTTGAAGAGCTTGTCCACCTCCTCCCTGATAGGCTCGGCCAACTTGTCCACTGTGGACCTCTTCTTCTGCTGGATGGGCGGGTTTCTGGATCAAGGTTGAGGCGGTGGAAGACAACATCTGTATCGATACCCGACATTTCTGTCGCGCTCCACGCGAAGACGTCCACGTTCTTCTGGATGCAATTCAGCATCCTCCCCTGGTCCTCCGGGCTAAGCCCCCCACTGATCCACACTTTCTCAACCCTGCCTCCCTGGGTGAGAACCTCCATCTCCACCACCTCCTCAGCTATATCCAGTCGGTACTGCTCTTCCCACTCTCCAAAGACTCCCTCACCTGGGACCGTGACCTCCTCCTCCTTAGATTCCTCCACGACCGTCACCCCTGCCAGCTCCTCCATAACTCCTTCCGCCACCTCCACCACGGTGCGGACCTCTTCCTTCACTTCCATATCCTCCACCTCTCCTTCGACCTCCTGCCTGGACAGCTCCTCCATCCTCCTTTCCATCTCCTCGGCTCCTCCCTACTAAGAGATGGAGTTCATCGCGGTGACATAGCACTCCCTTGCCACCTTGGGGTCTCCCAGGACCCTGACCTGGATGCCCTCAACGTTGAACTTCAAGAACTATTGGAAAGATAAGGGCACGCAATAGAAGGCCCTGATGAGGTTCCGTCCGAAGATAACAATATAACTGCTAGGCGCGTCCACGGTGACAAATCTGCAATTTCTGGACTGCCCCCTAAGGTAACATGGAGTCCTACTCCTCCTTTCACCTCGTTCCTCTCTCCTGAGAACCCGAAGATAGGTCCATCCGAGGCCAACACCCTCCTAGCCTCCACCTTCATCACGTCGAATGCCTTATTGAAGATGACATTGATCGAGCTCCCATTATCGATGAGGATCTGGGAGACAGTAAAATTCTCAACCGCGGTCTGGATGACCAACGCGTCGCAAAAAGGATCCTCATGATCCGGCATGTCTCTGCTGGATAAGGTGATCTTCTCCTCCGGGGGTGGGGCTAGAAAGTTGGAGGCGACGCTCCGATGATATATAGTATGGAGACTCGCCTTTTGAGCAGCCTAAAATCCCCCCCAGGTTGATCACTCCAATCCCTCCTCGATTGCCGGCATCGGCCCTATCCTCGCACCGGTCCTCCTCTCCCCTAAGCAGGAATTCTTCAATCCGCACCTCCCGACGATCTTGTTGTTGTTGCTCCCTGGTTGCCCTCAACTCTAGGAACTCCGGGCACATGGCCATAGCATGTCCCTCCTCTTGATAGAAGTCAAAATAAGGCAACTCCACCCTGACTCCCTGTCTTCTCCTCGAACGCATCCTCCTCCTCCTCCCTAGTGGCTATTACCATAGCCTGATGTTGATTAGGAGGGGGGGGGGGTCTCTGGCCCTGCCTCCAGCCCTGGGGGTTGAACTAACCTTGGCCCCCTGGCATTGGTCTCCATGAAAACCTCTCCTCGACCCCTGATCTTGTCACTCCTGCTGCCTCCAACCGAGTTGATTATTTGACTCCTGGCGGCCCCATCTCGGGTGTTGCTACTGTTCCCTCTGCCGAGGTTCAGCTCTCCTCAGCTCCTGACCTTTGCCACCTCCTGGCACCTTCTCCTCCTTCGTGGCCCACGTGGCCAGCTTCCGGGCAAAGTCTGGGTTCGACGCCTCACCGTCGACCTCTCTCGCCGCCCTCTCCATAAGCTCCATGAAGGAGAGAGGCCATCATCAGGGTATTCCCTGGCATCTCCTAGACCTCAATGACCTCCTCTTGGAACCTGTCCACATAGCTCCCTAGGGTCTCGTTCACCCCATGCCTGATGTGGAAGGGATTCAGACTCCTTCCTCTTCTTATAAGTGGTGAAACTCATCATGAACCCCCAATGTAGGTCCTCGAAATAGTAGATGGAGCTGACCGGCAGCTAGTGGAACCAATCTCTTGCCTTCTCCTTGAGGGTGATGGCAAAGAGCCTGCACTTGAACGCATCTGACATCTATCGGATCGAGACCACATCCTCAAAACACTAGATGTGTTGAACCAGATCATCCTTACCGGTATAGTAGGACATCTACGGCTCATGAAACCCCTCTGGAATGGGGGTAGATGAAACCAACTCACTAAAGGGGCTACCTCCCCCTGCCGGGCAAGCTAGGGGATCTCACACACCCATCTTGCCAATCCGGCCCGCGCTCGCCGAACTGGGGAATAACACTCGCCCGGGAAGATCTCCCACACTCCCCTCCTCCACTTCCTCCTTCCCAGCTCGCCTAGCGGGGCGTCCTCGCCAAGGGATGGAGCATCATCGATTGGGACGGCCGGTGTCGAGCACTCGACGCGCGTGCCGAGTGCAAACTTGACGAGGCTAAGCACTTCCTGACTGAACTCCTCGAACATCCCAACGATGGCAAGAGGGGGAGGGGGTGGCAAGTCGGCCCTGCCCAATCCTTGTCCTTCTCCTCTAGTCATCAAGCTCACAGAAGATTTTCGGTGCTGAAAATGCTCCACGCTCACCGCACCAAAATGTTGAAACCAAAAAATCAGCTTCTGTGGAGTTTGACCCTTGGAGAAGGGGTGATCACACACTTACTTCTCTCCCACAAGTTAAATGAACAAAGAATTAGCACAAGGAACAAACCACGCTCCCAAGGATCCAGCATGGAGGTCCCACCACACACCCGGAAGATCTTACAGTGCTTCCCCTCCTTAGCCAAGTATTAAGCTAAGGATACCTCAGAAAGTGCAAGAAGTCCAGGGCACAAGTAAGCATGCCTTCTGATGTACCCCCTTGAGTCTATTTATAGTTTTCTAAAAACGGTATGCCAACAGCCAACCTCCGCTATTCTAAAAGGCTATGGGCAGTCCAGGTTGGCCTGCCAATGGCGTAACTCCGCTATTCTGAAAGGCTTTGGGCAGGCCAACGAGAGTAGAATGGTAAAAAATAAATCATACAACACTTAGGCGAGTGGCCCTTGAAAACCTCCACTCGCATGGGGTGGCAAGTACTCGATGGTGCTAGCACTCACCGCTACCTTATGGCCCTGGGCGAGTGTGGGCCAGAAATGCCGCACTCACCCCCGTTCCGCTCCACCCCACCTGGGCGAGCTGACGGATGTCGAGATCTCACTCAATGCTAAGAGGCATCGAGTGAACAACCCTTACTCGACACCGTGGCAGAAGGCATCGAGTGGGCTCGATGCCAGTGGAAGGTGTCGAGTGGGCTCGATGCCAGGGGCCCGGCTCGCCTGGCTTGACTAGTATGGCTCCTGTTGATACCCACTCGCCGGATATTGGGTTGTACATGTGGATTGTTAACTCTTAGGACACACATGGCTAAAACTTAGAGCATAACAATTACGTACAATGTTGGACTTAGGCATGTTAATCCTTGTGAACATTGTCTACATATATCATGATGTGTTGAATCTATAGGTGCTTAGGTACTGAGTGCGAGTAGATATGTTAGTGTTCGTTGAATATGCCTCTAGGTATGTGTGAGGATTTAGGTAGTGGAATGACTTTACACTATTCACACATCCCTAGATGGAGCACTCTTGTAGAAAGTATATGCCTACATGTTATAACTCGTGATATTGTGTCTGCCACGTTAGAACTAACTTGAATAATCAATGTCACGATACATATGCGTTTTTATAAAGGGTATAATTTTGGGGCAAATCTCTAATGGTCAAGTCTTGTATATACAAGTTAATGTGTATATATTTATGTGGGTAGATTTCGATTGATTTAGGGTCCTTGAAATCCAATAAAAATAATTTTTGAATTTGATAGCTCAACGCATATAAATAACAAACAATGAATGCTATTAAGCCTTGAGTCAAGGATACCCCCCAAGCACTACTCACTCCTCCTGATAAGTCTTTATGAGCATTGTGAGAATGAGCACCTTAGTCCAAAAATCATTTCGATCTTGTGCAGAGACTAGTACCTTAAGCTTATATCCCCTAGTTCTAGTCTTGATATCTCGAAGATAGCACCGTGATGTGATTTTTCACCTTATTTCTCTCGTGATAGCATTTTTATTTACTAAGATAAACCATGTAATGAATATTCACTCTACTTGGTGTTTTGCTTCTGATGCTAGACGTTCACACGTCATTGCTCTATCTAACGCTTCAATGCATAAGAATTGGACTGACATGACACTATATGTCTATAGCACGTATGTTTGAGCACACGATTTCTATTCATGACTTGTACAATGTTCTTCTGTATTAATTTTATAACTCTTGTAGCATTGTACTCTATATCGTTATGTGCTTAGTCTACTTGTGTTGTCAAATCTTTTGTAACTCTGAACAATTATTTTAAAACTATTTCTACATATTGCACTCATCTGTTTGACCTCTATGCTTAATATTCTCTGATTTCATGCTTAGTCACCCCTATTGTTTTTGCCTCTCGTTTCACTTTCTATAACGTGCACTATTTACTTTCTTTCTCATGCTCATTATATACTGCATTCCGTCTCTCCCATGCATGTGTTTGTTTGTTTATGGTCTAGCCCATCCCCTTTCGATAATATCAAAGGGGGAGAATAGATGGTTCATGAGTCATGGGTAAGTGTAGATCACATGTAGGGGGAGCTTAGTTCACTGTGTGCATGTAGATAGGGGGAGCATGTAGAACACATATATAGGGGGAGCGCGTGTGTAGGAGAGCTATATAGAACCTGAAACATGAGCTTTCAAGACTATTTCTTATATATATACGTTGTATCATGCACTTCATTATTATATCTAATGAACGGGACTTGATATTATCAAAAGACGAAGATTGTTGGAGACGATGGTTCACATATCCTTAGTTTGATAATATCAACTCCCATATTGTATTTGATTACATCTTGTGTTTGGTAGAGTGTGCAGGTTTACAAATCCAAGAAATACAAGGAGCTCTCCTAAGGAACCTACCACCGAATGGTAGTAGTTAATGCCAGGAGGTAGCCTGAATTAAATGGACAAGGCGCTCAGGAATCTATCGCGCTGTGCTAGTCCTACCTCCCGAGCTAGTTCGAGGAATTAATTCATTTAGGATCTCGGGAACCTACCGCGCGGGATCTAGCTTAGTACCGCGCAGCGATAGCACACTCAACGATCGTTGAGATGGAAGTGTCGAGACAACTGAACTACCATAAAGTGCTAGATTAGTACCGCGCTGCGGTAACACACTCAATGATCATCAAGATGGAAGCGTCGAGATGACTGGACTACTGTCGGGCGCTATCTACCTACCACGCCGTGCTAGCATTAGAAAAAGGAAAATATTCGTTTGAATATTTTTCCAGATTTGGAGAACAACTGTCAAGATCAAGCACGTGAACCTACCGCCGGGCGCTAGCCTTACCACCGGAAGTAGACTATTTTTACAAAGACATATAAAAAGTTGCCTCATTTTCTGTGTTCCTTACCAAGACAAAAAGAGATTTAGATCTGTGACTCATTGGGTTCGTCTGCCACTCTATGGTCCATTACACCATCTTCGTCAAAGAAAAATAAGACCTCCCCTCCCATTCGCGCACGAAGAACTCCAGCGAGCCAAGAACTACATCGACTACGAAGAGTCAATCAGTTGCAAGTGCACGAAGATCTCAAGTACTGGCCGCGCATCGCTCGACGGAGGAATCGTCAAGAGGGAGATTTTAATCTTTTTAATCCTTCAAACTTTTGTTGTAATATTTCTTGTTTTATTATATTGTTGTGGTGAGGGAAATCGACCAGGGAAGGTCGTCGGAATCTGGGGAGGATTCCGTGAGAAATTGTCCCGGGGAAGGGACGTTTAGATCAGGTGATCTAGCGAGGCTCTAAGACCATTCCTTGCGTGGAGGTGAAGAGCCGGCTCGAAGACCTTTCTTGGATGGAAAGGGAGAGAGCCAACCGGTCCGGGGAGCGGGTCGGTATAGAAAACCAAAAAGCTTTTTCACTCACCGCCTTCGATCTCCGGCGTCACGGGGATCAAGATTTTGTAATTATTAAGATAGTTGTTGATTTAGTTTTTGCAATGAAATTCATTTCCTGCTTGTTTACTTGCATGTACTGCTATGAATGTTAGTTTGTGTTGTCTTGAAGAGTGCATAGATCTCTAAGGAAGAATCTGTTTAGAAAAACAAGTTCAGAGATATACCGCCGCGCGTTAGATACCTAACGCCCCGCGGTAGCTTCCTGAACTAGTTTTTCCTTAGAACAAAATAATTCGAATTTTTGATAAATGATGCAAACCTTATTCACCCCCTCTAAGGTTGGCCACTAGATCCAACATTCACCCCCCTCTAGGTTGGCCACTAGATCCAACATTCACCCCCTCTAGGTGTATAGCTAGCTACTCTTGAAATAAAGTCTTTCAACATTTATCATGAGGTTTTTCCATAATTTGATCTGATATAGTCATAGTGGGTGAAATGTATTTGTTTCAACCATTGTCCACACATCCATGCTTTGTGTCATTAATAATATTTTCATACGAGTTCTCCAATGACTATAATCATTTCCCATAAAATGTGGAGGTCTACTCACTCCTTGTCCCTCAAAAAAGGCGTGATTAGCGTTGGCCATCTACTTCAGAGTTTTAAACCTTTTCAAAGTAACCTGCTCTAATACCACTTGTTGGATCTAGTGGCCAACCTAGATGGGATTAATAAGGCTTGCTGAATATTACAAAATTCTCCAAAAAATTTGAAGTCCACACCAGACGATTTATCCACACAGAATATAGTAAACAATGAAAAGAAGAAAGAAATAGATCAAAGAAAATTTTGCTCCCTCAAAAATATATCTCTGGAGGCGACGAATGATCAATGCTTTTGATTCTCATGGTTTGGGCACGCGATCTTCTTTAGAATTTTGTTCTAGCTTTCCTCCTCCAATGATCTCATTCGTTCGTGCAAGAGGACAAGAGTTATCCTCCTTGGATGGTGGCTCTCAGCAATAGGGATAACAGGACAGTGCCTCTGGACATTCTAGGGTTAAATCCACACCACAAGGGAAAAAGTATATTTTTTAGCATTTTAACACTCTCGCCCGACGATAGTAGCTATCTCATGTCGATATCCTAATTTAGCGTTGTCGCCGCTAGTTGTCCCACACTAGAAATGAAAGGTAGCAGTCCTTTCCTAATTTACTACCGCTATCACCGGGTGGTCGTGTGTTTCTTTTTATGGCTTCTAACGCATTCCAGCAGCCCACGGATTGCCGACATGTCCACTTCAGGATATCGCCCCGTGATAATGGCTATTGCCCCGCGACAGTGGCTATTGCCAACGATAGTGTAAAAAATCGCCGATCCTGAAAACTTCACACCTGTAAACCTACACACTATACCCAAGAGTGGATGATCGAATACAGCTTGAGATTTGATATTATCAAACCTGAGAGATACAAAATACATGTTCTAGCAGAACTTACTTCTCAACACACTTAGACCAAAGTCCTGGAAGAAGTTCAACAAGAAGTATCTACTCTTCACACAGAAGTTGTGGAAGGAGAAGGTCACCAAGGCATTATTATTCTAGATACAGTAACAGTTGAGGGGGAGTTGACCAAGGAAAACTCTGCCCAAAATACTAACGTATTGGAGGAAGATAGAAGACTAATCACTGAGGAGATTGAGGGGGAGTCCAATCTACAAAACTCTGCCCAAAGTAATCTTGACATAGAAGAAGTGGACCAAGTTATCAGCAAATTGGTTGACTACACACCCACACTCTCTCTTGTTGAGGAATAATCAGATGAGTATGTCCCTACAGGTACTGAGATAGTCCCGTGGAAAGGGAAAAGTGTGTTGGAAGAGCCAGACACTGATAAGATCATCTCTCAAAAATCAACTCCAGACTGCCTTTATGAGGATTATGAGCCTCACACAGGCCCTTCCTAGAGAACAACTGAAGGAGAGTTAAAAGCCTCATCACTCCCACCAAGTGAAGAACCCTTCGATTCTTTCATGGATCGGCTACAAGTAATGCTAGAAAACCAAAGAAGAAAAATATAAGATTTTGTGCAGAGATCAGTGCAAGGATTAATGAGTGAATTGAATGAAAAAATTACAACTGTGCTGGAAGAGATGCACCATTTGAATGCTCAGACACTGCATTTCTTCATGAAGGATACAGTTATTGTAGACTTCACTGCCAAGAAAAATGATATGACTCACCAGGGCATCCAAGAATTCATAGATAATCAAGAGGCTACTGGATCAAATCTTCACTAAGCCTTCCAAGCAACTGTCAACAACATCGTTGATCATAAAATTATTATATTGGATAGGATTGACCTCTGCAATCAACTGCTAGATGGTCATCTACTCCAAACGAAGAACACCATAGTTACAGGAGTGAATACATTGGAATAGAAAATAGCCGAATCTCAAGAAGCCATTTTCCAATCCACATTTGAAGAAATGAGAAAGGGGGAGTGGTCAATAATTCACCATTCTGCTTAACAAGCTATATGAACCTCCAATACAATCAGGGAAGCACTGAATCTAAAACTAATACAATACTGCCCACAGCCAGCTATACCACAATCTGACCCAGCAGATAACTATGATTACATCACTCCACAGAACAATTAAAAGGCCTTGGATGATTATGATCATTCACCTCCAGCTGAACACGGAGAGGTATCTTCATCCAGAAAAAGGAAAGTTGTTCAGAGAAAAGAAGGAAATAATGATGATAAGACAAAGAAGGAGAATCGAAATACAGAACTTGCCAAGTTATGAAGAATGGAGCCCCATATCTAAAAACATCATCTTATATATATGGGAGAACTTTGGGAAGCATGACATCAACATCTCAAGGTATTATAATTCAGTTGAATGGAAAAAAACATGAGAAACATGAGGTAAGGAGAAGGATTCACAAAAAGAATCATCCAAATGGACCTCATCCTCCTCCTAGATACATTCCCAGACCAATGGGTTACTTTTAGAGACAAAATAGGAAAGCTGATGGTGAAGAGTATTGAGTGTTGAAAGACCTTGGGGTTGACCTATATTTGTTTTGGGGTGTACAAGTTATTTAACATAATGTAGGACTCTATTATTTCTGTTTATTTACATATAATCTTGAATAACCTATTTTTTGTGCATCTTTGTCTATGTTTTATTTTATGTCTCTATGGTTATTGTCATATGAGGTTCCGACTTCTTCAAATAGGAGGAGATTATTGAGAATATTTTCCACATGATTCTTAATTTGAAGATGGTCTCAAGATGACAATAAACATCTTGTGTTTGATATGTGTTTTAGTTTTTTTGTGACAAGGTTAACAAAAGTGCATGACTAATGTAGTGGTAGGCTTATGGTCACCTAAACAGGGTTTTGCCCTTATAATCCCTCAAGGAGCAAAACTCATGTTGATCTATGATATAATCCCATATTAAACATGTCACTATCATGAGGAAAGTAACTAGAGTTAAAAGAATTCAAAGACATGAGCTCAAATTTATCTAAGTTAAATATCAGATGCATATGCTATAAGCTAAGTGTTTTATCGACTACATCGACAAAATGCTTCAAGGAAAATATTGAGTGCATCGACTGCATGGCTAAAGAAAAGTTCTACTGCATCAGATTCAAGCTAAGTAATTTATCGACTGCAAACTTCATATATTTTATCGACTGCAGGCTACAAATATTTTATCGACTGCATCGTATATAAGGCATTGTATAATTTGTCGACTGCTTTGGCTACATAGTGACAAAAAAAATTCTACAGAGTTAAATGCCTAAGTGGTGAATGTCTTCAGTTGAGTCCTTATGATGTTTCATATCGACTATATATCTGTTACTAGAGCTAAAGGATTTTATCGACTGCATCAAGTAAAGTTTACTTAGAGAGGTTTTGCCGGCCTGAAGTGTGTTCTAACGACTCTTTCCTGAGATTAAGCCGTTGATTGCTTAAGTAATTTGAATTATTTCAAATTGCAATATTTGCTACTGTAATCAAGGCATTTATAGAGGGAAAGATATATTCTCATTCAATTCAGAATAATTCATTTTTTAGAATATTTCCCTAACCAAAATTCCCTAGCCGTTGGAGGATTTCATTTTCAGAATTTTCCTTAGATGAATTCACTAGCCGTTGGAGGTTTTTTTTTCTAAGGCACCAAACCCTCTGCTGATCCCGTGTTCTATAAAACGAGGACTTGAAAAGGATTGAAAAAAGAAGAAATATACAATTAATACACAGAGATCCACATGCCTACATCTTTCTAAGTTTCATATGCAAGTATTCATCAGTGCTCAAGTTTCAAAATTCCTTTTAAGTATTCGATCACCGCAAGAACCAAAAGAAGTTCTTCCAAAATTCATTCTAGAAATACTTTTTTTGAAGAACTGTTCTTTCTGTTACAAGAGTTATTGATCCAGCCTCACTCACTTCAAGCAAATACAATCAACTGCTGATCAAGGAAGAAGAAGCATTTCCAGTGCTTCTATTTGAGGACTCAAATTCTGTCAATGGAGTCAACATCTTTGTAACTTTTTTTAACTTTAGGATCCTTGTGGAACTGAGTTTGTTATAGGATCCTTGTGGAACCGATTTTGTTGTAGGATCATCATGATCTGAGGTAGGATTCTATATAGAATATGAGTGTAGGATCTTGTGCTAAAAGATCTGAGTGTGCATCTCTGCTTATAGAGATTGGGGTAGGGCTGTGTTTGGCCTGAGTGTAGGATCTTGTGCTATAAGATCTGAGTGGTATGACCTTTTTTGGTCTGAGATAGGAAACTGTTGTTCCTGAGCTATAAGATTTGTTAATTTGAGAAAGATTGGAGAAGTTTGGCATAAGCTAACACTCTGCTAGATAGGTGAAGGGGAAAGTGGATGTACCAATAGTTGAGGAACCATTATAAATATTGGTGTCTGTACTGTGAATGTGCTTTGTGTGTTATGGTAATACTTTGCTGTGATAATAAAAGAAAACTTTAAGAAAACCTAAAATTCAGTAAAACACCTATTCACCCCCTCGATGTGATTAGAAACCCTTATCTTTTAACAATGATCCACAGAATGACCCAGCTTGTCATAATATGATCATATGTGCCTGCTAGGACTCTTCCACCAAGATAGCCACCATAACCACTAGAATGACCACGGTCAGTAGAGTGAGCAAAAATGTAAGCAGGTGGGGAGGCATTTAGGCTATGTTTGGGACAGTGGGGGTGACTGGAGAAGCAGTGGTGAAATAATTAACTTTTTTGCAGAATGGTGGCAAAATCAGTAAATTGTTTGGAAGAAAAATGCTTGTAGTTTTATTTCTGACCCATCTCCCGCATCTCATTCCCCCACAAACCCTAACCATAACAAAAAAAATCTGAACTTAGGAATCAAATCGGATCCAAATAACAGATCATTGTTGAAGACTCCACCACCTAAAAAGAAAATGATACACTCAACTATCGTCGTTGCCCCCTTCCCAGATGTCGGAGACTCCTCCAACTGAGTAGAAAATGATCCACGACAGGGAAGAAGCTAATGATCCACGATAATGGAGGTCAATGATGGTTCCTCGACGGGGAAGGTGGTCGCCAACCGTGAAGGGGAAGGTGGTCGTTGACCGTGACAAGGATGGAGAGAGTTAGAGGCAAGGGAGGCACGATTTATGTAGTCGACCAAAACATGGAAGGTAGTTGATGACCGTAACACAAAAGATTCCTGTGGTTCGCAACTCCCAGCGATGGGTGACGAAAAGTGGCAGGAGGTGCGATTTTTGGAGTCGTGATAAATTTTCGCTACTCCAGAATCGCGAAAAATGGCGATTTGGGAGTTGCAACGACTCCAATTGCCTTCGCAAAAAAAGTTTGGTGCGATGTTTTCAAAAACTATGGCACCGCACTTCGAAAACGCTGCGCCAAACAAAGCCTTAGAGGCTATTGAAGAAGGGTTGTTATTGCTGATATGCAGACTGAAGTGACATTAAGAATCAGAGAGTCACCTTCACCCAGAATTTATTGATGTATCATGTCATAGGAGTCCAGGAGGAGAAGATAACACATGAATAGGAATTCTTGGAAATGTTTGTGCTGGTTGGCAAGATTGATAGAGAAGAGTCATTGATGATGAAGCTATGTGCCAAGAGCTTGCACTTCCTGGTAAGCTGCAGTAGGGTTCATGATGGGACGGGAAAGAGATAGGCATATAACGTGTATATGAGAAGGTATTAGCTCCATTTGAGCAGAGAGCAGCAAGATGATCCCAAGCAGCTTTAATGGTTTCAATATGTTGGATGATCGGTAGAAACTAATCAGAGAGACTGCTAGCCCGCCATGTAAAAACAAGGACTAGCATCCCAGTCGTCATATATGGTGGATCCTTTGGCAGGAGGATCGCTAGTTAAGTGATAGCGGTTGTGCTGAGATCGCAACATAAAGGTGAATGAGACACACCTATCAGGGTAATTCGGCCCAATTAAATTTGAAGCAGTGTCAAGATTGCCAGATGGATTAGAAATAGGAGTGACACTTTAAGTCGTCATTGAGATGCAGGAGAAAGTGCGGCCAAATATGCTTAGCCGCGCAACGAAAGAAATAGAAACTGCACAAATCGGGAGGCACAAGCGGTTAGAAAATTGGAGACCGCACACAGAGGCACACACACACACAAAAAAGGTAGGCAGTTAAGAAGACTGAAGTGCGCACAAAGACACAAAGGGAGGGCAGTTAAGAAAACTGAAGTCGGCAGAGAGACACCAATGATTAAGGGGCAAGAATAGAGTTTACAATCGAAGGACTGATGTTCGCTCCGATACCATGTGAGAACTTGGAAAATACTTGAATGAAATTGACCAGAAGTTGATACATGTGAGAACTTGGAAATTTCATACCATATACTAGGTGTTCCCATCACTAATCCTCTTCCAGTAGGAAGCAGGAGGTCACAGGGAATTTAGTCGCCAGCACGGAGAATGTCGCAAAAACACCAATCTATCTCTATGTAGTCCCAAATGTGTGGGGTGGGGTGGGGGGAACTCTCCCTGCATCAGACTGAAAACATGTCGTATCATAGAGAAATCAATGTATTAATTGTTGGTAATCTATTACTTATTTGTCAATCATATGAGGGGAAAGAAACTCCAAACTAAGTTCTGAATATACCTGAGGTCACTGCACTTAAGCAGCTCCTCCCAGTCACTGATAAATAAGATAGTATCTTCCAATTTGACCTCCCTCATAGTGTTCCAGGATATAACTTTATAGTTAAGTAACTACTTGTTCCTTAGGCATCGATAAAACTCAACATGCATGGGGTGCTTACATGAAACCATGGTTTATCTTTTCTCTTGGGCTCCGTTTGGCACGGTGGTGGCGGTCAAGAACATGGGAGTTAAATTATCATTCGTTAACGCCCACCAAATGAACTTCATCCACTTTATGTTCAAAGGGATAATGTTTGTTAGGTGATTGTTGAATTAACGACCACCATCAAGAATAAGGATTCCAAAGGTAGGATGCACAGACACGTGGAAGCACATGAGCAAAGATATCCAACGGCACAAATCCTCCCAAGATTAATTAAATAAAACATTATGTAATCAGATATCTTGTAACGACTATATTGACGCTTCCTTTGTTATGAATAGGTAGGGATTAAGAGCATTGTATAAGGAATATTTTGATGAATAAAATTAGAAGTTCTTCTTTCCTCCACCTTGTCCCCCTCTTCTCCCTGATCCCATTGGCCGATTCTTAGTCTTCTTCTCAGAAGAAAGACAGTGTAGCCGGAATATTCGCCGGACCGCTACATCTTTGGTGCTCTCGTTGAGAGAGGTTCCACTGGCGACCATGTGAGACGGAACTCATGCAAAAGACATAGCCCAACAACTTACTGAACTCAAGAAGGCTTTTGATGACGAAAGAAGCACAAGAAATGCCCAAATTGAAGGCGTCCAACGCCAGTTCATCGTAGAATTACAAGACAAGGAGAATTTCTTGGTACAACAAATAGTCGATTCAAAGGAGCAGGCAACCGAACACATCAACAGTCAGTTTACCAATCTAAAGAAGGAAATAATGGAACAATTCCAGAGTCTTAATGGAATGCAAAGGGGAGTGGAGGAAAATCTTGCTTCTAATTCAATTCATTGCGAATCCAGTTACAATTCCACAACCCACAATATAAGTATGCCAAGAGGACCTGACAGAATATTCGAGGCAATGTTCAACCACCCAGCCGCATTCCCAGGACCGGGCACCAGTTATGATCCAGGACAATTTTCCGAGGGAATCTTGGGAAACGGTCCCTATGCGCCCACAAACCAGGTAATAGCTAACCGACCTAATCAACTCTTATATTTGCAATGTCCACGATTTGCCGATGGAGATCCTATTGATTTCCTCTACGATTTGCAACTTTACTTTAATTTTCATAACGTAAGACCCCAGGACTACCTTATTTTGGCCACACTTCACTTAGAAAAACCCACGTCAAAATGGTACCAAGCAATGCTTAGGGATCACCCGACGCTATCTTTTCCAATGTTTGTAGCAATATTACAAAAAAGATTCGGCCCATCTTGTTATGAAGATCCGGCAGGATCATTAACAAAATTACACCAAACAACCACTATTAACGCTTATAAAGCAGAATTCGAAGAACTCACAACTAAGGTCCCAGGATTAGCACCTTGGTTTCTTAAGAGTATGTTTGTATTAGGCTTAAAGAATAGTATTAAACAGATGGTAATGATCCACCCTACCATGAGAAGTACATGATGCTTATTGATTCATTTGAACGGCAAGTGTACCGGTCGCACAAGTAATATAAAATGGGCGAATTTCCCCAAGTATCGATCTCGATGGAACACAATAAGGGGGGAGTTAATATCGAGAAGGACTTTAGATTGAAGTCCTTAGGTCAGAGTAAATGATGGGGGGTTTTGATAGTTGCATAAAAGGAAAACAAAACACAATCAACTACTCCTATGCAATGTCGCTATGCATCGCTTCGCCAGCCGGGAGGGAAGACTACACGGGCCTCTATGCACCAAATCGATTGGCGGATGGATGAGTAGGCTTACAAAATGAGGGTCGAGAGCACCTCTTCTCTACGCACGTCACTAGAAATTGCCAGTGCGGTAAAACTGAATGCGGTGGCGGATGGAAAATAAAAGCGCACCTCAAGCAAATAACATAAATATGAAATCACATAGACATAATTGTATACATATGTTTTTCAAAATAAGTATAACTTAATCATATACAAGAGATCAACAAAACTATCAACAACAAGAGAAGAAAAGTGTGTGAAATCGACCGGATCTGAAGTCTTGCTGAGGATTCACGGTTGGATTCGCTGGGTTGTCAATCCGCGTCCTAGCTCGGTCCTCAACTGCGTCCGGGGTAGAGGAGGCTGTCACTCACTCCCAATGGGCCTGTCTTCTTCGTGTCACGAGCCAGTGGAGGATGACACAAACTTATCCTAGCTTGATGGAGAAAGCTAGGTCAAAACTCTTCTTGAAGCTCAAGGATGAAGGAGGAGGCTGAGAGGAAGCTCGAGCTTGGATTTGGCGGTGAAAGCTTGCCCGAAGCACCTCGCCTTGGTGGAACGACGAAGTTTTCGCCCTAGAAACACGGAAGGAATGGCTGGAAGCGAGATGTCCCAAATGGTGGAAAATATGTGCTTTAAATAGAAACAGGTCGGAAAAATAGGCACGCACGGTCCCGCGCACGACCGTGCGCTAACTGTGCGTTATTAACTTTCAGATCTAGATCGCGGATGAAGATGCGTTGACCCGTGCATTTTACTCGCGCACGGGCACTTCTGCCCGTGCGCAAAGGAAATCACATGGGTAAATACAGAGCGCAGGGATGCAGGAGAAAAAAGTTGAACCGTGCGTTTTACTCGCGCACGGGCGCTGCCGCCCGTGCGTGAACAAATCGCACGATTAACAATAGAATGGTGCAAAAACGAAAGGTACAAGAAAACTGTGTGTTTCCTTCTCGCACGGTTTGGCCGAAACCGTGCATTAACCATGCGTTTCAAATCTTCGGGCTCATCTCGACGAAATGCGTCGATATCCACTCAGCCAAGTAAAACGCACGATTACAAAGAAACCGTGCTCTAAGGAAACGCACGACCGTGCATTTTCCACAAATCAGAATTCCTGCCATGGGGAAAACACACCACCTGCACAACAAAACAGAAACTGGATCACAAGCTTCCAACACCAAAGCAAAGCATAAAATAAACAAAAAGGACCATGGGGAGCACCATGTGCTTACCCCCAACAAAAGAATGCGCAATTGCATACCCATGGGCTAAAACAATGCACTATGTGGTAAATGACCGAACGATGCAAATATAACCGATAATCGGTTGAAATGTAGTGCAAGAGTGAGAAAACAAGCCTAAATGAGTCTGAAAAACCCTATATAAATAGGAATCATCACACCCCCAGACTTACCTGTTTGCGCGTCCCGAGCAAACAAAATCTATGCAGATAGGGAAAATGATTTAGGTAACAAGGAAATTGCGATACGGAGTATCATGCGAAGTCGCATGCTCGTACACGTACAAATATAATAGAAGAAATTTCTAAGTATACAAAATAATTTATACTTTTCACAATGCGTATCAAAAGTTTATTACTACTCAAAAATGGAATCACGGTGAATCAACCGGTCATGCATAGGAAGAAAGTAGGCAGACCACTAAGGTGAGCTTTGCCAAAGACCGGGACTCAGGACCACCTCCAAAGAAATCCACCAATGTCGGGGACCATACGTTTGCCCGTTCACACTCTCTCAACGGCACTAGTTTGACTCAAGCGCGAATCCGCAGGACTTTAGGATAATCGTGGGTCTTGGGTTACGGTGAGGTAAACAACGATAAACAGGAAGGCTATGCACCTAACCCAAATGAGCTATCATAAAAAGAATCCATCCGCTAACCAAAATACATGAAGGTACACCACGCCCCCAGACTTAACTTTTAACATATGGGTGTGTGCACCGCCTACTCCAAATAAAATCACATCCCCAATAGGATTTTCAATCATGCTTTTTCTTTTCACTTTTCTTTTTTACATATATTTTTTTCAAATATTTTTTTCTTTTAACAGTTTCAGCAAATAAAATCCTTGGAGCACTTCCACAAATTCACATGTAATATCACCACATCAACACCCCAAAATGAAAATGTACAACACTAAAGCTCGACTTGAGTGTACAACAAGGATCAACTATGAGGCTTTGGTGAAATAATTGTGGAGCTGAATCAAAAGTATGGGTAGGCACAACGAGGCTTAGCGAGGATAAGACATTAGGAACGGTACAAAGCTCAATCGGGCCAAAAATGATGGCCTACATCACACTCACGCTAGACTAACCATGCGCCAATGCTTCGATAGTAGCTTGGGTCAAGTTCTTAGCCACTGAGAAAGATGATCCTTCTTCCCGACTCGAGCAAAACGAGTCTAGTGATGGCTACACACATCCCTACACTACCGTCCGATTCATACCGGATTCACCAATTTTTGAGTAGAATAAAAAGTCTTTATGCAAATAAAAAATTATAAAATTATAAGCATACAGAAAAATTAAATCCACTCTAATTTCTACATGAGATGAGAGCACTCGACTAGGAGCACTGTAGGAGTCAACATTTTACTCTGTCTCACAATCCTATGCCAGCACAAAAATTTTCCCAAATCATACAAAAGAAACGAGTTTAACCCGTAGCACGCTAACAGTTAAGCACGCGCTCATGTGGGTGCAGTGGTGTGCGATGCAATGAAATAATCAAAATAAAACAATAAAAGCTTCTAGTATGCACAAGAAATGTGTGCATGCAAAAGGTGACAATACTGCTCTCCCCAGACTTAAACTAAACTACACAGCATATGATATAAAAATTTAAATCAGAATAAGACAAGGGGAGAGGTTACCCAATGCTCAGCCAGTGAGCATACCAGAAGACGCTTGAAAAACACAAGCAGGTCCGCCATACGAAGAATCACAACCCCGCCAATACGAAGTTGTAATGAATACCTGTAGGGGTGAGCTCCGCAAAAACAAAAGAAAATATACAAAATACAAAGTAATACTAAAACTAAAGTAGACATGAAAATAAAAATACAGAAAATGAAAGATAAGTATTGGGGTTATTGTCATACCAACACGACTTATTAAATTCTATACATTTCTAGCTAATGGGTCTATGAAAAGAAAAGTGCACAGTTAACTGTTCCATTATCCGTTTCGATAGAGGGTACCGATACGGAGATATAACAGTTACCCCTATGCCTAAATAATCATACATGCTCCTCGCAGGCAGAGGAAATAGGAAGTAAGAAGAGGAAGAGCACTGGTCCTCAATCATCTCACCACAAAATATATCCTTGCCCAGCAAGGTATCGTCTACTACAGGGAGACGACAAGAGGAAAAGGCAATCAATGGAGCTTCCTCAACAAAGGAGGAATCAACCTCCTCGAAAAAGAGGATGCTATCATCGATGACTGGGCCTGAAATCTCCAATTCCTCCTAAAGCACCTGCGAAAACTCAACCCGCACGGGCTCAGATATAGAAAGGGGATCAAGAAATAAAGGAGATGAAAAACTAAAATAATCAGAAATAGGGAGAGTGGTCCTGGTCTCACTCCCAGCAGGATCCAAGGATAGATCATGGTCGGTGTCATATGAGTCATGGCGAGGGGAATCCGAGAGCTCGAGGTCCTCGGTGGTGGTTTGGACCTCCTCACCTAACAAGGAAGTGAAAACTTCCTCATGAGAAAAGATCTCCTCATCAACCCACCGGGGTGCGTCATCATGTTCTAAGATGTAATACTCTCCATTGAAGAGAATCACGTCCTAGTCACACATGGGCGCAACCTCAGGCTCTGAATCACAATCCGGCCTAACATCATCAACCAACTCACTAAAAATAGGGATAGATAATTCTTGCAAAGAAGGAAGAGGAACAACAACATCAGTGAAAATATGTACAGGTTCCTCCGGGGGTGAATCCAAAAGAGGGGAAGAATGTATAGGGAGAGACGGCACCACAATGTCATCACACCGATCAGTAGAAAGTCTGATGGGTATATCCGCAGCGGTCCCCCATAGACAAGGTAGTACTGCGAATATATCATCAGAGTCAGAAGAGGCAGCCGATTGAGAGGTGGATCGAACGAGTCGGATATCCAGTTAATCCTCCTCCTCCAACTAGGGCTGATATTCTGCGCAATCTTTCAACACGTGCTCAGTTCTATGACAACACAAATACCGTTTTCCATTACTCCTCGGTCCTGGTGGGACCGGAGAGGAATTAGAAGAAGGTGAAGTTGCGGAAGAGAAGTGACCATAAGACTGGGGTATGGTGTATAAACTACCATAAGAGGACGGTGCTCCATACACTGAACCACGAGAATTATGCTCCCAATCTTCAGTGGGGCACTCATCGCTACCATGCCGATAATTCCCACACCATCTGTAACGGGTATTCATATAAGAAAACATGGTGCAGCAAGAAAGAATTCACCAACAGAAATATTCTAAGCAAAAATTAACTACAAGCTAGCAGATAAAAGAAAAGGAATGCCTGCAGCTGAAAAATTAAAACTAGAAAAGGAATAAAGAAAAATAAGCAACAAAATTTAAAAACTAAAGCAAAGAAGAAACACGATATGAACAAATGGAAAAGGGCTTCGATCTACTATCTCCCTCTCCAAAAACTCACACGACTGTGTTCTCCGGCAACGATACCAAAAACTTGATGCTTTTGAACGACAAGTGTACTGGTCGCACAAGTAATATAAAATGGGCAAATTTCCCAAAGTATTGATCTCGAGGGAACATAGTAAGGGGGGAGTTAATATCGAGGAGGACTTGAGATTTAAGTCCTTAAGTCGGAGTTAACGATGGGGTGTTATGATAGTTGCGGAAAAGGAAAAAAAACACTATCAACTACTCCTATGCAATGCCGCTATGAATCGCTTCGCCAGGCGGGATGGAAGACTACACGGGCCGCTATGTACCGAATCACTGGGCGGATGGACGAGTAGGCTTACAGAATTAGGGTCGAGAGCACCTCTTCGCTATGCACGTCACTAGCAATTGTTAGTGCGACAAAACTGAATGCGGCGGCGGATGGAAAATAAAGGCGCACCTCAAGCAAATAACATAAATATGAAATCACATAGACATGATTGTATACATATGTTTTTCAAAATAAGTATAACTTCATCATATACAAGAGATCAACTAAACTATCAACAACAAGAGAAGAAAAGTGTGCGAAATCGACTGGATCTGAAGTCTTGCTGAGGATTCACAGTAGGATTCACCGGGTTGTCAATCCGTGTCCTAGCTTGGTCCTCAACTGCGTCTGGGGTAGAGGAGGTTGTCACTCACTCCCAATGGGCCCGTATTCTTCATGTCACGAGCTGGTGGAGGATGACACAAACTTCTCCTAGCTTGATGGAGAAAGCTAGGTCAAAACTCTTCTTGAAGCTCAAGGATGAAGGAGGAGGACGAGAGGAAGCTCAGGCTTGGATTTGGCGGTGAAAGCTTGCCTGGAGCACCACCCCTTGGTGGAACGACGGAGTTTTCTCCCTAGAAATGTGGAAGGAATGGCTGGAAGAGAGCTGTCCCAAATGGTGGAAAATCTGCGCTTTAAATAGAAACATGCCAGAAAAATAGGCACGCACGGTCCCGCGCACGACCGTGCGCTAACCGTGTGTTATTAACTTTCAGATATGGATCGCGTATGAAGATGCGTTGACCCGTTCATTTTACTCGCACACGGGCGCTTCTGCCCGTGCGCGACACGGGCGCTTTTGCCTGTGCACGATGAAAATTGCATGGCTAAGCATAGAGCGCAGGGATTCAGGAGAAAATAGTGGAACCATGCATTTTACTCGCGCACGGGCGTTGCCGCCCGTGCGTGAACAAATCACACGATTAACAACTGAATGGTGCCAAAACGAAAGGTACAGGAAAACCGTGTGTTTCCTTCTCGCACGGTTTGGCCGAAATCGTGCGTTAACCGTGCGTTTCAAATCTTCGAGCTCATCTCGACGAAATGTATCGAGATCCACTCGACCAAGTAAAACGCACGATTACGAAGAAACCGTGCGCTAAGAAAATGCACGACAGTGCATTTTCTACAAATCAAAATTCCTGCCTTGGGGAAAATGCACCACCTGCACAACAAAACCAAAACTGGAGCACAAGCTCCCAGCACCAAAGCAAAGCATAAAATAAACAAAAAGGACAATGGGGAGCACCATGTGCTTACCCCAACAAAAGAATGCGCAATTGCACACCCATGGGCTAAAATAATGCACTATATGGTAAATTACCGAACGATGCAAATATAACCAATAACCGGTTGAAATGTAGTGCAATACTGAGAAAACAAGCCCAGATGAGTCCGAAAAACCCTATATAAATAGGACTCATCACTTATGCTCTAGCAAAGTCATTCAAAGAACAAGAAAAAGAATATGAAAAGAAATATAAAACTAACAAAACATATACCAGAAATAATATCAAGGTATTCAGAGCCAAACCAAAGAATACCAAATATCCACCCATTAAACTAACTTCAGAAAAATTACAAGCTAAACATGAGAAGGGGTTATGTTATAATTGTGATGAAAAATACTATGCAGGACACCGATGTAAAGGAAAAGGGGCCCTATTGTATGTCCAAGGAATGGAAGGAGAGTGTCCCGAATAGGAAGAGGACGGGGAAATTGATGACGACATACTAGAAACCACAATAACTATACAAGCTTTAACTGGGCAAACTTATACACACGTGTTGAGAGATACGACCTATTTCAACCAGCAACCTGTAGAAATTTTTATAGATGGGGGTAGTTCACATAACTTTATTTCAACCAGGATAGCCCGATTTTTGCAATTACCCATACATTGCATAAAAGACTTTCTAGTTTATATGGGTAATGGAACTAACTCAATATGCAATGGATTGTGTTGGGAGGTCAAAATGCTCATACAGGCCAGAAATTATGTCATAAACCTCTTTGTTTTGGACATTGAAGGGTCGGATATCATTTTAGGCATCCGCTGGTTACAAACCTTAAGACCAGTCACAACCGACTATAATAAAAATACCTTAACATATACTGATTTAGAAGGCACAATAATATTAACCGGACAGAAAAACAATCAACCCAAAGCCATATCATCATCACGGTTATCCCGACTAATGTCCTTACAATCCACTGCTTATTGTTTAGTCATTACCATGAGGGAGGAAGAAGAGAAATTTGCTGAGAGCCAAGATGTGGAGGAGGAGAATAATATGTGTAAAGAACAAATAGAAAATATGAACATCTCTTCAAGGAACCAGATAAACTTCCACAAAAATGACCAATTGATCATAAGATTGTATTAGACCCGGAGGCCAGGCCACCCAACATTAAGCCATATCGCTATCCATATGTTCAGAAAAATGAAATGGAAAAAATGATTAAGGAAATGCTAGAAACAGGCGAAATCCGACATAACACTTCAAGTTTTAGCTCCCCAGTTATTTTAGTACGAAAAAAGATGGTGGATGGCGTTTTTGTGTAGATTACAGAGCCTTAAATAAGATAACTATTAAACATAAGTTTCCAATCCCAACAATAGATGAATTACTCAATGAGTTATATGAGGCTAGGTGGTCTTCAAAACTGGATCTTAGATTCGGGTACCATCAGATTAGAATGGCTGACGAGGACATACACAAAACAGCCTTCCGAACTCATCAAGGCCATTACGAGTTCCGAGTTATGCCATTTGGTCTGTCCAATGCTCCATCCACATTTCAAGCCCTAATGAATAATATCTTTCAAAACTACCTCAGGAAATTTATTGTTGTGTTTTTTGATGACATTCTCGTCTATAGTAATACAGAAGATGATCAGGGGAAACATCTCAATTTAACTTTAGAAATTCTCACACAAAACCACTTATTTGTAAAGAAAATCAAATGTAATTTTTTTGCTTCAAAAGTGGAGTTTTTACGACACATTATTTCAAAAGGGGAAGTCATGCCAAATGAAGGAAATATTAAAGCTATGAAGGAATTACCTGCTTCCACAAATCAACGAAAGGTTAGAGCCTTTTTAGGACTCTCGGGATACTATAGGAAATTCATCCAGAATTATGTCACAATAGCACACCCTTTGACTGAATTACTAAAAAAAGCACCCTTCCAATGGAATTTCTCAGCACAAGAGGCTTTCAGACAACTAAAATAAAAATTAATAACTCACCCCATTCTTACTCTACCTAATTTCAAAGAAACGTTCACTATTGAAACAGACCCTTCCGAAACTGGGATCGGTGCGGTTTTACTACAGGAACAAAAAACTATAGCCTATTATAGTAAAAAATTATCCCCACTTATGCAATGCAAATCAACTTATGAAAGAGAAATGTACGCAGTATCGACAGCTGTAGCATAATGGAGGCAATATTTCCTAGGACACCATTTCACCATTCTCACTGATCATTAAAGCCTACATCATATGCTCACATCGGAATTTCATACGCCAGAACAACAAAAATTCATCACAAAATTATTAGGATTCGACTACTCTATTAAATATAAAACCGGGAAACTAAATCTTGTAGCTGATGCATTATCACGAGGCACTCTAGGCTCAGATCTAGAGCAAACAATGAGCCTCCAAATAATATCGATTCCAATCTCTCCGATATTAGAAGGATTGGGAAACGATTATAAACAAGACAATGAAACAACCACTCTATTCCAAAAGGTACATACCCAACCACACTTATACCCAGAATGGACAATAAAAGGAAATTTCTTATATTATAAACACAGATTACGCATACCAAACTACTCAAATGTAAAACAAGTGATATTTCAAGAGGCCCATGATTACCCCTTGGGAGAACATTCAGGAATTAAACGGACAATGCATAACCTAAAACAACAGTTTCATTGGAATAAAATGAAGGAGGAAATAACCAACTATATAAATAAGTGTGAATTATGCCAAAAGGCTAAACCAGTAAACTATAGCCCTTATGGTCTACTGCAACCATTACCCATACCTCAGAAACTTTGGGTTGACTTAACTATGGATTTCATAACCCATCTTCCTACATCAAACTCATTCTCTATCATCATGGTAGTTGTGGATAGAATATCAAGAGCAGCTCACTTCTCACTCATCAAGGGACCATTAACGGGACCAAGGGTGGCAAACGCATTTTGGAAAAATGTAGGAAAAATACACGGTATACCAGAATCAATAATTTCCGATAGGTACTCCATTTTCCTAAGTGATTTCTAGAGAGAATTATTCATCAACCAAGGAACAACATTAAAATATAGCTCAGCGTATCACCCTGAGACAGACGGATTGACTGAAAGAACGAATCGATGTATAGGGCAGTACTTACAAATTTTTACTCACCAAACCCCAAGTAAATGGTTTATTTTCCTAGTCTAGTGGAATATCACCATAATACGACATTTAACACGTCGATCAGCATGACTCCATTTGAGGTCATGTTCGGTCGAAAACCACCTTGTTTGGTATCCTACTGCGAGATACAGTTCTATAACAGCGACACATTACAAGAGTGAGATACAATTCTACAACAGTTGTGAAGCAACTTGCTGGCACAACAGAGGATGAAGGCATATGCAGACTCCAAGAGAACAGACATCACCTTCAAAGTAGGAGATTGGGTATTACTAAAGCTACACCCCTACAGACAGCTGACACTCTCCAAAACTACAAGCAGGAAACTCAGTTTGAAGTTTTACGGACCCTTCCGAATTTCCGCGGTAATCAACAAAACATCGTATCGTTTGGAGTTACCAGCAGAGTCAAAGATACATAATATTTTTCATGTATCTCTACAAAAGCCCTATCAGGGAGCTCTGGGATCTCCGATCATTACTCTACCCCCGAAGAGTTTTGAGAATCAACCACTACATGAACCCCTAGCCATCATCAGTACAAGGGAAATCATTCGACAAGGGACTCGAGTAAAGCAAGGCCTCGTCCAATGGAAGGATCTACCTCCCATTGACAACACATGGGAAGATATCGCTTCCTTACCGCCAGAACTACTGCGGAAAACAACGTGTTATCCACCACCTCCGTCCACCAACACTCTAACATGGCAGAAAAAGAAGAAGAGGGGAACTAGAGGAAGAAACAAAAGACCAGAGACTAAGGAGGAAGCTCGCGACTTACTACCTGCAGCTCAACTTCAAAGAGATCAGAGCAAGAGTTACAAAAATTAGAATCTTCAAGAGATGGTGATTCCCTTTCCGTCTCCATTGCAGATCTCAAAAGCAGCAGATCCATCGGGAAGCTCAACCACTCCCTCGCTTTGCCCTAGGGTTTCTCTTCCGCTAGCTGATGCAAGCGATGAGGACATCGCTTCTTAAAGGGAGCGATAATGTTGAATCAACGGTCACCATCAAGCATAAGGATTCCAAAGGTAGGATGCAGAGACACGTGGCATCACAGGAGCAAAGATATCCAACGGCCAGAATCCACCCAAGATTAATTAAATAAAACATTATGTAATCAGATATCCTGTAACAACTATATTGCCGCTTCCTTTGCTATAAATAGGTAGGGATTAGGAGCATTGTATAAGGAATATTTTGATGAATAAAATTAGAAGTTCTTCTTTCCTCCACTTTGTCCCCTTCTTCTCCCTGATCCTCTTAGCCGATTCTCGGTCTTCTTCTCGGGAGAAAGACAGTGTAGCCGGAATACTCGCCGGACCGCTACAGTGATCCTTAACGAATGATGGTTTAATCCATGCCACCATGCCAAATGGAGCCGAATCATTAGTAGGATGAGAGCCTTCCCCCTGCTCTCTCCTTCGCTTCGAAGGAGGCGAACTGCCATACAACAGAGAAGTTGCCGGAAGACTTTGACACTGGTGACACAAAAGCAGGGGTGCAAGAGCATGTCTGTGAGCATAGGAAGTTGAGTGGGTGACGAAAAACATTTGGAGCACTAAGATTTGGCTGGATACGGTATAAATCACTGCAACTGGAGGAGGAATGCTGGAATCGGGGGCCTAGATCCAAAAAGTACAGTTCCTGCAAGAAAACGATTAAGGATGCAAATTTGGCAATTGCAAAACCCCTAATAAAGAATTTGGCACACGATCGTGCGCCCAAACAAGGATGCTTGCTTCTGCCAAGTGTTGAGGTTTGTTATAATTATTTGAAGGACTAATAAGATTACCGCCCTAGTAAAATCTAGGAATTATGCATGGTTGTGGTAGATGTAGTTTATCTCGTGAAAGCCAATAATACATGCTTCAGAGGTTTATTGTATACTATGATAGATGTTATTTATGTTAATTGCTTCATTAGAAACACTTAAAAAGAAAATGGAAGAAGGGTATACCCTTGTTTCATATACAATAAATGTGAGCTTCTACAGTGATATATTGAATTTTATGACCAAAAAATGAGGCTATGCCCTTGTTTTATAATAGATGAATTTTTTTTGAATGGGTAGATAGATACCTCGGATGGGCCAACAAGCCAATGGAAGAAGGGCACAGTAAGTTTTGCGTTGAACTCAGCCGCCCATTTTGTGGGTGGAAACAACTTCCGGAACTGCAACGAAACAAAAATAACTTTATAAATTCTTAATTAAGTAGACAATATAGTCAACCTCAATCTTGTGATCATAAACATAATGATGGTGTCTTTATCAAAATTATTATATTATATGTGATATATATTAAAATCTTGTGATCCAAAAATAGTCTAAGAGATTATTTTTGCTGCCAACGTGATACGAGCAAATAACATCAAACATAAGAACATATGAAATGTGAAGTGATTGGAATAGGTATATTAGATATATGCCAAAATGGTTTATGATTTTAATTTATTAAAAATTAATTAAACAAAGATAAGAGGTAAATGTATGTCGAATTCGATGCAACACTTGCACAACTATTCGGCGCACGTCAATTTGGTCTGCGTTTAACAAAAAATAAAACGGTCGGATAGTATTCGACGTACGTCGAATTGACAAATCGGCACACATCAATTTGAGAAATCGATGCACGACGGACGTCGATTTTAGAAAATGTACGTTGAATTTGGCCAAATTTGGAATTTAGTGGATGCTATCTATCATAAGGATTTGATTTGGAAACCACGCTCTATTATCATAACTTCCAATTTTTCTTTCTTATATAAGTGTAGTTTTGGAAATTGGAATAGTGTGTTCCTTAGGTTTTGGAAGTATCATCTCAAAAACCGGTAGCCACAATCGTGTCTCTCTCCCTTGTTGTGAATAGAGCAAGAGAACAGAGAGAAGAAGATTTCTTCAGTGAAGACAACACTAGTATTTCGTATCAGGAAGGGCGATCATCTTTCAGCTGAGTTCGTTGGATGGACAGCGAGGCGTTTTTGACGTTCGTGTAAATACTTTTAGAGACGAGGATATCATTTAGCGTTCAATCATTTTTCTCGAAATTTGATTTTGACGCGGGTATAAAACTCTATTCTCGATTTGATGTATTTGGCATAGATCCTGTCAGGATTTCCTATAATTTTGATGTGCATTTGACGCCCAATAAAATCTACGGTGGTAACATTCAGATATCGATTTCTATTTACTAGGAGAAATGGACGCAAAGAAGCTGACGTAAGTCGATTTACTATTCGACATAATTGATTTTTTGATGTAAGTCTATTTCTAGGAGAGGATTAAAGGCACGGTGAATTCGACGTAATTCGATTTCCTTTTCTACGTAACTCAATTTCCATTTCACTGTGAGATGAATTGGAAATTGCGCTGCCCCTTGAACCTCCATAGGGGCGCAACCCCCTTGGAATCCCGCAAGGTGTATATTACATTTCGATGTAGATTGTAAGTATATCAATCAATCTTAGCGGGGCAGATTCTATTACGTACACACTATTACTAGAAACATTAATTTCATTTTATGTTTGAATTTAAAAGGTTTTTCAGTTATTATTAAAAGCAACAGTTATTTTATATATATGGAGATTTTTGTTTTCTAATTACACAAATGTTTAATGATCATTATGTTTTTGAACATAGATTAGCTCATCTATAACATTAATAATACTAAAATATTAAAAACAAATATCTCTAATCATACATATCTCTAACATTATCGTTTGGGTCATATAAATGAGAGACGTATATCCAAATTCCATAAAGATAAATTAATTGACTCTTTTGATCATGAATCATATGAGAGATGTAAATCTTATTTGTTAGGCAAGATGATGAATGCTGTTGTCACTGGTCATACTAAGAGCCAAATAATCTTTTAGGTAAAATACATAGTGATGTATGCTGACCTATGAGCTTTATGGCTAGAGATCGGTTTCACAACTTTATAAGATTTACTAATAATTTCAGTAGAAATGAATATTTATATTTTGTAAAGTACCAATCTAATCCTGAAAAAAGTTCAAGTAATTCAAGAATAAAGTACAAAACTAACAATAAAAAATAGGTAAAGCACAACGATCTGTTTGAGGTGACAAATACTTGAGTCAGGAGTTTCAAAAATATTTTAAAGAATGTGTTATTGTATCACTACTCACTTCACTTAGAATACCATAACATAACGGTGTTTCTGAGAAGAAAAAACATATATTGTTGGACATGATGCGATCTGTGATGAGTCATGCTGATATGTCCGTTTCCTTTTGGGGATACACTCTATAGATAACAAATTTAGAATAAATCATGTTCCTAAAAAATAGTTCAAAAACGTCATATGAGATATAGTCGGAGAAGCTTCCCAGTATGTCTTTCAAACAGATTTGGAGTTCTGGAGCATGCATACGACATCAAATGTCTGACAAATTTAACGCCAATACTTGTAAATTATATCTTGTGGGGTATCCTAATGAAACTAAAAAGTATTATTTCTATAATCACTTCAAGAGCAATGTGTTTTCCATGAGAACTAATGTCTTTTTGGAGAAGGATTTCATATCTAGAAAGACTACTGAGATAAAACTTAAAGAAGTTCATGAACTACCAATAATGAATGAACCTAAGATGAAACCTGAGCAAAGACCTGGAAAGTTTTTCATTTATTATTAACAACAATAATAATTCTACATATATAAATGAGATTTGTTTCAGAATTGCACAAATATTTAATAGTTTTAATGTTTTGAAGACAACCTCATCTATAAATTAATAATATTAAGAGATTAAAAACAAGTGACTCTAATCTACATATCTCTGACATTGTTGTTTGAGCCATATAAATGAGAACCACATTTCCAAATTCTATGAAGATGAACTATTAGACTCATTTGATCATGAATCATATGCGAGAAGCGATCCTATTTGTTAGGAAAGATGATGAAATCCCCTTTCACTAGTCATACTGAGAAGACAAATGATCTTTTGCGTATACTATACAGTGATGTATGAGGACCCATGCGTTCTATGGCAAGGGTTGAGTTTCACTACTTTATTACATATACAAATGATTTCAATAGATATAGACACGTGTATCTTATGAAGTGCAAATTTGAATTATTTGAAAATGTTAAGGAATTCAAAATTGAAGTACAAAAATAGCTAGGTAAAATAACTAAAGCAATCTGATCTGACCGTGACATCGAATACTTGAGTCAGGAGTTTCAAGACTATATCGGAGAGTGTGGTATTATATCACAGCTCACTCCACATAGAACACAATAGAATAATGATGTTTCTGAGAGGAAAATTCATAGGTTATTGGGCATTGTGTCAACAATGATGAATCATGCAGATCTGCTTATTTTGTTTTGAGGATATGCTCTGGATATAGATGTTTTTACATTAAATCATGTTCATACAAAAATGATTCAAAAGACACCATATGAGATATGGATTGGGAAGCATCCTAATATGTCTTTCATCAATATTTAGGGTTGTAAACCATACATAAGATGTCAAATGTCGAATAAATATAAGGCCAAGTATGATAAATGTTATTTTGTGGGGTATCCTAAAGAAACTAAATGACACTATTTCTATAATCACTCCGAGGGCAATGCATTTGCCGCGAGTATTGATGTCTTTTTGGAGAAAAAGTTCATATCTACAAATACTATCAAGATAGAACTTAAAGAAGTTCAAGAACCACAAATAATAAATAAACCTGAGATAGAACTAGAACAAGGATTTCAAATTGTTGTAGCTAAAGACCTGCTCAAGAAACAAAAGTCCTACTTAGATCTAGTAGACCACGATTTGGGCTTGAGAGATATGAACTTCTCATGACTTAAGATGGTAATGCGTTGTTTATGGATCATGAAGACAAACCTATAACCTACCAAGAGCCTATAATGGACCAGACTTCATGAAGTGGCTTGAGGCTATAAACTCAAAAATGGACTATAGATAGGTAAACCAGATTTGGACCTTGGTTGAACCACCTGAAGGGGTACGACCCATGTGGTGCAATTAGATTTTTATGAAGAAGAATAACATGGATAAGCTGTATATACATTCACAGACAAATTAGTGGCTACAAGTTTCAAAAAAATTCATGACATTAACTATGAAGAGACCTTCTCCAATAGTTGTTATTGTTAAGTCCATGAGAATTTTGTTAACTACTGATGTGTACCATGATTACGAGATTTGGCAATTGGATAACAATGTAACATCCCATTTCTGGCTAGACCCCTAGGAGTCGGTCTGTCATGAGAGAACCCTAGGAAGCCCAAAAATTGAAATAAATCGACCGAGATTTCGGGTCACGGGTTGGTCACGCCCGTGACCGACCCGTCACGCCCGTGACCTAGGGCGTGACTCCTTTGACGATCGTCGATCTCAGGTAGACGATCGTCGGGCGCAGAATTTTCAACCCGGCCCTGTCACGCCCGTGACCCAGGTGACACACCCGTGACCTAGGGCGTGACTCCTTCGACGATCGTGGATCTCCGTGAGACGATCGTCGAACTTGCAGCCCGGGCATGTCACGCCCGTGACCCAGGTGTCACGCCCGTGACCTAGGGCGTGACCCCCTTCGGCGATCGTCGATCTCAGCGAGACGATCGCCGATCGCGTAATTTACATCTTGACCCTGTCACGCCCGTGACCCATGTGTCACGCCCGTGACCTAGGGCGTGACCATCCTTCGACGATCGTCGATCTCGGATCGACGATCGTCGAGCCCAGAATTGGCCACCCGGGCCTGTCACGCCCGTGACCTATGTGTCACGCCCGTGACCTATGTGTCACGCCCGTGATATTGACCGAAACGATGGTTTAGGCCCGAAATTATTCTAACACGCGTGGTAATAAATGCTGGTGTGGGAAGTTACACCAGGAGTAATTATGGGCCGTTTCCTACTGTAATTTCTTAATAAAATAATGAGATGTGGTCCAATAGGAAACCGCCAACTGGACATACCTTTTTATCTTCCACCATTTCTTATCCCTTCACCGTAACCGAAATGTTATTAAGAGGAGCCTTCATGACCATTAAGGCTTTACCCTTTCACCTCCCCACTTGATGACTTATAAAAGACCCCTTAGAGCAAGATGAGAAGGTTACACTGTTGACCAAACAGATTCAGATCTTTGTTCTTGCTGTAGGAGAAGTTCGGCAACGCCACCACTGCGCCATGACACCCCGTCGTTCATCTCGTCTCCAAACCGCGAATAAGGTCCTCCTCTTCTTCTTTCATGGTTAGATCTTAGGATTCTTAGAAAGGAAGTTTGTGCTCAACGGAGCCGGACCTATCTCTCGTTTTCATGAAAAACCATGAAAAATGTATTTTTGAGTTCGCCGGAAACCGCCACCTCCGGCGGCCAAACCACCGCCGACCGAGAGCCATCGCCTCAACGGAGGTGGTGGTGGTGGTGGCCGGCCAGGGAAGTGACCGGACGACCGATGATGGTTCGCGAAAGAGCTACAGGATATATGAGTTTCTGTGTTTTGGTTTTCGGGTTCTGTAGAAGATGAACAGTAAAAGCTGTTTATAATATATAAATTATGTAAATAATTTGTAAGGAAAATATACTTAGATGAGCACCTTTTGATGCTGCAAAACGAGGCACTTAGAGGCCGTTTTAGGAAAAAATACCAGTCACGAAAGTTGTAGCGCTTCGAGTCTAGTTTAATTTAAAATTGATTTCAACCCGTTTGGGGAAGCGGTTCGACCGCAGCACCCGTTTTAGTGGGGGCTGTACCTAGAGTTGGGCAGAAATTAAAATGGATGCCCACTCTTCGTCCCTTATCCAAATGACCTGAAATTTGGGCAGGGGGTTAACCTTAGCTATACCTAAAGGCAGACCAAAAATGGAATTTTTTGGAGATACTTTGCCTAAAGTTTTTGTTTTAATTTAATTAAGTTAGAGAAATTTATTTAAGTGGTCAAATGACCTCCAAACCCTCCCAAATTTTGGTGAGTGGTCCCTGGCTATAAAACCTAGATCTGTACAAAATTCCAACTAGTTTGGAGGAGTTTTGGATAGGAAATCTTCTACCCTTAACTAGGCATTAGTGAGACATCTTTTAGTAAAAAGTGCACTAAGAGTTTGGAAAGGTCAAATCACCTCAACAGAGGCTGATATTCTGACCTCTGACTTAGAAGGGTGTTATAACCTGCTTGGAGAAAAATGGTGAGGTTTAGGGTTGATTTACCCTAGGATCCAAGCTCAAACCCTAAATGAAGGGTTTTGAGGGTTGTGAAGGACATGGGGGAAATTGCTCTTGTATTGCCTTGAAACTCTGTAGAGTTGACAAAAGCTTGATAAGAATCGTCTGGATGGAATCTTGAAGAATTTGGAGACAAGTAGATACCTTAAAACCCTAACCTTAGTTTTAGGATAAAATATCAAATAGGAAGAATCAGTCACTAAACCTTACTTAAAAGCTGTGAAATTCGGGTAGAGCGAGTTTTGGATCAGGTAGAACTTATAGCAATTTTACTGGAATTTTACGTTGATTATTGCTAGCACTTCATTTGTAAAGCTTGCTATGGCCTTAAATGATGTTTTAATTATTTAGAAATTTCTGTTCATTGAAACCTCATGAAATCTTTGAGGTAAATGTTTTAGGTCAGAATAGTTTCCCCTGAATTTTTGTATGATTTTTAGTTGAGTAAATCTAGTACTTCATTCACAGATGTTAGAAAGGGGTTTTATGGTTTAAAAATTAATTCTGGATGATATACTTGCTGGGAAATTATGAAACCTGGCCAATGTTATTTTGAAGGCCTTATCTGCTTAGTATAATTAATTTACAATTTTTGGATGGATATTTTCTGTACTTGATTCATAAATAACAAAAGATAGTAAATATTGCTAAAATAATTTTGTTACCCTTTTGATGATATAAAAATTATGATACTTAGGATTTACCCTATTGAGATAACCTACTAATTATTATAAATTTTCTGGACATCTTGCATAAGAACTTAGGGTAGTTCATGTTCAAACTGGTAGCCCTTGGGATTTTTGGGGAAATTAATTAAATACCAGATAAATTAGGAAAATTACCTTATTCTGGATTTAGGCCATTTATATCATGATAAGTCTCCAGTAAATAATTGAGGGCATTTGGATGAGTTTTGGGATCGTTGCATAACCGGTTCGTCATATAGTCTAGGTCGGTCTGGATATAGCAATTTGTGAATTGCAAGAGGACATGATCTGAGGAAGTCATTGGAGTTAATCATTTCATCTGGGTGGACAATTGTGGATGAAATCACAATAGGAAGATATGAAGAGTAGAGAGAAGTAGTGATAGCTAGAGATAAGAGGTGCTCGGGTACGACGAAAGATCGTCCATCCCGGTAGGAATGGAAGAGTCTTAATACTCTAGGGTTAGATCTAAAGTAACTAAAAGGGGATCGGGTTAAGGGAGATCAACCAATAACAATAAGTGCCTTGTGAAAGGGAACTTCGGGCCGTAATGCTGCCGTCTTGGTTCCTAGTGCCCCTTGAGAGCCCTTCACGGGGTATGCCGGGGGCAGTCCTGGGTTAACGTAAACTGTAATAACAAACCGACAAGAGTAAATTAGTAACTAGGGCTGCACCTTTCACAAACACTGTTGGCACAGGAAGATTGATGAGAGCTTCGGCTCGGTTCGTTTGGAGACGGACGTTTTGGTCCGGGGAGCTTCGGCTCGGCTTTTGTGTGTTTACGATTAAACTTGCATGTGCATAAAAAGGAATGAAAATTAAGGCGGTGGGTCTTCGGTATTGGAGGGTCGATGCACCGACGCCAATATGCTGACTCGGCAAGTGTGGTTAGCACTTTGCCAACATAAGTCTGGTGCGCCAGCCGGCAAGAGTACGCAGGCGTCCGCTTAGTGCACCAAGCGTTGAGACATACGATAGGTCTGACCGGTAGTGCTTTACTGGTTTAGAGGTGGGCGAGGCCCAACCCACTGCTTCTGTCTGCCACTACGGAGGTATCCTGGGAGGTAACGACTCCGAAAGGGGGAACTAAAGGTCTGTGTGCACAGAATCAGGTGTGTGAGTTGCACTTGCATGTTTCATCATACCCACTTGCATGTCATAGCATAATCGATTCATTTAACCCTGACACCTAAAGTATAAGTGGTATGGGACGCTTATACATTAGGACCTGCAAAACGACCCCTTGGTCTATAAGCTTGTGTGAGCAAGTTTATAAATTAAGGTTGTTTTAAATATAAAAATATGCTGTTGTTTGATAACCGACACCCCAACATATAGGTGGTATGGGACACTCTATACGATAGGAGCCTCGCAGAAGATCCCTTGGCTTATGCGCTTTCACACATAAGTTAAGGTTACCTTTCTTACTTTCTGTTTCTGTCATATTATTATAGAATTGCTAGATTAGTTCCGCTGCCATTTGTTTCTTGATTAAATCTCCACTTTCATGTCCTTCCCTTTCTTCCTCTCCGCTCGGTACCTATGAGCCATGGGGGAAGGGGTAGGGGATGATAGGGCTTAGTCTTTATGACTAACGGTTTTCGAACCACATTATTTAGGGGATTGCGGAGCCCTGCATGGAGGAGCAGCCCCAGAGACCGGTGCGCTTGGAGATGGGGCAGTCTAGCTCTGGAGTTCATACAGCCGGGACCGTGAGTCTCGACCCTGAGTAGTTTCTATTTTTGCTTCCGCATGAGAGATTTGTAGTGAGGATATGATGTACCGGGCATAAGCCCGCATTATAGTACTCTGATTATCGTTACTTTGTGGACACTCCCTTCGTGGAGTTTTTATTCTATATATGTGATTTACTTTCAGTGCACTTGCTCTTACTTCAATTGTTGTGCTACCTTTTGGAAGATCGAATTTGGCCGGCAGAATCGGCGCCTTGTGGTGATGACCCTTCAGGACGTGAAGGTGTCACCGCAAAGCGGCGATTCTGGGCCTAAGACCCCGGGTTAAAAAAGAAAAAAAAGGGTCTTACAAACAAAATAGCTTTCCTAAAGAAAAAACTTCCCTAGGATGTGTACATGACACTACTAGAGAATTTTGTATTTCTACATGAAGCAACTAAATATGCAAGTTATAAAGATCCATGTATGGATTAAATCAGGCTTCTCAAAGTTGGAATCTTCATTTTAATGTGAAAATCAAAGAGTTTGGTTTCATCAAAAATGAATATTAGTCTTTTGTTTATAAAAAAAATAGTTGGAGCATAGTTGTGCTCTTATTATTGTAAGTAAATGACATACTATTGATTAAAAATGACATTCAAACCCTATAAGTTTTTTAAAACAGGCTAGGGAATTGCTTCTCTGCGAAGGATTTGGGTGAAGAGACTTAAATATTTGGTATTAAGAGTTATAGAGATAAATCAAATAAGTTACTCGGAATGACCTCGAGTACGCACATTGACAAGTTGTTGAAGAGGTTCAACATGCTTGAGTTTAAAATAGGGTACTTACCTGTCTCATGGTGTGAGTCTTTTTAAGACATAATGTCTTAAGTATAAGATAGATAAAGATTTCTTGTGTTTGATTTCATGTGTCTTGGCAGTTAGATCAATCATATATGTAATGTTATGTAATCGTTAGGATGTCTCATTTGCATTGAGGATTACTAGAAGATACTAGTCAGATGCATGTGATGGTTACTAGATGGTTGTTATGAATATCCTGAAGTAATTAAGAAGGACTAAGGATATATTTTTATTATATGGTGGTGAGTAAGAGATTGTTACAAAGGATTGCATAGATTATAGCTTCCAAACTGGTAGGGATGACTCAAAGTCTCAATTATGTTATGTTTTTTGCTTTAATATAGATGTTGTAAGCTGGAAGAGTTTGAAGCAAGAGATAGTGACCGGTTATATAAAAGAGGCAGAGTTTTGCTGCTTCTGAAGTGGCAAAGGAGGCTATATGGATTAGGAAATTCATCGACATATTCGTTGTATTTCATATCATTATTTATCTGGTAGATCTCCACTATGATAGTAATGGTGCAATTGCACCTAGATCTCATCAACACTCCAAGCACATATTTTGGCAGTTTCATCTTATTCGAGAGATTGTTAATCGAGGTGATGTGAACATATGTAGAGTACCAACTGATCACAATATATCAGAATCTGTTGATAAAGTCACTTCCTTAGAGAAAGATTGATGGCCATACTAGATCACTTCGTATTAGATACCTAAATGATCAATTATAATGGATGACATGTAGGCCTGACTTTGTTGATTTTGATTTGTTATATTGTACACATATATTTTGTGGATCAATCAAAGTTCAATTGGTTCAGTTGATTAGGTCCATCATAGTTCGAGTGTAGACTGAATGTGATGTTAGTCAAACTAGTGTCGACTACAAGTATTTACATGGAAAACCCAAAAAGGAACAAACATTGGGGTTAGGCCTAGCTCAAACAAATCTTCTAGTAGTATTGTCAGAGTATATATTTGTTTTAGAGTGGGTGATAAGCTACTTCTCGTTCTACAATGTCATAAGTATTATTAGATGGTTGCATGTGTTAGGGAGACCATTTAGAGAGTTACGTGCAGAGGAGCATCCTGTAGGTTGACCCACAACGATTTGTTATAAAGAGTGGCACAATAATCGCCCTAGAGAGCATATTGTATTATGTAGAGTGAAGTTTGGTGGCATGCACTAGAGAGAAAAAAACATTCTAGAGGGAAGTGTACCTTCGAGAGAGAAAAGCACTTTCACGTAAGCAAAGTACAATCTGGAGAGCGAGGTATTGATCACACACTGGAACAGAGTGCGCACTGGAGTGGGTTCTGCAATAAAGTGGAAAATATTTTAGAGAGTATTGAGTGGGGGAGCACACTAAAGAGTGGATACTTGGGTGGGCACAAGGGCATAACGCAGGGGGATGATCTAGAGACTAGATCACAAGGGTGCACCCTAGAGAGACAGAGCTCCTCAGAGTGTCATGTCCAATGGAGCGACGTGTTCACAGACACGTAAACTAGATCAATGAGGTAACATGAGAGCACACCAGAGTGGTTTGTTCACTAGAATAGTGTGCTAACAGTATCTGTATGTTCAATGTAATGACATATTTATTAGAGCGGTCACCAGAGCAATGTGTTCACTATTGGGACATATTCTCTAGAGCAGACACTAAAGTGACGTGTTCATTGTAGTAACTTGTTCGTCTTAGCTGTGTGCTCTCTGTAGCAGCATGTTCACTAGATCAGGCATCAGAGCGACGAGTTCACTTTAGCAGCGTGTCAATTGTAGTTGTGTTTTATATATAATGACATGCTCACTAGAGCAGGTACCCGAGTGATGCATTCACTATAGCTACATGTTTATCTTATAGAAAGCAGAGTGCAGGGTGCAAAGTTCAGTAGAGTGTGCAAAAGCGCTTAAGATCAGAGCACTTAGGTATGCAGATCGAAGTGAAGAGTGTGGGGGAGTACATAGAAGAGGAGCGTGTGGGAGATAACTCAAGAGAAGAGAACACCAAGAACTTTGGACCACTAAGCTCCACTACAAGCTACTCAAAAGAGGCGGAGACTCCACCGCTACAACATGACATAAGATTTAGACCATTAAGCTCCACTGTGAGCTACTCCACCTGAAACCAAGATCACACGGGTGAAAAACGAAGGTCAGTATGAGACTGAACAACACAACGTAACAACCGCTTCCCAGACCATCTTAGCAGACTCCGAGATGAGTACATCGCTCTCCTACAAGTATACACATAAACCAAAATTTTCAAAACCAAGAACAAAAGGAAACATTAAACGTCACCTTAACCAAAATATCATGCAAATGTCCTGAACACCCAACAATCACACGAACTAAGAACTTAGGATAAGTAAAGAAGTAAAACAATGATGCGAGGTATGAGGTCGCCTTTCGTCAACAATCTTCATGATGGGAGGGGAAAACCGACAATTGCCCTATTATAAGTGACAAAGGGATGGTTTGGCATGTGCCCTTTGAAAGTCTTTGATTTTAAGGATAGATAAATCACCTAGAGGGGGTGAATATGTTTTTTAGTCTCTTGTGACTATCTTTTATTTTCCTTATTTAGGTGCTTTGTTAGTGAGTAATTTACAGCTTTCAAGACACACATCTGAAACAAAAAAACAACAAAAAGAGCACACATAGAATTTTATAGTGGATCTCCAAATTATGGGTACGTTCACTTTCCATCCCACCTTTCTAACTTATAGTTAGACAAGACACTTCTCCAATCTTGGCTCCTTAGAGATTACAACACGATCCCGCATGACCACTCAGTCTCCTCCAAGACCCACAGCTCAGGCACACGGCCCTTTAACTTAGTGATCCAAAGATCACCAACCTCAGGACCAAAGGCCCTACAACACAGGCTGGGAGGATAGCCCTACCTAAGATCCACAAAGAATCCTACCTTAGAGTGAATGACTCTCCTACATCTAAAACACAAAGGCTCTACCTCAGATCCAAATCTGGATCCTAACTCAGACCCAACGGTCCTACACTCAGAGAGAATAACTCTCTTATCTCAGGCTCAAAATCCCTACAGCTCAGTGATCAACTGATCACATACCTCAGATCCAAACTGGATCCTACAGCTCAGATTCACACTTGAATCCTACTACTCAGGCCAAAGCCCTACTCTCATATTCTAAACAAAATCCTACCTCAGATCAACCAGTGATCCTATACTTAGGCTAAACAGCCCTACAACTCCACTTGGATCCTACCTCAGAGAAAATTTGCTCCTACAACTCAGATCCAAAAAGGATCCTACAATGTGGAAGTGGGTTTAGTTGATTTGGCTCCAGACAAATTTCTCTGAGCCTACCTACTTCTGTCCTGAGTTATCTCAGTCCAGACTTTTTCTACACAGTTTAGAAAGTGTCTTCAGAAAAGCTTGGTTTGAACTATATAGCAACTGTATCTAGGGTTGGCCCTTTGCCGCTTCTTCTTCCTCAGAGGTTTCCTCTAAACTTGCTGGTGTAGGAGTAGAAGGCACCGCCTATCTTTCTTCAGCTTTCAGCTGCTGCAATAATAGACTTTGCTGCTTCCTTACAGAACTGTTATTTTGCTTCTTCCTAAACTGACCCACAAGTTCAGTCCTATCTTCTTCTCAGCTCTAGAAATTTATTTTCAGGATTAGTCTTGTTGGAACTGTGAAGTAACCTGCAACAAGGGTTTCTTCCTTTACTACAATCTGAGCTGAGATAAACTCAGCCATAGCTTCTTGACTACAGAAACCAGATGGATCTGCCTCTTCTTCTTTCTCAGAGACCTTCTCTGAACTTGCTGGTGAAGATTAGAAATGACACCAGCTATCTTTCTTGAAGTACCCAGAAACTGCAGTTAGGTTATCCCTTGGATGCAACCTTTTTCTTAGAGAAGATGTCTCTGATCTTACTTATGAAGATGAAGATATAAACAACCAACTGTCTGTGAGTCACGGACTAACTTTCTTTTGCCCGTAGATCAGCACTTTGAACTGGATCTCCAAGCTATGCAACAATGGCCGGCAGGAAGATGAAGTCCATAAGAGTTTTTCCAAAAGCTGCTTTCTTCAATCTCATCTCTTCCTTTTCTATTCCGCTGATCAAAATCTATTTTGATCCGTGGGCCCCACTGAAATTGACAGCTGCAACTTTGCTTTTGCATTAATTGCAGTACTAAAGGCAAATGGCTACATTTGTTGCAAACTGTAGCTTTCTCGCAACAAATTTGAATTTGGTTGACTTGTTGATTTTGTTGACGTCACCATCAGTTGACTTAGCCAAAATCAAACATCATTAGTATAGGCGTTGAGTGAGTAAGCTTCACTCAATGCCAAAACACTTAGATAGATTTTATATCACTAGGCGGTTAATGAGCAACCTTCACTCAATGCCAAAACACTTAGAAAAAGTTATCTGTCATTAGGCGTTGAGTGAGCAACCTTCACTCAATGCCAAAACACTTAGAAAATTTTTTTGTCATCAGGCGTTGAGTGAGCAACCGTCACTCAACGCTAAAACTTTTTTCAAGATTTTTTGTCTATAGGCGTTGAGTGAGTAAGCTTCACTTAATTCCAAAACACTTAGACAGTTTTTCTATCACTTGACGTTGAGTGAGTAAGCTTCACTCAACACCAAATATCTTAACAGATTTTCTTCCATTATAAGGCGTTGAGTGAGCAGTCTTCACTCAACGCATTTGGACTTAGCCAAATTTCTATGAAATCACAGTCTCTGACTGACTAAGGTTCAGTCAATGCTTTTTATCACATGCCGTTGAGTGAGTAAGCTTCGCTCAATGCATGTGGACTTAGTCAAATATCTACATAGATTTTTTATGGCGTTGAATGTCTGAGCTATACTCAATGATTTATGTTGTATGGATTTGAGTGAGTAGACTTCACTAAACACCTATGGACTTAGCCATATTTTAGCATGTTTCTTCTTAGGCTTTCACCGCCTTATCCTGTCTCACAGCTTTTTGTTGTATGGGGTTGAGTGAGTAGACTTCACTCAATGCCTGTGGACTTGGACACATTTTCAGCTTGCCAAATGTAAGGCTGAGACTATACTCAACGCTTTTACTCACCTGGCGTTGAGTGAATAGAATTCACTCAATGCCTGTAGACTTAAGCGATTTCCAGCCTATCCAGCATCTTCCCTTGTATCTGGCATTGAGTGAAGCCAGTTCACTCAACGTCTGTGGACTTAGACAGATTTCTGTCCCTCCACATTTGTACTTTGTGACCACCTGTCACATCACTTGGAATATCTGTCCTATCAATGTTTCAAGGACTAACCTGCACACACTGAACTTGAAATATATCAAATACAATTATGCACTTAGTATTGCTTGGGATGACTTCTTCAAAACTAGGGAATATTGATGATAATATTCCCAACAATCTCCCTCAATTTGAAGAAGGCAGAACACAACAATACTAAGAAGCATATCACAATGAAACATATTAATTAACTGCTGGTGTAAGTATCACTTGAATTACAAACCTATTAGTTCAATGTGCACTCTTCTTATACCAGCCTACTAGAAGCACTTTCCTGATAATATGCACTGACTCAAATTGGCTAATATGTAGTCATTTCATGTCTCATACTACTTGATTTCCAAGTAGTATGCACTGACTCAGCTTTACTCTGGTTATGTCAAGTATTGCTTCTACATCACTTCCCTTCCAAGTATTTCCTCTACCTTCTCCCCCTTTCTAGCTTCTTCAATAGGCATACATCTATTGAGGAAAGAGAAGGATCATGGGAGAACTTTACTCGTGGTCCTTTTGACCATCATGCACAGGAAGAGTTGATTCCTTAGCTTACCTTGATACAAGTGTATCAACAATATATTTAAGTGAAACCAACATTATTTCAGCTGATCTAAGTGAAATTTAACCTTGAGATTGTAGTCCACATGCCGATGTTGTATCCACAAAATTAGCATCTTCTTGTAGTGATACCATTGATACACCACATCATTGTAGCCTCATGACTCTTGAGTGGTCTATTAATCCACTTAAGCTAGCTGCTATCATTCATCCTCTTGAGCTAGTGCCACACCTCCTCATTTTATGACTTCCGCATAGGCAGCTATAGTCAGTTAGGAGCTGACTATTCATGTTCTCCTGCAACAACAATATCCCTTTAGCGACAGCAGTAATATTTTAGATTCAGAGAAGATTATGATAATGTCATAAATAATCTCCCCCTTAGTCTATGCATTGTCCTTAGGACAAACTGATCAGTAGTTGTGACAGCTGATCCACTGCAGCAGCTGTCTGCCCCTCTTAATCAGGAAGCTAATCCTGTTTTACCAAGTGCTGGACTTGTTCCCCCTCACCAGAAGCACCATCTGTCATCATCTCTAATAGACACATGAGTCCATTTAAGTCTTGATACCACTTGAGAATCTTTATAGTCTTAATACCACATCAAGACTTATCTACCTGCAAGGAAAATAAATCCTACAACGCAAACTAAAATTTGGAGCAACTGAAGCTGTCCCAAGTTCCACATACCCAACTCAGCCTAGAGGGTGTTGAACTTGACTTCATGGCATGATAAACATGTCAGCCACTTGTCAGTGAGGACAAACTCAGGACTGAGTTCTTCCTTATGCTCCCTAAATTATTGATACTTAATATCAATAAGCTTAGTCCTACTATGAGATACAGGATACCTAGCAATTGAGATTGCACTAGTAAATCATAATATGAAGGAATTTTACTTATCTGGAGGTTATGGTCTTGGAGCTGAAGCTGGATTCTCATCAGTTGAGCACAGCAGCTCCCTTGCACCATGTTAGATCACTTCTCACTGAGCCAGATCCTTTCAATTTCTTTAGCAATAGACTTGCCTTTGAATTCAGCTTTCTTACTGTTTTGTCAAACAATCCTTCTAGATTAGGAGGAATGTTGACTGCATGTTGTTCAATCCCCAATGAACTTCTTGCATTGGCAACCCAAACATCATTCTCCCCCTTGATCATTTCCTTCATCCTTGATCATGGTTAGTTACCACTCCCATAGTGATGATACCACTTGACTAGAGATCATATCTCTTGAGTAGATATCACTGACCCAACTCTCCTATGCCACTTGATACCACTTGATCAATCCCTTTTCTCCATAGCTGATTGTAGATAATACCATTGGTGCAACTGTAAGCTTCTTCTCTATATGAGGTTGAATTCTCCTGCAGCTGCTAGACTTTGAGACCACTTGAATCTTGAATGATCTTTCCTTGAACCATCCTTTCATTCTGATACCAAGTCTTTCTTTACACTGCTATTCCCATAGGATATGCTCACTTGTATCAACAATAATTGGAGCAAACCAGTTGTTCTTATGAACTTGCTTACTTACAGTAGTTGTAAACATTTGGATAGTCTCCCTCTCATCCTCAGTCTTATTAGACTGACCAATCTTATAGGGATTTAAGTTGACCTTATTAGAACACCCTAGTTTGGATTTGGGTCAGGATCACTATGTCTTTAGGACTATTAGATTGACCCATCAATGTATAGCTAAGGGTCATAGGATGTGCTAAGTCAGAGGCTCTCAGAAATTTAAGAAATCAGCCAAGAGAAAAAAATCAAGAGAAGAATTCAGAATTCAACCTTGGCATCGAGCTCAGATCGACGAGATGAGTTCAGGCGTCGAGCTGAGATCGACGATATTTGAGCTCAGGTCCACGAGGCGTCGAACTTCGTTCGACGATCTCCGAGCTCAGATCGACGTTTTCTATCCCAGACCAGCTCCAATATCTCTGAGCTCAGATCAATGATAGTTGAGCTCAGATCGACGATCATCTTGTTGAGATCGACGATTTCTATCATCACACTGAATGCAAGTTCCCAGGCAAATTTTCAGGATAACCTTGGTCCAATCAAAGTGAGATGTTAATATTCCAACACAACTTTATTACAGGACAGTTACAAGAATGCATTTATGGAGATTATAGTCATTGGAGTAACTAAGAGGCAGCAGTAATAAATACAAGAATTCAAATGACCGTTGGCCTCCTATCAGAATATATACACAGAGAACAAACAGAGTAGAAAGTAGTGAAAACAGAACAGAGAAGAGAAGAAAAGAAAATAGAAAAAGATACAGGAATCAGAGTTCCAGGAAGAACTCAACATCACCTGTATAGCCAGTGCTCTTCTCCGATCTACTGTTCCAGGAAGCCTGAAGAAACAACTACTCTACATCAGTCTGAAGGCTTACTGGAAGATCAACATCATCAAGGCTTCATCATTCACACTCCAAGATAACTCACATTTCAGCCTTTGCTAAAATCATCATTTGTTGGAGCAGTCATTCATTGAAGACCTATCACCCTTTGCAAAGCTTCCACTCCTGAACCTACTGCTAATCTCAGGGGGAGCTTTGACAACATCATCAAAATCCACTTGTGCTTCTCTTTGATTGTTGAACAGAGAAGACAACATCAACTCTCCCTTCCTCACTGCACAAAGGGTTCTTGAACTCCCTTCAAAAGTTCTGCTTGGTTTCTGAGACCTTATCAAAACTCAGTGGTGGCAAGACACCTGATCAAAAAATCCAGTTTGGTTTTTGAGCACCTTATCAAAAGCTCATTGGTTCCCAGGACACCTGATCAACTCTTCCTATAGTGGATTCCTACCTAGGGTGGTATAAGAGTGGACTACCCAAGTTTAGGGGAACCACTATAAAATTCTTGTGTCGTCTGGGTTGTCTTTATTTCTTTTCTTTATTATTCTTGTTGTGTGTTTGCTCTAATCTCTAGGATAAATCTCACTTTCAATTGGTATCAGAGCCAGGTTGGTTATATAACAACTAAACAATCACTAGGTTGGTTGTTTATACAGGCTAACACCTGAACCAAAAGATCTCTCTTTTGATCCATCCTAGTTAGATTAATTATTTTGTTTTTCACATAGCAAGAATATGGAATATCCTAGCACCAGAACTCCTAAGTGCAACATAAACAAATTTGCACTTTGGAAGACAAGAATTAAGTCATTTATGAACAATATTGATGAAGAAATATTTTATGCCATTATGACAGGTCTCCCAACCTCAGCAACAACAACTAAAAGGGCCAGGCTAGCTGATGCCAGAGCCATGAATATCCTAGCACAGTCATTATCTGATGACTTGTTCTAGGAAGTTGTTGAATGCTCAACAGCTAAGGAGATATGGGATTCTCATCATCAAATGGCTTCTGAACTAGTGGATGGAACAACAGAAAGAAGCCACAACATCTTATTTGAAGGAGGAGAATCAGTATCCCTAGATGTTATTTGGGATGTATCAGATGATGAAACATCATTTGAAGATGAAGAGGAGGAAGCAAGGGCCAAAAAATTCTGCTTAATAGCCATCAATACTTCCTGCAGCAGTTTAGAGGCTGAACAAACAGAAGGAAAATCAAAACCTGAAGAGGATCAGGTATTATCTAACTTTGTTTTCAGTTCAGTTAACTTAGAACTTCAATTTTGCTGCCAAGATTCAATAAAACCTGAGGAGGAAACAAAACTTCTCAGAGGAATGTTTTCAGAATATATTCAAAGGAAGAAGAAACATTTTAATTGACGAAATGAGTTCAGACCGTCGAACTCAGATCGACGATCCTATATAAAATCGTCGAACTCAGTCTGCTTTTTCATAAATTTGATTTATAATTATAAGGATATACTATTAAAAATATTTTCAAATCCTTTTCCTATTTGGAACAAACTTATTAGGAAACATCTTTTCTTAGGGCTGCTTCTATCGTTTTGATATCTTGTTTAAAATTATGTTAGGATTTCTGTATGAGAATTCTCTGTCAGATAACTTTATTTTTCTTATAGATCATTTTCTAAATTCATCTAGATTGAGTCCTTTACTCTAGTTGCATTGGTCAGCAGTGATCATGACAATGAGTTTGAATCTCTTCTGATGAAAAGAAATTCTATAGGAAGGAAGATATCAGACTTTGTTTTTCAGATTCAGAACCCTAATAAAATTTGCTGGACAAATATCATTTTTCTGCTAACATATCCTTTTCAAGGAGAGAGCAATCTCTACCATAGCTTTCTGCAGGTACCATCTATAAGAGTTAGCTTGATGACTCAATCAAAATCCAATTTTCAAAGTCATCCCAGCCTCCTCCAATCACAGTTACTGCATCAACATAGGGGGAGATTGTAAAGCCAGCAGCAGTAAGTTTTAACAGCAACAGAATGCCAGCAGCAGTCAGTTTTTAACAGCAATAGAAGACAATAATGCAAAGCTTTTCTTTTTATATCTTATGCTTTGTAATATTTATTGTAATGTTTTCATTTTCATGTAAATAGTAATCCTAACCCAAATAGGGGGAGATTGTTGGAACACCCTAGTTTGGATTTGGGTCAGGATCACTATGTCTTTAGGACTATTAGATTGACCCATCAATGTATAGCTAAGGGTCATAGGATGTGCTAAGTCAGAGGCTCTCAGAAATTGAAGAAATCAGCCAAGAGAAAATTGTCAAGAGAAGAATTCAGAATTCAACCTTGGCGTCGAGCTCAGATCGATGAGATAAGTTTAGGCGTCGAGCTGAGATCAACGATCTCTGAGCTCAGGTCCACGAGGCGTCGAACTCTGTTCGATGATCTCCGAGCTCAGAGCGACGTTTTCTGTCCAAGAACAGCTCCAATAGCTCTGAGCTCAGATCGACGATAGTTGAGCACAAATCGACGATCATCTTGTTGAGATCGACGATTTCTGCCATCACATTGAACGCAAGTTCCCAGGCAGATTTTCAGGATAACCTTGGTCCAATCTAAGTGAGCTGTTCATATTCCAACACAACTTTATTACAGGACAGTTACAAGAATGCATTTATGGAGATTATAGCCGTTGGAGTAACTAATAGGCAGCAGTAATAAATACAAGAATTCAAATGACCGTTGGCCTCCTATCAGAACATATACACAGAGATATAGAGGAACAAACAGAGTAGAAAGTAGTGAAAACAGAACAGAGAAGAGAAGAAAAGAAAATAGAAAGAGATACAGGAATCAGAGTTCTAGGAAGAACTCAACATCACCTGTACAGCCAGTGCTCTTCTCAGATCTACTATTCTAGGAAGCCTGAAAAAACAACTACTCTATATCAGTCTGAAGGCTTACTGGAAGATCAACATCATCAAGGCTTCATCATTCACACTCCAAGACAACTCACATTTCAGCCTTTGCTGAAATCATCATTTGCTGGAGCAGTCATTCATTGAAGACCTATCACCCTTTGCAAAGCTTCCACTCCTGAACCTACTGCTAATCTCAGGGGGAGCTTTGACAACATCATCAAAATCCACTTGTGCTTCTCTTTGATTGTTGAACAGAGAAGACAACATCAACTCTCCCTTCCCCACTATACAAAGGGTTCTTGAACTCCCTTCAAAAGTTCTTCTTGGTTTCTGAGACCTTGTCAAAACTCAGTGGTGGCAAGACACTTGATCAAAAAATCCAGTTTTGTTTTTGAGCACCTTATCAAAAGCTCATTGGTTCCCAGGACACCTGATCAACTCTTCCTGCAGTGGATTCCTACCTAGGGTGGTAGAAGAGTGGACTACCCAAGTTTAGGGGAACCACTATAAAATTCTTGTGTCGTCTGGTTTGTCTTTATTTCTTTTCTTTATTATTCTTGTTGTGTGTGTTTGCTCTAATCTCTAGGATAGATCTCACTTTCAGACCTGCAACACACATACAATATATATAATTAGAGGAGAGCTACTTGAAACAACTTCAACATACCCATGTCAAACTTGAGGATGTTGAATCTAGTTCCACCTAGTGACTTAGTGAATATGTGAGCCACTTACTTATTTGTTGAGAAAATTTTTTAATACTTGTCTCATACCTCTCCTCATACTTTTAATTATACAAATATCTTATCTAAAAAGCATAGTCCTATCAAGGGATACAAGATTTCTTGCAATTGAGAGACCATTTAGTTGAATCATCAAGTAGAGGAATTTTACTTATCTTTGTCTTGTAGACTTGGAGCAGATGCTGGATACACAACCAATTCCTTGCTCCCTGCAAAGCACCTTTCAGCTGAGCCAGATACTTTCCTCTTCTTTAGCCATAGATTTGCATTTGGCTCTCTCTGTCTGATCCACTTGGTGTAGGAGGTTTCCTGATACCAATCCTTTTGGTAAGACTCAAGCTAGTTCAGCACATCAGACTGAACTAGCTCCCCCTTAATGATTGCACATGTCCTCGAGATCCTTTGCTTGATAGTCTGTCCATCCACTTCTATCTACTGGTGTATGATCTTGAAGATGGCCACCTTATTCCAATCTTAAGTCTGGAATAATCTCTGTCCATGGACCATAACTGAGTATGACCACTTGGACTGTCCTGCAAAACAAAGTTTATCTTACCTTAGGACCCCAAAATGAATTGTGTCCAAGGTTCCTGTTAGCATGAAAATGCATATACCTTCCTATAGAATTCCTGTCAGGAAGACTTACCCTTGCCCTTGGAACACTAGGGTTGTATTAATAATCTTTGGTAAAGTGACCCACTTTTCCATAGCACCAGCACTCATGGATATTGTTGGATCCATTATTCCCAATGTCCCTGATTTATGAGAAGTCAAAATAGTCAATGACACACACATCAACTATATTTGATGTGCATATGAGGTTTTGAGTGCAGGTTGTCCAAATCACATTGATCAGACATGTGGACACAATAAGTGGTTGCTGGTTATAACAAAAATTGACTAAGTCCACCGGCGATGAGTGGGGAAAGCTCACTCAATGCCAGAGGTATGGATTCTATTTTTGCTTTGTAGAAATTTGCCTAAGTCCATGGGCGTTTAGTGAGGACAGCTCACTCAATGCCAAATAACATATAGAGTTGAGTCTATCTTAGCCTAACTGGCAAATAATCAAAAATTTTGCTAAGTACAAAAGCGTTGAGTATAGTCTACTCACTCAACGTCATATAACATATAGTGTTGAGTATGTCTCAGCCTAACTGGAAAATAGCCAAAAATATGGCCAAGTCCACCGGAGTTGAGTGTAGTATACTCACTCAACGCCATACAACAAAAAGTCTGTGAGTCAGGCTGAGTCAATCTAAGCCTAGAGAAATTGGGCAAAATTTTCACTAAGTACACAGGCATTGAGTGTGGTCTACTCACTCAACGCCATACAGCTTTAGTGTTGAGTGTTGCTGTGCCAGTCAACTCCATAAAAAAGTTGGGCAAACTTTTCACTAAGTCCACAGGCGTTGAGTGTAGCTTACTCACTCAATGCCAAATAACAAAAAAATTTTATTAAGTAGTTTGGCGTTGAGTGGAGCTTACTCTTTCAACGCCAAGGCGCAAAAATATTTGCTAAGGCAAATAGCATTGAGTGAGGCAAGCTCACTCAACACTCTCAATGCTCTAAACTTTCTCAACGCCTTGAAGCAGAAATTTGGCTATGTCCAAAAGCGTGGACTGCTTGACCTTTGTCGAGCTCAGCTTCGTCAAACTGAGCTCAACGTTCGTCGAACTAAGTCAAATTACTCAGTTTGGCCTAAAGTTCTCGAAATCATTTAAGCCTTTCGTTGAACTAAGTCCATAGTTCGTCGAACTGAACTTATACTTTTGTCGAGTTGAACTTATACTTTCGTCGAGCTGAGCTCAACATTCGTCGAATGGAGCTCAACTTTCATCGAGCTCAATACTTGGATAAAATTTTGTCTAAGTGTTGTGGCGTTGAGTGATACCTACTCACTCAACGCCTTTGGTTCTGATGATTTAATTTTTATCTAAGTCCAGAGATGTTGAGTCATGCTGACGTCAGCAAAGTCAAATTGTCAACCAAAATTCAAACGGTGCAGAATTGCTGCCCGAGTCGTTAGCGGACAACTGTCATCATCTTCTGCACTTTCAAAGGAATATTTTCATCATAAAGTGTTGGGGCCCACACACAACAAGGAGCTGTTGAATCAAGATTATATGGAAAGCATGCATTGAATGGCTTAATCTCAGCCATCAATCCTAGTGGTGGGACCCACTGCTCAATTAGCCTTCAGAGTATAAAAGGAAGCAAATCGGCCAGAGCAAAAAGAACACAACAATCAATCCCCGCCTAGGTTTTCTAGAAAACAAAAAGTGCGGCCAAACTTCATCTTCTTCCTCGCCATTTTCATCGAGCTTAAAGAAGTTGTTCTACACAGAGAACCTTGCTGGGAAGGAGATAGCTGAAGCAATTACCATCTGAAACAGCAGGATCAGAATCCATTTTGAGGGTGCAGATCTTCAAATTCTGCAGAGAAAAGTAAGCTGTTCGAAGAAAGATTCTACTGCCTACCTGTTGTCATCAACAGCAATTGGTCTGACTGATATCTGCTCAGTCCAGGTAGAAGGAGACACGGAGATCTTTCTCTGGTGTCTAATCATCTCATTCTTTATTTCTTCTTGTCTGAAGATTCTTAGTGAATCTGGAGTTATAAGCCTATATTATAAAGGCTAAGGTCTTTGTGACCTTTGTTTGGCTTTGTGCCGGGTTAAAGATCTTTGTGACCTGTGGTTGGCTTAGTGCCTAAGTGTTATGTCTGTGTGACCTGTGTGGTCCTGCGGGATCTGTGCTGTAAGCTATTAAGTAGCTGAGTTTTGGAGGGAGAGCCAAATCTAACACACTGTTAGATAGGTGTAGAGGGACAGTGGATGTACCCAAGATTGGGGAACGACTATAAAATTGTTGTGTCATCTGTGAATGTTCTTGAAAGCTGATAACTAACCTAATCACAGACACAGAAATGTAATAACAAGTTAGAAAAGTTTAATAGAGACAAAAACCTATTCACCCCCCTCCCTCTAGGTGTTTAGCTAACCTTGAAAACAAGACTTTCAAGTGGTATCAGAGGGAGGTTACTCTTTAAAGGCTTAACAGTCTGAGTAGACCTCCAAGGTGAGCAAGAAGTCTGTCTCTATGGGTTCAGGAATGACCAATAGGGATCTGAGTACTGTGAGACTTCCAATCTGTAGGAAGGGAGATTTTGGCATCTAGAAAGCAAGGGTGAGGCAGTTAATGTAAGCTTCTAACCCTGGGATGTACATTACAGTTGAAGATGGACCATTCATCCCAATCAAAGTCTCTATACTGGATGCTAATTTCAAGACCCCCAAGACATATGATGAGATGGTCAAAGATGAGTTGGCCCTGGCCTCAATAGACAAGAGGGCAAAGAATATAATTATGGGTGTTGTTGATGACTCTACACTTCAGAATTTGATCCATTGTAAAACAACAAAGGAAATGTGGGAAACACTTGTGCTTTACATGGAGGGGACAGATGAAGTTAGAGATGATAGGAAGTCTATGCTCAACCAAGAGTATGAGGCTTTCAGGCAATCCAAGGGGGACAACATAACCACCTATTATGAAAAGTTTGTTAAGATTGTGAATGAGCTGAAGACTAGTGGAAGAGTGTTCAGTCACTATGAACTGAATGATAAGTTCCTTAGATCTGTCTCTAGAGAGTGGGACACAAAAATATGTGCCATCAGAGAGGTGTCAAAGCTGGGTGACACTGCTCATCAAACTGTCAATGGTCTGATGAAGATTTTGCTGCCATAACCAGGCAATTCCAGAAGTTCTTAAAGAAGAAGAAGCAATGGAGAGGCAGTCCTTCCACCTCCTCTCATCCCAAGGATGACTACTACAAGGGCAGAAAAAATCTTCTAAGGAGGACATGTATGGTTCTAAAACTAGTAAACATGTTTTGTCTAACATGACTTGTTATTACTGTAGAAAACCTAGGCATGTGATAGCTGATTGCCCAGTCAAAAGAACGGAAAACTGTGAGAAAAAGGACCACCAGCAAAAAGGCAATAAGGAGAAATCCCTCATTGCCAAGAAGCAAAGAAGCTGGACTGATTCCTCTACATCAGAGTCAGAAGAAGAAGAAGCCTACATTGGGTTGTACTCTACTAAAGAAGGAGCTATAGAAGCAGACTGCATCAAAAGGCTTGCTGCTTTAGAAGAAGTTGAGAAGGTTCATCTTGCTGCCAGGTTTGAAGATAGGGCCCCTCTATCATAATCTAATGGTGATTCAGAGGTGAATTCAGAAGATGACAGTTGCTGCCTTGGGCTGATGGCTAAGTCAGTTGAAGAAACTAGCCAGGATTAGCCTGGCCCAAGCAAGGTAATTTCTATCACTAGCTCTGCATGCTCAGATTATGAATCAGTTCCAGATTCTTATGCCTCTGCATCAAGTGATGATGATATCTCATAATCTGAGGGATACATCAATCAATTGATTGATAATTATGGTGCACTTCTGCAGGCTCTAAAGAAGAGCAAGATCTTGGCCAAACAACATGCTAAGGAAATTGTTTCTTTAAAGCTTGCTGCTTCAGAATCAACAAAATTGCTGAATCTGAAGATGCAAGAAGTTAGCAAAGTGAAGAATGTAACAATAATTCAAATGAGCACCATAAACTTCAAGAATAACCATATCAGGAATCTTGAAGGAAAGCTCCAAAAGGAGAGGGAACTAGTGGCTAGCTACTCCAAGCCTAGCACAGTGTTGCCCTTGATAGACTCATTCTCCTCCCAAAAGTGAAATAAAGGGTTGGGATTCAAGGGAAGGACAAGAGCTTTTAATCCCAAGGGAAAGGACAAAGCTTAAGTGGAGTCACTAGCCTCTAAGCCTCCTGTAAAATTTTTTAGAGTGCAATTTCCTTCCAACAGCCATGACCATTAGAGTATTTATGGTCACTGGAATTATGCTAGACTATCTTGTGTGAACAAAGATGTTCCACAATATGGTGGCAGTTACAACAAAGGTGCAAGTGCCTATGATAAAATACAAATGACCCATCCTTGACCATTTTTGTTTGGTGCAACAACCCCTTCAATCAAGGGTAAAGCTGCTGACTGTTCTTCAATCCCTCCAGCCCACTCTAAGACAAAGGGCAAGGCTGTCAGTAGAACAGACCTGGGCATCTCTAAGGCCATCAAGGGTATGATTTCTAAAAAGAAAGCTGCTGCTAGAAGGGCTCAAGATATCCCAAGCACTTCTACTGCCAGACCAACCACTTGTCAGACTGGGGCTGGAAAACTACGGAACAGGACTGCTGCTACTCCTTCTAGACCAAAAGCTGTTGTTAATACAGCCACTAGACCTGCTCCAAAAAGAAGGTACAACATCCATGAGTGTTGGTGCTGTGAAAAGGTAGGCCACTTTGCTGTTGATTGCTGTCATAATCATAGTGTGCAGAGAACAAATGTCAGCGTGCCTCTTAGAAAAGCTGCAGGCAGGCAAAGTTATTTTCAGCCTAACATTCACCAAGGACCCAATAAAAATTGGGGTCCTAAGGTTAACTGATGTGTGTTTTACAGGTTAGTCCAAGTGCCCATACCCCTATATGGTACTTGGACAGTGGATTTTCCAGGCACATGACTAGAACAAGGAGCATGCTCCAGTAAAGAATGGACCAAAGGTTATCTTTGGTGGATCAGAAAAAGGGGTGACTAGAGGTTATGGTAAGATCTCTAATGACAGTCATCATCACTAGAGTAGCCTATATGGAAGGGTTGCAAGACAACCTAATAAGCATTAGCCAACTCTATGATCTTGACTATGACATAGTATTCCACAAGGATGAGTGCCAAATTAGGAGGATAAGTGACCAAGAGGTCATCTTAACAGGCACTAGGAGTAGAAATGTGTACTATTTAAATTTCCTATGCTCTAGCAAAGACTCACCTGTATGCCTTATTGCAGATGAGAAAGCCTCTTCTTGTGTCCAGTGGCATAAGAGGCTAGCCCATCTAAATTATAGAACCATAGGCAAGCTGTTTAGAAATGAGCTAGTTAGGAATGAGCCTAAGTCTATATGCACTAAGGAGGGTATCTGCTCTGCATGCCAAAAGGGCAAACAGGCTAAGACCTCCTTCAAGAGCATTGACACCAAAGACTCAGTGAGGTGCTTATACCTCCTGCATATGGATTTGTTTGGTCCTATGCCAATTCAAAGTCTAGGTAGGAAAGCATAAATCCTTATGGTTATTGATGATTTTTCCAGATTTTCCTAGGTGTTCTTTCTAAGGAAGAAATCTGAAACTCCTAATGTCTTTCATACATTTGTCAAGCAAATTCAGAATGAAGTCAACAACACTGTGGTCAAGATCAGAAGCGACCATGAAACTGAATTTTAGTCTGAGTGCATGACAAAGTTCTGTGAAGAGCTAGGGATTCATCAAGGATTTTTCTCTCCTAGAACACCCCAGCAAAATGGAATTGCTGAGAGGAAAAATAGGACTCTCATAAAGGTTGGTATAACCTTACTAAGTGACTCATCCCTCCCAAATTACTTCTGGGCTGAGGCAGTTAACAGGGCTTCTATCACCAAGATCCACAAGAAGACTCCCTATGAGATCTTGAAGGGCAGAAAACCAAACCTGAGCTATTTCAGGATCTTTTGTTGCAAGTGATATGCGCTCAATAATGGAAAAGTCTATTTAACTAAGTTTGCTATCAAGTCCCATGAAGGGATCTTTATTGGGTACAACACTCATAGTAAGGCATATAGAATCTATAACTTAACTACCCAAGTTGTATAAGAGTCAATGCATGTTGTTTTTGATGAATCCAATATTGTTAAATGTGAGCTGCCAAGCTCCTCCTCTTATAGTATTGCAGGTACATAGCAGATGATGGACAAGCTGACCATCAAGGAAACTACCCCCATAATCAAAGAAAATGATGATAGACTGCCTACTTCAAGAGAAGGGGACAACATACCTGAAGAAAATGAAGACCAGCTAGCTGAAAATCCTGAAGATCAGCAAGCTGCAGCTAGATTGCCTCCAGCTATCAGGCATCTAAGGGACCATCCAGTACACCAAATCATTGGTGATACAAATCATGGAGTCAAGACTAGAAGCAAGAGCATGAATACAACTCTCTACTCAAGCTTTCTGTCTCAAGAAGAGCCAAAGAAGTTTGAAGAAGTAATCAAGGACCTGTTCTAGATTGGAGTAATACAAGAAGAACTGGACAAATTTAAGAGATGTAAGGTCTGGAAGTTGATCCCCAGACCACAAGGACAAAATGTCATAGGGACTAAGTGGATCTATAAGAACAAGTTGGATCAAGATGGCATTATTGTCATGAATAAGGCTAGACTGGTGGCTAAAGGCTATAGGCAAGAAAAGGGCATAGACTTTTACCAGACCTTTGCCCCAGTAGCCAGATTGGAATCCATAAGGATTTTCCTTGCATTTGATGCCTATCAAGGATTCAGAGTCTACCAGATGGATGTCAAATCAGCATTCCTGAATGAGGACCTAAAAGAGGAAGTATATGTGGATCAGCCACCAGGTTTTGTAGATCCTAACTCTCCTAATTTTGTTTGTAAGCTTAGGAAAGCTCTATATGGGCTAAAGTAAGCCCCTAGGGCTTGGTATGAAACCTTGTCCATCTTCCTAATTAAAAACAAATTCTCAAGGGGGGAAGATAGACAAGACCTTATTCCTAAGGGAATCAAAGGGCAAGCTTATCCTTGTCCAGATATATGTCGATGACATTATCTTTAGATCTACTGATGACAACCTTTGTAGGAAGTTTGCTAAACTTATGCAAGGGAAGTTTGAAATGAGCAGCATGGGTGAGCTCAAGTTCTTCTTGGGACTATAAGTAAGACAAACTGATGATGTCTTGTCCATATCCCAGTCTAAGTTCACTAGGGAGCTAATCAAAAAGTATGGTGAAAGTGAGTGTAAGATCTACCTTTACTCTAGAGGGGGGGGGGTGAATAGAGTATTTTAAAATAATTTACAATTTAAAACTGTAAAGCAGTGGAAGTCTTAATTTATGTATATGTATAAGGTGCTTGCAAAAAGAAAAACTAAGTAAGCAAGAAATAAGAAATCACAGCACACAACAAAAACAAAACACAGCAAGCCAGATGATACAAGGAGCTATAGTAGTTCCCCAACAACCTTAGTACATCCAATCTTCTACCACCCTAGGTAGGAATCCACTGCAGGAATAGTTGATCAGGTGTCCTGGGCACCAATGAGCTTTTAATAAGGTACTCAAAAACCAAACCTAGATTTTTTGATAAGGTGTCTTGCCACCACTAAGTTTTGACAAGGTCTCAGAAACCAGCCACAAAACTTTTGAAGGGAGTTTTGAGAAACCCTTTTACAGAAGGAATAAGGAAAAACAAAAAGGTTGAGTTGTTCTTCTCTGTCAATAATCTGAGAGAAGACAAGTGGAAGATGTTGTCAAAGCTCCCCCTGAGATCTGTAAGGGTTCAGAAAGATGAGCTTTGCTTAGGGTGATAGGCCTTCAGTTGCTTCAGATCTCCAGCAATAGATGATTTCAGCAGATGCTGAAATGTGTGATGTCTGGAGTCCTTGATGAAGAAGCTTTTGAACACTTGATGCTTGAAGGAGTAGAATAGCAGATGATCTCCTTCACAGTAATATTCCTTGTGTTCTTGAAGAATTCTGACTCAGTAATTCTGTAAACTTTTGTCTACTGAGTCTATTCCCAAAAGATGAATTCTTGATGAATAATTTTCTTGTTCTCTCTTCTGTATATTTTTCAAATCTTGTCTGTTCTCAATCCAGAATGATTCTTTTGGGGAGTATATCAGATTCTGACTTCTTGATAGCCGTTAATCAGTCATAAATGACTACCTTAACTGATATCTGCCTCTGGAGGAAAGTCCTTAAGAAACATTCCAATTAGTCTTCCTTGAAACTTGCTCCAGATTGATTGAAACGGCTACAAAATCTTTTGCCATAAATGCTGAAAATAAGACTGAATGAATTCCATAACTTTCCTGAATTTGAATCCTGAAATCGTCGATCTCTTCAGAAAAGCGTCGATCTGAGCTCGAAGATCGTCGACCTGAGCTCAGAGATTAAACTTAGACTGTAAAAAGAAATCCTCGAACTGAGCTCTACGATCGTCGATCTGAGCTCAGAGACTTGGAAAACAACTAGAGACAGAGCGTCGATTTGAGCTCGAAGATCGTCGAACGGGGTTCGACGCCTCATAGAACTGAGCTCAGAGATAGTCGAACTGAGTTCGACGTTTCGTCGATCTGAGCTCGACGAGAATTGTCCTAGTCTTCAGCACTTGAATCCTGATCTCTAGAAGGTCTTGAGGGCAGCTTTCAAACCTAAGTACTAACCCTAAGACTCATTCTAATTGACCTATCTGACTATACAGTAAGGTCAAAACAAATTCCTAAGCACATAGTGATCCTTACCCAAATTAGTAATAGGGTGTTCCAACATATGGTATGGAGAATGCCTCCTCCATGAGAACTCCCATGGGATCAAGTATGCCTATAGGTAAAGTTGAGGCAGGGAAACCTGTTGATGAGTCTTTATATAGAGGGATAATTGGCTCCCTTATATATCTGACTACTAGTAGGCCTTACATCATGTATGTCACATGTGTCTGTACTAGGTATTAGGCCTGCCCTAAAGAATCTCATTACTCTGCTGCAAATAGAATCTTGAGGTATCTTAAGGGAACACCAGATCTTGTTCTATGGTACCCTAGAAATAGGTATTTTGATCTAATTGAATTTTCAGATGCAGATTTTACATGCTGTAAAGAAGACAGGAAAAACACTACTGAAACTTGTCAGTTCTTAAGGAGAAGGCTAGTTTCTTGGAGTAGTAAGAAGCAAACTAGTGTGGCTATATCCACTGCTGAGTCAGAATATATATCAGCAGGAAGTTGCTGTGCTCAGCTCCTGTGGATCCAACATCAGCTCCAGGATTACAACCTTCAGGTAAGTAGAACTACTCTCTACTGTGATTCTACAAGTGTTATTTCTATTGCTAGGAATCCTGTCTCACATTGCAGGACTATACATATAGAAATAAGATATCATTTTATTAGGGAGCATGTGGAGAAGGAAGACATCAGTCTTGAGTTTGTCCCCACAGATAAGCAAGTGGTTGATATCTTCACTAAGCCATTAGATGAAGCAAAGTTCAACACCCTCAAATTTGAGTTGGGTATGTTGAACTTGGCAAAGCTTCAGGCACTCCCTTTTGCATTTTTTGGGTGCAGGTATTGTTCCTCTTGCTGGACATACAGACTCCAAAGTAGTGTCAGTTCACTGATGCTTCTACTGAGGGGGAGTAAGTAACTTTGGAGAGAAGTGAAAAGGTCAGCAAATGGAAGGGCCAACCCCCATCTGCCTATTCTGCAGAATTCAAAAATGGGGAGAGAAGAGAGAAGGTCCTAGCAAGGGGTAGACTTCGCAAATGGGAGAGATTGCAAAGGGGGGAAGAAAGACATGTGGCACTCAAGTAAACCTTGCAGCAAAACAGGGTGAGTAATTGATGCTCACCATACAGGAAATGAGGTACATTTACTTATAGCTTAACAGAATTTCAATATTTATTTTGTTGTATAGGTTGTGTGTATCATTGTCCAAGGAAAGAAAACATTTTTTTGATAAGGGTTGATAAGGGTTTTGATTTCTTCAAATATGGGGAGATTGTTGGGTCCATTGTTCCAAATATCCTTGATTTGTGAGAAGTCAAACTAGTCAATGACACACACATCAACTGTATTTGATGTGCATTTGAGGTTTTAAGTGCAGGTTGTCCATATCGCATTGATTGGACATGTGGCTACAATCAGTGGTTGCTGGACATAGCAAAAATCAACTAAGTCCACTGGCGTTGAGTGGGGCAAGCTCACTCAATACCAGAGGTATGAATTCTATTTTGCTTTGTAGAAATTTGCTTAAGTCCACAAGCATTGAGTGAGGACAGCTGGCTCAACGTCATATAACATATAGCGTTGAGTCTATCTACGCCTAAATAGCAAATAGCCAAAAATTTGGCTAAGTACAAAAGCATTGAGTGTAGTCTACTCACTCAACGCTATATAAAATATAGCGTTGAGTCTATCTCAGCCTAACTTGAAGATAGCAAAAAATGTGGCCAAGTCCACAGGCGTTGAGTGTAGTTTACTCACTCAACGCCATACAGCAAAAAGGCTGTGAGTCAGGCTGAGTCAGTCTAAACCTAGAGAAATTGGGCAAAATTTTCACTAAGTCCACATGCATTGAGTGTAGTCTACTCACTCAATGCCATACAGCTTTAGCGTTGAGTGTTGTTGTGCTAGTCAACTCCACAGAAAAGTTGGGCAAAATTTTCACTAAGTCCACAGGCATTGAGTGTAGCTTACTAACTCAACATCAGATAATAGAAAAATTATGTTAAGTAGTTTGACGTTGAGTGGAGCTTACTCTCTTAACGCCAAGATGCTGAAATATTTGTTAAGGCAATTAGCGTTGAGTGAGGCAAGCCCACTCAACGCTCTCAACGCTCTCGAGCTATGAAACAGAAATTTGGATATGTCCAAATGTGTGGACTGCTTGACCTTCGTCAAGCTCAGCTTTTTCTAGCTGAGCTCAGAGTTTGTCGAATTGTGTCAAATTACTCAATTTAGCCAGAAGTTTGTCGAACTCAGTTTAGCCTTTCATCAAACTAAGTCCACAGTTCGTCGAACTGAACTTATACTTTTGTTGAGCTGAGCTAACCGTTCTTCGAACAAAGCTCAGCTTTCGTCGAGCTCAATACTTGGACAGAATTTTGTCTAAGTGTTGTGGCGTTGAGTGATACCTATTCACTCAACGCCTTTGGTCCTAATGATTGAATTTTGTCTAAGTCCAGAGATGCTAAGTCATGCCGACGTCAGTAAAGTCAAATTGTCAACCAAAATTTAAATGGTGCAGAATTGCTGGCTGAGACATTGGCGGCCATCTGTCATCATCTTCTACACTTTCCAAGGAATATTTGCATTATAAAGTGTTGGGGCCCACACACAATAAAGAGTTGTTGAATTAAGATTATATGGAAAGCATGCGCTGAATGGCTTAATCTCAGCCATCAATCCTGGTGGTGGGAATCATTGCTCAATTGGCCTTCAAAGTATAAAAGGAAACAAATCGACCAGAGCAAAAAGAACACAATAATCAATTCCCCGTCTAGGTTTTCTGAAAAACAAAAAGTGTGGTCGAACTTCAACTTCTTCTTTGCCATTTTCATCGAGCTTGAAGAAGTTGTTCTGCATAGAGAACCTTGTTAGGAAGGAGATAGCTAAAGCAATTACCATCTGCAATAGCAGGATCAGAATCCATTCAGAGGGTACAGATCTTCAAATTCTGCATAGAAAAGTAAGTTGTTCGAAGAAAGATTCTACTGTCTACTTGTTGTCTTCAACAAAAATTGGTTGGGATGATATCTGCTCAGTCCAGGAAGTAGGAGACATAGAGATCTTGCTCTGGTGTCTAATCATCTCAATCTTTATTTCTTCTTGTGCAAATATTCATGGTGAATCTGGAGTTGTGAGCCTATATTATAAAGGCTAATGTCTTTGTGACTTGTATTTGGCTTTATACCGGGTGAAAGGTCTTTGTGACCTAGGGTTAGCTTAGTGCCTAAGTGTTAGGTCTGTGTGACCTGTGTGGTCCTACGAGATCTGTGCTGTAAGCTATTAAGTACCTGAGTTTTGGAGGGAGAGCCGAATCTAACACACTGTTAGATAGGCACAGAGGGATAGTGGATGTACCCAAGATTAGGGAACCACTATAAAATTGTTTTGTTGTCTGTGAATGTTTTTGAAAGCTGATAACTAACCTAATCACAGACACAGAAATGTAATAACAAGTTAGAAAAGTTAAATAGAGACAAAAACCTATTCACCCCCTCTAGGTGTTTAGATAACCTTGAAAATAAGACTTTTAGATATTATATCTTCTCTTCTGAGCAGGTCTGACAACATGGTTGACTGCAGACTAGATAGAAGAAAGATCAGCTTTCTTATTCTCATTTTTCTCAGCCATAGTCTGACTGAGGATAGGTCTGGCAGTAGAAGAGCTTGGTTTTTCATAAGGTCTACCAACAACAGTCTTCTTTGCAGAAGTCACAGTGTTGATGGCCTTAGAAATACATAAGTCTAAGTTGCTGGTAGACATGCCCTTAGTCAGAGTGTGTGCAAGGAGATCTTGAGAAAAGGCCACTACCTTACTCATGAGTGAGGGGGTTGGAGCACTAAATACAAAAGGTCCATGATGGGCCTTTTAGACTTCTTCATGGGGATCCGTCTATGCACTCAATCCCATGCCCTTTCTTCTTCTAATGTAAGGTACATTTTTATTCTTACAAGAAAGATTCCCATCCCTCTAGTGATCATGCATGCAGCCTTGGTCATACTTATTAGAAGGGAGGATTACCTTATGAAAGGTTGACTGAGGCTCAATAGGAACTTTGTGTTTCCATTTGGAAAGGACAACTCTAGAATTCCACTTTGACCCTAAAAATCTCTCATCTTTTTGAGAGGTAAAGGAGTCAGTTAGTGGCAACACAACTTTGGACTTATTGAAATCAACCCCAAGTTTTCTCTCCTTTAGGAGTTTCTCTTCAAGATCCAAAATGATCTTGTTCTTCTGGCTTATGGACTTAATTTGAATGATTGAGATGGCCTTCAGTTGGCTGACTTCCCTCACTTTCTGATCCAACAGGGATGCTATCTCAGACGGCTGGGTAGTAACTAGTTGTAGAGAGATAATCTCCTCAGCCTGCATCTTGGCCAACTTCTTGCTTCTTCTCAAAGCATCCAAAATTTTACCATACTTGTTAATCAATTGATTGACATCTACCTCAGATTTAGAGTCATCTTCATCACTGGATGAGGATGCATCAGATCTGGACTGACCTCATAATCTGAATAGTAAGAAGAACTAGATAGAGATTGTACCTTATTTGAACCAGGCTGATCCTGGCAGGATTCTTCTTCTGTCATGGCTATTAGCCCATAACATCTATAGACATCTACTTTATCATTATACTTCTCTGAATCACTATCTGAGTGTGATAGAGGGTCCCTGATCTCTACTCTTGCATCTAGATAGACACCATTTGATGGGCTGATGGCATCTTCTTCCTTATCATCCTCCTTTTTGCCTTCCATGTGGACAATAAAGGTGTCCCACATTTCTTTTGCAGTCTTGCAGTGGACCAAGATCTGTAAGGTGGAGTCATCCATGACACTTACAATGATGTGTTGTGCCCTCTTATTCATAGTTGACAATATGACTTCATCTTCAGTCATTTCAGCATAACTCTTTAGAGTTTGGACTTCTGCATCTAAGACAGAGACCTTCATGAGGATGAAATGTCCTTCTTGAACTATTACAAAGACACTAGGATCAATGACTTCCATGATCTGCCTGATCCTCTCTTTTCATGTCCCAAAGTTCTCCTTTATATAGACTTGAGGCTCCATTGAGCTCCACTCCTTATGGTTCTCTTTTGAACCCACAAGTGTAAACCTGAAAGTCTTTAGTGTCAACTAATTCCACCTATGGGGGGGGGGAATAGGTGAATTGCAGTCTTTTGCGGAATTTAAATAACCTGCACAATTAAACAAACACAGCACAGAAAAGCACACAAGCAATTATAGTGGTTCCCCGATTTGGGTACGTCCACTCTCCCCCTTCGACCTATCTCCCACCAAGGGACGACTCAGTCACTTCACCAAACGGATTGAAATCCAATCCTCACACTACGGAAGGCACCCTTCCAACCGAAGGAGTCACTACTCCTCCACCATGGGTTTCATCCAACCCTTACAACTAGGAATCACTATTTCTTTACAACAAAACAAAAATAGAATGTACAAGAGATACAAACTACATGTGTGGAGAACTCGATGTACCTCTTTGTTTGTTGAAGCGTTCTTGATGAAGACAAAGAGTCCACGACCGGAGTACTCTCTTGGAGAGGATCTTGCCAAGATCGGCGGCGGCAAGTGAATACGGCGGCGATGCTTTGTAGATCGTAACTTCTTGACGAAGCAAGCAAGGTCTACCAACGATCTCAATCGGATAGGTCGTCTCAATCGATTCGAAATGAAGAACCAACCTCGTTCAACAAATCGAGAGACAAGGGATCTCAAGAGAGAAGCGTGAGACGCTATACTAGCCTCAGTTCTGTCATCGGGAGATCAAAGATGATCTGAGATCTGCAGCGATGACTATCTTGCGAGTGGCGACGATGACGGGACGATTTCCGCGATCGGCTAGGTCACGCTCGGCAGCTTTGATTTCTCGTGAATGATTACTGCATAAGTTCAAAATACGCGAGTATAAATACTGTAGAACAACCCTAAATGACCGTTGTGGGGCCCATAATAAGAAGCCCTAGTTCCGGTCAAAACAGCGCACAGCTTCTTGATACGGTTCAGCGAACAGAGCAAATTTGCCTAAGGCAAATTCAACGAGAATCATTGGTGATTCTCGACGAAGTCGGCGGGAATCACTCACGATTCCCGTCGATTCTGCCTTAGCTGATTTCTAGTTGTAAAACTAGTCAGCCTGCGAGAATTGGCGGGAATGCAAACGTCATTCTCGACGAATCGGCAAGAATCAGTTAATGATTCCCGTCGATTCTGCCTTGATAGAATTCTTGAAGGAGGACAGTCAGCCAGATAAAATCGGCGGGAATCATTGGAGGATTCTCGACGATTCGGCGGGAATCACTAGTGATTCCCGTCGAATCGGCGAGAATCACTTAGTGATTCCCGTCGATTTTGACTTAGACGATTTTCCTCTTCCTTCCCATGAACTTGGTCTTTGACCCATCTTTGCTCCTCTTCTGCTCTTGATCTATCTTGACCCTAGACTTGAAAATAAGTACACTCCAATAGAGAGAGCACACGTGAGTCAACACACTGATCTGCTCAACGAGGGATTACATTGCGCACAACTTGAAGAAAGTCATCAAATACATTGTCAATTCAACTTAGCTTGTTCAGGGGCTTCTATAAATCAGGTACATTGTGGATACAATACCCAACAATCTCCCCCTATTTGAAGAAGCCTAAACCCTACAAGCTAAGGTGAATAGATCATATGGGAATGAAAATCATAAACTAAAAATTCAGTTGACAGTGAAATTCATTACCATTTTCTCCTGAGAGCATACTTAACGTTGACAGCCACCTTAGCCTTAGCCTTTAACGTTGGCAGCCACCTTAGCCTTAGCCGAGAGGGTAATCTCCCCCTTTTCGGCTTCTGCAAATCTGGGACTTCACTTGGAGCCACATGCTCCCCCTCAGATCTTGCATCCGTGCTCGAGCTTGAGTTCCTTGCTGATGCTCCCCCTTGATCCAAGAGCCTTGAGCCTTACAGTCTTCACTCTTCATAGTTCAGCATGCCGAGTTCAGTTTTGAAGAGACTGAACTTGCCTTGTCTAGGGGCTTCGTGAAGATATCTGCAACCTGCTTATCCGTGGGGACATAGCAGAGAGAGATATATTTATTTTCCACATGCTCCCGAATGAAGTGGTAGCGCACTTCAATATGCTTTGTTCTGCTGTGCGACACAGGATTGTTCGCGATTGCTATTGCGCTCGAGGAGTCGCAATACATCGGAACTTCTCTGAACTGCAAGTCATAATCTTTGAGCTCATTTTTGATCCATAGAAGTTGTGCGCAACAGCTTCCTGCTGAGATGTACTCAGATTCAGCCGTAGAGGTTGCGACACAATTCTCCTTTTTACTGTTCCATGAAATCAGCCTTCTTCCGAGGAATTGGCACGTCCCTGAAGTGCTTTTCCTATCATCCCTGCTTCCTTCAAAGTCAGCATCTGAAAAACCTATCAGCTCGACATCATTGTTTCTTGGGTACCACAAGCCAAGATTTGGTGTACCTTTAAGGTATCTAAGAATTCGCTTTGCAGCGACATAATGAGATTCCTTAGTGTTCACCTGATATCTGGCACAAACTCATGTGGAAGGTAGAGCAGGGATCCAATTATGCTTCTGTATTTGGTTTCATCAAAAGGTTTCCCTTTCTCATCCTTGTCCAGAGACACAGTAGATCCCATTGGAGTCCTCATAGAGGTTGCATTCTCCATTTCGAATTTCTTGAGGAGTTCATTTGTGAACTTCGTCTGAGAGATGAAAATTCCATCCTAAGACTGTTTCACTTGAAGTCCCAAGAAATACTTTAGCTCTCCTATATTGCTTATTTCAAACTTTCCTTACATAAGTTTAGAAAACTTTTTGCAAAGATTGTTGTCCGTTGAGCCAAATATTATGTCATCGACATAGATTTTCACCAGCAAGATCTTGTCTTTGACTTCCCTAAGAAACAATGTCTTATCTATTTTTCCTCTTGAGAACTTGTTCTCAAGAAGAACACTAGACAGAGTCTCATATCAAGCTCGAGGAGCTTGTTTTAAGCCATATAATGCTTTATTAAGAAAATAAACATGATTAGGAAATGTAGGATTAACAAAACCTGGGGGTTGCGCGACATATACTTCCTATTTCAAATTTCTATTTAGGAACGCAGATTTCACGTCCATCTGATAGACAGTGAATCCTTTGTGAGAAGCATACGCCAAGAACAATCTGATCGCCTCGAGCCTTGTAACTGGTGCAAAGGTTTGGTCGAAGTCAATCCCCTCCTCCTGTCTGTAACCTTGAGCCACCAGTCTGGCCTTGTTCTTGATGATGACACCGTGTTCATCTAGTTTGTTTCTGAAGATCCACTTGGTGCCGATCACATTCTGGTTCTTTGGTCTGGGAACAAGCGTCCAGATATTGCATTGTTTGAATTGATGCAGTTCATCTTGCATGTCCAATATCCATGACGCATATTTGTTCTCTTCGTCGAACTTTTTTTGGCTCAACCTGTGACATAAAACTAAGGTGCAAAATCTCGTTAATTGTACCTCTCCGAGTTCTGACACTGTCACGAGGATCTCCTATGATCTGATCTCTGGGATGATCCCTCACATGTCGGAGCTCTAGGAGTCTGGCATCTGGAGCTCTGACAGCTTCTCGGGCTTCTCCTTCAGCTGGGAGATTTTCTCCATCCTGATCGTCAACTTCTCCAGTTGGCGTTGAGGTGGAAACCTTGACGTACTTGGGAGTTGCACCTTTAGCAGTCTCATCGAGACTTAGCTGTTCAAGCCTTGCACCTGCATCATCAAGAATGCCACTGGAAGAATTGCTATGAAGCAAGCTTCCTTCATCAAAAATAACATTAATGGACTCCTCTACCACTAGGGTTTTTTTATTGAAGACCCTATATGCCCGACTATGGCTACTATAGCCCATGAAGATGCCTTCGAAGCATTTTTCTCTTAATTTAGTACGTGGTTACTTTCCATTATTGAGTACATAGCATCTGCAGCCAAAGATCCTCAAATAGGATATGGTCGGTTTCCTGCCTTTCAATAGCTCATAAGGCATCTTACGATGATTCTTGTTGATCAATGCTAGGTTCTGCACATGATAAGCCATGTTGACAGCCTCTGCCCAGAAGTACTCTAGAAGAGAGGCGTCATTCAACATTGTCGTACATGCTTCAATGAGCGTTCTATTTCTCCTCTCCGCAACTCTGTTTTGCTGAGGAGTACGCGGGGAGGAAAACTCATGAAAGATACAATGTTCTTCAAAAAATTCTGTCATAGCACCAGACTTGAATTCTGTTCCATGGTCACTTGTGATTTTGACCACTGAGCAGTTAAGTTCATTCTGAATCTGCTTGACAAAACTCGTGAAGATGTCAAACGTATCTGACTTTCGTTTTAAGAAGAACACCCATGTAAACCGAGAGTGATAATCAACAATCACTAGCGTATACGATTTGCCTCCTAAGCTATGAACTTGCACTGGACCAAACAAATCCATATGCAGAAGATAAATACATCTGGAAGAGTCTTTGTCGGCAATGCCCTTAAAGGTAGCCCGAGTCTGTTTGCCCTTCTGGCATGCAAGACAGGGGCTATATTTGATGCACTTAATAGTAGGGGCATCTCTTACTAAATTATTAGAAAACAACATATTAATAGTCTTGAAATTAATATGTGCTAATCTATTGTGCCATTGTTCACACAGAGATGCACTGCCTTTTGCTACTTGGCACACGGAGGTAGAAGAGTCTAAGCTAAGAAAATCTAAGCAAAAGATATTTCTGCTCCTAATGCCAGTTAATACCGTCTCCGAAGAGGCACACGATATTATCAAGCACTTATCCTTGTAGAACTTAACGACATATCCTTTATCACACAACTGACTTACACTGATCAGGTTATGATTTAACCCTTCAACATAGGCCACGTCGGTGATAGGGATTATATCGTTGGAAATCATACCGTAACCTCTGGTGACTCCTCGATCTGATCCTCCAAAGATGACTTTTGGTCCATTTTCGACTGGAGAGTAATCACGCAGCAGGCTTCTTGTCCCAGTTATATACCGGGAACATCCACTGTCCAGGTACCAGATTAGAGTTTTGGTGGCCTTTGGACATACCTGCAAAAAGAATTTGTTTCCCTTAGGAACCCAATTGAACTTGGGTCCTAGATTCCTTGTTAGCACACTCCCCCTCGGATGGTTAACCCTACGAGTGGTCGGCCTCACATTGCTAACATGAGGAGTCTCGTTGTATCTTGGATTAAACCAGCAATCCACGGCAAAGTGACCAACTTTGTCGCAACACCAACAGTCAAATCTGTTGTACCTTTTCCTAGGCTCCTACTTCACCCTTGGAACGGTTGGTCCAGCCGGGGCCTTAGATATGGAGGTGGAGGCATCATAATGACAGCAGTCACATGATTTCTTCACCTCCTGTTCCTTCAGTATAACAGTCTTGGATTTTTGTGTCTTCTTCCTATTATGGCCGCTAGAGAAGTGGCCATAATCCTCCACTAGGATTTCCTCATAAGGTGCCTTGAAGACACTCTCACTGTAGTTGCGGGGGAAGGCCCAACCATCATACCGGCTCTTGGGCTTTTCAACCGAGGTCCGGAAGAAGTGGCCATAGGTTGACTCAAAGTCCTGCTCATTGCAAGGAAAGCCAAGCTTTCTGAATAGAACAGGATCGAGTGGGGCCTTTCCCTTTTCTGCAGTAGAGGCCTTCTTAGCAGCCTTATTTTTCCTCTGCTTTCTGTTTCTCCTGGATGATTTACCAGGCACACCCACATACCCTAAGCCAGCCCCCTTAGCCTGATAAGAGAATTCATCAACCAGAGGAAGAACGGTCTTGGGTATGGAGAAGCTTTTGACAATCTTCCTTTCTACCGCAAGCTGTTCTTCCAACTTATTGATTTCTTCCTGTTTTAGGTCAAGGAGCCTTAGAGACTCTGAGTGCTCAGAAGTTAGACCCAGGTGTTCCTGTCAGAGAGAGATCAAGCTAGTGATCTCTTCTCTCAGAGACACACCCTCAACCTTAAGAAATTTGACTTCCTTTTTCTGAGCCCTCAACCTCTTGCGGCATTGCTCAAAGGTATTGAGCAGAAGCTCATACTTTTCGAGGAGCTCAGCTTCACGGGCAGATGGGCTGTCCTCGAGATCATCATCAGGAGACTTAGAGTCCGAGTCAGAGAGGGGGGTACGATCTTTTACCTTCCAAGTATATGGGGGGCAGTCTCCTTCTGAGTCAGAGCGACCCACTAGCCTGAAGTAGGCTTCCTCATCATCACTAGAGTCTGAGGAATCAGACTCACTCAGTATCTTTGGCTTTTTGGCAATGTAGCTCCTCTCCTTCTTCTTATCTTTAGAGGACCTGTGTTCCTCTCCCTTCCCCTTATCTCTCTTGCTTTGGTGGCAGTCAGCAATAACGTGACCTGGCTTATTGCATCCAAAGCAAATAATGTCATCAGAGCGATGTTTGTTCGGTTTGGATTCATACCTGTCAGAAGAATAATTCTTCTTCTGATGTTTGGAGGAGGATCCGTCTCTCTTTCTTTAATTCCTCAACTTGAGGAACTTCTTGAACTCCCGAGTGATGAGGGAGAAGTCTTCTTCAGATAGCTCTGAGCCGGAAGAGCATGGCTCGGAGTCTTCTTCCTCATCCTTTCTCCGAGAGCGGGATGAGGCCGCACCCTTGCCTTTCCTTGAGTGATTGGCTTTCAGGGCCACAATCTTTTCTCTGGCAGCGGCTTTATCGGCTTCTTCTTCTACTTTTCTGGTGTTCAGCTGAAGCTCATAGGACAAAAGTTTCCCAAACAGAATCCGGGGATCAGTTTCTACCAGCCTGCCAAATTCTCTGATGGCGCAGATCTTTGTGTCCCATTCCTTAGTAAGGGATCTAAGGAATTTGTCATTTAGTTCACCATCGGTGAACACTCTGCCATAGCCCTTCAAGGCATTGACGATCTTCAGGAAGTTCTCGAATATCACTCCGATTTCTTCCTTTGGACCTTGCCTGAAGGCCTCGTACTTTTGGTTCAGAAGGGATCTTCGATCATCCCTTACTTCATCTGTGCCTTCTATCAGGATGATCAGGCCATGCCATATGTCCTTGGCAGTCCTGCAGTTGTAGAAAATCTGCATCATGGAATCATCGACGGCGCTTACCAGAATGTTCTGAGCTTTCTTGTCAAGTCTGACAAGCACCATCTCATCCTTATCCATTTCGGAAAGTTTCTTGGGCACTTTCTTGGTTGGATCAATGGTGGAGGCCTTAGTGGGGATATAAGGTCCCTCCTCCACTATCATGAAGAGTCGGGGGTCGACTGCTTCCATATAGTACCTCATCCTTTACTTCCAGATAGGAAAGTTCAGCTTGGTGTACACTGGGATCTTCCCTGAATACTTGAGTCCTTCCATTTCAGAGATCTTCTTTCTTCTTGACACTAGACACGAGATCTTACTCAAGGTGTTTACCTTGTTGCTGAGCAACCTCCATTTGATACCACTTGAAAGTCTTTAGTGTCAACTAATTCCACCTATGGGGGGGGGGGGGAATAGGTGAATTACAGTCTTTTGCGGAATTTAAATAACCTGCACAATTAAACAAACACAACACAAAAAAGCGCACAAGCAATTATAGTGGTTCCCCGATTTGGGTACGTCCACTCTCCCCCTTCGACCTATCTCCCACCAAGGGACGACTCGGTCACTTCACCAAACAGATTGAAATCCAATCCTCATACTATGGAAGTCACCCTTCCAACCGAAGGAGTCAGTACTCCTCCACCATGGGTTGCACCCAACCCTTACAACTAGGAATCACTATTCCTTTACAACAAAACAAAAATAGAATGTATAAGAGATACAAACTACACGTGTGGAGAACCCGATGTCCCTCTTGGTTCGTTGAAGCGTTCTTGATGAAGACGAAGAGTCCACGACCGGAGTACTCTCTTGGAGAGGATCTTGCCAAGATCGGCGGCGGCAAGTGAATGCGGTGGCGATGCTTTGTAGATCCAAACTTCTTGACGAAGCCAGCAAGGTCTATGAAAGTGCAGGATAAGATCAATCCTAACTCTAGAGGGGGGTGAATAGAGTTATTTAAAATAATTTTGCAAATAAAACTTGTGTGCAGAGAAAGTTTGACTTTACTTAGTGTAAGGTGCTATAGCAAATAATCAGAGTAAAAAGAAATTCACAGCACAAAGCAAAATACAAAGAAACAAGCAATCCAGACGACACAAGGAGCTATAGTGGTTTCCCAAATCTGGGTACATCCACTCTTCTATCACCCTTGATAGGAATCCACTTCAAGATGAGTTGATCAGGTGTCTTGAGCACCAGAGAGTTTTTGACCAGGTTCTCACAAACCAAAGGAGCTGATTTTGACCAGGTTTCAGCAAAACCAAAAGTAACTTTTGAAGGGAGTTAAAACCCTGTACAGAAAGAAAAAGAAAAAGGGATGAGGTTGTCTTCTCTATCAACAAGCAGAGAGAAGCAAAAGTGGATCTGTAGTTGTTGTCAAAGCTCCCCCTGAGATCAAGAAGAAGTTCAGGAAGGAGAGCTCTGCACAAGGGTGACAGGTCTTCAAAGATCTGATTTGCTCCAGCAAGAGATGATCCAAGAAGGTTGGATGGTTGTGTCTGAAGCAATCAGAATTCCTGTGAGTGAGCTTTCAAAACAATATCACACAGAGAGAGAAAGCAGCTGAAGTCCTGTATTGTTCTTCTCTGTATATTCTCCGTGTTTTGTAAAATCTCTGTATTCTGTAAAATGAAAGAATGAATAATAATATAGCTGAGTCTTCTTCTTCCTTTTCTTTGATAGCCGTTGGAAGTCAGCATTAATTGCTTTCCTTAAATGTCCATGCCTCAAAGGAAATGATAGGCAGACATTCCTTAGAAAATGCCTTGAGCCATGCACCAGATATGCTGTAACGGCCAATAAATCTTCAGCATTAATTGTCTGACAGAAGGAATTTGAATTCCTATTCAAAACTGACAGAGGTCTGAAAAGCGTCGAGCTCACAATAAAACGTCGATCTGAGCACGACATACGTCGGCCAGAGAGTGATTTCTGTAAGCAGAACTGGGTTCGACGGAACGTCGAGCTGAGGTCGACTCCACGTCGAGCTGAGGTCGACTCAGCGTCGAGCTGAGGTCGACTCAGCGTCGAGCTGAGGTCGACTCAGCGTCGAGCTGAGGTCGACTCAGCGTCGAGCTGAGGTCGACTCAGCGTCGAGCTGAGATCGACTCTGCGTCGAGCTGAAGTCGACTATGCGTCGAGCTGAAGATTACTCTAACTAGCCTATGTGACCTTTATAACAACAAGGAGGTCACAACACAAAATCCCTATAGAAGTATAGTCATCCTGATCCAAATGGTAATAGGGTGTTCCAACAATCTCCCCCTATTTGGATTAGGATTACTATTTACATGAATTTAGGGATTCAAAGAAAGATAAAGCAGATACAATACACTACAATACAACCAGACATGACAGAATAAAAAGCAGCATATATAACATTATATAGCAGCACAAATGTTCAAATGTCCTGAGTCCAGCATATATAGACAGAATTAAAGCATCTTACTTTACTTTCCCTTTGGGGCTTTGTCTTGATCACTCTTCTTGAAGATGATTTCTCTGTTTGGATTTGAAGCTTCCTTTTTAGATCTGTAATCATCAGCTGCACCTAAAGACTTTTGATCTCTTGCACTGGGTGGTACAGCTGCAGGATGGAGTTGCATATATCTGTCTGAATCAAAGAATTTCTTAGATTTATATTTCTCCAATTCCTCTTTTCTTTGGTCTGACATTGTACTGATATGAGAGGTGTCCAGACCTTTTTCTCTAGCTTTATTAATCTCATTTAAAGCAGCCATTTCTGTCATTCTAGCTTTCCAATAGGCAGGAGTTTTGGTGGGATCTTCAAAAGGTACAGCTGGTTCAAATCTGTTAGAGGAAAGTTCTTGAGAGGTAGTTGGGGTGAGGTCAGCTCTAGGTCTATAAGGATAGGGACCAGAGGTTGGATCAATGGCTCCTCCCCTTTGATAAGGTTGAGAACCTGATCTTCCTCTGGACTGCCTGCCTCTATAGTTTCCTCTTTGCTGACCTCCCCTTTGCTGACTGTCTCCTTGATATCTTCTTGCTTGATATGTCTTTCCATGTAGAGCTGAAGGGGCTGGATTGGAAAATAGACTAGCACCTGCACCTGCATCTGGAGGAGGTGGAGGTGGAGGCTGATGGACAGGTTTGGAGGGGCCTTCATTAAACTTTCTTTTCTTCTTCATTGCTTTTCTCTGATTTTGGGAGTACTGCATCCATGGCTCTGTGATTTCACAATTGTATTTGATATAGTAGGGAATGTCATGGTCTGTAGCTCTGGCAATTGGTACTCTTTTCATGGCTTTTGATCTAGCTTTCCTCTTCCTTGCAATAGTTGCAGAGGAGTCATCAGAATCTGTAGCAAACTCATCTTCTGAACTTTGAGATTCTTCATATGGATCAATGTACTTCCTTTTAGAGATAGGAAAACTGATGGAGTCTGGAGCTGCTGAGGAGGAAACTGAAGGAAGATCTGCTGTCAGTGGGGAGGAGTCTACCACTGCAGGAGAGGGCACAGCCTCTGGAGCCATAGAGACTAAAGAGGCTGGTTCCTGAAGGGCTTGGGAGACATGGGTCTCAACTGCATCAGGTGTCTCAATCACTTCACCTGAAGTTTCAACAGCTGCTAACATTTCAATTTCATCATTAGCAGGAGCCACTGCTACCACTGCTACATCAGGGATCTTCTGAAAAGGGACAATAGCCCTAGACAGATCTTCTTGAAGCTGTTCTGAATTAGGAGGAGGAGCCTCAGGTGCCATGGAAAGGTCTTCTTGAATCTGAGCTGGAGGGGAGAAGCTCTGGACAGAAGCTGCCAAACACTGAAGGTCTAAGGCACTGCTGATGAGCTGAATTGAAGCTGGAGGATAAGCCTCAGATACTATCTGAACTTCTGCAACTGATACTGTCTCTGAACATGTCTGAACAAACTGAACTGATGAAGGAGGCAGCTCTTCTTCTGCAGACATCTCCCCCTGCCTAGAATCAGTGGCAGCTGACTCTAGGCCCCCAGAAGAAGGGCATGCCAGATGAGAGGAGAGGGAGGAGACAGAGTCAGAGAGAGTTCTCAGGGAAAGGAGGAGAGGAGCCAGCTTGGCATCCAAGAGGGAGGAGAGCCTAGGGGACAGAAGGTCAAAAAGCTGATTTGCTAAGGGCAGGAGAGCTACTTGCTCAAGGGGAACTTGAGTAGAGGTAGATGGAGTAGCAGAAACTGTAAATGGGGAAGATGTTGAGGGTGGTGTAGACAGTGGAGGTGTAACAGGCTCATGGATGGAGGAAAAGAGTAGCTCTGAAAAAGTTGATGAATGGGGGAATTCATGAGGAGAGGAGGTAGAGGCATCCATGAAGGAGTCTTCATGAATGTCAAAGGAAAAGAGATCCTCATGAGGTGAGGAATCCAAGCTTATGGGAAGGAAAGTAGTGTGAGGTGGAAGGGAGGAGGCAATGGTAGAGATGGAGGAAGGTAGAGGTTGAGTGGATGGAATGACTGAGGTTGAGGGGATGAAAGAGGATGGGAGGGAGAGGGAGGGAGATGGCAAATTCCCTGCTTCTGGACCAGTGGACTGAGGGAGAGTGACCACTACAGTCCTTGTGTCTGCAGAAGACTTCATTGCTGCTGCTGCCCTGGGATTCACAATTCTTCTGTCCCACTTGCCAATTAGGGCACATGTGAGCCTCTTGGAAGCATTGATGTGCTTCTTGGAGGACACAAGTAGTTGGGGGCAGCAATGGTTGAGAATCAACCCAAGAACTCTTCCAAAGTGGACAGAGTTTTTATCCAATCTTTTCTTAATCATTTCAAACACAATCAATCCCCAGTTGGGATGTTTCTTATCCATAAGTGCAGCCATAAGACAGAACTGATGCCTAGTAATTGCATCATGTGCAGTCCTCTTTGCACAGATCACTTTGCATGTAATGTCTGCTAATAACCTATATTCAATAGCTAGGTTAACTTTGAGGAGTTTAGAGGGGTTACCAGCAGCATGCCCCATCCTGTCCAGCATCACGGCATACTCTTCCACAGATAGTTCTATGTCATCATCTCCAGCAGCAAAGTTGAAAACTTCTGAAATGACTTGAGGTGAGATGGCTACCTCATTTCCTGAAACTTTCCCAGTCAATGTATTGTTATCTGAGATAACTGCTGTAAGACTCCACTCTTTGATTTCTGACTCTAGGAGAGGGATCCTGGTTGACATAAAGTTAACCAGTTGCTTCTCCTTGAAGAGGTCCAGTATATCCAGAAAGTATTGTGGAGATCCATCAAAAGAGTCGAAGTCGATATCGAATCCAGAATCGAACTTCATGGCCGCCAGAGCTCCTGCTGTGATTGCCATTTTCCTGCAAAAAGAATACCTTCCAAGATCAAGAGTAAAGTGTTTGGAGGGAGAAAGCTTGAGCAGAAAGATATGAAAGCGCAACTGCGAACAACGATGAAAAAATGATTTTATACTTAGGGTTCGACGCAGAAGAGGAAAGAACGTCGAGCTCAGTTCGACGCTCTAAGGCTCTAGGAGAACTGAAATGACTCAACAACGTCCAGCTTAGGTCGACGTTCGACGCTTTGGCTGAAGCTATACGTCGAGCTCAGGTCGACGTTGAACGAAGACGTCGACCGGGGAGAGAGAAACTCAAGAAGCCAGGGAGCTGTGAACTTAGTTCGACGCTAGAAGCTGAGTTCGACGTTCGACGCTTTTGAGGGCGACGGACCGTCGATCTCCGTTCGACGCAGCGTCGAGCTTAGTTCAGAGCTCAGAGAAACCACTCAGACAGGAAATTTTAAAATGAAATTTTTCCTATTCCTGTTAATTATGGGTTTCAAAATCTTGGAGTTTTATTTTATGCTGTCTCCATCTAGCATTCCCAACTGATTGAGGAAAAAGAAGTGCTTCTTTTCATCCAAGGGCTTGGTGAAAATATCTCCTCTATGTAGTTCAGTGGAAATGTATTCTAGTGCAATTTTCTTCTTTTTTACATTATTCCTTAAGAAGTGATGTCTGATCTCTATGTGCTTGGTCCTACTATGGAGAACTGGATTTTGAGCAATAGATATTGCACTGGTATTATCACAAAAGATTTTAGACATCTCTAAGTTGTACCCATAGTCTAGGAGCTGGTTTTGAATCCACAAAATCTGTGAGCAACAACTGCCTGCAGCCATGTATTCAGCTTCAGCAGTTGATGTGGACACAGAGGTTTGTTTCTTACAGAACCAGGAGACAAGTCTATTACCAAGGAATTGACAAGTTCCACTGGTGCTTTTCCTGTCTACTCTACATCCAGCATAATCAGAATCTGAAAATCCAGTTAGATCAAATCCTGAGTCATGTGGATACCAGAGACCTAGATTAGGACAACTTTTTACATACCTAAGAATCCTCTTAACTAATGTGAGGTGGGACTCTCTAGGGCTTACTTGGAATCTAGCACAAATGCATGTAGCAAACATTATATCTGGTCTAGTAGCTGTTAGATAAAGTAATGAGCCAATGATTGCTCTATAGCTTGTCTGATCAACTGGTTTTCCAGATTCATCAGCATCTAAAACAACATTTGTAGGCATAGGTGTTTTCATAGAGGATGCTTCAGACATTCCAAATTTCTTAACCAGTTCTCTTGCATACTTGGTTTGAGAAATGAAAATGCCATCCACATGTTGTTTAACTTGCAATCCAAGAAAGAAAGCAAGCTCACCCATGCTACTCATTTCAAACTTTGAGTGCATAAGTTGTGAGAACTTTTTGCATAAGTTTGAATCTGTAGACCCAAATATGATATCGTCTACATAAACTTGTACTAGTAGGGTATGGGACCTATGGGTTCTAACAAAAAGAGTTTGGTCTACTCTACCCCTTTTAAAATCATTTTCCAACAAAAAACAAGCTAAGGTCTCATACCATTCTCTAGGAGCTTGCTTGAGACCATATAAAGCTTTATGCAGTTTAAAAACATGATCAGGAAAGGTTGGAGAGATAAAACCTGGAGGTTGCTTTACAAAAACCTCTTCCTTGATGTCTCCATTGAGAAATGCACTCTTGACATCCATCTGATATACCTTGAATCTCTTGTGAGCTGCATATGCAAGGAAGATTCTTATGGCCTCCAACCTTGCAACTGGTGCAAAGGTTTGGTCATAATCAATTCCTTCTTCTTGGCAATATCCTTGTGCTACAAGTCTTGCCTTGTTTCTCACAATTATTCCTTGATCATCCAACTTGTTCCTGAATACCCATTTGGTTCCAACAATTTGCTGGTTTCTTGGTCTTGGTACTAATTCCCAAACTTTATTCCTTTTAAATTGATTCAACTCTTCCTGCATTGCAATGATCCAGTTTGGATCTTGCTCTGCATCTTGTATGGTTTGAGGCTCAATTTGAGAAAGAAAGCAGGTGTGCATAAAATTTTGATTAACTTGATTCCTTGTTTGCACACCCACTGAGATATCTCCAATTACTTGTGAGATTGGGTGATCTCTTATTGTTGCAAGATCAACAAGGGGTGTTGATGATGCACCATCCTGTGTTGTTGTTTCCTCTTGTGGAACAACAACTGGTTCTTCAATTTGTTGGCCTTTTGAACTTTCCAAAACCTGAAATTCCTCTTCATTGTCACTGAGTTCAGTGTCTTGCTGAATTGGTGAAGGTAATGACCCTTTGTCTGTGATGGTAAGCTGCTTCAGATTTTCTGAAATTGAATGTTCCTGCAAATTGCTTATGGTAGAAGTCTCCTTCTCCTTATAATACATGTTAGTTTCATCAAATGTAACATGCATGGATTCTTCAATTTTATTTGAGCACTTGTTAAAAACCCTATAAGCCTTGCTAGTCATGGAGTATCCCAGAAACACTCCTTCATCAGCTTTGGCTTCAAATTTAGCTAGGTATTTCTTGTCATTATTGTGAATGAAACAAATGCAACCAAAAATTTTGAAATAATTTACTTTAGGTTTCTTCCCTTTGAGTAACTCATAAGGAGTCTTACCCTTTAGTTTGTGTATCAGGCTTCTATTCAAAACATAGTTGGAGGTGTTCACAGCCTCTGCCCAAAAGGTTAGAGGGAGGTGAGCATCTGTCAATAATGTTGTGGCAGATTCAATAAGGGTTCTGTTTTTCCTTTCAACTACCCCATTTTGTTGAGGAGTTCTTGGATCTGAGAAAGTGTGCCTGATACCTTCATTCTGGCAGAACTCTAGCATAAGAAGAGAATCAAACTCTGTCCCATGATCACTTCTGATCAGGGCAATGTGAGTATTGAACTCAATCTGTATGCCTTTGAGAAAATCTGTCAGAATCTTGAAGTTATCAGACTTCTTCCTCAGAAAGAACACCCAAGTGAATCTTGAGAAGTCATCTACAACTACTAAAGCATAAGATTTCCCTCCTAGGCTTTGTACATTAATTGGTCCAAAAAGGTCCATGTGCAATAAGTACAAAATTCTAGGTGAGTCACTCTTATTTAGTGACTTGAAACTGTTTTTAGTTTGCTTGCCTAATTGACAGGCCTTGCAAAGTCCTCCCTTCTTGTAGGGACCAGAAGGTAGTCCTCTAACAAGGTTGTCTTGGGATAACTTAGCAATGGTTCTAAGGTTCACATGTCCTAGTCTTTTATGCCAAAGTTCATTAGGTTTGCTAAGGGAGTTAAATAAACAAATATCTACTTTAGATGAATTGAAATCAACTAGATATATGTTATCTTGTCTATTACCAATTAAAACAATGTTGTTATTTAATGCAATATTACATGCTGAGTTGGTAAACCAAACCTGATAACCAGCATCACATAGCTGGCTGATGCTGATTAAGTTGTGCTTTAGTCCTTCCACATAGGCCACTTTCTTAAATGTAATTGACCCTATTTTGACTTGGCCATAGCCTTTTGTTTGTCCAAAGTTTGAATCTCCAAAGATTACTTTGGGTCCATGTTTAGCTTTGAAGGACACAAGGTTCTCCTTGTTGCCAGTCATGTGCTTTGAGCACCCACTATCCAAGTACCACTGCTGGTTCTCAATTGGATAGGTCTTTATCTGCACATACAACAAATCAATTGTTTTTGACCCAGTTTACCTTGGGCCTTTCTTGATATCCTTTAAATTCTGAAATAAAAGACATCTCAGGTTGACTCTTATAGCCTACAGGATGATATCTCCTAGGAGGTATTATCCATTCAGCATAAGGGTTAAAGTGATGAGATGTGGAGCTGGAATTAAATTTTGAATTAACCCCTGAGAACTGATTTTTGCTCTGAGCTTGGCTCGACGCACGTCGAGCTTCGGTCGACGGACTCTGGTGAGTGCGTCGAGCTCCATTCGACGGCGAGGGCTTGCTTTGTTCAGAGGGTAGAAGGCGTCGACCTGAGTTCGACGTTTTCTTGCGATTACGTCGAGCTCTGGTCGACGTCCGTCGAGCTTCGTTCGACGCTTCTTGTCCAGTTTCCTGGGTTAAGTCAGCATTCTTCCTAGCCACTATCAAGACTCCTTTACCTTTCTCACTGGTAAATTTGATTGGAGTTGTCAGCACTATGGGTTGGCTGGATGAAGCACCCAAGCCCAGTGAACCATTCAATCTTGAGTTCACTGTACTTGTGATGTCCATCAATTTGATACTTCTCCCATTAAGGGTTTCTTCAAATTGTTTGGCCTTAGATAGCTCACTTTTCAGTGAAGCTATCTCCTCCCCACACTGCTTCAACTCTTCTAAGAGTCTAAGATTATCTGAGTTAATGGATTTGCATTCAATTAATTGTTCTCTGAGAGTTTTAATCAACTTCTGAGATTCAATCAAGTCAATGCACATAGACTTGAACTCAGATTTAAATTCATCAGAAGTAAAATCAAATGAATCTATTACCTGATCCTCAGTAAGTTTCTGATCAGATAGGTAGTCAGCATCAGGTTCTGAATCAGTGTTCTTTTGAGATGCACTGATGGCCATCATGCAGAATCCTTTTTCTTCTGCATCATCCTCATCATCACTAGAGCTGGATGATGAATCAGACTCATCAGAGTCACTCCAGGATTCAGCCACAAATCCTTTTCTAGTGTGCTTGCTGTTGCTGGAGGAAGGCTTGTCATGGTATTTCCTTGACTCCTTATCCTTCCTTTTATCTTTTCTTTCCTTATTGTCCCTTCTGTCCTTATCTTGATTTTCTGGACAGTTGGGGACAATGTGTCCTGGTTTCCTGCAGCCAAAACAGATAACATCTTTATTAGTAGATCTGTCATACCTTGGCTTGTCTTTGTCTTTGGATGACCATCTTCTGAAGTTCTTTTTATTCAGCTTATTGAACCTTTTGACAAGTAGGCTCATAAGCTCTTCATCTCCCAACACCTTTTCTTTAGGTTGTTCTTCCTGTGCTTTGAAGGCAATGGTTTTCTCAACCTTCTCTGCTGGTGTGGATGTCTTCTGCTCTTCTTCTCTCTTCTTAATGAATTGCTCATAACTCTTGAGCTTTTCTAGAAGAGCTTCTGTGGATAACTCACAGACATTTCTTCCATCTTTAATTGACCAGATTCTTGAGTCCCAAGAGCTAGGGAAACAAGTCAGTATCTTGTCATTTATCTCAGTGAGAGATATGTCCTTCTCTAGTGATCTAAGCTCACTGATGATTAGGCTCAGTCTGTTGTACATGTCAGCAACTGACTCAGACTCTGTCTTTTTGAAGTTCTCATACTAGGTGATGAGGTAGGATCTCCTATCCTTTCTTTCATCTGCAGAACCTGATACAATTTCTGAAAGTTTTTCCCAGATCTCTTTAGCAGTATTGCAATCAGCTACTTTCTGGAAAATGTCATCTGACATGTTTTGAGCCAAAATGTTCATGGCTTTAGCATCTGCTGCCTTCCACTTCTTTATGTCAGCATCAGTTCCTGAAGGAGGAGGAACAGCTGATGTACTTGTTCCTGTGGGAGGTCTTGGACAATCTGTCAACACAGAATTAAAAATGTCTTCATCAAAGGAGTTCATGTACAGTCTAATCCTTGCTTTCCATAGTGCAAACTTAGAGAGATTGCACATAGGAGGTCTGGTACTAGCAAAGTCCTTGTTTTGTGCCATGAGTTTTAAAGATAAGTAAAACTAAGGAAAATAACCCTTTGAGAGAAATGATCTTATCAGGGATCTTTTGATCCAGGTGTTAGCCTGTATGAATGATCAACCTCCCTCTGATACCAATTGAAAGTGCAGGATAAGATCAATCCTAACTCTAGAGGGGGGTGAATAGAGTTATTTAAAATAATTTTGCAAATAAAACTTGTGTGCAGAGAAAGTTTGACTTTACTTAGTGTAAGGTGCTATAGCAAATAATCAGAGTAAAAAGAAATTCACAGCACAAAGCAAAATACAAAGAAACAAGCAATCCAGACGACACAAGGAGCTATAGTGGTTCCCCAAATCTGGGTACATCCACTCTTCTATCACCCTTGATAGGAATCCACTTCAAGATGAGTTGATCAGGTGTCTTGAGCACCAGAGAGTTTTTGACCAGGTTCTCACAAACCAAAGGAGCTGATTTTGACCAGGTTTCAGCAAAACCAAAAGTAACTTTTGAAGGGAGTTAAAACCCTGTACAGAAAGAAAAAGAAAAAGGGATGAGGTTGTCTTCTCTATCAACAAGCAGAGAGAAGCAAAAGTGGATCTGTAGTTGTTGTCAAAGCTCCCCCTGAGATCAAGAAGAAGTTCAGGAAGGAGAGCTCTGCACAAGGGTGACAGGTCTTTAAAGATCTGATTTGCTCCAGCAAGAGATGATCCAAGAAGGTTGGATGGTTGTGTCTGAAGCAATCAGAATTCCTGTGAGTGAGCTTTCAAAACAATATCACACAGAGAGAGAAAGCAGCTGAAGTCCTGTATTGTTCTTCTCTGTATATTCTCTGTGTTTTGTAAAATCTCTGTATTCTGTAAAATGAAAGAATGAATAATAATATAGCTGAGTCTTCTTCTTCCTTTTCTTTGATAGCCGTTGGAAGTCAGCATTAATTGCTTTCCTTAAATGTCCATGCCTCAAAGGAAATGACAGGCAGACATTCCTTAGAAAATGCCTTGAGCCATGCACCAGATATGCTGTAACGGCCAATAAATCTTCAGCATTAATTGTCTGACAGAAGGAATTTAAATTCCTATTCAAAACTGACGGAGGTCTGAAAAGCGTCGAGCTCACAATAAAACGTCGATCTGAGCACGACACACGTCGGCCAGAGAGTGATTTCTGTAAGCAGAACTGGGTTCGACGGAACGTCGAGCTGAGGTCGACTCAGCGTCGAGCTGAGGTCGACTCAGCGTCGAGCTGAGGTCGACTCAGCGTCGAGCTGAGGTCGACTCAGCGTCGAGCTGAGGTCGACTCAGCGTCGAGCTGAGGTCGACTCAACGTCGAGCTGAGATCGACTCTGCGTCGAGCTGAAGTCGACTATGCGTCGAGCTGAAGATTACTCTAACTAGCCTATGTGACCTTTATAACAACAAGGAGGTCACAACACAAAATCCCTATAGAAGTATAGTCATCCTGATCCAAATGGTAATAGGGTGTTCCAACAGTCTACCAACGATCTCAATCGGATCGGTCGTATCAATCGATTGGGAATGAAGAACCAACCTCGTTCAACAAATCGAGAGACAAGAGATCTCGAGAGAGAAGCGTAAGATGCTATACCAGCCTCGGTTCTGTGTCGGGAGATCAAAGATGATCTGAGATCTGCAGCGACGACTATCTTGCGAGCGGCGACGATGACGGGAAGATTTCCGCGATCGGCTAGGTCACGCTCGGCGGCTTTTATTTCTTGTGAATGATTACTGCGTAAGTTTAAAATACGCGAGTATAAATACTGTAGAACAACCCTAAATGACGGTTGTGGGGCCCACAAAAAGAAGCCCTAGTTCCGATCAAAACAGCGCACAGCTTCTTGATACGGTTCAGCGAACAGAGCAAATTTGCCTAAGGCAAATTCGGCGAGAATCATTGGTGATTCTCGACGAAGTCGGCCGGAATCACTCACGATTCCCGTCAATTCTGCCTTAGCTGATTTCCAGTTGTAAAACTAGTCAGCCTGCGGGAATCAGTGGGAATGCAAACGTCATTCTCGACGAATCGGCGAGAATCAGTTAATGATTCTCGTCGATTCTGCCTTGACAGAATTCTCTAAGGAGGACAGTCAGCCAGATAAAATCGGCAGGAATCACTGGCTGATTCTCGATGATTCTGCGGGAATCAATAGTGATTCCCGTCGAATCGGCGAGAATCACTTAGTGATTCCCGTCGATTTTGACTTAGACGATTTTCCTCTTCCTTCCTATGAACTTGGTCTTTGACCCATCTTTGCTACTCTTCTGCTCTTGATCTATCTTGACCCTGTACTTGAAAATAAGTACACTCCAATAGAGAGAGCACACGTGAGTCAACACACTGATCTGCTCAACGAGGGATTACGTTGCGCAGACCTGTGTATATTGACCCACTGCACCCTGACATTGGTGTGTACTTAACATGGAATAGCTGCAAGCACAACTTGAAGAAATTCATAAAATACATTGTCAATTCAACTTAGCTTGTTCAGGGGCTTCTTCAAATCAGGTACATTGTGGATACAATACCCAACAAAACCATTTAGCGATACTTTGAGGTCTAATCAGACTATTAAGTCCTTTTTGAGTAACCTCCCTCTGATACCACTTGAAAGTCTTTGATTTCAAGGATAGATAAATCACCTAGAGGGGGGGGGGGGTGAATAGGTTTCTTAGTCTCTTGTGACTATCTTTGATTTTTACTTATTTGGTGCTTTGTTAGTGAGTAATTTACATCTTTCAAGACACACACCTGCAACAAAGAAACAACACAAAGATCACACACAGAATTTTATAGTGGTTTCCCAAATTTTGGGTACGTCCACTTTCCCTCCCACCTTTTTAATTATAGTTAGACAAGACACTTATCTAATCTCGAATCCTTAAAGCTTACAACACGATCCCATAGGACCACTCAGTCTCCTCCAAGATTACAGCTCAGGCACAAGACCCTACAACTCAGTGATCCAGAGATCACCTACCTCAGGCCCAAAGGCCCCACAACTTAGGCTAGCAGGACAGCCCTACCTCATATCCACAAAAGATCCTACCTCAGATAGAATGACTCTCCTGCAGCTCAGACACAAAGTCCCTACCTCAGATCCTAATCTAGATCTTATCTTAGACCCAACGTTCCTACACTCAGAGAGAATAACTCTCATATCTCAGGCTCAAAATCCCTACAGCTCAGTGATCAACTGATCACCTACCTCAGATCCAAACAGGATCCTACAGCTCAGATTCACACTTGAATCCTACTACTCAGGCCAATGCCCTACTCTCAGATTCTCAGCAGAATCCTACCTCAAATAAACCAGTGATCCTACACTCAGGCTAAACAGCCCTACAACTACACTTGGATCCTACCTTAGAGCAAATTTTCTCATACCACTCAGATCAAAAAAGGATCCTACAATATGGAAGTGTGTTTAGTTGATTTGGCTCCAGAGAAATTTCTCTGAGCCTACCTACTTCTGTCCTGAGTTATCTCAGTCCAAACTTCTTCTACACAGTTAAGAAAGTGTCTTCAAAAAAGCTTGACTTGAACTATTTAGCAACTGCAGCTAGGGTTGGCCCTTTGCTGCTTCTTCTTCCTCAGAGGTTTCCTCTGAACTTGTTGGTGTAGAAGTAGAAGACACCAACTATCTTTATTCAGCTTTTAGCTGCTGCAGTAATAGACCTTATTGCTTCCTTTCAGATCTGTTGTTCTGCTTCTTCCTGAACTGACCAACAAGTTCAGTCCTATCTTCTTCTCAGCTCCAGAAATTTATTTTCAGGATTTGGCATGCTGGAACTGTGAAGTAACCTGCAACAAGGGTTTCTTCCTTTGCTGCAACCTGAGCTGAGATAAACTCAGCCATAGCTTCTTGATTGCAGAAACCAGATGGCTCTGCCTCTTCTTCTTTCTTAGAGACCTTCTCTGAACTTGCTGGTGAAGATTAGAAATGACACCAGCTATCTTTCTTGAAGCACCAAAAAACTGTAGCTAGGTTATCCCTTGGCTGCAACCTTTTTCTCAGAGAATATGTATCTAATCTTGTTGATGAAGATATCAACAGCCAACTGTTTGTGAGTCACAGACTAACTTGATTTTGCTCTTAGATCAACACTTTGAACTGGATCTCCAAGCTCTGCAACAATGGCCGGCAGGAAGATGAAGTCCAGAAGAGTTTTTCCAAAAGCTTCTTTCTTCAATCTCATCTTTTCATTTTCTATTCCGCCGATCAACAGCTATTTTGACCCGTGGGCCCCTCTGAAATTGACAGCTGCAATTTTGCTTTTGTATTAATTGCAGTACTAAAGGCAAGCAACTACATTTGTCGTGTACTGTATCTTTCCCGCCAAAAATTTGAATTTTGTTGACTTTTTGACTTTGCTGACGTCACCATCTGTAGACTTAGCCAAAATCAAACATCATTAGTATAGGAGTTGAGTGAGTAAGCTTCACTCAACGCCAAAACACTTAGACAGATTTTCTGTCATTAGGCGTTGAGTGAGCAACCTTCACTCAATGCCAAAACACTTAGAAAAAGTTCTCTGCCATTAGGCGTTGAGAGAGCAACCTTCACTCAACGCCAAAACACTTAGAAATATTTTTTGTCATCAGGCTTTGAGTGAGCAACCTTCTCTCAATGCTAAAAGACTTAGAAAAGTTTTCTGTTTCTAGGCATTGAGTGAGTAAGCTTTACTTAATGCCAAAACACTTAGACAGTTTTTTTGTTACTTGGGGTTGAGTGAGTAAGCTTTACTCAACGCCAAACTACTTAATAGCTTTTCTTCTGTTACAAAGCGTTGAGTGAGCAGTCTTCACTCAACGCATTTGGACTTAGCCAAATTTTTGTGAAATCACAGTCTTTGACTGACTAAGGTTCAGTCAATGCTTTTTATCACATGGCGTTGAGTGAGTAAGCTTCACTCAATGCCTGTGGACTTATTCAAATGTCTACACAGATTTTTTGTAGCGTTGACTTTCTGAGCTATACTTAACAATTTATGTTGTATGGCATTGAGTGCGTAGACTGTTGGGTCCATTGTTCCCAATGTCCCTGATTTGTGAGAAGTCAAATAGGTCAATGACATACACATCAACAGTATTTGATGTGCATTTGAGGTCTTGAGTGCAGGTAGTCCATATCATATTGATTGGACATATGGACACACTAAGTGGTTGCTGGACATACCAAAAATCACCTAAGTCCATAGGTGTTAAGTGGAGCAAGCTCACTCAACGCCAGAGGTATGGACTCAATAATATCTAGTAGAAATTTGGCTAAGTACAAAAGCGTTGAGTGTAGTCTACTCACTCAATGCCATATAACATATTACATTGAGTATAGTCACTCAACGTCATATAACATATAGAATTGAGTCTGTCTCAGCCTAACTGGAAGATAACAAAAAATGTGGCTAAGTCCACAGGCATTGAGTGTAGTCTACTCACTCAACGCCATACAGCAAAAAGGTTGTGAGTCAGGATGAGTCAGTCTAAGCCTAGAGAAATTGGCTGAAATTTGGCTAAGTCCACAAGAGTTGAGTATGGTTTAATCACTCAACGACATACAACTTTTGGCATTGAGTGTTGCTGTGCCAGTCAACTCTGCAGAAAAGCTGAGCAAAATTTTCACTAAGTCCACAGGCGTTGAGTGTAGCTTACTCACTCAATGCCAGATAACATAAAATTATGTTAAGTAGTTTGGCGTTGAGTGGAGCTTACTCTCTCAACGCCAAGGCGCAGAAATATTTGCTAAGGCAAATAGCATTGAGTGAGGTAAGCTCACTCAACGCTCTTAACACTCTCAACGCTCTCAACGCTCTCAACGCTTTCAATGCCATGGAGCAGAAATTTGGCTAAGTCCAAAAGCGTGGACTACTTGACTTTGGTCGAGTTCAGCTTCGTCAAACTGAGCTCAGCGATCGTCGAGCTGAGCCAAATTACTCAGTTTAACCTGGAGTTCATCGAACTCAGTTCAGCCTTTCATCGATCCAAGTTTGCAACTAAACTTTTGCATTCCTCGAGATGAGCTCGACGTTCGTTGAATGAAGCTCAGCTTTCGTCGAGCTCAATACTTAGATAGAATTTTGTCTAAGTGTTGTGGCGTTGAATGATACCTACTCACTCAATGCTTTTGGTTTTGATGATTGAATTTTGTCTAAGTCTAGAGATGTTGGGTCATGCTGACGTCAGAAAAGTAAAATTGTCAACCAAAATTCAAATAGTGTGGAATTGCTGCCAGAGACATTGGCGGCAAGTTGTCATCATCTTCTGCACTTTCCAAGGAATATTTCCATCATAAAGTGTTGGGGCCCACATGCAGCAAGGATCCGTTAAATCAAATTTAAACGGAAGGGATGCGCTGGATGGCTTAATCTCAACCATTAATTCTGGTGGTCGGGCCCACTACTCGATTGGCCTTCAGAGTATAAAAGGAAGCAATCGGGCAGAGAAAACGAACAACCACAACCAAGAGAACAATCGATTCCTCGGCTAGGTTTTCTGAAAACGAGAAGAAGGGCGGGAGAACATCATCTTCTTCCTCGCCATTTTCGTCGAGCCTAAAGAAGGAGTTCTACATAGAGAACCTTGCTGGGAAGGAGATAGCTGGAGAAATTACAATTCGCAATAGCAGGATCAAAATTCATTCTGAGGGAGCAGATCTACAAGTTTTGTAGAAGAAAGGTAAGTTGTTTGAAGAAAGAATGTACTGCCTACATCATTGTCTTCAACAACCAAATGTTGGGCTGATATCTGCTCAGTCTAGGAAGAAGAAGACACAGATTTCTTGATCTGGTGTCTAATCGTATAATCTTTCTCTATTTCTTTCCTGTGTAAAGATTCTTGTTGAATCTGGAGTTGTAAGCCTGTTTTATAAAGGCTAAGGTCTTTGTGACCTATGTTTGGCTTTGTGCCGAGTGAACGGTCTTTGTGACCTGAGGGTTTTCTTAGTGCCTAATTATTAGGTCTGTGTGACTTGTGTGGTCCTGTGGGATCTGTGATGTAAGCTATTAAGTAGCTGAGTTTTGGAGGGAGAGACGAATCTAACACACTGTTAGATAGGCATAAAGGGACAGTGGATGTACCCAAGATTGGGAAACCACTATAAAACTGTTGTGTCATCTGTGAATATTCTTGAAAGTTGATAACTAACCTAATCACAGGCCCAGAAATCTGATAACAAATTAGAGAAGGTAAAATTAAGACGAAAACCTATTCACCCCCCCCCCCTCTAGGTGTTTAGCTAACCTTGAAAACAAGACTTTAAAGTGGTATAAGAGGGAGGTTACTCTTTAAAGGACTTAACAGTCTGAGTAGACCTACAAGGTTAGCAAGAAGTCTGTCTCCATAGGTTCAGGAATGACCAATAGGGAGCTGAGTGCTGTGAGACTTCCAATCTGTAGGAAGGAAGATTTTGGCATCTAGAAAGCAAGGGTGAGGCAGTTCATGGAAGCTGCTGAACCTAGAATATACATTACAATTAATGAAGGACCATTCATCCCAATGAAGGTCTCTACACTGGATGCTAATGTAAAAACCCCCAATACATATGATGAGATTAAAAAGGATGAGTTGGCCCTAGCCTCAATAGACAAAAGGGCAAAGAATATCTTCATGGGTGTTGTTGATGATTCTACACTTCAGAACCTGATCCATTGTACAACAGCAAAGGAAATGTGGGAAACACTTGTGATCTACATGGAGGGGACAGATGAGGTTAGAGATGATAGGAAGTCCATGCTCAACCAAGAGTATGAGGCTTTTAGACAATCCAAGAGGACAACATAACCACCTGTTATGAAAAGTTCTTTAGGATTGTGAATGAGCTAAAGACTAATGGAAGAGTATTCAGTCACTATGAATTGAATGACAAGTTCCTTAGATCTCTCTCTAGAGAGTGGGTCACAAAAATCTGTACCATTAGAGAAGTGGCAAAGCTGGGTGATACTGTTCCTCACACACTCTTTTGGAATTTGCTGTCATATGAGATGCAGCTGGCAGCAAGGAAAGAAGAGGAGAACAACAACAAGTCTCAGACAAGAGACAAAACTGTAGCTTTCAAAGCTGAAGGCACCAGCAAAAGCATAAGAAAGACTCCCTATCCACCAAGGAGAGAGGCTAAATATGATTCTGGAAGATCAGAGGGAAGTGCATCAGACTGTCAATAGTTTGATGAAGATTTTGCTGCCTTCACTAGGCAATTCCAGAAGTACTTAAGGAAGAAGTATTAGAGAGGAAGGCCTTCCACCTCCTCTCATCCCAAGGATGACTACTATAAAGGCAGAAGAAAGTCCTCTAAGGAGGACATGTATGGTTCCAAAACTGGTAAACAGGTTTCCTCTAACATAACTTGTTATCATTGCAGAAGACCTGAGCATATGATAGCTGACTGCCCAGTCAAAATAAAGGAACATAGTGAGAAAAAGGACCACCAGAAAAAAGGCAAGAAAGAGAAATCCCTCATTGCCAAAAAGCAAAGAAGCTGGACTGACTCCTCCGCATCAGAGTAAGAAGAAGAAGAAGCCTACATTGGATTATACTCTACTAAAGAAGGAGCTGTAGAAGCAAACTGTATCAAAAGGCTGGTTGCTTTAAAAGAAGAAGCTGAGAAGGTTCATCCTACTACCAGGATTGAAGACAGGGCCCCTCTATCATAATCTGATAGTGATTCAGAGGTGGATTCTGAAGATGACAGCTGGTGCCTTGGACTGATGGCTAAGTCAGATGAATAAATCAGCCAGGATCAGCCTGGTCCAAGCAAGGTAAATTCTGTTACCACCTCTGCATGTTCAGATTATGAATCAATTCCAGATTCTTGTCCTCTACATCAAACGATGATGATGGCTCAGAATTTGAGGGATACATCAATCAATTGATTGATAAATATGATGAACTTCTGCAGGCTCTAAAGAAGAGCAAGCTCCTGGCCAAACAGTAGGCTCAGGAAATTGTCTCTTTAAAGCTTACTGCTTTAGAATCAGCAAAATTGCTGGATCTGAAGATGCAAGAAGTTAGCAAATTGAAGAATGTGACAATTACTCAGATGAGCACCATAACCTTCAAGAATTACCATATCAGGAATCTTGAAGGAAAGCTCTAAAAGGAGAGGGAACTAGTGGCTAGCTACTCCAAGCCTAGCATAGTGTTGCCCTTGATAGACTCATTCTCCTCCAAAAAGTGAAAGAAAGGGTTGGAATTTAAGGGAAGGACAAGAGCTGCTAATTCCAAAGGAAAGGGCATAGCTCAAGTGGAGCCACTAGCCTCTAAGCCTCTTGTAAAATTTGTTAGAGTACTGAAAGTCAACTTAGGCAATTGATAATGCTCTGATACCAAATGAAAGTTAGGGGATTGATCTGATTTACTCTAGAGGGGGGGGGGGTGAATAGAGTGAATTAAAACTTTTGCTGTTTTTAAAATCTATCAGTGAAATTAGTGATAGTAGTAGTTATATAAAATAAAAAAGGAACTAAGCTAAACTACACAACCACAGTATAACAGAGCAAGGAAAAATGAACACACAGACAACACAAGAATTTATAGTGGTTCACCAAATCTGGGTAAATCCACTCTTCTACCACCCTGGTAGGAATCCACTAACAGTTTTTTGATCAGGTGACTGCCACCACAGGTTTTTGCTCAAATGACCTATCACCACAAGATCTATTTATAGGGAGATCTCACAACCCTTTAGGCTTTTGATCAGGTGCCCAAAAACCAACACAAGAACTTTTGAAGGGAGTTAATAAACACTTTTTACAGTGAGGTAAGAAAGTGATGTTGTCTTCTCTTTTCTCTAAACAATAGAGAAGACTTAGTGGATTGCTGGTGTCAAAGTTCCCCCTGAGATGTTGAAATGTTCAGGAAAACTTGGAGCTTTGCTCAGGGTGTAGGTCTTCAGATTGGTGTTGATCTCTAGTAAGCTTTTTAGACTGATTGTATTTGATGTCTCTTGAAAGCTTGGAGAAGATTTTTTGATGATGAAGACAAAATGAATTTTCAGATGGAATGTCTTTTTGTGTCTGCCTCTATCTCTTAGTTGATTCTCTGACTTCTCGTTTTTTATCTTGTGTCCTTGATAACAGATAATTCTTCTCTGTATATGTTCTGAATTTGAATTTTTACTCCTTGATTGACTGCTGAATTCTATGAACTTGGACAAATGGCTAGAAGGGCATTAATTTGATTCCTCAACTGTCCCAGTTATTAAGCCTAATTTTTACTCTGAGAAATCCAGTAATTAATGCTGCCAATGAACGGCTATATTCATAAGAATATATGGATTTAATTACTCAGAGCAATATATGCAACAATATATTAAATCAGCCTTGGTCAATATGGAAATGAATTGTAGAGAAGGAAATACTGAACTGACAAATTTTGTCGACCTCAGAACAGATTTCGTCGACCTGAACTCAAAGTTCGTTGAGCTGAGAAATCTTCTTCGTCGACCTGAGCTCAGAGAAGAAATAATCTGGAAAGAAACTGTCAAAGCTGAGCTCCAAGTTCGTCGAGTTGAGGTAGAATATCGCCGACCAGGGAATTTGTCTTGAGGGAAGAGTTCTTCGACCTGAGCTCAAATTTCGTCGAGCTCAACTCAGAGAAAGAACACTGAGTTCGTCGATTTGAGATCGACGATCGTCGAGATGAGTTCGAAGAACTTCGAACTAATAATCTGAACTCTGAATTCTTCTATGTCTTTAGTCTCCTGAAGTCCATTGCAGGCTGGTTCATGAAATTTGATTCTAATGACTAGCCGAAACTCTAGGACTGACAAACTTGACCATGGCTATACAAGGTGGGTCAAATATCCTAATAGTGAACCTTAGGACAAATCCAAACTAGAGATACAATAAGTATAATTTCCTTCCAACATCCATGACCATGAGAGTATTTATGGTCACTGGAATCATGCTAGACCATCTTGTGTGAATGAAGATGTTCCACAATATGGTGGCAGTTACAGCAAAGGTGCAAGTACCTATGAGAAAATACAAATGGCCCATCCTGGACCATTTGTGTTTGGTGCAACAGCGCCTTCAGTCAAGGGTAAAACTGCTGACTGTTCTCAAATTCCTCCCGCCCACTCTAAGACAAAGGGGATGGCTGTCAGTAGACCAGACTTGGGCATCTCTGATGCCATCAAGGGTTTGCTTCCTGAAAAGAAAGCTACTGCTAGAAGGGCTCAAGATATCTCAAGCACTTCTACTGCAAGACCCACCGCTTGTCAGACCGGGGCTGTAAAATCATGGAACAGGACTGATGCTACTCCTTCTACACCCAGAGCTGCTGTTAACACAGCCAATAGACCTACTCCAAAAAGAAGGTACAATATCCATGAGTGTTGGTGTTGTGGCAAAGTAGGCAACTTTGTTGTTGATTGCTGGCACAATCAAAGTGTGCAAAGAGCAAATATCAGCTTGCCTATCAGAAAAGCTGCAGGCAGGCAAAATTATTTTCAGTCTAACAGGCACCAAGGACCCAATAAAAATTGGGGTCCTAAGGTTAATGAAGGATCAAACGCATACCCAACTGCACCAAAAGCCCGGACTATTGGAGAGGGCGCTACTTTATTTCTTAAATAAGTAGCAAAGCGCCACAGGTCAAGTGAAGGAACGCCGGACCCAACAATCCCCCCCGACGTCCAGCACAACCCGTCAGCTCAGAGGTTGGGTTACCAAATGGCCCACATGGCTCAGAGGTGGTATTACCACATGTCCACGGTTTGCCTGACCCGCCGGACCCACACAGGTAGAAGGGAAAAATCAGGATTTAATAGCGCCCCCCCGGTCTTGAACCCGTAACCTCCCTCTGATACCAATTGAAGGATCAAGCGCATACCCAATTGCACCAAAAGCCCGGACTATTGGAGAGGGCTCTACTTTATTTCTTAAATAAATAGCAAAGCGCCACGGGTCAAGTGAAGGAATGCCGGACCCAATAGTTAACTGATGTGTGTTTTTTAGGATAGTCCAAGTGCTCATACCTCTATATGGTACTTGGACAGTGGATGTTCCAAGCCCATGACTGGAACAAGGAGCATGCTGAAGGATTATGCTCCAGTAAGGAATGGACCAAAGGTTATCTTTGGTGGATCTGAAAAAGGAGTGACTAGAGGTTATGGTAAGATCTTTAATGGCATAGTCACTATTACTAGAGTAGCCAACATGGAAGGGTTGCAACACAACCTGATAAGCATTAGGAAACTCTGTGATCTTGACTATGACATAGTATTCCACAAGGATGAGTGCCAAATTTGGAGGTTAAGTGACCAAAAGGTTATCTTAACAGGCACTAGGAGTAGAAATATGTACTGTTTAGATTTCCTATGTTCTAGCAAAGACTCACCTGTATGCCTTGTTACAGATGAGAAAGCCCCTTCCTATGTCCAGTGGCATAAGAGGCTAGCCCATCTAAATTATAGGACCATAAGCAAGCTGTTCAGCAATAAGATAGTTAGGAATGAGCCTAGTTTATAAGCACTAAGGAGGGTATCTGCTCTGCATGCTAAAAGGGCAAACAGACTAAGACCTCTTTCAAGAGCATTGGCACCAAAGACTAAGTGAGGTGCTTATACCTCTTGCATATGGATCTGTTTGGTCCTATGCCAATTCAAAGTCTAGGTAGAAAATTCTACACCCTTGTGGTTGTTGATGACTTTTCCAGATTTGGTTGGGTGTTCTTTTTAAGGAAGAAATTTGAAACCCCTGATGTCTTTCAATCATTTGTAAAGCAAATTCAGAATGAATTCAACAGCACTATGGTCAAAATCAGAAGTGACCATGGCACTGAGTTTCAGTCTGAGTGCATGACAAGGTACTATAAAGAGCTAGGGATTCATCAAGATTTTTCCTCTCCTAGAACACCCCAGCAAAATGGAATTGCTGAGAGGAAAAATAGGACTCTCATAGAGGCTGGTAGAACCTTACCAAGTGACTCATCCCTCCCAAAATACTTCTGGGCTGAGGCAGTTAACACTGTATGCTATGTACTTAATAGGGCTTCTATTACCAAGAGCCACAAGAAGACTCCCTATGAGATCTTGAAGGGCAGAAAACCAAACCTGAGCTATTTAAGGATATTTGGTTGAAAGTGTTATGTGCTCAACAATGTAAAAGTCCATTTAACTAAGTTTGCTACAAAGTCTCATGAAGGAATATTTGTTGGGTACAACACTCATAGTAAGGCATATAGAGTCTACAACTTAACTACCCAAGTAGTAGAAGAGTCAATGCATGTTGTATTTGATGAATCCAACATGGTTAACTGTGAGATGCCAAGCTCCTCCTCTTATAATATTGCAGGTACAGAACAGTTGATGGACAAGCTGACCATCAAGGAAGCTACCCCCATAGTACAAGAAAATGATGATGGACTGCCTACTCCAAGAGAAGGAGACAACATACCTGAAGATAATGAAAACTAGGTAGCTGAAAACCTTGAAGTTCAGCAAGCTATAACTAGATTTCCTCCATCTGCCAAGCATCTAAGGGACCATCCAGTACACCAAATTATTGGTGATGCAAATCATGGAGTCCAGACCAGAAGTAGGAGCATGAATACACCTCTCTACTCAAGCTTCCTGTCTCAAGTAGAGCCAAAGAAGTTTGAAGAAGCAATCAAGGACCGGTTCTGGATTGGAGCAATGCAAGAAGAACTGGACCAATTTTAGAGATGTAAGGTCTGGATGTTGGTCTCCAGACCACAAGGACAAAATGCCATAGGGACTAAGTGGATCTACAGGAACAAGTTGGATCAAGATGACATTATTGTCAAAAATAAGGCTAGACTGGTGGTTAAAGGCTACATGCAAGAAGAGGGCATAGACTTTTACCATACCTTTGCCCTAGTAGCCAGGCTGGAAGCCATAAGGATCTTCCTTACATTTGCATCCCATCAGGGATTCAGAGTTTACCAGATGGATGTCAAGTTAGCATTCCTGAATGAAGACCTAAAAGAGGAAGTATATGTAGATTAGCCACCGGGTTTTATAGATCCTAACTCTCCCAATTTTGTTTATAAGCATAAAAAAGCTCTATATGGGCTAAAGCAAGATCCTAGGGCTTGGTATGAAACCTTGTCCAGCTTCCTAATTGAGAACAAATTCTTAAGGGGGAAGATAGACAAGACCCTATTCCTAAGGGAATCAAAGGGCAAGCTTATCATAGTCTAGATATATGTTGATGACATTATCTTTGGATCTACTGATGACAACCTTTGTAGGAAGTCTTCTAAACTTATGCAAGGTAAGTTTGAAATGAGCAGCATGTGTGAGCTCAATTTCTTCTTGGGGCTCCAAGTAAGACAAACTGATGATGGCTTGTCCATATCCTAGTCCAAGTTCACCAGGGAGCTAATCAAAAAAATGGTATGGAGAATGCTTCCACCATGAGAACTCCCATGGGATCAAGTATGCCAATAGGCAAAGATGAGACAGGGAAACTTGTTGATGAGTCTTTGTATAGAGGGATAATTGACTCACTTCTATAACTGACTGCTAGTAGGCCTGACATCATGTATGCCACATGTATCTGTGCTAGGTATCATGTCCGCCCTAAAGAATCTCATTACTCTGTAGTAAAGAGTGAAAGTGAGGGGATAAATCAAATCTACTCTAGAGGGGGGGGGGGTGAATAGAGTATTAAAAACTTTTAATTAAATTTTATAACGGAATTAAAATAGGTGTTACTTATAAGTATAAGAGAAATAAAACAAAAGCAATCACAGCACAACAGAAATAAAGAAAGATGAGCAACCAGAAGACACAAGAAAAATATAGTGGTTCCCCAAATCTGGGTACATCCACTCTTCTACCATCCTCATAGGAATCCACTTAGGTTTTTGATCAGGTGCCCTATCATCACAAGATCTGCTTCAGGTAGATCTAAAAACCCTTCAGGCTTTTGATCAGGTGCGTAAAAACCAATAGGTTTTTGATCAGTTGCCCTATCACCAAAGAGTTCACTTTTGAAGGGAGTAATAACCCTGTACAAGAGAGGTAAAAGAAAATAGATGGCAGTCTTCTTTTTCTCAAAGCAAATGAGAATACTATGTGGATTTTGATGATATCAAAGCTCCCCCTGAGATGAAGAATGGTTCAGGAGTGAAAGCTTTGCTTCAGGGTGTAGGACTTCAATAGACTGGTGTTCTTGCTCTTCAGAGTCTGTAGAATGATGCTGATTTTCTGACTCTGTAGATTCCTGACAATTGAAAACTGAAGAAGACTAAATATAGAGTTTTTGTTGTTCTTCTTCTGTTTCCTGAGAGCAATAAAAGTTCTTGAGAGCTGAGAGAAATTTGCAAGAGATTAGGGTTGTGGCTGGAAAAATTCTCTCTTAGTATTTCTCTCTATATCTTGATCAGTCATAATGTCTGTATATCTTTCTCTAACTGAATATCTATCTCTCTTGTTCTTGAGGACTGGAATAAAAATGATATATCTCATTTGAATTTCAAAAACTATTCCTTTATTTACTGCAGAAATCGAGGAGAGAAACGGCTACAAATTCTGGCAATTAATTTTCTCCCCAACTGTGTTGGAAAATAAGTCAGAATAATAACTCTGTGAAATACCATAGTTAATGCTGTAAAGAAACGGCTATATGCCTTGAGAATGTTAGTATTAACTACCAGAGATTATTTGACATAAATAGAATCAATGAAGCAGGAAATAAATCTTCAAGACAGCTGCTGAAAGTATAAGAAGTCGGACATAGAGAATGATCGTCGATTTGAGCTAGAAGTGTAACACCCCAAAAATCTCAAAATGTGTTTGCAAACAATTTTGGGTTGGAGGCTGTTAGACACGGCCTGGGACACGGGCGTGTCCCAGGGCGTGTCGGGTGTACACAGCCTGGGACACGGGCGTGTCCCAGGGCGTGTTCAGGCTAGTCGACGTTTGATAGTCGACGATCGTCGAGCCTGGGACACGGCCTCCGACATGGGCGTGTCCCAGGGCGTGTCGCTCAATTAAATTCGGAAAATGGCCTGTTTAAGTCAGAGAGGTACACGGCCTTGAACACGGCAGTGAACACGGCATGGAACACGGCCGTGTTGGGTTTGACACGGGCGTGTGCCCTACCCGTGTACTGGTTTTGGAGATCGGTGAGTACCGTGTAACAGGAGACACGGGCGTGTCTCGTGACTGACACGGGCGTGTCAGGTTCGACACGGGCGTGTCGATGCCCGTGTTCTCGAATATTTCAGTCGGTGCGACTGCCGCGTGTGCCGCTTAAGGGTACACGGCCTGTGACACGGGCGTGTCACAGGCCGTGTCGGCCAAAAGAAAAGGAATTTTCAGTTAGATCTTGGCCCTTCATTTTCTTTAAATAAGATCCTGTGGCTGGAGATCATTTCTGGGCTGATAAGGCCGGAAAAGGGGGAAGAAAAGCTCATTCTTCTTTTCATCTTCTCTTTCTAAAGTTTAAGAGAGAGGTGAGAGCAAGGAGGAAGAAGAGGAAGTGGAGTCCGGCTGCCGGTGGTGCTACGGTGGTCCAAATCGCGAGCCGAGTTCGGATTTGCGAAGGCAACGCTGCTGCGAAGGCTTTCATCCGTCTCAAATTTCTCTCCATGGCTCCGAAGCGAACTCCTAGGGTAACGATTTCCTGCTTGGACATGTGAAGTCCTTAATTCCTGCATTGCATAGGGAAAACCCTTCCCCGCGAGTGTGCGGTGGGTTGTGGCGTCCCTTGGGGTAGATATGTGAAGTCTCCCTTGTTAGAGTCCGGAATTGGAGTACGGATCTAGGCATGCTGTGTGAAGCCCATCTGGACATGGTCTGGATTGGTGATGCTTGGTTGCATATCGAAGAAAACTCCGTGATTATTGCTTGTATGCATGATGGATAAAGTACTGGAGGAAGTCCAGGAAATGTTGAGAGTTGGACTCTCTTGTGGCCGTGAGTGCTACTTTGTGGAAGGTTGAGCCGTGAGGCTGCAACTGGGAAATGGTGGAACGGGCAAGGTGAAACTGTACCCGCGTCAGTCCAGGCGTGAGTCTGACGATGTGAGCAACGGGAAAGGTGGATCTGTACCCGCGTTATGGTTGTCTAACCTTGGGTGCTTAAGGCCCTGTTAGGATCACATAGCGAGAGTCGACGGCCTGTGAGCCGATCAGACTAGAATGCTCATAATGCACCGTTATGTCTAGGACCTCTGAACGGTGTGAATGTGCCCTGAGTGCACGGAGCGTCGGTCCGTCGTGCCGACGTTTGTGATATGTGACTGTGCGGGCGTGCACGTCTTGCTTGAATTGCTATATATCATGTTGGATGATTGCTATGCAGGGATGGAATTCCGCTGCCCCGTGCTAGGGGCAGGGTCGTTATAATTGGTCAGCTGAATGCTGACCGTTGCCCTGTTTGCCACCGCTTGGTGGATTGGTTCTTACAGGTACTGGAGGTGCTGGCCCGAGCGGGACTTAGCGGGCTGAAGCCCAAAGCTGCATTGCTGCCCTCGAAGGCATTGTTTTGTTTCTTTTGTTCGTGTGTGGCCGGCCTGCGTGCCGATGTCTGTAAACCACACTCTTGTTAAGAGAAACTGTTGTAAGGCCTTAAGGCCAGACTCTTTTGATGTATATATACATTCCTATGTTAGTGGACAATGTTCTTTATCTTGAGTTCAATAATTCAACCGTGAAGCTTCCGCTAGAATGCTCTGTGTTAGGATGCGTGGTTATGATATTATTTCGTAGCGTCTCCGCCTGTTTGTGGAATATGGTGTGGGGCCCCGGCCGGACCCTCTATTATATTCTTCTTGACGGGTAGAGGTGTTACAAGAAGATCGTCGAGCTGAGATCAACTATCTGCGATCTGAGACAACTATGAACAAAAGAGAAATCGTCGGCCTTAGCTCGTAGATCGTCGAGCTCAATTTAGAGACTAATCTCTGAGATCAACGATCGGAGATCGACGATCAGCGAGCTGAGTTCGACGAAAGTCGAACTGATATGAAATTCATAGATTTCTTCTAAGTCTGAGATCTTTGAGAGAAATCCAAAGCTATTCTTGAGAATTCTGACATGTAGAGACTAACTTAGACCTAGACCTTAACCCTAGCTATACATGTGGGTCAACAACCTAAGAGTGGACCTAGCCCAAATCAAACATATCTGATAAAATTTAAATTATCAATAGATATAATATAGCAATGTACTGCACATTCAGTTCAGATAAAACAGTAAAACAATAAGACAATAAAGTAAAAAAAAAGTTCAGAGAGAGACTTAAGAATTAGCAGGAGGAGGAGCAGAAGAAGTTTTAGCAAAAACAATCTTCCTAGTTGGGTCTTCTGCTTCCTTCTTTGACATCTTTAAGTCTTGCTCACCAAGGGTTTTCTGAGAGATGGCTCTGGGTACAACTGCTTCAAGATGAAGTGACATATATTCAGCAGGATTGAATACTTTCTTACTTACTTGCAACCTTTCAAGTTCTTTTTCTCTATAAGAAGACATAGTAGTAAACTGTGAGTGATCTTGTCCTTATTTTCTGGCTTTGTTAATCTGAGACAATACAATTAGCTCATTAAGTCTGGCCATCCCGAAGTTGGGATCAAGCTCTGGATCAGCAGGAGGAGAGGAAGGTCTCTCTGAATCAGCATCCTGTGATAACTTCTGAGATAAACTTCTGAATTGGGTAGATTGAGCTTGAAAATTTGTTGATACAAGATTTTATTGTTGTTGACTGGAGTAAAGAGATCTTGGAGGAGGAGCTTGACTGAACTTGCCTTTGGACTTAGAAGATTTAGATGAAGAATTCCTTTGAGATCCAGAAGGAGCTTGTTTCTAATGCTAAGAAGGTTCTTGCTTCTGAGCTTGAGAAGGAGCTGACTCTGAAGACTTAGAGATATTTGAACTTTGAGTCACATTTCCTGAATCTCTTGCTGCAGGAGGAGGAGGAGGAGGACCTCTCCTAAACTTTTGAGGAGGAGGGGAGTACGTTCTTCTCTTCTTCCTAGCCTTTTGCTCATTCTTGGAAAGCATCATCCACTGAGGCATACCTTGATAAGGCTGGATATTGTTCAAAATATAATATGGTGTGTAATTTTTTTGGATTGGTTGTGGTAGCAGCCTTGGGAGTAGCTTTTCTTTTCCTTGATGCTTTCTTCTTCTTGGAACAGGAATCATCAGACTCATCTTCATCCTCATCATCATCATCAAATGCAGGAGGATTGTCATAAATGTCATCAAGCTGCTTAATAAGATTGGATTGAGCTTTATCTTGAGCATTCTCTAGGACAATATCTTGAACAATCAAGTCATCCAGACTTGGCATTGGGCTATCATCCATAACATAGGTTGCACCAAAAGATCTTAAAATAGGAGAATCAGACTTTTTTGCTAGAGGAACTTCAACTATCAATTCTTCATATACAGGAACTTCAAAACTTGCCTTTAGTTGTCTGACAACTTCAGGAATTATAGAGGAAGTACAACACACAATAGCCAAAGGTGGCTTTATACTTGGAAGACAATTTAGAAAAAGTGTACAGAAGGAACTCAACAACCCAAAGATATCTACTATGGGATTGATGCAACAATCACCAATAGTCAAAACTTATGGAAGAAATATTTCTTCTATATCAGTATCAATATCAATAATCTAAGTATATGAAGCCATCTGATCATCTGGGGAGTCATCTTCCTACAAATCTGCTGAATCTGCTGCTGCTGGAGAGAGCGTAGGAGCTTCTTCATTGGATATCTCCCCCTGCCTGGCTGTAGAGGCATATGTAGCCAGGCCCCCAGAAAAAGGGACAGAGGAGAAGGCAGCAACTCTATTGGAAAGAGTTTTGATGGAGGTAGTGAGAGGAGCTATAGCTTGGGATATAAGTTTCTCTAAGGAGAGAGAAATGAATTTCAGAAGATCTTGAGCTATATCTGAGAAATTTAGGTATAGGGGTTCAGGCTCAGAGGAGGTGTAAGGAGTTTGATGTCCACAATTTGAACAAGCTGAGAAGGCAGAAGGGAAGTCTGTATGGGTGAACTCAGGAAAAGAGGAGGATGGAGGAACACCAGAGGGAAGAGATGATGATGGACCATCCTTTTGGATGGGCTTAGAGGGAATCTGAGAGGGTAAGGATGGAGGAATGATGGGAGAAGCAATGTGCTGAGGAGATGCATGATGATCTACATGAGGAGATGCATGAGGAGATGCATGAGGAGATGCAAGATGATCTGGGGAGGTCTGAATTTGGATAGGTGAAGCAGGAGGTAGAGGTGAAGGAACTGGAGAGGATTGGATTTGGGAGGCAGGAGCTGAGGGGACTGAGGTTGAGACAGAGAGAGGAACATCTTCTGGGGTTGGGGAAGCAGCTGCATCAGCTCTTGTATCCTCAGAAGTCCTGGAGGCACTGGAAGGCCTAGGAATGGTCCTCTTCCACTTTGCAAACAGAGAGGAGTCCAACCTCTTACTGGCATTTATGAATTGGGTCTGGAAGACCAGTAATTCAGGAGCCTTAGCCTGGAGAAATATTCCCAATATTCTCCCAAAACAAACATCTTTCTTAGAGTTTTTCATTCTAATCAACTCAAAGAAAAGAGCTGCTCAGTTTATAGATTTCCTATTAACTAGAGCAAACATCATAGAGAGAGGAACATCTTCTAGGGTTGGGGAAGCAGCTGCATTAGCTCTTATATCCTCAGAAGTCCTGGAGGCACTGGAAGGCCTAGGAATGGTCCTCTCCCACTTTACAAATAGAGAGGAGTCCAACCTTTTACTGGAATTCATGAATTGGGTCTGGGAGACCAGCAATTCAGGAGCCTTATCCTGGAGAAATATTCCCAATATTCTCCCAAAATAAACCTCTTTCTTAGAGTTTTTCCTTCTAATCAACTCAAAGAAAAGAACTGCTCAGTTTATAGATTTCCTATTAACTAGAGCAGACATCACAGAGAACTGGTGCTTGTTAATGTTATCTTGACCTGTATGCTTGCCCATCAAAACTTTACCAACAACATCTGCCAAGAATTTAAATTCTACAGACAGATTTTTCTTAAGCAGTTTTGATGGTTTTCCTTCTGGATGACCCATTCTTATCAGCATTGAACTATACTCAGAGGTATCTAGTTCTAGAGCATCTTCTCCATTCACTAATTCAAAATTTTCAGAAAGTATAGTTGGAGTTAGAATAACCAGGGTTCCAGAAATAGTTCCAACCATAATCGATTCATCTGGAGATGTTGAAGAGTAAACCCATTCTTTAATTTCAGATGATGAAATCTTGATCCTGGTGGACATTATCTTCTTCAGATTCTGTTCTTTGAAGAGATTTAGTATATCCAAGAAGATTTGATTGCAGTGGTTGAAGGAATCCATGTCAAAATCGAATCCTGTATCGAACTTCATCGAAGTAAGAACGATCGCTGAAATCGCCATTAGAGTCCTGCAAAAAAACAAAGATCAAGTGCAAGAGAATTTGGAAGGCGCGGGATAGAGAACGACGAGAAACATTAATATAGGTTTTTGGAATATGAAAGGTCGGGCTTTGTCCTAAGATAAGATAAGAAAAATTCGATCTTAGGTCGACGACATATTTATAGACAAATATTATTGTCGGCCTCTGAATGAAGAGGGAAAACAGATCGTCGATCTCAGGTCAACAATTTATTTTCTGAAGAAAAAAGTCGTCTAACTCTGGTCGACGATTTTAGCTTCACACAGAGCTTTCGTTGATCTCAGGTCGATGATAGAGCTCAAGATGAGTTCGCCGATCGTCGATCTCTGTTCGACTATTTGTGAACAAATCTTCAAACATAGATAGAAATTAAATTAATCCACTCCATTTATCATTTTAAGCTGATTTAAGAAGAATAGAAGTTTCTTTTAATCCAAAGACTTGGTGAAGATATCTGGTCTTTGAAAATCAGTGGAGATAAAGTTAAGATGAATTTTCTTTTTTTCTACACCATCTCTAATGAAATGATGCCTTATTTCTATATACATAGATAGAAATTAAATTAATCCACTCCATTTATCATTTTAAGCTGATTTAAGAAGAATAGAAGTTTCTTTTAATCCAAAGGCTTGGTGAAGATATCTGGTCTTTGAAAATCAGTGGAGATAAAGTTAAGATGAATTTTCTTTTTTTCTACACCATCTCTAATGAAATGATGCCTTATTTCTATATACATAGTTATAGAATGATGAATTGGATTCTGAGCAATAGAAATTGCACTAGTACTATCACAAAATATAATTGAATTATTTAGATTGTATCCATAATCCAACAGTCTATTTTGAATCCACATTATCTGTGAACAGTAACTGCTAGCTGCAATGTATCCAGCCTCTGCAGTTGAAGTGGACACTGATGTTTGCTTCTTGCAAAACTAAGACACAATCCTATCACCAAGGAACTAGCATGTTCCTGATATGTTTTTCCAGTCTACTCTGCATCCAGCATAGTCAGCATCTGAGTATCCAGTTAACTCAAACTCTAACTCTGTTGGATACCAAAGTCCTAGATTAGGGAAACCCTTTATATATCTTAAAATCCTTTTTAGTAAAATGTAGTGAGATTCTTTAGGGTTCACTTGAAACCTAGCACAAAGACATATAGAGAACATGATGTCTGATCTACTTACTGTGAGGTATAATAGGGATCCAACAATAGCCCTATAAGTTTTCTGATCAACAGGTTTCCCTTTTTCATCATAATCAATCACAATATTAGAAGCCATGAGTGTTTTCATTGCTGAGGCATCAACCATCCAAAATCTTTTCACTAATTCCTTAGCATACTTGGGCTGAGATATGAAAAAGCCATCAGGTGATTGCTTTACTTAGAGACCAAGGAAGTAAGAGAGTTCACCCATGCTACTCATTTCAAACTTAGAATTCATCAAGTCAGAGAACCTTTTGCATAGTTTGGAATCAGTATAGCCAAAAATGATATCATCTACATAAATTTGTACTAACAAGATTCTATAATGATGATGTCTATAAAATAAAGTTCTATCTACTATGCCTCTAGAAAATTTATGCTCTAAGAGAAAGCTAGCTAAGGTTTCATACCAAGCTCTTGGAGCTTGCTTTAGACCATAGAGAGCTTTATGCAATCTAAAAACATAAGAGGGATGGGTTGAAGAGATAAAACCTGGAGGTTGTTAAACATAAACCTCTTCCTTTAGTTCTCCATTGAGAAATGAACTCTTGACATCCATTTGATATACTTTGAACTTCTTATATGCAACATAAGCAAGAAATATCCTGATTGCTTCTAGCCTTGCAAAAGGAGCAAAGGTCTGATCATAGTCAATTCCTTCTTCTTGCCTATAGCCTTGAGCTACTAGCCTTGCTTTGTTCCTTATGATGACCCCATGGGCATCCAGATTGTTTCTATATACCCACTTAGTTATAATGACTAGGAAGTCTTTGGGTTTTGGAACTAAGTCCCAAACTCTACATCTCTCAAATTTATTTAGCTCCTCTTGCATTGCAATAATTCAGTGTGGATCTTGCTCAGCATCTTTAATGGGTTGGAGCTCAATTTGAGATAAGAAGCAGGCATGTATCAAATCTTGGTTGAGTTGATGCCTTGTCTGCACACTAGCTGATATGTCTCCAATCACATGAGATGTAGGGTGATCTCTGAGTGTGACAAGTTCAGTTGGTGGAGTTGGTTCAGCAACAGCTTGGGAAAATAATTCCTCTTGTGGAATTGTATTAGCTGTTGGAGGAAGTTCAACCACTTCCAAATTTTCTTCTTCACTTTCTTCATCAACTTGTGAGGAGGAATGAGATGTAACCTTTTGAGTATGTTTGAGATCATCCAATTTTTCACATAGTTGGGTTACCTGTAAAGAGTTACTGATAGAAGCTTCCTTCTCCTTGTAAAACATATTAGCTTCATCAAAAGAAATATGAACTGACTCTTCTTTTTTCAAGGTTGATTTATTAAACACCCTATATGCCTTGTTGACTTGGGAATATCCTAGAAAAATTCCCATTGCAGCTTTGGCTTCAAAATTTTTTAAGATGTTTCTTGTTATTGTTGTGAATGTAACAATGCAACCAAATATTCTAAAATAATCTATTTTAGGTTTCTTCCCTTTGAGCAATTCATAGGGAGTCTTGCCCTTAAGTTTGTGTATCAAACTTCTATTCAGGACATAGTTTGTTGTGCTCACAGCCTCTGCCCAATAGGAAAGTGGCATGAAAGCATCATCAAGTAATGTACCTGCAGCTTTAATTAGTGTTCTGTTCTTCCTTTCAACTACCCCATTTTGTTGAGGAGTTCTAGGAGTAGAGAAACAATGCTTGATACCTTCCATCTCATAGAATCTTTGCATGGGAAGAGAATCAAACTCAGTACCATGATCACTTCTGATCAAAATAACTGGAGTAGAATACTCAATCCTTATGCCTTTAAGAAAGTCTGTAAGATCCTTGAAGTTATTAGACTTGTGTCTCAAGAAGAAAACCCAAGTGAACCTTGAGAAGTCATCTACAATAACTAAAGTATAGAACTTCCCTCCTAAGCTCTATAAAATAATGGGTCCAAAAAGATCCATATGAAGCAGATACAGAATCCTAGGTGAATCACTCTTATTAACAGATTTAAAACTATTTTTAGTTTGCTTGCCTACTTGATAAGCCCTGCAAAGGCTTTCCTTCTTGTAGGGGCAAGATGGCAATCCTCTTACAAGATTGTCTTTTGATAACTTAGGAATATTTCTAAGGTTTACATGACCTAGTCTTTTATGCCAAAGAGTATTATTATTGCTGATTTGATTGAATAAACAAATTTATGAATTAGCAGAATTAAAATTGACTAGATAAATGTTTCCTTGTCTGAATCCTGTTAGAACAGTTTGACTGTTTAAATAAATAATGCATTGAGATTCAGAAAAGCAAACCTGATAGCCTGCATCATATAGCTTGCTTATTGATATGAGGTTATGTCTCAAACCACTCACATAGGCTGCCTTGCTGAATGTAACAGCTCCAATGAAGAAATCCCCATATCCTTCTGTCTGACCAAAGCTGGAATCACCAAAGATTACCTTTGGACCTAGATTGGACTTATAATTGATTAGCTTGTCCTTGCTTCCTGTCATGTACTTTGAGCACCCACTATCCAAGTACCACTTGTCCGGTGTGGTAGGATAGTTCTTTACCTGCAAGAAAACAAATTAAATGTTCTGGACCCAGGTGACCTTGGATCCTTGTCTCTTTTCATACTTGAAACTGGAAATAAAGGAACATACAGGTTGACATTTATAACCTAAGGAGTGAAATTTTCTAGGTGGAAGTACCTAATTTGAAAATGGATTAACATGTTTTGGTTTCTGGATATTGTTATTAAAATTTTTGTTATAGTTATGGTTTTGGTAAATATGATCTGAGTTTGACGATTTATATAGAGATCGTCGATCTGCATTCGACGACAAGTACTGATCTCATCGATCTCGGTTCACAGAATAATAGTTGCTACTATCTGTGTTCCACGATCGTCGATCTATGATCGACGATGTTTGATGATATCGTCGATCTACCTTTGCTGAGTAATTAAACACAATCTCTGGGTTGAGAGATCGTCGGTCGGCGTTCAACGACAAGTACTGTGATCGTCAATCTTGGTTCGACGATTTCTGTTTAGACTTATTTTTCTGATCTTGTTTCTTCTGCTTTTCTAGTTCAATTTGTTTTAATACCTTATTAACTTTTTCTACCTGCTCTGTATTCTTTTTACCTTTATCTGAAATAAAGTTTACTGGTTGAGATAAACTATTTTTCTTGATTATTGGTGGTTCACTAGATGAAACACCTAAACCTAGTTTACTCTTATTTAATCTAGCATTTAGGGTACTAGTGATTTTTACCATTTGTAGACTTTTTCCATTCAATGTTCCTTCAAGTTGTTTAGCTTTGCTTAGTTCAGTTTTCAGAAAAATGATTCGATTGCTATACTCAATTAATTCATCTTTCATTTTTAAATTTTCAGAGATTAAGTTTTCATATTCAGGTTGTCTTTCTCTGAGAAGTTTGATTTCCTTCTCAGATTTTATAAGATCATTACACAGTGATTTGAATTCTATTTTAAAATCTTCAGAATTAAAATCAAAAGATGATATTACCTGATCACAGTCTGAGTCTTCTCGTGAATCTTCTGCTTCTGATTCAGGGCTTGAAGCATTAATGGACATTAGACATAATTCTCTGGCCTTGGTTTCTTCCTCATCCTCACTGGAGCTGGAGGAGGAAGATTCTTCTTCTGTCTCACTCCTTGTGTCAGCTACAAAGCCCTTTTCTTTCCTTTTGTGTTTCCTGGATTCTTTTTCTTTTCTCCTTTCTTTGTGTTATTTTTCTGGTCACTCTGGTAGAATGTGTCCAGGCTTCCTGCAACAAAAGTATATAATTTCTTTAGTTGGAGTTTTATCATACCTTGGCTTGTCTTCATTTCTGGATGACTTCCTCCTGAGTCTTTTCTGCCCATTTTGAAGAACCTTTTGGCAAACAAACTCAATAGCTCTTCATTTGAAGGTGTTGCTTCTGATTCTTCAGAGGCTTTGAATGCAATGTTGTGCTCCTTCCTTGCTGGTGGAGGAGTCCTTTGTTCTATAGCTTCCCTGGATTTGATTAACTGCTCATAGGATTTGAGCTTTCCCAGGAGAGATTCTGTGGAAATCTCATTCAAGATTCTGGCCACTTTGATTTGCCAGATCTTGGAGTATCATGATCTTGGGAAGCACATTAAGATCTTGTCATTCAACTCTGTGAGAGATTGTCTTTATCTAAGGTCTTCAACTCACTGATGATGGAGCTTAATCGGTTATACATGTCACTGACAGATTCAGCTTCATCTTTCTTGAAATTCTCATACTGTGAGATGAGAGTTGATCATCTATCCTTTCTTTCATCTGCTGAGCTAGCAACCATCTAGTTGAGAGAATCCCAGAGTGCTATTGTAGAGGTGCATTCAACCATCTTTTGGAAGATATCATCTGACATGGTTTGAGCCAGAATGTTCATGGCCCTTGCATCAACAATCTTTGCCTTTTTTGGGCATCAGTATAATCTGGAGGTGGGACTGCACTAAGATTTGTTGAAGTTGAAGGAGTGGAGGCCACTGGAGTTGGTGGTCCTGTCAAGATAGAGTTGAAAATATCTTCATCAATAGAGTTCATATAAACCTTGATTCTTGTCTTCCAGATGCCAAACTTGTTTAGGTTGTATACTGGAGGTCTGGTGCTTGCATAATCTTTATTTTGTGCCATGGTTTATAAAAAAGAAAGAAGGAGAGAAGAGGATCTATCAAGGATCTTCAGTTTTAGGTGTTAGCCTGTTCAACCAATAGAAACTCACCCTCTGATACAAATTGAAAGTGAGGGGATAGATCAAATCTACTCTAGAGGGGGGGGGGGGTGAATAGAGTATTAAAAACTTTTAATTAATTTTTATAGCGGAATTAAAATAGGTGTTACTTATAAGTATAAGAGAAGTAAAACAAAAGCAATCACAACACAGCAAAAATAAAGAAAGATGAGCAACCAGACGACACATGAAAATTATAGTGGTTCCCAAAATCTGGGTACATCCACTCTTCTACCACCCTGGTAGGAATCCACTTAGGTTTTTGATTAGGTGCCCTATCAACACAAGATTTACTTCAGGTAGATCTAGAAACCCTTCAGGCTTTTGATCAGGTGCCTAAAAACAATTAGGTTTTTGATCAGGTGCCCTATCACCAAAGAGTTCACTTTTGAAGGGAGTAATAACCCTGTAAAAGAGAGGTAAAAGAAAATAGATGGCAGTCTTCTTTTTATCAAAGAAAATGAGAAGAATATGTGGATTTTGATGATATCAAAGCTCCCCTTGAAATGAAGAATGGTTAAGGAGTGAAATCTTTGCTCCAGGGTGTAAGTCTTCAATAGACTGGTGTTCTTGCTCTTCAGAGTCTGTAGAATGATGTTGATTTTTTGACTCTGTAGATTCCTGACAATTGAAAACTGAAGAAGACTCAAGATAGAGTTTTTGTTGTTCTTCTTCTGTTTCCTGAGAGAAATAAAAGTTCTTGAGAGCTGAGAGAAATTTTCAAGAGATTAGAGCTGTGACTGGAAAAATTCTCTCTGAGTATTTTTCTCTGTATCTTGATCAGTCAGAATGTCTGTATATCTTTCTCTAACTGAATATCTATCTCTCTTGTTCTTGAGGACTGGAATAAGAATGATATATCTCATTTGAATTTCAAAAACTATTCCTTTATTTACTGCAGAAATCGAGGAGAGAAACGGCTACTAATTCTTGCAATTAATTTTCTCCCCAACTGTCTTGGCAAATAAGTCAGAATAATAACTCTGTGAAATACCATAGTTAATGCTGTAAAGAAATGACTATATTCCTTGAGAATGTCAGTATTAACAACCAGAGATTATTTGACATAAATAGAATCAATGAAATAGGAAATAAATCTTCAAGACAGCTGCTGAAAATATAAGAAGTCGGACACAGAGAATGATCGTCGATCTGAGCTGGAAGATCGTCGAGCTGAGATCAACTATCTGCGATCTGAGATAACTGTGAACAAAAGAGAAATTGTCGACCTGAGCTCGTAGATCGTCGAGCTCAGTTCATAGACTAATCTCTGAGATCATCGATCAGAGATCGACGATTGTCGAGCTGAGTTCGACGAAAGTCGAACTGATATGAAATTCACAAATTTCTTCTGAGTCTGAGATCTTTGAGAGAAATCCAAAGCTGGTCTTGAGAAGTCTGACCTATAGAGACTAACTTAGACCTAAACCTTGACCCTGGCTATACATGTGGGTCAACAATCTAAGAGTGGTCCTAGCCCAAATCAAACAGGGGTTCCAACAAAGAGAATCTTGAGGTATCTTAAGGGTTTGTCAGATCTTGGCATATGTTACCTTAGAAATAGGGATTTTGATCTAATTGGATTTTCAGATACAGATTTTACAGGTTGCAAAGAAGATAGAAAAAGAACTACTGGAACCTGTCAGTTCTTAGGTAGAAGGCTAGTTTCTTGGAGCAGCAAGAAACAAACTAGTGTGGTTATATCCACTACTGAGTCGGAATATATATCATCAGACAACTGCTGTGCTCAGCTGTTGTGGATCCAACATCAGTTTCAGGATTACAACCTTCAGGTAAGTAAAACTCCTCTCTACTATGATTCTACTAGTTCTATTTCTATTGCTAGAAATCTTGTCTCACATAGCAGCACTAAGCATATAGAAATAAGATATCATTTTATTAGGGAGCATGTGGAGAAGGAAGACATCAGTCTTGAGTTTGTCCCCACAGACAAGCAAGTGGCTGATATCTTCACTAAGCCATTAGATTAAGTAAAGTTCAACACCCTCAAATTTGAGTTGGGTATGTTGAACTTGGCATAGCTTCAGCCACTCCCTTTTGCATTTTTTTGTGCAGGTATTGTTCCTCTTGCTGGACATATAGACTCCCAAGTAGTATCAGTTCACTGATGCTTCTACTGAGGGGGAGTAACTTACTTTGGAGAGAAGAGAAAAGGTCAGTAAATTGAAGGGACAGCCCCCATATGCCTATTCTACAGAAGTCAAAAAGGGGGAGAGAAGAGAGAAGGTCCTAGTAAGGGGGAGATATAGCAGATCAAGGGGGAGACATAGCCATACAGACAGGAGATGACAAAGGGGAAATAAATACATGTGGCACTCAAGTAAGTACAACAACCTTGCAGCAAAATAGGGGGAGTAAGTGAGGTACATTTACTTATAGCTTATCAGAATTTTGATTTTGATTTTGCTGTATAGGTTGTGTGTATCATTGACCAAGGAAAGAAAACCTTTTTGATAAGGGTTGATAAGGGTTTTCACTTCTTCAAATAGGGGGAGATTGTTGGGTCCATTGTTTCCAATGCTCCTGATTTGTGAGTAGTCAAACAGGTCAATGACACACACATCAACTGTATTTGATATGAATTTGAGGTCTTGAGTGCAGGTAGTCCATATCATATTGATTGGACATGTGGACACACTAAGTGGTTGATGGACATACCAAAAATCGCCTAAGTACACTGGTGTTGAGTGGAGCAAGCTCACTCAACACCAGAGGTATGGACTCAATAATATCTAGTAGAAAATTGGCTAAGTACAAAAGCATTCAGTGTAGTCTACTCACTCAATGCCATATAACATATAGCGTTGAGTGTAGTCTACTCACTCAATGCCATATAACATATAGCGTTGAGCCCGACTCAGCCTAATTGGAAGATAGCCAAAAATGTGGCTAAGTCCACAGACGTTGAGTGTAGTCTACTCACTCAATGCCATACAGCAAAAAGGCTATGAGTCAGGCTGAGTCAGTCTAAGCCAAGAGAAATTGGCTGAAATTTTGGCTAAGTCCATAAGCGTTTAGTGTGTCTACTCACTCAAAGCCATACAACTTTTAGCGTTGAGTGTTGCTGTGCCACTCAACTCCACAGAAAAGTTGGGTAAAATTTTCACTAAGTCCACATGCATTGAGTGTAGCTTACTCACTCAATGCCAGATAACAGAAAAATCTGTTAAGTAGTTTGGCATTGAGTGGAGCTTACTCTCTCAACGCCAAGGCGCATTAATATTTGTTAAGGCAAATAGCGTTGAGTGAGGTAAGCTCACTCAAAGCTCTCAACGCTCTCGACACTCTCAACGCCTTTGAGTAGAAATTTGGCTAAGTCCAAAAGCATGGATTGCTTTACTTTCGTCGAGCTCAGCTTTGTCGAATTGAGCTCAGCGATCGTCGAGCTGAGCTAAATTACTCAGTTTAGCCTGGAGTTCATCTAACTCAGTCCAGCCTTTCATCGATCCAAGTTTACAACTAAACTTTTGCATTCGTCGAGCTAAGCTCGACGTTCGTTGAACGGAGCTCAGCTTTTGTCGAGCTCAATACTTGGACAGAATTTTTGTCTAAGTGTTGTGGCATTGAGTGATACCCACTCACTCAACGCCTTTGGTTTGGATGATTGAATTTTGTCTAATTCAAGAGATGCTGGGTCATGCTGACGTCAACAAAGTAAAATTGTCAACCAAATTCAAATGGTGTGGAATTGCTGCCAGAGACATTGGCGGCCAGCTGTCATCATCTTCTACACTTTCCAAGGAATATTTCCATCATAAAGTGTTGGGGCCCACACGCAATAAGGATTCGTTAAATCAAATTTAAATTGAAGGGATGTGCTTGATGGCTTAATCTCAGCCATCCATCCTAGTGGTGGGCCTACTGCTCGATTGGACTTCAGAGTATAAAAGGAAGCAATAGGCCAGAGAAAACGAACCAACACAACCAAGAGAACAATCGATCCCTCTGCTAGGTTTTCTGAAAATGAGAAGAAGGGCGGGAGAACATCATCTTCTTACTCGTCATTTTCGTCGAGCCTGAAGAAGGAGTTCTGCACAGAGAACCTTGCTGGGAAGGAGATAGCTAGAGCAATTACAATTCGCATAGCAGGATCAGAATTCATTCTGAGGGAGCAGATCTACAAGTTTTGCATAAGGAAGGTTAGCTATTTGAAGAAAAAATGTACTGCCTACATCATTGTCTTCAACAACAAAAGGTTGGGCTTATGTCTGCTCAGTCCAGGAAGAAGAAGACACAGAGTTCTTGATCTGGTGTCTAATCATATAATTTTTCTCTATTTATTTCTTGTGTAAAGATTCTTGGTGAATCTGGAGTTGTAAGCCTGTTTTATAAAGGCTAAGGTCTTTGTGACCTATGTTTGGCTTTATGTCGGGTGAAAGGTCTTTGTGACCTGAGGGTTGGCTTAGTGCCTAATTGTTAGGTCTGTGTGACCTCTGTGGTCCTGCAGGATCTGTGTTGTAAGCTATTAAGTAGCTGAGTTTTGGAGAGAGAGACAAATCTAACACACTCTTAGATAGGTGCAAAGGGACAGTGAATGTACCCAAGATTGAGGAACCACTATAAAATTGTTGTGTCGACTGTGAATGTTCTTGAAAGCTGATAACTAACCTAATCACATGTACATAAATCTGATAATAAATTAGAAAAGGTAAAATTAAGACAAAAACCTATTCACCCCCCCCCCCTCTAGGTGTTTAGCTAACCTTGAAAACAAGACTTTCATAGACTTCACTCAACGCCTGTGGACTTAGCCACATTTCTGCATGTTTCTTCTTAGGCTTTCACTGCCTTAGTCTATCTCACAGTTTTTTGATGTATGGCGTTGAGTGAGTAGACTTCACTCAACGCATGTGGACTTAGACGCATTTTCAACTTACCAATTGTTAGGCTGAGACTATACTCAACGCTTTTACTCACATGGTGTTGAGTGAATAGACTTCACTCAATGCCTGTGAACTTAGGCGATTTCCAGCCTATCCAGCATCTTCCCTTGTATCTGGCATTGTGTGAACTGCCTTCACTCAACGCCTGTGGACTTAGACAGATTTCTGTCCCTCCATATCTTTACTTTGTGACCACCTGTGACATCACATGGAATACATGTCCTATCAATGTTTGAAGGACTAACCTCCACACATTGAACTTAAACTATATCAAATACAATTATGCACTTAGTATTGTTTGGGATGCCTTCTTCAAATCTAGGGAACATTGAGGGCAATATTCCCAACACCCTTGAAAGTAGCAATAGGTGGGAGTCAAAACCTAAAACTTTTCTTTTAGAATGGGCAAAGGACTGGTTTTCCCTATGCCCTCAAATGTACAGACACGAGGGAATCAAAATAATTACCTATTAAAAGTGGATGAGAACTAGTTTTTTAACAAAATCTACAACTGCCCCTTTTAGAAGTAGGAGAGCACTGGTTTGGGGAACATAAACTACAACGACCCATTTAGAAGTGACAGAAGATTGTGTTGGAACACCCTATTACTATTTGGACCAGGATGACTATATTTCTATAGGGATTGTGTGCTGTGACCTCCATGATGTTATAAAGGTCACATAGGCTAGTTAGAGTAGTCTTCAGCTCGACGCTTAGTCGACTTCAGCTCGACGCAGAGTCGACCTCTGCTCGACGCAGAGTCGACCTCAGCTCGACGCAGAGTCGACCTCAGCTCGACGTGGAGTCGACCTCAGCTCGACGTTCCGTCGAACCCAGTTCTACTTACTGAAAACTCTCTCTGGCCAACGTGTGTCGTGCTCAGATCGACGTTTTATTGTGAGCTCGACGCTTTTCAGACCGCCGTCAGTTTTGGATAGGAATTCAAATTCCTTCTGACAGACAATTAATGCTGAAGATTTATTGGCCGTTACAGCATATCTGGTGCATGGCTCAAGGAATTTTCTAAGGAATGTCTGCCTGTCATTTCCTTTGAGGCATGGACAGTTAAGGAAAGCAATTAATGCTGTCCTCCAACGGCTATCAAAGTGAAGGAAGAAGAAGACTCAAGTATATAATTCTTTTTCTTTCAATTCTAAAAACAGACACAGAGAATATACAGAACAGAAAGGAGAATAATAATACAAGACTTCAGATCTCTTTTCTCTCTGTGACATTGTGTTGAAAAGCTAACTCACAGAAAATCTGATTGCTTCAGACACCTCCATCCAACTCTATTGGATCATCCTTTGCTGGAGCAAATCAGATCTTTGAAGACCTGTCACCCTTGTGCAGAGCTCTCCTTCCTGAACCTCATCTTGATCTCAGGGGGAGCTTTGACAACAACTTCAGATCCACTTCTGCTTCTCTTTGCTTGTTGAATAGAGAAGACAACATCATCTCTTTTTCTTTTTCTTTCTGTACAGGGTTTTAACTCCCTTCAAAAGTTACTTTTGGTTTTGCTGAAACCTGGTCAAAATCAGCTCTGTTGGTTTGTGAGAACCTGATCAAAAACTCTCTGGTGCTCAAGACACCTGATCAACTCATCTTGAAGTGGATTCCTATCAAGGGTGATAGAAGAGTGGATGTACCCAGATTTGGGGAACCACTATAGCTCCTTGTGTCGTCTGGATTGCTTATGCTCCTTGTGTTTTGCTTTGTGCTGTGAATTCCTTTTTACTCTGATTATTTACTCTAGCACCTTACACTAAGTAAATTCAAACCTTCTCTACACACAAGTTTTTATTTGGAAAATTATTTTAAATAACTCTATTCACCCCCCTCTAGAGTTAGGAGTGATCTTATCCTGCACTTTCAATTGGTATCAGAGGGAGGTTGATCATTTATACAGGCTAACCCCTGGATCAAAAGATCCCTGATAAGATCATTTCTCTCAAAGGATTATTTTCCTTAGTTTTACTTCTCTTTAAAATTCATGGCACAAAACAAGGACCTTGCTAGCACCAGACCTCCTATGTGCAATCTATCTAAGTTTGCAATATGGAAGGCAAGGATTAGGCTTTACATGAACTCTTTTGATGAAGACATTTTTAACTCTGTGTTGACAGATTGTCCAAGACCTCCCACAGGAACAAGCACATCAGCTGTTCCTCCTCCTTCAGGAACTGATGCTGATATAAAGAAGTGGAAGGCAGCAGATGCTAAAGCCATGAACATCTTGGCTCAAACCATGTCAGATGACATTTTCCAGAAGGTAGTTGAATGCACTACTGCTAAAGCAATCTGGGAAAAGCTGTCAGAAATTGTATTAGGTTCTGCAGATGAAAGAAAGGATAGGAGATCCTACCTGATCACCCAGTATGAGAATTTCAAGAAGGCAGAGTCTGAGTCAGTTGCTGACATGTACAACAGACTGAGTCTGATCATAAGTGAGCTTAGATCACTAGAGAAGGACATATCTCTCACTGAGATAAATGACAAAATACTGACTTGTTTCCCTAGCTCTTGGGACTCAAGAATATGGTCAATTAAAGATGGAAGAAATGTCTGTGAGTTATCCACAGAAGCTCTTCTAGGGAAGCTCAAGAGTTATGAGCAATTCATTAAGAAGAGAGAAGAAGAGCAGAAGACATCCACACCAACAGAAAAGGTTGAGAAAATCATTGCCTTCAAAGCACAGGAAGAAGAACCTAAAGAAAAGGTGTTGGGAAATGAAGAGCTTATGAGCCTACTGGTCAAAAGGTTCAATAAGCTAAATAAAAGGAAATTCAGAAGATGGTCATCCAAAGACAAAGACAAGCCAAGGTATGACAGATCTAATAATAAAGATATTATCTGCTTTGGCTGCAGGAAACCAGGACACATCTTCCCAAACTGTCCAGAAAATCAAGACAAGGACAGAAGGGACAAAAAGGAAAGAAAGGATAAAAGGAAGGATAAGGAGTCAAGGAAATACCATGACAAGCCTTCCTCCAGCAACAGCAAGCACACCAGAAAAGGATTTGTGGCTGAATCCTGGAGTGACTCAAATGAGTCTGATTCATCATCCAGCTCTAGTGATGATGAGGATGATGCAGAAGAAAAAGGATTCTGCATGATGGCCATCAGTGCATCTCAAAAGAACACTGATTCAGAGCCTGATGCTGACTACCCATCTGATCAGGAACTTACTGAGGATCAGGTAATAGATTCATTTGACTTTACTTCTGATGATTTCAAATCTGAGTTTAAATCTATGTGCATTGACTTGATTGAGTCTCAAAAGCTGATTAAAACTCTAAATGAACAATTAATTGAATGCAAATCCATTAACTCAGATAATCTTAGACTCTTAGAAGAGTTGAAGCAGTGTGGGGAGGAGATAGCTTCACTGAAAAGTGAGCTATCTAAGGCCAAACAATTTGAAGAAACCCTTAATGGGAGAAGTATCAAATTGATGGACATCACAAGTACAGTGAACTCAAGATTGAATGGTTCACTGGGCTTGGGTGCTTCATCCAGCCAACCCATAGTGCTAACAACTCCAATCAAATTTACCAGTGAGAAAGGTAAAGGAGTCTTGATAGTGGCTAGGAAGAATGCTGACTTAACCCAGGAAACTGGACAAAAAGCGTCGAACGAAGCTCGACGGACGTCGACCAGAGCTCGACGTAATCGCAAGAAAACGTCGAACTCAGGTCGACGCCTTCTACCCTCTGAACAATGCAAGCCTTCGCCGTCGAACGGAGCTCGACGCACTCACCAGAGTCCGTCGACCGAAGCTCGACGTGCATCGAGCCAAGCTCAGAGCAAAAGTCATTTCTCAGGGGTTAATTCAAAATTCAATTCTAGCTCTACATCTCATCACTTTAACCCTTATACTGAATGGATAATACCTCCTAGGAGATATCATCCTGCAGGCTATAAGAGTCAACCAGAGATGTCCTTCATTTCAGAATTTAAGGGATATCAACCTAGGCCCAAGGTTAACTGGGTCAAAAACAAATAAGCTGTTTTTGTGCAGGTGAAGACCTATCCAGCATCAAACCATCAATGGTATCTGGATAGTGGGTGCTCAAAGCACATGACAGGGGACAAGGACAACTTCACTTCCTTCAAAGCCAAGCTTGGACCCAAAGTAATTTTTGGAGACTCAAGCTTTGGAACTACAAAAGGGTATGGTGCAGTCAAAATTGGCCCAGTCACATTCAAGAAGGTGGCATATGTTGAAGGACTCAAGCACAACTTGATAAGTATCAGTCAATTGTGTGATGAAGGATATCAAGTAACCTTTAACAAAGCCATATGCAAAGTCCAGTCAGTGGACAACACAACTGTGTTGACAGGTAACAGAAGAGGTAACATTTACTTAGTGGATTTTCATTCACCTGCAGTAGATATTTGCCTGTTTAACTCCATTTCAAAACCAAACATCTTGTGGCATAAAAGATTAGGACATGTGAACCTTAGAACCATTGCTAAGTTATCCCAAGACAACCTTGTTAGAGGACTACCTTCTGGTCCCTACAGGAAGGAAGGACTTTGCAAGGCCTGTCAATTAGGCATGCAAACTAAAAACAGTTTCAAGTCACTTAATAAGAGTGACTCACCTAGAATTTTGTACTTACTGCACATGGACCTTTTTGGACCAATTAATGTACAAAGCCTAGGAGGGAAATCTTATGCTTTAGTAATTGTAGATGACTTCTCAAGATTCACTTGGGTGTTCTTTCTGAGGAAGAAGTCTGATAACTTCAAGATTTTGACAGATTTTCTCAAAGGCATACAGATTGAGTTCAATACTCACATTGCCCTGATCAGAAGTGATCATGGGACAGAGTTTGATTATCTTCTTATGCTAGAGTTCTGCCAGAATGAAGGTATCAGGCATACTTTCTCAGCTCCCAGAACTCCTCAACAAAATGAGGTAGTTGAAAGGAAAAACAGAACCCTTATTGAATCTGCCACAACATTGTTGACAGATGCTCACCTTCCTCTAACCTTTTGGGCAGAGGCTGTGAACACCTCCAACTATATTCTGAATAGAAGCCTGATACATAAGCTAAAGGGTAAGACTCCCTATGAGTTACTCAAAGGGAAGAAACCTAAAGTAAACTACTTCAAAATTTTTGGTTGCATTTGTTTCATTCACAATAATGACAAGAAATACCTAGCTAAATTTGAAGCCAAAGCTGATGAAGGAGTGTTTCTGGGGTACTCCTTGACTAGCAAGGCTTATAGGGTTTTTAACAAGTGCACAAATAAAATTGAAGAATCCATGCATGTTACATTTGATGAAACTAACATGTTTTATAAGGAGAAGGAGACTTCTACCATAAGCAATTTGCAGGAACATTCAATTTCAGAAAATCTGAAGCAGCTTACCATCACAGACAAAGGGTCATCACCTTCACCAATTCAACAAGTCACTGAACTTAGTGACAATGAAGAGGAATTTCAAGTTCTGGAAAGTTCAAAGGGCCAACAGAGTGAAGAACCAGTTGTTGTTCCACAAGAGGAAACAACAACACAGGTTGGTGCATCATCAACACCCCTTGTTGATCTAGCAACAACAAGAGATCACCCAATCTCACAAGTAATTGGAGATATCTCAGTGGGTGTGCAAACAAGGAATCAAGTCAATCAAAATATTATGCACACCTGCTTTCTTTCTCAAATTGAGCCTCAAACCATACAAGATGCAGAGCAAGATCCAAACTGGATCATTGCAATGCAAGAAGAGTTGAATCAATTTGGGAGGAATAAAGTTTGGGAATTAGTACCAAGACCAAGGAACCAGCAAATTGTTGGAACAAAATGGGTATTCAGGAACAAATTGGATGATCAAGGAATAATTGTGAGAAACAAGGCAAGACTTGTTGCACAAGGATATTGCCAAGAAGAAGGAATTGATTATGACCAAACCTTTGCACCAGTTGCAAGGTTGGAGGCCATAAGAATCTTCCTTGCATATGCAGCTCACAAGAGATTCAAAGTATATCAGATGGATGTCAAGAGTGCATTCCTCAATGGAGACATCAAGGAAGAAGTCTATGTAAAGCAACCTCCAGGTTTTATCTCTCCAACTTTTCCTGATCATGTATTCAAATTGCATAAAGCTTTATATGGTCTCAAGCAAGCTCCTAGAGCATGGTATGAGACCTTAGCTTGTTTTCTGTTGGAAAATGATTTTAAAAGGGGTAGAGTAGACCAAACTCTTTTTGTTAGAACCCATAGGTCCCACACCCTACTAGTACAAGTTTATGTAGACGACATCATATTTGGGTCTACTGATTCAAACTTATGCAAAAAGTTCTCACAACTTATGCACTCAAAGTTTGAAATGAGTAGCATGGGTGAGCTTGCTTTCTTTCTTGGATTGCAAGTTAAACAACATGTGGATGGCATTTTCATCTCTCAAACCAAGTATGCAAGAGAACTGGTTAAGAAATTTGGAATGTCTGAAGCATCTTCCATGAAAACACCTATGCCTACAAATGCTGTTTTAGATACTGATGAATCTGGAAAACCAGTTGATCAGACAAACTATAGAGCAATCATTGGCTCATTACTTTATCTAACAGCTACTAGACCAGATATAATGTTTGCTACATGCATTTGTGCTAGATTCCAAGTAAGCCCTAGAGAGTCCCACCTCACATTAGTTAAGAGGATTCTTAGGTATGTAAAAAGTTGTCCTAATCTAGGTCTCTGGTATCCACATGACTCAGGATTTGATCTAACTGGATTTTCAGATTCTGATTATGCTGGATGTAGAGTAGACAGGAAAAGCACCAGTGGAACTTGTCAATTCCTTGGTGATAGACTTGTCTCCTGGTTCTGTAAGAAACAAACCTCTGTGTCCACATCAACTGCTGAAGCTGAGTATATGGCTGCAGGCAGTTGTTGCTCACAGATTTTGTGGATTCAAAACCAGCTCCTAGACTATGGCTACAACTTAGAGATGTCTAAAATCTTTTGTGATAATACCAGTGCAATATCAATTGCACAAAATCCAGTTCTCCATAGTAGGACTAAGCACATAGAAATCAGACATCACTTCTTAAGAGATAATGTAGAAAAGAAGAAAATTGCACTAGAATACATTTCCACTGAATTACAGAGAGGAGATATTTTCACCAAACCCTTGGATGAAAAGAAGCACTTCTTTTTCCTCAATCAGTTGGGAATGCTAGATGGAGACAGCTTAAAATAAAACTCCAAGATTTTGAAACCCATAACAAACAGGAATAGGAAAAATTTCATTTCAAAATTTCCTGTCTGAGTGGTTGTTCTGAGCTCTGAACTACGCTCGACGCTGCGTCGAACGGAGATCGACGGTCCGTCGCCCTCAAAAGCGTCGAACGTCGAACTCAGCTTCTAGCGTCGAACTGAGTTCACAGCTCCCTGGCTTCTTGAGTTTCTCTCTCCCCGGTCGACGTCTTCGTTCAACGTCGACCTGAGCTCGACGTTAGCTTCAGCCAAAGCGTCGAACATCGACCTAAGCTGGACGCTGTTGAGTCGTTTCAGTTCTCCTAGAGCCCTTGAGCGTCGAACTGAGCTCGACGTTCTTTCCTTTTCTGCGTCGAACCCTAAGTATAAAATCATTTTTTCTCCGTCGTTCGCAGTTGCGCATTCATATTTCTCTGCTCAAGCTTTCTCCCTCCAAATACTATACTTTTGATCTTGGAAGGTATTCTTTCTTTTGCAGGACAATGACAATCACAGCAGGAGCTCTGGCGGCCATGAAGTTCGACTCTGGTTTCGACATTGACTTCGATTCGTTTGATGGATCTCCACAACACTTTCTGGATATACTGAATCTTTTCAAGGAGCAGCAACTAGTCCACTTTATGTCTACCAGGATACCCCTTCCAGAATCAGAAATTAAAGAATGGTGTCTTACAGCAATCGTTTCAGATAACAACTCTTTGACTGGGAAGATTTCAGGAATTGAGGTAGCCATCTCACCTCAAGTCATTACAGAAGCTTTCAACTTTGCTGCTGGAGATGATGACATAGAACTATCAGTGGAAGAATATACTTTGATGCTGGACAGGATGGGGCATGCTGCTGGTAACCCCTCTAAACTTCTTAAAATTAACCTAGCAATTGAGTATAGGTTATTGGCAGATATAACTGGAAAAGTGATCTGTGCAAAGAGGACTGCACATGATGCAATAACAAGGCATCAGTTTTGCCTTATGGCTGCACTAATGGATAAGAAACATCCCAACTGGGGATTAATTGTGTTTGAAATGCTTAAGAAAAAGTTGGATAAAAACTCTGTCCATTTTGGAAGAGTTCTTGGGTTGATCCTCAACCACTGCTGCCCCCAACTGCTTGTGTCCTCAAAGAAGCACATCAATGCTTCCAAGAGGCTCACATGTGCTCTAATTGGCAAATGGGACAGGAGAATTGTGAATCCCAGGGCTGCTGCAGCAATGAAATCTTCTGCAGACACCAGGACTGTAGAGGTCTCTCACCCTCAGTCCACTGGTCCAGAAGTAGGGACCATGCCAGCCCCCTCTCTCACCCTTCCATCCACCTTCATCCCCTCAACCACAATTATCTCATCCTCTCAGACTCTCCCCTCCTCCATATCTATCATTGCCTCCTCTCTTCCACCTCTCACTACTTTCCTCCCCATAAACTTGGATTCCAACCCTCATGAGGATCTCTTTTCTTTTGACATGCATGAAGACTCCTTCATGGATGCCTCTACCTCCTCTCCTCATGACTTCCTCCATCCCTCTACTTTTTCAGACTTACTATTCTCCTCCATTCAGGAACCAGTTACACCTCCACTGTCTACACCACCCTCTTCCTCCTCTACATTCTCAGTTTCTGCTACTCCATCTACCTCTACTCAAGTTCCCCTTGAGCAAGTAGCTCTCCTCCCCCTAGCCAATCAAATTTTTGACCTTCTGTCTCCAAGGCTCTCCTCCCTCCTGGATGCCAAGTTGGCTCCTCTCATTCTTTCCCTGAGCACTCTTTCTGCCTCTGTATCCTCCCTCTCCTCTCAGTTGGCATGCCCTTCTTCTGGGGGCCTAGAGTCAGCTGCCACTGATTCTAGGCAGGGGGAGATGTCAGCAGAAGAAGAGCTGCCTCCTTCTTCAGTTCAGCTTGCTCAGACTTATTCAGAGACAGTATCAGTTGCTTGTTCAGAGACAGTGTCTGTTGCAGAAGATCAAATAGTATCTGAGGCACCTCCTCCAGCTTCTGTTCAGAGCTCCTCCCCTCCAGCCCAGCTACAAGAAGATCTGTCCAGGGCTATTGTCCCTTTTCAGAAGGCCTTGACTTCTGATATAGCAGTGGTAGCAGTGGCTCCTGCTAGTGTTGAAATTGATTTGCTAGCTCCTGTTGAGACTTCAGGTGAAGTGATTGAGACACCTGATGCTGCAGAGGCCCATATCTCCCAAGCCCTTCAGGAACCAGCCTCTTCAGCCTCTATGGCTCCTGAGGCCGTGCCTTCTCCTACAGTGGTTGCTTCCTCCTCCCCACTGACAGCAGAGCTTCCTTCAGTCTCCTCCTCAGCAGCTCCAGCCTCCATCAGCTTTCCCATCTCCAAAAGAAAGTATATAGATCCATATGAAGAATCACAAAGTTCTGAAGATGAGTTTGCTACAGATTCTGATGACTCCTCTGCAACTATTGCAAGGAAGAGGAAAGCCAGATCAAAAGCCATGAAAAGAGTACCTCCTGCCAGAGCTACAGATCATGACATTCCCTATTACATCAAATATAATTGTGAAATCACAGAGCCATGGATGCAGTACTCTCAGAATCAGAGAAAAGCTATGAAACAGAAGAGAAAATTCAATGAGGGACCATCTAAACCAGTCCATCAGCCTCCACCTCCACCTCCTCCAGATGCAGGTGCAGGTACTGGTCTATCTTCCTCTTCAGCACCTTCAGCTCTACATGGAAAGACTTATCAAGCCAGAAGACATCAAGGAGATAGCTAGCAAAGGGGAGGTCAACAAAGAGGAAATTATAGAGGCAGGCAGTCCAGAGGAAGATCAGGCTCTCAACCTTATCAAAGGGGAGGAGCCATTGATCCAACCTCTGGGCCCTATCCTTACAGGCCTAGAGTTGACCTCACCCCAAGAACTTCTCAAGAAACATCCTCTAACAAATTTGAACCTGCAGTACCCTTTGAAGATCCTACCAAAACTCCTGCTTACTGGAAAGCTAGGATGACAGAAATGGCTGCTCTAAATGAAATTAACAAAGCCAGAGAAAGAGGACTGGACACCTCTCATATCAGTACTATGTCAGAACAAAGAAGAGAGGAATTGGAAAAGTATAGCTCAAAGAAATTTTTTGATTCAGACAGATACATGGAACTCCACCCTGCAGCTGTACCACCCAGTGCTAGAGATCAAAAGTCTTTAGGTGCAGCTGATGACTACAGATCCAAAAAGGAAGCTTCCAATCCAAACAGAGAAATCATCTTCAAAAAGAGTGATCAAGACAAAGCATCAAAGGACAAGTAAAGTAAGGTATTCTAACACTTTCTATATACTGGACTCAGGACATTTGAACAATTCTGCTGCTATATAGTGTTTTATATATGCTGCTTATTATTCTGTCATGTCTGGCTGTATTATTTTGTGTTGTATCTGCTTTATTTTTTTCTTTGAATCCCTAAAATTCATGTAAATAGTAATCCTAATCCAAATAGGGGGAGATTGTTGGAACACCCTATTACTATTTGGACCAGGATGACTATATTTCTATAGGGATTGTGTGCTGTGACCTCCATGATGTTATAAAGGTCACATAGGCTAGTTAGAGTAGTCTTCAGCTCGACGCTTAGTCGACTTCAGCTCGATGCAGAGTCGACCTCTGCTCGACGCAGAGTCGACCTCAGCTCGACGCAGAGTCGACCTCAGCTCGACGTGGAGTCGACCTCAGCTCGACGTTCCGTCGAACCCAGTTCTACTTACTGAAAACTCTCTCTGGCCGACGTGTGTCGTGCTCAGATCGACGTTTTATTGTGAGCTCGACGCTTTTCAGACCGCCGTCAGTTTTGGATAGGAATTAAAATTCCTTCTGACAGACAATTAATGCTGAAGATTTATTGGCCGTTACAGCATATCTGGTGCATGGCTCAAGGAATTTTCTAAGGAATGTCTGCCTGTCATTTCCTTTGAGGCATGGACAGTTAAGGAAAGCAATTAATGCTGTCCTCCAACGGCTATCAAAGTGAAGGAAGAAGAAGACTCAAGTATATAATTCTTTTTCTTTCAATTCTAAAAACAGACACAGAGAATATACAGAACAGAAAGGAGAATAACAATACAAGACTTCAGATCTCTTTTCTCTCTGTGACATTGTGTTGAAAAGCTAACTCACAGAAAATCTGATTGCTTCAGACACCTCCATCCAACTCTATTGGATCATCCTTTGCTGGAGCAAATCAGATCTTTGAAGACCTGTCACCCTTGTGCAGAGCTCTCCTTCCTGAACCTCATCTTGATCTCAGGGGGAGCTTTGACAACAACTTCAGATCCACTTCTGCTTCTCTTTGCTTGTTGAATAGAGAAGACAACATCATCTCTTTTTCTTTTTCTTTCTGTACAGGGTTTTAACTCCCTTCAAAAGTTACTTTTGGTTTTGCTGAAACCTGGTCAAAATCAGCTCTGTTGGTTTGTGAGAACCTGATCAAAAACTCTCTGGTGCTCAAGACACCTGATCAACTCATCTTGAAGTGGATTCCTATCAAGGGTGATAGAAGAGTGGATGTACCCAGATTTGGGGAACCACTATAGCTCCTTGTGTCGTCTGGATTGCTTATGCTCCTTATGTTTTGCTTTGTGCTGTGAATTCCTTTTTACTCTGATTATTTACTCTAGCACCTTACACTAAGTAAATTCAAACCTTCTCTACACACAAGTTTTTATTTGAAAAATTATTTTAAATAACTCTATTCACCCCCCTCTAGAGTTAAGAGTGATCTTATCCTGCACTTTCAGATTGATTTGACAAACACAACCTAAAACTGCCCTTTTAGAAGTGATAAAGGACTTGTTTGGGTAACACAACCTAGAACTGTTATTATAGAAGTGGCAGAGGACCTGGAAATGCCATTTTAGAAGTGGGAGAGCACTCTGTGGGAATACACGTTTGACATCTCTTGGTTTGAGAATAACAAATCTCATTATGTATTTGATCTTGCTTGCCTTGTGTTTATAGTGTAAAGTAACTACAAGTACAATACAACTCTATATGCGTACATAAAATGCGATGCAGAATGAAGACCGTGCTTTGAATTGAGGGCTACCACGGGGAAGTAATATCTATAGCATGCGGTAGTGTTGAATACTGAGGGGTACCTGTCAAATTGCATTTGAATGCAAGGATTGGCCATAGCAAAGTTCATCTTTAGCAAGTATTACAGTGATGCTCTAACGATAACGCTTTGCAGTAACATATGGCATGCCTAACAATCAACAGTGGATTGAGGAGGCAAAAAGGTAAAGAAGTTAGCGCGGCACGCTAGCTCAAACTACGGCGCGGTAGGTGTTGCCAAAAATGAAGAACTATGTCTACCATGTCTGCCTCGAACCGTGTGCCTAAAGGTTTCCTTTACAGATACCACGAAACGATAGCCTTACCTGCGTCGGTAGCTCACATACTATATTTAATGACCACATTTTCTCCCTCGAAGACATCAATGTCGAATAACGAGAGCACCAGTACTTCAAATTATTTCCAGAGGCTCATCTCCTTATTCCAAAGGACTCCCTTGGGTAAGAACGAAAATCAAATGGAGAAATTGAAGGTGAAGCGCATCAATGATTATTCTACATGAGGGGTGAATGCATTAACAATGATGATCTATCTCGCGCCTTCATCTTGACCTTCAGAAGTTCTTCATAGAGAGTTTCTACTGATTATTTTACATCTCTAAACTTGTAATCTCTTCTTATTTTGGATATTACTTTTGTATCGTTAGTGGAATTCGTCGTAGGTGTTGGCGACTAGGTCGTGTGCGGCTTAGGGAGAAATATTCTGCGGATGCTGGTGACTATATCTAAGGTTTAGATCTAGGGGAGGCTTGAGGCCTATCTAGGAAGAGATAGGCTAGAACCAACCGTTCCTTGGGAGAATGGTCAGTATAAAAGACAAAAAAGAGTTTTACGTTTATCTCCTTGATTTCCAGCGGCACAGAAACCAACTTTTTTGTAATCAATTGTTTATGAAATATAATCATACCTTTCTTTGTTTTAATAAACTGATTCTATCCTGTAAAATATTTTTGAATAATATTTTTATTCAATGTTTTAAAGTTAATTTATCCTTCCCCCACCCACTTGAAGGGCACCAGTAGATCAGACAGATTGGTTTAGGGAACACAACCTACAACAACAATTTTAAAAGTGACAGAGGACTGGTTTGACCTGCGTCTTTGAATGTAGATTCCAAGTGTAGATCTACATTACTCTAAAAATCACAGACAACACGTAAAAAGCTAAGAAAGTTAAACACAACTATAGATTATGGGAAAAGCGCTTGTCATATGAAAGTCCTCAAACATAATTGTTCTACCGGGCCCAATGCAGGCCCACCTAGGAACGAGGCCCTGACGAAAAAATCCCACAAATTCCGGCAAACACTACGATGAATAGCAGCACAAGACATTCTTGTTTGCGTACCTAGAGCTAATTACAATGCACACCAAATAACATCAATGATTTGGGTTATCGCCAATGGTAAGCTTCACTCAGCATGCCAATATAGAAAATTCACGGACCTATTTACAAAATTTAACAAAAATGGAAAAATATATGAAGATATACACCACCAATGAAAATGACAGTATATTTAGGCTCCGTTTGAGAGGACTTATTTTCACCGGTCAAGCGGTTAAGACCGCATGAACCCGACCTTAATTATTGTCTGATTCATGCGGTTGTAACCGCTTGACCGGTGAAAATAAGTCCCCCCAAACGGAGCCTTAGTCAAAATTGGTGAGATATTGTCGTATTAATGACAACAAATCTTCTGATAACAAGCTGAAAATATTTACAAATCACTTGATACATATGATATGGGGCTCAAATATGGCACAATAATTCTCACAGCACATGCACAAAAATCACGTTAAAATCCTCACCTAGAAAGATACGGCTTTCAAGAGAAATTTTTGGGTTTGTTTTCTCGAGGCATAACATCCGAAAATTTGGTGGCATTTGATGGGATTCCCGAAAAAAATAGTCGACCTGGAGATTTCTTGTCGCGACCTCGTCCGACTCGACCAACCGAATCAAGCACGCTTGTTCCTGCGCAATTAAGTCCCTTTGACCCCTCAAACATACGCTGGAACATCCTAGCGGTGAAGGGGGGCATGAGGTTGCGAGTGAATGTCCCGCATGCGCTGAACGCATGCTCGCAAGCCGGGCGTGCAAACCGCGTGTGCGTGCATGCCACGTGCTCCAACGTGCCATTCGTGCCGCACGCACCCCCGCCTCACCCTAGCTAGAAGGACGCATGCTCCCGCAGAGCGCTCCGATCCACTACATGCATCCTCGCGCACTGCGGGAGCAACTTCCCTGCTGCGTGCGCTCATGCGTGCCTTCCGTTGCACATCCCGCGACTGCTCACCGCAAACGTATGTTGTCACCATCATCAACGCCTCCTGCCACTGTCGTCGTCCTTCTGGCGTAACTGATCGGGGTACTCGAGCTACTTGGGGGGGGGGGGGGGGGACGCGAGGTCACCATATCCTCAACATTGATGATCTGAGGCACCAAAATTACGTGTTCTTAATCGTCTGTTGAATAGTCAAGAGAGCGCAATTACTAGTAGATTTCGTTGAAGTTGGGCCTGACCTTATGATTTTTCTCTTTCCAGATTTTTCGCGTAAAAAACTTACTATTTGATATTAGTTCTCTGTTTTGACTGTTTGCGCATTCGGCTAACTCCCGAAGCCTACCTTGTAACATTTTCTTCTCAAAAGAGTTCATTTCACTTATGATTATTAGCGAATAGAGTTGTCACTTAAAACCGAGAATCATAAACCGACCCGGAATCACAAAGAATTGGATCGAGCCGTTTGTGAATTATTAAGGTTCTGATTTAAATTTTGGAACTGTAAACAAAAATGATTCGGGATCAGTTCTTTCATTTTATTATTCGAACCGGAACCGAAATTGGAATCGAACCGCAATCCATTTATTATTATTCTTTATAAAATATACTTATTATTAAAATTATTACAATATTAATAATATATATTTATTATATATACCAAGACTTTGCCTATATCAGCCATTAGATTGCAAGGCCTTCCAATTACAGCGGGATTCAAATATTGATATACAGGTCACGCGACATTAAGGCTCCGTATGGGAGGACTTATTTTCACCGGTCAAGCGGTTACGTCCACATGAATCTGACCTTAATTAAGGTCCGGTTCATGCGGTCGTAACCGCTTGACCGGTGAAAATAAGTCCCCCCAAACGAAACCTAAGTCATTTCCTTGATCCTCTGCGCCAAAGGCTTTAGAGTGTATCTTTAGCACGGTTTTAAAGTAATTCAATGGAAATGTATATTTGCATTAAGCTTTATACCATCCGAGCATTTATTTGCCTACAAGAGAAATTCATATTATCATCCATGTGAAAAGGTAAAATAAATAATTAAATTAAATTTAATTAAAATGTTATGGTATTAGTTATCATGCTTATATTAATTAATTTTTTGCTCCCAGAATATATATACTATACTATAGTATTTATAAGTACCGCAGTGCATATATTATTAAAATGCAGATATATAATTTTTTTTGCAATTATAAACTATTTAATAAAATATAACTACATAAAGCAGTTATCAAAAATATTAATTAGTAATTTAAATTATTTATAACAATTATTAGACTTCCCAGAAATCGATAGATAAACTATTAAAGAGGTAGAGTGGTGAACTGGTGATAGCATATAAGAGCTAAATTTTGAGATTTAGGCTCCAATTGGAGGCGAAATTTTTCGATCCGGTGTCCGTTTGGAAATCTAAGTCCGGGTTTAATCCTGTAGCGACACGTGGCGCGATCACAGCGGCACAAGAAATCCCGTTATTTTTCTTCCTTCTTCCGTCGTTTATTCTTCATCTCCTGCAAAATTATTCGAACCAACTGTGCTCCAACGAACTGTGCTCGGAACTCCGGCGAACTGTGCTCGGAACTCCGGCGAACTGTGCTGGAAACTTACCGTCTTCCTGCGCATCCTCGCCGTCATCCTACCGAAGTCCGTTTCTACAGCCTCTCGTTCGAATATCCTCTACATGTCAGTTCCTGCCCTTGTTTTAGGGTTTCCTTGCTTACATCCTGCAATGCCTGACCGTGGCGATGGAAGACGATCTCGCCATGATCTGTATAACGATCTCCTGGGAGATCACAAGTGTTTTACACCATGGAGATCACTTTTGATCTCCATGGAGATCACTTTTGATCTCCATGGAGATCACTTTTGATCTCCATGAAAATCATTTTTATCGCCTAGGAGATCATTTCTGATTTCCTTGTCAGAAAATCATTTTGATCTACCAGGAGATCAAAAATGATCTCCTGGGAGATCAAGATTGATTTCCTGGGAGATCAAGAATGATCTCCTTGGAGATCAAAAGTGATCTCCCAGGAGTGCAACATTTATTTGCATGAATATTACACTCGATTTCCTAGAAGATCATTTTTGATCTCCTTGGAGATTAAAAATGATCTCCACACAGATAATAAGTTTTCTCTTGTCGAAAAATCATTTTGATTGCCTAGGCCGTTGAAAGTCGAAATTTTTCGAGGGTTCACGACAATGACGAAGAAGAATGGGCAATTATTCGTGAGAAGGATTAGATTTAGCTCCTGGTTATAAATTTTGCGCGGGAGAAACAGAAGAAACGGCGGAAGAAGAAGAGAAATATCGTGATTTAATGTGTCGCTGTGATCGCGCCACGTGTCGCTACAGGATTAAACCCGGGCGGAGATTTAGGGACGGAGCCTGGTCGTAATAATCTCTCATCCCGCCGTTGTCTTCTGATCGGGAAAGGAGAAAGTGACACGCCGCCCGTGATCAGTTCGGGAAGGAGAAGTCCGCCGGTTTTGATTAGGAATAGAGAAAACAGGTCGCCGCTGCTGAAGTTTCGCAGATCCGCCGTCTGGAGATCGCCGCTTCGGAAATTTTCTCCCGTGCGCTGTTCTCTCGTTCCGACGCCGCATGGAACCGAAAAAAACCTTTTTTTCTTTTTTGGTTTTCGTCCCGATGCTCAGGCCGACCGGATCGTGAAGAGGAAGTTTTCATCGCCGCTGCCTTCGATCGTAACATGGACGATCGATTGTCGTTGCCGCAGCTCTCAATTGCCGCTGTTGCGTGGTCGACGATAGGGAGGAAGAAGCCCGCCGCCGTTGTTGCCAATCGGGAGGGAAAAAAAATATTTTTTGCGTCCAGTGACCGCCGCTGATAGGGAAAAGCCCAGCGCTCCCAATTGCTGAGATGGAAAGCACTCGTTGCCCCTTGTTTTTCTGCTGACGACAGAAAGAGAATATTTGGCATGTTATTCCAATCGTGATTTACTACCAATCTTGTTGTCTTTGTTGGGGTTTGACTATGTTGACCGGGACAACTAGTCAAATTTTATTATTTATTATATGTTGTTATGAGTTTAATGTTAGGAGGTGGTAGTTAGGAGTGACATTTATTGTAGTATCACTTGGCGTTTTCTGGTTGGTTGCTCTAGCCAATAAATAGGCATGTATGTATTACTTTGAAAGTTGCTGAAAAATAGAGAAAAGGTTCTCCATCTTTATCTTAAGTTTTTTGAGAGAGGAGTGCTGCAGCGCTAGGAGTGTGTGAGTTTTTCGCTTTGCCGAGCGGGTAGAAGTGTAGTCGGGCGGTTTGGTCGAGTTGCCGAGCGGATTGCTCATCTCGCCACGCGAGAAGGCTCTCGCCGGAGGAGTGTTGGAGGGTAGTGTGTTCGCCCAAGTGTTGTTTGGCGCTCGGGTGTGTACTCGCCGTTGTGGGCTAGCCGCGAGTGAGGTGAGGTCTCGCCAGTGGTGGTCTCGCCAAGTATGATTGATCTCGGCGTGCAAGTGAGGTGCGGTTAAGGCCAGGCTCGCCTGGTGTGTGTTCGCACTAGCGTGCGAGAGAGAGGTTTGCGAGTGGGTTGTCTCGCCGGGTGCTAACCGCGCGAGTAGGTGGCTAGTAAGGGCGGTCTCGCCAGTTACTTTTGGTGTTAAGAGGAGTTGGTTTTGGAGTGGTGTGAAGGCGGGGACCCATACACGTTTCCAACAAATGGTATCAGAGGCAGGTTGGACCCCCTAGAAGTTTGCTTCGAAGTGTTAAGTGAAGAGGAGAGATGGAGATGGGAAGTGGAATGCCGGGGCAAGTCCCCAAGTTGACCAAAACCAACTATGGGAATTGGAGTATATAGATACGAGTGCTACTCGCCTCCAAGAAGTTGTGGGAGGTAGTAGAAGAAGGCGTTGAAGTGCTTACTGTTGAAGCGGATGCGACATTGACTAACGTACAGAGGACATCAATGAGGGAGTTGAAGAAGAAAAATAAGAAGGCGTTGTTCATACTATACCAATGTGTGGAATAGGTGACCTTCGCTCAGATGCGGAGACATCGAAGGAGGCATGAGAGATTTTGCAATGCTCCATGCAATGAGTGGATAAGGCTAAGAATGTGAATCTGCAATCCCTTCGAGCCCAATATGAAGTGATGAAGATACAGAGTGTAGAGAAGGTTGGTGACTATGTGACCCATCTGCGGACGCTCACAAACGAGATGAAGAGGAATGAAGAGGTGACATATGACATAAGCTTCATGAAGAAGCTCTTACGATCTATGTTTAAGAAGTTCAGGCATGTGGTAGTGGCCATTAAGGAGTCGAAGGATCTCACCGTGATGGCAGTAGATGAACTTGTTGGCTCGCTGCAAGCCCACAAGTATCGCATGTTGCAAGATGATGAGGAGTCGAGTGGCTTGGGGAAAGTACTCCAGACTCAGCTTAATTTTGGGGAGAGCTCAGGAAGAGGAGGAGGCTAGCATGGCCGAGGCTACCAAGATAGAGGTGGAGGAAGAAGAGGTGGGCGAGATTTTGGTAGAAACCAGTTCAACCAGAGAGAGGTTGAGCAATCTCAAGGTTGGATGCAAGATGCAGGAGGAAGAGGAAGAGGCCAGGGTAGAGGCCAAGGAAGGGACCAAGGAAGAGGTCAAGGAAGAGGAAGAGGAGATATGTCCCAAATCCAATGTTACAATTGTAACAAGTTTGGGCATATGAGCTACGATTGTTGGGCTCCAAGGAAAGGAGGAGATGCCAACCACTATGCTGAAGCAAGTAACACGGGTGGCGACCCGATGATATTCCTAACCGTCCAAGGAGTAGGAGGTGGGAGAAACGGAGTGTGGTACTTGGATACTGGTGCAAGTAACTACATGTGTGGAGAGAAGGAACTGTTCACCAGCCTTGAGCCAAATGGTGGTGAAGTAAGTTTTGGAGATTCCTCGAAGATATCTGTAGAAGGAAGAGGAGTGATTGTGGCCAGCATGAATGGGAAAGAGGTGCATCTTAATGATGTATTCTATGTACTAGGCTTGAGGAGTAACATCCTAAGCCTTGGGCAGTTAGTGGAGAAGGGATATCGTGTCCTGTTGAGGGATGACACCTTAGCTATGAAGGATCATCAAGGAAGGGAAGTAGTGAGGGTGAAGATGACGACGAATCGTCTTTTTACTCTAAGGATGGATGTCAAGGAGACAGCGTGTCTCGCGAGGACGGAGGAAGAAGAGGAAGCTTGGCTGTGGCACCACCGGATGGGCCATCTGGGGTTCACAGGCCTGAAGTTGTTATCTCATTCCAAGATGGTAGAAGGACTGCCAATGATCTCGCCTCCACAGAAGGTCTGTGAGGCATGTACCAAGGGGAAGCAGAAGAGACAAAATTTTGAGGGTGGCAAGTCCCGGAGAGCAATAAGGCAGCTTGAGCTAGTTCACTCGGATATAGCTGGTCCATTTGAGACTACCTCAGTCGGTTGGAGCAAGTACTACATTACCTTCATGGATGACTTCAGTCGGAAGTGTTGGGTGTATTTCCTGAGGGAGAAGGTTGAGACTCTTGACAAGTTCAGGGAGTTCAAGGCGATGGCTGAGAAGGAGAGTGGGTAGCCACTGAAGGTGCTTAGGACAGATAGAGGTGGGGAGTACACCTCTAGGCTATTTGATGACTTCTGTAGAGAGTGAGGGATCTCTCATCAGCTGACGGCGGCATACTCACCTCAGCAGAATGGAGTAGCGGAAAGGAAGAACTTGACCATCATGAATATGGCAAGGAGCATGGTAAAAGGCAAAGGGTTGCCGAAGAAGTTTTGGGCGGAAGCAGTACAGGTAGCTGTGTACTTGCTAAACCGATACCCAATGAAGTGTGTGAATTTCAAGACTCCGTTCGAAGCATGGTGTGGGTGGAAGCCAAGTGTGAAGCACCTAAGGGTCTTCATATGTGTGGCTTATGCCCAAGTCCCGGACCATAGGAGGAAGAAGCTGGACGACAGAAGTGAGAAGTGCATCTTCGTAGGCTACGCTCCAGCTACCAAAGCTTACAAGTTGTACAACCCGGTGACAGAGAAGGCTATCATCTCAAGACACGTTGTGTTTGAGGAAGGTAGCAGCTGGAGCTGGGATGAAAAAGTGAGGAGCATCAAGGGGATGTTCTTTGATGATGAGGAAGAAGGGGGTGGTCAGGAAGCAAAAGCTGAGATGTGTGGAGCTGAGCCACCATCACCACCCAGCAGGGAGTCAGGGGGAGCTCTCACCCCCTACTCGAGTGGAGTGAGTACAAGTAGAGGTGGATCTGGTGGAGCAAGCACCAATGGAACCAAAGATGATCATCCTCAACCGAGGATGAGGAGACTGGATGATATCTATGAGGAGACAGCTCCAACACTTAACAATTTTTCTTTATATTGCCTTTTTTGCAGATGTTGAGCCGTACTCATATGATGAAGCCGCCCAAGAAAAAACTTGGATAAAGGCGATGGATGTGGAGATCGCCTCCATCAAGAAGAATTACACCTGGAAGCTGGTGGATCCACCTGCAGGCCACAAACCCCTCGGGGTGAAGTGGGTGTATAAGGTGAAGAAGAACAAAGATGGAGGCGTGGAGAAGCATAAGGCGCGGCTAGTCGTGAAGGGCTGCCGGCAAGTCCAAGGGGTGGACTATGATGAAGTCTTTGCCCCAGTGGCGAGGATCGACACTATCAGGTTGATCATCGCACTGACAGCTCATCACGAATGGAAGATCATGCAGATGGATGTGATCTCTGCCTACCTGAATTGCTACCTGGAGGACGATGTGTACATCGAGAAGCCTCCAGTATATGTGGTGAAGGGGCAGGAGAGAAAAGTATGCAAGCTGGACAAGGCTCTGTACGGGCTGAAGCAGGGAGCTCGAGCCTGGAATGGGAGAATAGATGCTTACCTGCAGAAGCATGGATACATGAAGAGCCCCCATGAATATTCCCTCTACACAAAGGTTGATAAGAATGGCGACATGATGATCGTATGCCTATACGTAGATGATATGATATTCACTGGCAACAATACTTCGATGTATGAGGAGTTCAAAAGAATGATGAAGAAGGAGATCGAGATGACGGACTTGGGAGAGATAAATTATTTCTTGGGAGTGGAGGTGAAGCAGAGTCAAGACGGGATCTTCATCTCACAAAAGAAGTATGCGGAGGAGATCCTGAAGAAGTTCAGGATGGAGAACAGCAAGCCTATCTCTACTCCTGCCGACCCAGGATTGAAGTTGAGCAAGGAGTCGAAGGAAGGAGCGGTAGACTCCACTTTATTCAAAAGTGAAGCACCTAAGGGTCTTCGGGTGTGTAGCTTATGCCCATGTCCCGGACCAGAGGAGGAAGAAGCTGGATGACAAAAGTGAGAAGTGCATCTTCGTAGGCTACGCTCTAGCTAGTAAAGCTTACAAGTTGTACAACCCGGTGACAGAGAAGGCTATCATCTCAAGAGACGTTGTGTTTGAGGAAGGTAGCAGCTGGAGCTGGGATGAAGAAGTGAGGAGCATCAAGGGGATATTCTTTGATGATGAGGAAGAAGGGGGTGGTCAGGAAGCAGAAGCTGAGATAGGTGGAGCTGAGCCACCATCACCACCCAGCAGGGAGTCAGGGGGAGCTCTCACCCCCTACTCGAGCGGAGCGAGTACAAGTAGAGGTAAATCTGGTGGAGCAAGCACCAGTGGAGCCAAAGATGATCGTCCTCAACCGAGGTTGAGGAGACTGGATGATATCTATGAGGAGACGACTCCAACGCTTAACAATTTTTCTTTATATTGCTTTTTTTTGTAGATGTTGAGTCGTACTCATATGATGAAGCCGCCCAAGAAAAAACTTGGTGAAAGGCGATGGATGTGGAGATCACCTACATCAAGAAGAATGCCACATGGAAGCTGGTAGATCCACCTGCAGGCCACAAACCCCTCGGGGTGAAGTGGGTGTATAAGGTGAAGAAGAACAAAGATGGAGGCGTGGAGAAGCATAAGGTGCGGCTAGTCGTGAAGGGCTACCGGCAAGTCCAAGGGGTGGACTATGATGAAGTATTTGCCCCAGTGGCGAGGATCGTCACTATCAGGTTGATCATCGCACTGGCAGCTCATCACGGATGGAAGATCATGCATATGGACGTGGTCTCTGTCTACCTAAATGGCTACCTGGAGGAGGATGTGTACATCGAGCAGCCTCCAGGATATGTGGTGAAGGGGCAGGAGAGAAAAGTATGCAAGCTTGACAAGGCTCTGTACGGGCTGAAGCAGGGAGCTCGAGCCTAGAATGGGAGAATAAAGGCTTACCTGCAGAAGCATGGCTACATGAAGAGCCCCCATGAATATGCCCTCTACACAAAGGTTGATAAGAATGACGACATGATGATCGTATTTCTATACGTAGACGATATGATCATCACTGGAAACAACACTTCGATGTACGAGGAGTTCAAAAGAATGATGAAGAAGGAGTTCGAGATGACGAACTTGGGAGAGCTAAATTATTTCTTGGGAGTGGAGGTGAAGAAGAGTGAAGACGAGATCTTCATCTCACAGAAGAAGTATGTGGAGGAGATCCTGAAGAATATCAGGATGGAGAACAACAAGCCTATCTCTACTCCTGCCGACCCAGGATTGAAGTTGAGCAAGGAGTCGAAGGAAGGAGCGGTAGACTCCACTTTATTCAAAAGCTTGGTGGGGAGTCTACACTACTTGACCTTCACCCGACCTGACATCATGTATGCAGTCGGGGTAGTAAGCAGGCACGTGGAGGAACCAAAGGAGGATCACTTCACAGCTACGAAGAGAATCCTAAGGTATGTGAACGGGACTAGAGGTCACAGTCTGAAGTATTCAATAGGTAAGGAGATGGAGCTGGTAGGTTACTCAGATAGTGACTACATCGGAGATATAAACGATCGGAAGAGCACTTCCGGAAACAACTTCCATGTGGGAACAAGAGTGTTCTCATGGAGTTCGAAGAAACAGGCGATGATTGCCTTGTATTCATGCGAAGCAGAGTATATAGTAGCAGCGGCCTGTACCTGCCAGGCGATCTTGCTGAGGAACATCATGGAGGAGTTGCATCATCCGCAGGATGGCCCGATGACTTTGTACGTTGACAACATGTCGGCCATCCAGCTCGCGAAGAACCCTGTGCTACACGGACGTAGCAAGCATATCGAGACGAGGTACCGCTTCCTCCGCGAACAGGTGGAGCTGAAGACGGTTGAAGTGGTGTATTGCCCCACCAGAGAGCAGGTTGCGGATATTTTCACCAAGGCATTGAAGGTGGAGACGTTTCTACGGCTCAAAGGCAAACTCGGTATGTGCTGCCAAGTTTGAGGGGGAGTTTGTTGGGGTTTGAATATGTTGACCGGGTCAACTAGTCAAGTTTTATTATTTATTATATGTTGTTGTGAGTTTAATGTTAGGATGTGGTAGTTAGGAGTGACATTTATTGTAGTGCCACTTGGCGTTTTCTGGTTGGTTGCTCTAGCCTATAAATAGGCATGTATGTATTACTTTGAAAGTTGTTGAGAAATAGAGAAAAGCTTCCCCATCATTGTCTTCAGTTTTTTTGAGAGAGGAGCGCTGCAGCGCTAGGAGTGTGTGAGTTTTTCGCTTTGCCGAGCAGGTAGAAGTGTAGCCGGGCGGTTTGGTCGAGTTGCCGAGCGGATTGCTCATCTCGCCATGCGAGAAGGCTCTCGCCGGAGGAGTGTTGGCGGGTAGTTTGTTCGCCCAAGCATTGTTTGGCGCTCGGGTGTGTACTCGCTGTTGTGGGCTAGCCGCGAGTGAGGTGCGGTCTAACCAGTGGTGGTCTCACCAAGTGTGATTGATCTCGGCGTGCAAGTGAGGTGCGGTTAAGGCCTGGCTCGCCTGGTGTGTGTTCGCACTAGCCTGCGAGAGAGAGGTTTGTGAGTGGGCTGTCTCACCGGTGCTAACCGCGCGAGTAGGAGGCTAGTAAGGGCAGTCTTGCCGGTTACTTTTGGTGTTAAGAGGAGTTGGTTTTGGAGTGGTGTGAAGGCAGGGACCCGTACACATTTACAACAGTCTTCAGTGGAGGAAAACCTGTAGATCTGTTATCTATATTAAAAAAAAGGATATCTTTCGCGCTTTTCTCCTAAGCAATTTCCTGTTTTCTATCCAAATTCAGTCGGCAGTGGAATCTCTTGCTCTTGCAAAAGGAGTTCCTTAGATATTTTGAGAAAGAGGTGTTTTAGTTGAAGCTTGATCTGAGCAGTGACTTGAACAAGTGATTGGTTCTCTCCTAGCTTCTTGACCGGAATTGTTAACCACAAAATCGACGATCCCCCCAATGTCTTTAGCTTGCAAGTCGCAGCACACTCAGGGGTTCCTCCTGAGGGTCTCGATCTGCCTCACCCCTCCTTTTTGGGTCAGGCGGATAGAAACTCCTATCCGCTAAGGCCGTGCGCCTAGGACAGTCTCCCCGGCCGCATAGCAACTACGTGCCCTACGGGACGGCGGGCTGCTCCCATAGCTCACCCACGCAGGCTGCACGCTTAGGCCTGCTAGTCGCGCAACATCTCTTCCTTGCAGGAGGCGATCTAAAACAGCAGGGGCAATCTGTGCAATCTGCTCCTTCGGTCCTCCAGGTCGCCCAGAAGATGACTACCTGCCTCCAGGTCGCCCAGGAGCTGAAGACCTGCCTCCAGGTCGCCTAGGAGCTGACGACCTGCCTCCAGGTCGCCCAGGAGTTGACGACCTGCCTCCAGGTCGCCCAGGAGCTGACGACCTGCCTCCAGGTCGCCCAGGAGCTGACAACCTGCCTCCAGGTCGCCCAGGAGGTGAAGACCTGCCTCCAGGTCGCCTAGGAGCTGACGACCTGCCTCCAGAATGTTTTGGACTCGGTCAAAGCTCACCACCTTACCGGGGGTAACGTTACCAGGACCGTCTCCAGCCCGAGCCTATAAATACCCCCAAGACCTCTCATTCTGGGGGAGGAAGAGGAGAACTGCCACCTTGATCAAAGTCTGCGGCCTCAGTTTTCCAGTCCGTCACGGCTTGATCAAGCAAGGTCGGCGGACTCAAATCTCCAGTCCGCCCAGGTCGTCAAGGGTTGTGGACTTAGCTTTTTCTGCCCTCAGCAGCTTGCGCAGCCTCCTCAGCCTCCGATTTCCAGTTCTCCCAGGTCGTCAAGAGTTGTGGACTTAGCTTTTTCTGCCCTCAGCAGCTTGCGTAGCCTCTGCAGCCTCAGTTCTCCAGTCCTCTGCAGCCTCTTTTACTTAGTTTCTGGCACCTTCTTCTTTAGCCACCAGCTTCCCCCATTGTACCCTTTACTGCTTCTTCATGTAATGGTGCAATAGCAAGTTGTAACCCTACTTGATCAAAGGAAAAGCCCGTCGCAAGAGTGGCATTCAGGCCGCGACGGGCGAAGTCTGCTGTTGCCGCTGCTAGCGGCCCTTTCTCTTCTATTTTCTCCATCTTCATACGCGACTCAGAGTAACCAGCTGCCCGGCAGTCTCTCAAACCTCTCCTCTATCCCCGCAACCCACTCATTCACCTAGCTTGTGAGACCGAACACCCGTTAGCTGGTGATGCTCGACTCCCTTTCGTATTTCGCGCATCAACAGTTAACACGCGACCTTCAGATCTTGAGCAGATGATGAACAGCAGTTGCAATGAAGATTTGAGATTAAGCTCAGAGCTTACCTTAACTTCAAACAGTCATAACTCTTGATTCGAGTGTTTGATTTCAGGAATTCAAAGCTTGTCGGAACTGGCTCGAGGAGATCTACTCCCCAGTGAACAGGGAACCCGTTCGGACGCTTTTTCGGCCCTCGGATTTCCCAAATTCCACTCCATTTGGAAGTTATTAACTTCAAGGATTTTCTATCAAGAGACCTTGAGCACACCCCTGACCATTCAGAAGTGTCCGTCTCAAGTAGAGACCACAATCTCCTACTATCTAAGGAGTTTACATCTCTCATTGCAAGCTTCATAAGGTAAACATGAATGTTCATCCTCATATACTTGATGAACTAACATCTTTTGTAGGAGAAGAACAAGTTCCTTCTCCCTTCACATCCCATATTCAAAGGGAAGTGGTTCCATATGATTTCAAAGAGCCTCGTCTGCCAATCTATTCGGGAACGAGCGATCCAGTTTCTCACTTACAAGCTTTTGAATCGATTGTTTCATTGAAAGCTATATCAGATGGCATCAAATGCAAGCTCTTCATCATATCTTTTGGTGCTCAAGTATTGGACTGGTTCTACTGTCTACCACCTCAGTCAATAACTTGCTTTAGCAATCTTCAAAGAGAATTCCTCTCAAGGTTTGGAACCTTTAGGAAGAGAAAGAAGGACATAGGAGCTCTTTTTCAGATCAATCAAGAAGACAACGAGTCTTATGCTCACTTCATCGAGCGATTCCAGAAGGAAACTCTTGACGTTGTTAATATTGATCAAAACTTCTATAAAGTTGCTTTCATAAGCGGACTTCGGCAAGGCCCGCTTAAATTCAAATTCACTACAAAAATGCCTGACACCTATAAGGATCTTATTGATCACGCAAATCAGTTTGTTGGAGCTGAAGCCATGAATTCTGACTACATATTTCGTCTAGATCAAATGGCTCAAGTGCCAGCGCAGATTTTATCTCATCAGTTGGATAGTGAATCTCTTCACAATTATTTATCTCTCAATCATAACAGCAACCTATTGCAATATGATCAAGATCCTAATCTCCAGGTATCTCGACACATATGTTATGATCGTGGGAATTCATCTACATCTCAATCAAAGCATTTAGAGTTAGGTATTGATAACTCTAATATATCAACTCATACTTCTGATAATGAACCTCATGCTTCTCGCCAATATAAGCAAGCTGAGCCTAAAAGAAAGTATGCAAGCTTGACTATTTCTATGGAAGAAATTCTTCAAATTATTCAGCAGGAGCCAGGTTTCATTAGGCCATCTCTCCTGCGACCTGGTCAACGGTGTCGCAAAGATTTATTCTGTTTATACCACTTTTGTGTGGGTCATGATACAGAGAAATGTCGAGCACTTCATAAGCTCGTACAGAAATTGCTGAAAGAAGGCAAGTTGCAAGAATATATTGCTTGAAAGCATCATTGTAAAATCCTCTATTGCAACATTGAGTACTTACTCTCAATCTATTAGTGGTAAAATTTGTTTTACCAATGCACTTTTCTTCCTTCTATTGTTGGCATGACTGGTTGCTTTTGGAAAAGAGAACTTCTTACAGCCATAAACCCACTCCGCGTGGTCGCTTAAAAGTTCTTAGCGGAAATAAGCCCACTTTTCAAGTGGTCACCCATTTTCCAAAGTGTCAACCAAGTCTGCTTTTCATTTATTTATTTTTTGAGGAAACTTGTGGCATTAAATCCACTCCGCGTGGTAGCCCTTTTTCCAGCTTGGCATCAGATCCACTCCGCGTGGTAGCCCTTTTTCCAGCTTGGCATCAGATCCACTCCGCGTGGTAGCCCTTTTTCCAGCTTGGCATCAGATCCACTCCGCGTGGTAGCCCTTTTTCCAGCTTGGCATCAGATCCACTCCGCGTGGTAGCCCTTTTTCCAGCTTGGCATCAGATCCACTCCGCGTGGTAGCCCTTTTTCCAGCTTGGCATCAGATCCACTCCGCGTGGTATCCCTTTTTCCAGCTTGGCGTCAGATCCACTCCGCGTGGTAGCCCTTTTTCCAGCTTGGCGTCAGATCCACTCCGCATGGTAGCCCTTTTTCCAGCTTGGCATCAGATCCACTCCGCGTGGTAGCCCTTTTTCCAGCTTGGCATCAGATCCACTCCGCGTGGTAGCCCTTTTTCCAATTTGGCATCTGATCCACTCCGCGTGGTGGCCTTTTCTATCTTTTTAGAGCAGTCAGATCCACTCCGCGTGGTGGCCTTTTCTATCATATCTGCTGCTTACTCTTCTTTTGCATAGATTAGCAGATATTAGCAAGTTCCCTCCAGGTACTTGCAGCTTACTTTTCTAACATATCTGCTGTTTACTCTTCTTTTGCAGAGATTAGCAGATATTAGCAAGTTCCCTCCAGGTACTTGCAACTTATTTTCTTCTTCTATCTGCTTGCTTACTCTCCTTTTGCAGAGACTAGCAGATAGTAGCAGTTTCCTCTCAGGTACTTGCAGCTTATTTTCTTCTTCTATCTGCTTGCTTACTCTCCTTTTGCAGAGACTAGCAGATAGTAGCAGTTTCCTCTCAGGTACTTGCAACTTATTTTCTTCTTCTATCTGCTTGCTTACTCTCCTTTTGCAGAGACTAGCAGATAGTAGCAAGTTCCTCTCAGGTACTTGCAGCTTATTTTCTTTTTCTACCTGCTCGCTCACCTTACTTTTACAGAGATTAACAGATATTGGCAAGTCTCATTCAGAGTTTAATAGAAGACAGTTGCCCTCTTCCTCAATTACAAAAGCAACTCAGGTACACGCAAGATGTACCTCCTTTTGCCTGCATTGACTTTTTCTTCACAGGTAAAAGATAGACATTGACAGATTTTTCCGAGGAGAGACATCAGGTTCTACCTCTCCTAGTCTCTAATTTTTCTCACCTGATTTGCGAGGGGAGGATCACGATTTTCGTGGGTCTCCTACATTTTCGAAGTTCCTTTCGGAACTTAAAAAAGTGCGGGGATTATGTTAACCACAAAATCGACGATCCCCCCAAGGTCTCTAGCTTGCAAGTCGCAGCCCACTCAGGGGTTCCTCCCGAGGGTCTCGATCTGCCTCACCCCTCCTTTTGGGTCAGGCGGATAGAAAATCCTATCCGCTTAGGCCGTGCGCCTAGGACAGTCTCCCCGGTCTAACCGCCCCGGTCGCATAGCTACTCTGTGCCCTACGGGACGACGGGCTGCTAGCATAGCTCACCCTCGCAGGCCGTACGGTTAGGCCTGCTAGTCGCGCAACATCTCTTCCTTGCAGGAGGCGATCTAAAACAGCAGGGGCGATCTGCGCAATCTGCTCCTTCGGTCCTCCAGGTCGCCCAGAAGATGACTACCTGCCTCCAGGTCGCCCAGGAGCTGAAGACCTGCCTCCAGGTCACCTAGGAGCTGACGACCTGCCTCCAGGTCGCCCAGGAGTTGACGACCTGCCTCCAGGTCGCCCAGGAGCTGACGACCTGCCTCCAGGTCGCCCAGGAGCTGACGACCTTCCTCCAGGTCGCCCAGGAGCTGAAGACCTGCCTCCAGGTCGCCTAGGAGCTGACGACCTGCCTCCAGAATGTTTTGGACTCGGTCAAAGCTCACCACCTTACCGGGGGTAACGTTACCAGGATCGTCTCTAGCCCGAGCCTATAAATACCCCCAAGACCTCTCATTCTGGGGGAGGAAGAGGAGAACTGCCACCTTGATCAAGTCTGCGACCTCAGTTTTCCAGTCCGTCACGGCTTGATCAAGCAAGGTCGGCGGACTCAAATCTCCAGTCCGCTCAGGTCATCAAGGGTTGTGGACTTAGCTTTTTCTGCCCTTAGCAGCTTGCGCAGCCTCCGATTTCCAGTTCTCCCAGGTCGTCAAGAGTTGTGGACTTAGCTTTTTCTGCCCTCAGCAGCTTGCGCAACCTCTGCAGCCTTAGTTCTCCAGTCCTCTGCAGCCTCTTTTACTTAGTTTCTGGCACCTTCTTCTTTAGCCACCAGCTTCCCCCATTGTACCCTTTACTGCTTCTTCATGTAATGGTGCAATAGCAAGCTGTAACCCTACTTGATCAAAGGAAAAGCCCATCGCAAGAGTGGCATTCAGGCCGCGACGGGCGAAGTCTGCTGTTACCGCTGCTAGCGGCCCTTTCTCTTCTATTTTCTCTGTCTTCATACGCGACTCAGAGTAACCAGCTGCCTGGCAGTCTCTCAAACCTCTCCTCTATCCCCGCAACCCACTCATTCACCTAGCTTGTGAGACCGAACACCCGTTAGCTGGTGATGCTCGACTCCCTTTCGCATTTCACGCATCAACAGGAATACAGATCTTTTGAGTTTTGGAGTGAAGATCTTTGTAGAACATTGAGTGTTTGGTATGAAGATCTGCAAATCTAGATCTGTCATGGAGTTCCGTGCTTCTCCTCAGCATTAGTGAACGGAATTTCGAAAAATTTCGTAGAATCTCTTGCTTTTACCGAGCCTTGTTTCTTAGAGAAGGTGTGCTTCTCAGAAGACACACTGCATTCCAGTTGAGTTTGCTGATCGGGTATAGTCTCCGACGACATCGTTAAGCTGGAGAGGAGGAGCAAACAAATTTTTTTCGGATTGGATCTGAAGACTTGTCATCCTCGCGCGGATCAGGTGATTTTGTTCTTTAATTACGTCGTAACGTAGCACCTATGACATAGTAAAAATTGTAGTCGTTCAATCACACTGATTTCCATGGGTGGAAACTCCACGTTCAACTTGACTTAAAAAATAGGAGATTTACCACACAGTGCTCAGCGATTTCGCCACTTTTCGAGAGGATATGTTTGAATATCTGTGAAGCAAATACGAGAATTTATTACAGGGATTTTCTTTTAAATCTCCTGAGTTTTTGCCTTACAATGACCTTTAGCAAGCTGCCTCTTAAGTAGTTTACCTTCAAGTATGAAATGAATAGATTGAAGAAGAAAGAGGAAGCCCCACAAAATACTGCAATATGCTGGCTACTGAGTGGTGGCTGGACAACGCTGCTACCTGTCATGTGTCTAATGACACTAATTTTCTATCTAAGGTCACAGTAATTATGGAAAAGGTGGAGAACTGCAATGGAGGAGAGACTAAGGTGACCCATATTAGGAATGCTACCTTGGTGCTCTACTCAAGTAAAATTTTAAATTTTGAAAATATTGAAATTAATTTACTGTGTGATGCTAGTATGTTGTCTTTTAATTTTTTATAGCGGTAGAGTAATAATATAACTTAACTCACATTATTTTGGTTATTCATACGCCCAAAATAGAATGTACCGACTAAGTCTAGCAAACGAGTTAGTTTAACAAGTTCAAACAAACTTAGTTAGCCCTAAGACTCTACATGAGAGATTAGGACACGTGAACTATAGGAAAATGTTCCAAATAGTTAGAACTCACAAGATCACATTAGACACTAAAAACCAACTTGAAAAATGTGAAGTATGTGCTCAGACTAAGATCACTAGGAAATCTTTTTGTGCGGTTACTAGGAGCACAACACCTCTAGAGCTTATACATTCCGATATCTATGACTTTAAAAGTTTTGTCACTAAAGGAGAAAGGAAGTATATGATCACATTCATAGATGACTGCTCTAGGTTCTGACACATTTACCTTCTTAAAATTAAAGATGAAGCGTTTGAAAAGTTCCGTCTTTTCAAAACCAGGGTAGAAAACCAACTAGACATGAAGATAACGAGATTTAGAAGTGATAGAGGAGGAGAATATGTGTTTAGTGAGTTCAGATGTTTCCTTGCTTCTCAAAAAATCATAGCAGAAACTACTGCCCCTTACTCACCCCAATGGAATGGTATAGCCGAGAGAAAAAAAATAGAATGTTAACAGAGATGTTGAATTCTATGCTCCTCACTACTGACATGCCTACTACATATTGGGGAGAAGCAGTTTTAACTGCAAACCACATTCTGAATAAAGTCTCTCATGCTAAGTTAGATGTTACACCCTACTAGCTTTGGTTTAACAAACCCCCGATAATAACTAAACTTAAGACATGAGGCTGTATAGCCTATGTTACGGTCTCCGAATCTAGAAGGTCTAAGCTTGGACTTAGGGCCAATAGGTGTGTCTACTTAGGTTATGCTCAGGATAGTGCTGAAGATAGATTCTTAGATATTTCTAATAATATCATTATAGAATCTAGGGATGCGATGTTCTTTGAAGATAAATTTCTTAAAGACAAGAACCTATCAGTCTCAGATATGCAAGCAACTATTACTGAGGAAGATCCTAAATCAGTACCAAGCACCTCGTATACAGTTCTAGTAGACAATAGTGGCCTAGAGTCTAGAAGGACTTCGATGAGAGAGAGAACTATTACCTTCGGTGAGAGCAACTATTATCTTCGGAAGTGATTTTGTCACTTACCATGCCGAGGCTGATCGATCTACCTTTAAGGAAGCAATGAGATCAAATGATTCACTACTATGGACAGAAGCCATTGACGAAGAGATGAACTCTCTACTTCAGAACAATACCGGGACGTTAGTTGATAAGCCAAAAAGGGCTAAAACTATAGGGTGTAAGTGGGTTCTGAAAAAGAAACACAATCCTGATGGTAGCCTAGCTAAGTATAAAGCACATCTGGTGGCTAAAGGTTTTATACAAGTTAGTGGGGTGGATTACTTTGATGTATATTCACTAGTGTGTTACTTAGCAACCATTAGGATCTTACTTGCTATTGCGTCTAGTGAGAACTTTATTGTTTATCAAATGGATGTTAATACTGCGTTCTTGAACGGAGATCTGACCGAAGAGATATACATGAGCCAACCTGAAGGCTTCATAGTAGAAGACCACGAAAGTAAGATCTGTAAGTTAATTAAGTTGTTATACGAACAAAAACAAGCACAAAAATTATAGTATGAGAAGATTGACTCTAGTGTAAGAAACATGAGATTTATTTCGAGTCTCTTGGACAAATGTCTTTACATACGTAATAGATCGAACAAAGTTGATATAATAGGCTTATATGCGGATGATATGCTGATTCTTGGTTCTGATCAATCCGTAGTGGATAACGTTAAGTCAGAACTAATGAAAGAGTTAAATATTAAAGACCTAGATGTAGCCGAGAAAATACTAGGCATGCAAGTGAGCTTTGTGAAAAATGGCATTTCCCTAAGTCAAAGCCACTATCTAAAGTTCATGTTGGATACGAGAGGATACAGTGAACGTAGAGCAGTGGAGACACCTTACGATTACAATAATCGCTTGAAGCCTAATGATGGAGCTGCGATTAGACAGTTAGATTATGCTAAACTGATTGGCAATCTCATGTATGTTATGATCTGCATAAGACCTAACATATACTTTACGGTCGGCATTTTAAGTATATTCACTAGTAATCCCAGCCAAGACCATTGGGATGCCCTCGAAAGGTTTATGCGATACCTAAAGCACACTCAAAGGTATGATTTATGTTACCATGGCCATCCTCTAGTTTTGGAAAGATATTCTGATGCATTATGGTGCTTAGAAATAAACGACAGCAAGTACACTAGTGGATTTATATTCACACTAGGAGAAGCAGCTGTAACATGGAAGTCCAAGAGGCAATCATGTATTACTCTATCTTCTATGGAATCCGAACTCTACGCTCTAGCTTCAGCGAAAGAAGCATAGTGGATAAGAGATTTGGTGATGGACATTTCATTGTCGAGTCTGAAGTTGAGTTTTGTTGCAGTTTACTGCGGCAATCAGGCTACAAAAATGATTGCTACGAATATTTTATTCAATATCAAAAGAAGGCAACTCAGGATGAAACAAGACTGATTGACCTTTCTCACGAGTTAAGGGATTATGCCCCTTATTGATGTGAGATCGAAAGATAATGTTGCAGACGCCTTGATAAAGGGCTTAATAGAGTTCTCACAATAAAAACATCGGGGGAGGTGAGATTAAAGTTCATAGAAATATGAAATTTCCTCATATGCTTATGTTTTGATAGTAAGAACTTATAGTCGCAATATTCAAGCATCTAATAACAGACTGAAAACCCCAAATAATTTCTTGATGAAAACCCAAGATGGTTGGATGCTAGTCATTCCACACACTACAAGAAAAACTATAATTAGCAAGGAGCAGAATACCTTGCTAATCCTTTAAATTAGAAATAGTTTTTTTTCTTTCTATATAGTAAGGATTTTTTAGGAAGGTATTTTATCCTTTCTAAATTAAGAAGAAATTCTATTTTTGTTGCTAAAAAATATATTTATTTAATTGTATATGCTAGGTTTTAAACACACACCCTACTTCAAACAACCAACCATTCTTACCAACTGCTCTAACTTAATTCTTTGTTTATAAGTGATTATATTATTTATATGTAACGTATACATAATTCATAAAATTATATACTCAAATATAAATATATAATATATACATTTTTTTATATATAACATATATATTCCTTTATATAATATATATTTATATTATAATATATTTATATATATTAATTATAAATATAATATATATTTATTATATATATAATGATTTTTTTTGTTTTATATATATATATATATATATATATATATATATATATATATACACGTGTGTGTGTGTGTGTGTTGCTATATAATAATTGAGTATAACCTTATAATATATAACTATATGTATAGTTATTTATATTATATATTATTCATATAATTTATATGTATTATAATTATATTTAATTTGTTAAATACTAATAATCTTTATTAATATATAAATTTATATATACGATTTTAAATAATATATAAAAATATAAAATTATATAAATAATTACATATATTATTAATTATTTGGTTAAATACAAATAATTTACACTATTTATGAATATATTAAACAACAATTATGTTTTATGAAAAAAGATAATTTTGTAAGATAGAGTCATGTTATTTTTTGAAAAAAAAAGTTCATCAATAAATATTTTGCAACAAAAAAAAAATTAATGCAAAAAATTGTTTTGCAATAAATATTTTTCAAATTCGATTTGCACATAAAATTTGTCATATTTTAATGCAAAAATGTTAGCATGAAATTTTTGAAAGGAAAAATTTCGTTGCAATTTAGCAACAAGTATTTAGCAACGAAATATTTTGTTGCTATTTTTGCAACAAAAAATTTCATTGCTATTTTTGTAGCTAAAAATAAATATTATATGCGTTGCTAAATTCGTTTCTAAATAGCAACAAACTAGTAAGCTTTTCTAATTATCGTTGCTAATTTATGTTTTTCTTTTAGTGACATTTGATGACTTAACATCTTTCTCATTGTAAGTTGATTTAAGAATTATTCAACTGAAATATAAAAAGTCATTGTACGAGTTAATCTAGCATTAGTGATCATAACGCATTATTCCACATTTGATAATATTGCAAATAACGGTGTGTCAAGTCATATGATAAGGTACATAGTGCTCACTAACGAGTAAGATAACAATGTGTGATTTATTAAATCATAACTTGACTGGTCCTTCTAAGACTAGATAGAGATGCTAACAGTATTATTTCACTACTGCTACAAGTACTAAACTCATTTAGGTAGAGCTAGCTTACTTTGATACGTCACTGCATATGTTTATGAATTCATATAATCTAACTCATGAAATTCCATGCAGGCACTGATGAAGATGGATGAGAGAAAGTAGACTTTGACATGAATGATGATGATATACTCTCTGAGTAGAATTGTTATATGTTTTTTTTATTAATTGTTATTTTATTTTCAGACTTATTTTTTCATGAGTAGCACTGTATGTTTGGATGCTTATGTTACTGGTTTTTGGTAAACTTCTACTTTTTGTTTAATTGTGTCATCTCTTATAAAAAAGTGTAAAATCGAAACTATTTTTCTTTTAGTATATTCTACTTTCTGTACTTCGAAACGTACACAATATTTGTCACAAATATATGAGGAGATTGTTAATGTATATTTGGACAATTATCGGGTTCAGAGGCATAATAGGTCGGTTCGGGTACACGGTTAACTCATACCCATAGTAACTACTAAGGGTTTGCCTATTTATACCCACCTACAGGCAACGGGTAGGTGATTCCACTTTGATCACCATCCGGATGCTTCGAGCAACATTTTCAATGTAAGAGATAGAGTGGTGGCCGACATGAACATGTGGTTAAATTGTCATTCGTTAACGCCCACCTAAGAAACATCATCCACTTTTGTGTAAAAATGGATGATGCTTGTTAGATGATCTTTAACGAATGATGGTTTAATGCATGCGTTTAAGACCGCCAACCACAAGGCTAAGCGGAGCCTAGTACTGCATGTGTTCCAATGTTAAACAGTAAATATAAAATAGCAGAAGATTATTAGGAAAATAGAGGAAAGATGACATTTGATATTACTATTTGGGAACAGAAAAATATGAAATAGAATTTGAGAACCGGAAGAGGTAAGCAAACCTGAGCCGGGGCTCCAGGAGGAAGCATGGAGAGGAGAACCTCTCTGACCACTTCCTGCTGCTTCTTGCGCGATCTCCCCACCATGACTCTCCTTGAAACGTCTACGAAGCTGTCGTAATCCCACTCCCATACCCCTTTCATGCTCTTCCCCCCGCCGGCGTACTTCTCCATCTTCCGAGCAAATAATCCCATGAAAACCTTCTCAATAATCCCGTCTTTGTACACCGTCTTCTCTCCCATCGGCGCAGGTGTGACTTGCGTGCAGCGGACGGAGACTCCGCCGGGCCGGATGTGATGGACGCCGAGACGCGGATGCCAACGAGAGAAGCGAGCGGTGGGGAAGCACATGATGTCCATTATTTAGTAATGGAAGGCTTTGTTTTGCTTTTGCCGGGACAAATTATTTACTCCTGCAGAATGTATTTGACTGGAAAATGTGGACATAGGTCAAACAAAGATGGCTGTGTAAACTCTGTACTGGTTACCGTTGCTCTTCTGAGGGCTTTGAACACGAAAGCATTGTTCTCACCGTGCGTTGCGGGTGGTTGAGGAGTACGTGAGCCCTGCTCGAAAGATAGAGAGACCACGGCCACAAGATAGGGAGATAGGCTTTGCCCACGCGTGGATCCCCTTGTTTTAGCGTGTGGCATATCAAGTGTCGGCACTCGGCATTCAATCTCACAATAATTTTGGATTAAGTAAAATGCGAAACTAGGAGAAATATCTCAATTTCTTATCTGTCGGCGTTGTGAAATAGGAAGAGCCACTGTCAGCAAATGTACATGCATTACACAATGTCTGCGCATCATATATATACTTTATAAATCTCATGGTTGGCTTCGCTCAGCAAAATAATCAAGTTGGTCCATTGGAGGAGTGGCCATCTAATCGTAAGGATTAAGGGATTGTTTGTGGCGATCATTGTTAAATGCTGTTTATGAATTGTGCATTGTGAAAGTAGTGGTCGTGAACCGTAATTTGTGAACTGAGTTATTTTTAGGAAAAATATTTTTTCTCTGATCGAACGAAAAAGTTGTTTTGAACGTTTGCCCCAAAAATTTCCGAAGTCCGCGGTCTGAACAAGAGGAGTGAGGGAATTATCATTTTCCTTCTCACTTTCCGTTTGCACGCATGAAACTTGTGAATTGGGAACGCCCATGTATGTAGTGGACTCGATCAAGCGAGAATGGAGACGACCGTTCGCGATGAAAGGGATCCAAATTTCTAGGTGTTGAATTTTGTGAAGTGAAAGTGGGGGTTGTTCAGGCAGACCGCACGGCCAGGGCAGACTGATGGTGCGGCCTGGACAGTTTGTTGGTGCGATCTGGGCGGCCTGTGTTGCGGCCTGATGTTGGTGTCCGACAGTCCGACAGGTGGCCTTGCAGGGCTGTTCCCTGATGTAACCTTGCAGATAAGTGGAGTATCCGCGGAAGGGCGGACTCACTATGAGTCCGCATGCAGAGTTTGCTTTATGCGGACTTCTCTTGGTGCTCGCGAGTTCGGCAAGTTGGCCTTGCGCAGGAGCATTTTGGCGGTCTGTCTTGGGAGCTGGCGGACTGGGTCCTTGTCCGCCGAGCTCGCGCCAGGTTCTTGGTTGGTTGCTGGACTTGGTCACTATCTGTGACAAGTCCAGGGTGTTTGCTGAGTCTACATTGTCCGCTGGTTGACCGGGCGGTGTGCCTGTTGATCGTGGACTTGTGTGCGGGCTGGTGTTGTGTCCGTGTGTAGTGTGCAGACTACTGCAATGTGTGGACTGTTGTTGTGTCCGCATGCTGTGCAACATGCGGGCTGGTGCGGTGTTCGCGGTCTGTGCGGGCTGGCTTCCAACCTTGGTGCCAGACGGGTTTGTGGTTGGCTTGTCCAGCCTTGTCCTTGCGAACTTGGCGGACTGACCTGTGCTTGTCACGGGCTGGGGTGGTGACTCTATCCACTAGGGCGGTGACCACTTTTCTCTCCGCGCCTATAAATAGGACCCCCCGTCACATCAACAGTAAATGAATGAACAGTAAGCCTACTCGCATTTAAGTTGCTGCGGGCTGGTTTTTTGGTATCCGCCCGGGTTGAAGAGGTTAAACGACTACTTGTTGTGCAGGTTGTGCGGACAGTGCTAAAGAATCTGGAATTTGGTTCTAAGTTAGTGCGGACTCTGCGGCTACACAAGCGGTGACTGCAGGTTGCGTGTGACTAGCAGCGGTCTCTCTTCTGCAACTTTTTTTTTTCTGTTCAATAAGTTGTCCGCCTCTGGGCAGCTTGTTCAGTTGGTGGCAGCAGTCTGCGCGTCCTGGCGACTAGGAGACCTCGCGGTCAGGCGGTCTGCAGTTCGACATACAGTTCTTTTTCAGCTCTGGAATAATGGGTAGTCCGCGAGGTTTGTTGCTGTCTCGCGACCTAGCGACCTGAGCGGACTCCTTCAGCAGTTAGCAGCAGATCCGACGGTTACTCATTGAGTGCGCGCGGTTTGATTGTGGTGTACTTTTCTGCTTTCCTCAGATTCCTTGGCAAGCATATCTCGCCATGTATACCTAGCATTGTAAAGAAGTTTTTTAATAGTGCAAGAATCTTGCTTTTGCTTGTGCATCTGGTTTACTTACTCAAGAGTGTTGAGTGTTCCTGCGCTTGGTTCAATGCTTTCTGCTATATTGAAATTTCAACATGGTATCAGAGGGAACAGTGACTTAAGTAGTGAATTCACCCTCAGTTTGCTTTGTTGCTTCTGTGAGTCAGTAACCAGAGTTGTTGAAATGGAAGCTGGGTATGCAAGGGGTCTTGGAATCGAGCTGCTCACACCGTCTAACTTCAAGAAGTGGAAGTCATGTATGAGATGCTATCTTCTTGGTGAGGATCTGTGGGATGTTGTCGATGGTGACAACAAGCAGGAGGTTACTACTACTGTTGGTGCCAGCACTGATGAGGTGAAAGCTTGGAGAAAGACTAATGCAAAGGCAGAGTTTGCTCTCAGGCAATCTATATCACCAGAACTATTTGATCACATCCTTGGATGTCAATCTGCTGCAGAGATCTGGACTTCCCTTGATGGGTTGTTCAACAGGAAGAACCTAGCTAGACTACAGTTCTTAGAAAATGAGTTGGCTAGAGCAACTCAAGGAGATCTGTCCATCTCCAAGTTTTTCCTTAAGATGAAGAATCTCTGTGCTGAAATCTCAGCACTTGATCCTAATGAGCCTATCTCTAAAGCCAGGTTAGAGGCACATAATCCACGGCTTACGGAAGGAGTATGTGGCCTTCGTTACTTCTGTTCAAGGCTGGGCTACTCAGCCACCTCTACTGAAGTTGGAGAACCTGCTGGCTTCGCAGGAGAGCCTGACAAGGCAAATGGCTGGTGTTACTATTTCTAAAGAAGGTAGTGAAGCTCTCTTCACTGGAAAGAATAAGAAATGGGAGAAGAAGACTATTCCTGGTGATGGTCCTTCAAATTCTTATCAACAATAGGGAAGTGCTGCTCCCAAGCAGGATTGGAAGAATAAGAAGGAATGGCTTAAGTGCTACAGGTGTAACCAGCCAAGACACTTCAAAAGAGACTACAAGGTCAAACTGCAGCCTGAGCATGTTGCAGGCAAGGAAGAAGCTTGCTCCAATTCTGAGAAAGTTGGATGGGGAGAAGCTTTTATGACCGGCACTTGTGTCGCTGCCTTGTCCTCCATCGACTAACAGGATGACTGGATCGTGGACTCTAGGTGTGGTCATCTTCTCACCGGAGACAAGTCCGAATTTTCCTCTTTGCAGACATTCACAGGTAATGAAGCTATTATTACAGATGATAATTCTGTTTATGCAGTAGAGAAGGAGGGTGTTGTGTCTGTGGGTAGTGATCAGGGTCCACTCACGTTAAGGAGTGTCTATCACGTACCTGGCATGAAGAAGAACCTCTTCGCTGTGACCAATGCGGTTGACGCATGATATCACATTTTGTTTGGGCCAACAGAAGTGAAATTTCTCCGCAACATATCAGCGGTAAAGGCTGATGTTGCACATGTAGGGTGAAGGGTTAGAAAATTGTTTGTTTTATCAACAAGCACTTATGTTGATCGGATGAGGGCCAACGATAGCACTGCTATTTGGCATGAAAGGCTAGGGCACATAGGGATGGACAAGCTAAAAGCTATGACGATAAGAAGCCTTGTGAAACGCTTGCCAAAGTTGTCATCCTACGGAGACGACCATGTTTGCACATGGTATCAGTTCGGAAAGGCTCATCGCCTTCCATTTGACAAGTCACAAATAAGGAGCAAGACACCATTGGATTATATCCATGGTGATCTGATGGGGCCAACTGTCACCGCTAGTCTTGGAGGCAACAGATACATTCTTGTGCTGATTGATGATTACTCAAGATACACTTGGGTGTATTTCATAAAGGAGAAGTCAGATGCCCTCCGGTTGTTTGTGGAGTTCAAAGAGCTGGTGGAGGGCCGGCTTGGCCCGCGAATCAAGAAGTATAGATCAGACAACGGTGGTGAGTTTGTATCATCCAAATTTTATAACTTCTACAGGAAGCACGAGATCCATGGAGAGCTTACTTGTGCTCATACTTCACAACAAAATGGAGCAGCGGAGAGGAAGATCCGTCATTTGACGGAAACCAGCAAGTGTTGGCTTGATGCAAAGGGCATTCAAGGTCCTTTTGGGTGGAAGGAATGACCTGCGTAACTTATGTCATCAATTAGATACCTCTGAGTCCGATAAAAATGAAGTCTCCTCACGAGCTGATATTCAAGGAGAAGCTCAGTGTTGAACACCTTCGGGTGTTTGGATCAACTTGCTACGTTCACGTCCCGGATGCTCTGAGGACAAAGCTTGATGCAAAGGCGAGGAAGCTTGTCTTTATGGACTACGATGAGCGAAAGAAGGGATGGAAGTACATGGATCCTGCGACAAGGAAGTTCGTTGTTTCAAGAGACGTTGTCTTTGATGAGATAACGTCAATTAGAGGTAGCACATCTGTGGAGTTACCAGAGAGCAAGTTTGATGAAGGTCAGAAGGAGGCAGCTGAAGATCTTCAAGTCGAGCTTCCTGTGTCATTAGGAGCTCCAGGTGTTTCAAGCTCTAGGGCAGAGGCTTCTGTTTCAGGAAGCAGGGGGATCGAATCTCCAAGTGTGCCTGAGAATGGAGTTGATTCTGAATAAACAATAGAGGTGGTGAGCAAGGAGTAGACTCTTCGGAGATTGAAGAGGACCATCAAGCCACCAGCTCGTTATTGCAAAGGAAACACGGTGAGCTTTGTCTCTTGTTTCTTCGCAGGCCCCCTAGATGAGTGGGAGCCTTCTAGATTTAATGAAGCCACTGGAATCAAGGAGTGGGAAGATGTCATGGGTGAGGAGATGGATGCTCTCAAGAAGAATGAAACCTAGGACCTTGTCCCCAAGGTTGATGACATTACTCCTGTGACTTGTAAATGGATTTATAAGCTAAATAAGAAGGTGGATGGGAGCATTGAGAGGTACAAGGCTCGCCTTGTTGCTCGAGGGTTCTCTCAATAGTAAGAATAAGACTATGAAGAGACATTCAGCCTAGTTGCAAAGATGAATTCAGTTCGGATGGTGATGGCCTTGGCAGCTTGCCAAGATTGGAAGATGTGGCAGCTGGACATAAAGAATGCTTTTCTTTACGGGGAAATAGACAAGGACATCTTCATGGATCAGCCACTCAGATATGTTTCTAAAGAACATCCTAGCTATTTCTGCAAGCTCCGGAAGACCCTTTATGCCTTGAAGAAGGCACCCCGTGCTTGGTATGGAAAGATAGCAGAATACCTCCAGTTCCGCGGCTATCTTGCTTCAAATTCAGACTCAAGCTTGTTTATCAAGAAGAAGGGGGAGCTCTTGGTCTTGGTGCTGTTATACGTGAACGATATGATTATCACGGGATGTTAGAACCCTAGTTCTGATTTGTGCAAGGATCACTATTAGGATGTTTAGATTGACCCAAAACATATAGTCATGGGTCATAGGATTATTTCCAGGTTTGCTCCTTCAGAAAAATTTCAGAGAAGTTAAGATTTGAAGTTCAGAAATTTAGCTCAAAGAAATTCTCCAAGCTCAGTTCAAAGAACTCCGAGCTCAATTCAACGAACTCTGACCTCAGTTTAAAGAAAACTTTAAAACTCAGTTCAACGATTATGCAGTTCACATTCTCTGAGCTCAGCTCGACGAACTCCGAGCTGAGCTCAACGAACTCCGAGCTGAGATCAATGAACTCCGAGCTACGTTTGAAGAATGCTTTAAAATTTAGTTTGACGATTTCTTTGCAGTATACAGACAGAATTATTTACAGCTAGCCGAATTAATTATGGCTTAATTAAAAGGCGAATATAACTATCAAATTTAATGCTATATATGCTTATAAATACAACCGTTTGGAGGCTGCATTAATTATGGATTAAATTTGGATTTAATGCTAATTGATTCCCAAAGAAATTACCATTCTCGGGAATGATTCAGCCATTGCAGACAAAGTAAATTAAATGTTTGAATTATGTTCAGACAATATATAGAGATATTATTCTACAGATACAGAACTATAGAAAGGGAAGAACAAGAAGCAGAGAGTGAGAAAAACAAAAATATACAGAGTTCTTCTTCATCTGCTTCAGGATTTCAAGGGACAACTCATCAACATCAGTCCAAGAAGCTTCTGAAGATCTTCAAGCATACTGAAGGCCTACACCCTGAAGCAAAGCTTCCACTCCTAAACTACTCTACATCTCAGGGGGAGCTTTGAAAACATCAAGATCCACTAAGTCTTCTCAGTTGTTTGAGAAAGAGAAGACAACATCATTTTCCTTTCCTACTGTAAAAAGGGTTTTAACTCCCTTTAAAAGTTAGCCTCTGGTTGTCAAGTCTCCTTATCAAAAGACTTAGCTTGGTTTTTGGGCACCTGATCAAAAGCTCAAAGGGTTTCTATATCTCCCTTAGAAAATAGATATTGTGGTGACAGGGCACCTGAGCAAAAACCTGTGGTGGCAGGGCACCTGATAAAAAACCTGTTAGTGGATTCCTACCAGGGGTGGTAGAAGAGTGGATGTACCCAGTTTTGGGGAACCACTATAATCCTTGTGTCATCTGGATTGCTTGTTTTGCTTTCTCTATTTTTATATGGTGCCTTTTCCTTTATATAACATATATACATAATTAGAGTAAAATAAGATATATCCTTTTTCTTTTACGGGAAACTCCAAGGAGGAGGTAGCTAGGCTCAGGGCAGAGCTAGCCATAAGATTCGAGATGTAGGATTTGGGTGTGCTTCACCACTTCCTTGGAATTGAGGTATAAAGAAAAGAGAGTGGCTCTACATATATACTTACTCGTTTCCTAGAAGGGTTATACAGAGCAAATTGTTCAGCGATTTGGCATGCGGGAGGGGAAAAGTAGCTCTACTCATTTTGACTCGGGGATTAAGCTTCGACGAGATGAGGGGATGATTCTTCCTGATCCTCTTATGTTTCAGGATCTGGTGGGAGCCTTATCTACTTGACGATTACAAGGACAAATATTGCTTATGCAATTGGCCGAGTAAGTCAGTATATGACGGAACCCAGGAAGCCTCATTTGATGGCGATAAGAAATATTCTTAAGTATGCGAAGTTCACGTCGGATATGGGTCTCCTTTATGGGACAGACACGAGTTTTATTCTTCAAGGATACTCGGATCCTGACTATGGGGGAGATTCAGATGACCGAAAGTCAACATCCGATTATGTTTTCATATGTGGATCAACCAGTATCTCTTGGTGTAGCAAGAAGCAAGACACGGTGTCCGTCTCTACTACAGAAGTTGAGTATAAGGCTTCGGCCTTGGAAGCTCGAGAAGACGTTTGGCTTAGGAGGCTAGTAGAAGATGTCCATGAGGAAGTGCTGGGTTCCCACTATGCTCCGCGGTGATAATGAGAGTTCTCTTAAACTGGTGAACAATCCAGTTTATCACGCAAGGATAGAGCATATTTAGATCGAGCATCATTTCATATGAGAGAAGGTATTGGAGGAATTTCTTATGGTTGCGCATGTATGGAGTGAGGACATTATCGCAGACATTTTCACTAAGCCATTGCCGAAGGGTCCTTTTACTCATTTATGAGGATTACTGGGGCTGGTCTCCACTTCTCACTTCAAGGGGGAGTGTTGAGTTTTGTGAAGTGAAAGTGAGGGTTATTCAAATAGACCGCGCGGCCTGGGCGGACTGATGGTGCGGCGTGGACAGTTTGTTGGTGCGGTTTGGGAGGCCTGTGTTGTGGCATGATGTTGGTGTCCGGCAGTCCGACAGGTATGTTGGAACACCCTATTACTAATTTGGGTAAGGATCATTATATGCTTAGGAATTTGTTTTGACCTTGCTGTATAGTCTGATAGGTCAATTAGAATGGGTATTAGGGTTAGAACTTAGGTTTGAAAGCTGCCCTCAAGACCTTCTAAAGATCAAGATTCAAGTGCTGAAGACTAGGACAATTCTCGTCGAGCTCAGGTCGACGAAACGTCGAACTCAGTTTGACTATCTCTGAGCTCAGTTCAAATGAGGCGTCGAACTCCGTTTGACGATATTCGAGCTCATATCAACGCTCTGTCTCTAGTTGTTTTCCAATCTCTGAGCTCAGGTCGACGATCATAGAGCTCAGATCGACGTTTTCTGTTTTCAGTCTAGTTCGATCTCTGAGCTCAGGTCGACGATCGTTGAGCTCAGATCGACGCTTTTCTGAAGAGATCGACGTTTTCAGGATTCAAATTCAGGATAGTTATGGAATTCATTCAGACTTATTTTCAGCATTTGTGGCAATGGATTTTGTAGCCGTTTCAATCAATCTGGAGCAAGTTTCAAGGAAGACTAATTGGAATGTTTCTTAAAGGACTTTCCTCCAGAGGCAGATATCAGTTAAGGTAGTCATTTATGACAGATTAACGGCTATCAAGAAGTCAGAATCTGATATACTCCATAGAGAGTTATTTTGAAAAGAGATATAGAGAACTGACAAGATTTGAAAAAGAATACAGAAGAGAGAACAAGAAAAGTATTCATCAAGAATTCATCTTCTGGAATAGACTCAGTAGACAAAAGTTTACAGAATTACTGAGTCAGAATTCTTCAAAAACACAAGGAACATTACTGTGAAGGAGATCATCTGCTATTCTACTCCTTAAAGAATCAAGTGTTCAAAAGCTGCTTCATCAAGGACTCAAGACATCACACATTTCAGCATCTGCTGAAATCATCTATTACTGGAGATCTGAAGCAACTTAAGGCCTATCACCCTAAGCAAAGCTCATCTTCTTGAACCCTTACAGATCTCAGGGGGAGCTTTGACAACATCTTCCACTTGTCTTCTCTAAGATTGTTGATAGAGAAGAACAACTCAACCTTTTTGTCTTTCTTTATTCCTTCTGTAAAATGGTTTCTCAAAACTCCCTTCAAAAGTTTTGTGGCTGGTTTTTGAGACCTCGTCAAAACTCAGTGGCGGCAAGACACCTTATCAAAAAATCTAGGTTTGGTTTTTGAGCACCTTATCAAAAGCTCATTGGTGCCCAGGACACCTGATCAAATATTCCTGCAGTGGATTCCTACCTTGGGTAGTAGAAGAGTGGATGTACCCAGGTTGTTGGGGAACCACTATAGCTCCTTGTGTCATCTGGTTTGCTGTGCCTTTTGCTTTACTGTGTGCTGTGTGTTTCTATTTTCTTACTGCTTTAGTATTTACTTTTCTGCTAGCACATTAAACATATAAGTAAATCAAGTCTTCCACTGCTTCACAGTTTTAAATTGTAAATTATTTTAATATACTCTATTCACCCCCCTCTAGAGTAAGCTAGATCTTATCCTCACTTTCAATTGGTATCAGAGGGAGGTTGGTTACTGAACAACTGAATGTTCAACAGATTGGTTTAACAGGCTAACACCTGAACAAAAAGATCTCTGATAAGATCAATTTTTTATAGAGGGTTATTATTGTTTGTATTATATTTATTTTCTTACAAAACTATGGCACATAACAAAGATTATGCTAGCACCAGACCTCCAGTGTGCAACCTTTCTAAGTTTGCACTTTGGAAGGCAAGGATTATGCTTTATATGAATTCTATTGATGAGGACGTATTTATTTCTGTTTTGACAGTGTATCCAAGACCCCCAGTAATTACAAGTACAAGTGCTATTCCACCTCCCTCAGGAACAAATGCAGAAATAAAGAAATGGAAAGTTGCAGATGCAAAGGCTATGAATATCCTTGCTCAGACTATGTCTGAGCAGATATTCTAAAAGGTGGCTGAATGCAGTTCAACAAAAGATATATGGGATAAGCTTTCTGAGATTATATTTGGATCTGCTGATGAAAGGAAGGACAGAAGATCCCATCTCATATCCCAGTATGAGAACTTCAAGAAAGGAGAAACTGAGCCAGTTGCTGATATGTACAACAGGCTCAGTCTAATTGTCAGTGAATTAAGAACATTGGACAAGGAGATCTCACTCACTGAACTAAATGACAAAAATCCTAATGTGCTTCCCCAGCACTTGTGATTCAAGAATCTGGCCAATCAAGGATGCCAGAAGCCTAAGTGAGATCACCACAGAGGCTCTTTTGGGCAAGCTCAAATCTTATGAGCTGCTCATCAAGAATAGGGAAGATGAGCAAAAGACTGCTTCTCCAGCAATCAAAAAGGAGAAGACCATAGCTTTCAAAGCTATAAAAGATCAGCCTGAAGACAAGGTCATATGCAATGAAGAATTGATGAGCTTACTGGCCAAGAGATTCTATAAGATGGCCAGGAAAGATTTCAGAAAGAGGTCATCCAAAGGGCATTAGAAGCCAAGGTATGACAAATCCAATAATAAAGAAATTATTTGTTTTGGATGCAGGAAACCAGGCCACATTGTGCCTGATTGTCCAGAAAATCAAAATAAGGACAAGAGGGACATGAAAGATAGGAGAAAAGACAAGGACTCCAGGAGAAACAACAATGACAAATCCTCCTCCAGTAAAAACAAACACACCAGGAAGGGATTTGTAGCAGAAACCTGGAGTGAAACTGAAGAAGAGTCAGAGGCTTCATTAAGCTCAAGTGATGATGAAGATGATGCTGAAGAGAAGGAGTTATGCATGATGGCTATCAATGCCTCCCAACATAATTCTGATGCAGAACATGAATCAGAATCTGAATATGAACATGAAGATGAAGAAGACCAGGTAATAGATTCCTTTGATTTTAATTCAGAGGACTTTAAATTTGAATTTAAAACACTTTGTTTAGACCTTCTGAAGTCTGAGAAAGAGATCATCTCTCTCAGAAATCAATTATCTGAACATAGCACTTTAAAGTCAGATAACCTCAAACTTTCTGAGGAGCTAGAATGCTGTAGGGAGGAGATAGCTTCACTGAAAAGTGAACTATCCCAGACAAAGAAGTTTGAAGAATCCCTTAATGGGAGAAGCATCAGACTGATGGACATCACAAGTACTATGAACTCAAGATTTAATAGTACATTGGGCTTGGGTGCTTCATCCAGCCAACCTATAGTATTAACAACTCTAATAAAATTTATTTCAGATAAAGGAAAGGAAGTTATAGAGGTGGCTAGGAAGAATCCTGATTTACGTAAGAAAAACAAAGTTCAACAGAAAATGTCGAACAGAGGTCGACGATCGTCGAACAGAGCTCGGCGATCTCAGGCTGAATCGTCAAACTCAGTTCGACGACTTCTGAACTCTGAACTCTGGCATAGTCGATCTTCGAATGGAGCTCGACGATCTGACCCAAGATCGTCGAACTCAGCTCGACGATCGTCGAATGGAGCTCAGAGTTTTGAACAATCTTTTAGAGGTAAATCTACAATCAATCCTAGAAGTCCTACATCCCAAAGCTTCAACCCTTATACTGAATGGATAGTACCTCCTAGGAGATACCATCCTGAAGGATATAAGAGTCAGCCAGGGATGTCTTTTATTTATGAGTTTAAAGGTTATCAACCTAGATCCAAGGTAAACTGGGTCAAAAACATATAAATTATTTATGTGCAGGTGAAGACCTATCCAACAATGAACCAACAATGGTATCTGGATAGTGGGTGCTCAAAGCACATGACAGGGAACAAGGAGAATATAACATCCTTCAAAATCAAACTTGGACCCAAAGTGATATTTGGTGATTCAAACTTTGGTCAAACAAAAGGATATGGTGCTATTCAGATTGGCTCAGTCACATTCAAGAAGGTGGCTTATATGGAAGGACTGAAGCACAATTTAATCAGCATCAGTCAACTCTATGATGAAGGCTATCAAGTGATATTCAACAAATCCTTATGAAAGATCAAGTCAGAGGATAACACAACAGTGTTAACAGGTAAAAGGAAAGGTAACATTTATCTTATAGATTTCCTTTCAACCAATATAGATATCTGTTTAATTAATTCAGTTTGCAAACCAAATGATCTTTGGCATAAGAGACTAGGACATATAAACCTTAGAACCATTGCTAGGCTATTCAAGGAAAACCTTGTTAGAGGACTACCTTCTGGCCCCTACAAGAAGGAAGGACTCTGCAGGGCTTGTCAATTAGGAAAGCAAACTAAAAATAGTTTTAAGTCACTTAATAAGAGTGATTCACCTAAGATCTTTTATCTGTTACACATGGATCTTTTTGGACCCATTACAGTAAAAAGCTTAGGAGGGAAATCTTACACTTTAGTGATTGTAGATGAATTCTCTAGATTCACTTGGGTATTCTTTTTGAGGAAGAAGTCCGATAACTTTAAATGTTTGACAGATTTTCTCAAATGCATACAGATTGAGTTCAATACTCACATTGCCCTGATCAGAAGTGATCATGGGAAAGAGATTGATTCTCTTCTTATACAAGAGTTCTGTCAGAGTGAAGGGATCGGGCACACTTTCTCAGCTCCTAGAACTCCTCAACAAAATGGGGTAGCTGAAAGAAAAAATAGAACCCTTATTGAATCTGCCACCACATTATTGACAGATGCTCACCTCCCTCTATCTTTTTGGGCAGAGGCAGTGAACACCTCCAACTATGTGTTGAACAGAAGTTTGATACATAAACTGAAGGGCAAGACTCCCTATGAATTGCTCAAAGGGAAGAAACCTAAAGTAGACTATTTTAAAATTTTTGGTTGCATTTGTTATATTCACAATAATGACAAGAAGTATATAGCAAAATTTCAAGCTAAAGCTGATGAAGGAGTGTTTCTGGGATACTCCATGATCAGTAAAGCTTATAGAGTTTATAATAAAACTTCTCTTAAAATTGAAGAATCTGTTCATGTATCTTTTGATGAGATTAACATGTTTTACAAGGAGAAGAATATTTCTACCATAGAACTCTTGCAGGTAAACTCTCTTTTAGAAAATTTGGACAGGTTGCATATTGCAGAGAAGGATTCAACATATTCACCTACCCAATAGAGAGGAGAAATCAGTGAAGATGAAGAGGATACTCAACATCTTGGTACTCAACATCTTAGAGAGAACCATCTTGAAGAGCCAGTTGTTGTTCCACAAGAGGAAACAACAACACAGGTTGGTGAACAATCAACACCCCCTGTTGATTTAGTAACAACAAGAGATCATCCAATCTCCCAGGTGATTGGAAACATCTCAGCTGGTGCGCAAACCAGAAATACGGTCAACCAGAACCTGATGCACACCTGCTTTCTATCTCAAGTTGAGCCTCAATCCATTCAAGATGGAAAACAAGATCCACATTGGATCATTTCTATGCAAGAGGAACTACATCAATTTGAGAGGAATAAAGTTTGGGAACTAGTGTCAAGGCCTAAGGATCACTCCAATGTTGGAACTAAGTGGGTGTTCAGGAACAAATTGGATGATTAAGGAGTTATTGTAAGAAACAAGGCAAGGCTAGTTGCTCAAGGATACTCTCAAGAGGAAGGAATAGACTATGACCAGACCTTTGCACCAGTTATAAGGTTAGAGGCCATAAGAATATTCCTAGCTTATGCAGCTCACAAAGGATTCAAGGTCTACCAAATGGATGTGAAGAGTGCATTTCTCAATGGAGACATCAAAGAAGAAGTCTATGTTAGACAACCCCCAGGTTTTATCTCTTCAACTTATCCTGACCATGTTTTCAAATTGTATAAATCATTATATGGTCTCAAGCAAGCTCCTAGAGCATGGTATGAGACCTTAGCATGCTTTCTTTTGAAAAATGATTTTATAAGGGGTAGAGTAGACCAAACTCTTTTCATTAGAACCCATAAGTCCCATACCCTACTAGTGCAAATATATGTAGATGATATTATATTTGGATCTACTAATTCAAATTTGTGCAAAAAGTTCTCTAAACTAATGCATTCAAAATTTGAAATGAGTAGCATGGGTGAGCTTTCCTTCTTTCTAGGATTGCAAGTCAAACAACATACTAAAGGCATATTTATTTCTCAAATCAAGTATGCAAAAGAACTGGTTAATAAATTTGGTATGTCTGAAGCATCTTGTATAAAAACACCTATGCCTACTAATGCTGTATTAGATGCTGATGAATATGGAAAACATGTTGATCAGACAACATATAGAGCAATGATTGGCTCTCTATTGTCCCTTACAGCTAGTAGACCTGATATAATGTTTGCTACGTGTATATGTGTTAGTTTCCAAGTAAGCCCTAGAGAGTCACACCTTACATTAGTTAAGAGGATTCTTAGGTATGTACAAAGTTGTCCAAATCTAGGTCTCTAATATCCAAAAGACTCAGGATTTGAACTAACTAGATTTTCAGATGCTGATTATGCTGGATGTAGAATAGACAGGAAAAGCACCTGTGGAACTTGCCAGTTTCTTGGTGATAGACTTGTCTCCTGGTTCTATAAGAAACAAACATCTGTGTCCACTTCAACTGCTGAAGCTGAATACATGGCAGCAGGCTGTTGTTGCTCACAGATTTTGTGGATTCAAAATAAGCTCCTAGATTATGGTTATAACTTAAAAGGGTCAAAATTTTTTTGTGATAATACCAGGGCTATTTCTATAACACAAAATCCAGTCCTCCATAGTAGGACAAAACATATAGAGATTAGGCATCACTTCTTAAGAGACAATGTTGAGAAAAATAAAATTGAAATTCAATATATCTCAACTGATTTGCAAAGGGGAGATATTTTCACCAAACCATTGGATGAAAAGAAACATACCTTCTTCCTAAATCAGTTCGGAATGTTAGATGGAGGAAGTTTAAAATAAAACCCAAGATTTTAAAACTCTAAAAACAGACCAAGACTAGGCTAAAAACTTGTTTTTTCTAGTGTCTGTAGGCTGTTTTTAGTCTCTGAACTGCGCTCGACGTTTTTCCCAAAGATCGTCGAACGGAGATCGATGCTTTCCGAAAGCGTTGACTGGAGTTCAACGCTTTCAGATAGCGCTAGGCTATCTTCTTTCTGGTCAGCGATCGTCGAGCAGAGCTCGACGATCTCCAATATCGTTGAATAGAGATCGACGGTGTTGAAGACTCTTCAGATTCCTTTAGAAGCCCAGATCGTCGAACGGAGTTCAACGATCTTTACTTTCCAACGTCGAACCCTAATATAAAAATCATTCTTCGGCCGTCGTTCTCCTTTTGCGCTTTCATACTCTCTGTAAACTTTTTCTTTCCCTCCAAACTCTTCTGCACTTGGTCGTGTTTGTTCATTTTTGCAGGTATACAATGGCAGTGTCTGTTGCCGCCCTTCTAAGATGAAATTTGACACAGGTTTTGACATAGACATGGAATCATTTGAGGGCAGTGACCAGGTTTTCAAAGATATTCTGTACTTATTCAGAGAACAGCAGTTAGTGCAGATAATGACCACAAGGATGAAAATTGCTGCCGATGAGATCAAGGAATGGGTATATACAATGCACAATCTGGATCAGAATACAATTGTTGGTACTATAGTCGGGACTCAGGTATTCCTAACACCTGCTCTCCTTACTGATGTCTTTCAATTAAGTACTGGAAATGATTCTATTGAGCTATCTGGAGAGGAGTTTGCAACTATGCTAGAAAGAATGGGACATTCTGCCGCTAACCCTAACAAATTGCTGAAAAAGAATTTATCAATTGAGTATAGATTTCTTGCTGATGTTGTGGGGAAAGTGCTATTGACAAAGCACTCTGCACATGATACCATCTCTAGGTATCAATTCTGCTTGATGGGAGCAATTGTGGATAAGAAACATTTAAACTGGGGAGAGATTTTCTTTGATATGATCAAAAAGAAGGTGAACAAAAGTCTTGTAAATTTTGGGAGGATCATAGGGCTATTTCTTCACTCCAGGTGCCTTGAATTGCCGGTGTCAAGTGGGATGCACATAAATGCCTCAAGAGGCTGACCTTTGCCCTTTTTGGCAAATGGGACAGGCAGATTACCAAGCCAAGTAGAGGTCCTGCTGCTGTCACTACTTCAGGTATAAGGACTGATACAGTCACTCCCCCACAGGCAACTGCCCCATTAGAAGAGTTCCCTGCTTCCTCATCTCCTCCTTATCCACCTATTATTTCTACCTCCACTTCCACAACCACAATCACTACCTCATTCTCTTCCCCCATCATCATTTCCTCTCCTCTTTCAACTCCTTCACCTCCTCCAGCCACCATAGTAGAGCAATTCCATCCCCTTCACTATTATCCATCCATTAACATTTCCTCTTCCCTTCCATCATTCAACCTCATGAATGATTCCTACATGGATGATTCCCCCTCCTCACCTCTTGAGCCTCCATCATCCTCCTCATACCAACAACTAATCCATGACATACTTGCCCAACCATCTTTCACCCCATCCATCTCCACACCACTATCTTCCATCTCCACAATTCCAATCTCTCAACCATTCATCCTACCATCCACCACTTCTATCACTACTTCTGCAGTTCCCTCACAATCTATCTCGGTCTCTCTAACCTCTACCTCTACTCAAGTCTCACTTAAGCAAGTAAATATTCCTGCCCTAGCAGACAATCTTTATGGGATGCTGGCTCCCAGGCTAGTAGCCCTGCTGGAGACATTCATGGCTCCACTCTTGAAATCCATCCAGGAGCTGTCTGCCAGGCTATCTTCTATTTCTCCTCCACAGGAAATCCCTTCTATGGGGTGCCTTGATCCAGTTCCAAATGAATCAAGGCAGAGGGAGATGCCATATGAAGAAGAGATAGTACCTGCTGCTTCAGAGAAATTCTTACCAGAGACAGCTTCAGTTCTAGCTTCAACTCCTGTACTAACAGTGGACCTCAGGTCACTGTCATCAGATTTTGACATTCTTCACTTCAGCTATTTACCAGCTTAGGGAGTAGAAGATCTGACTAAGGACATTATGCCTGTTGCTAGATGTGAGCCCAACAAAATTACTGCATATATCAAGGCTATGGAACAAGTTCTTTCTGCTGATGTTATGGGTGCTGGTGCTGCTTTTGATATTGTTTGTTCTGATAGTGCTGCTGGTGAGTCTGCTGTTCATATTGAAGAACCTGCTGCTGAAGTTTCTGTATCTGCTGCTCTTACTGCCTCAATTTCTGCTGCTTCTGTCACTTCTGCTGCTGCTGCTATTATTTCTTCTGAAAAGTCAAAGCAATAACAAGATTACATCAAAAGGATTGATGAGTTATATGACAATCCTCAGAGCTCAGATAGTGATCAATTCCAAAATGATTCTGATGACTCCTCTGTTACTATTGCAAGGAAGAGGAAAGATAGAAGCAAGGCAATGATGAGGGTACCTCCTGAGAAAGTTAAAGATGACAATGATATCCCCTACTATATTCTTCATGACTGCCCTATTTCTGAACCATGGATGCAGTATTCTAAGAACCAGCTCAAAGCAATGAAGAAAAAGAGAAAGCTTGAAAAATATGATAAAGGATCTTCATACTTCTATCCTCCTCCTCCTCCTCCTCCAGATGCAGGTACTGGTGGAGGATCTTCTTATCAGTCTGGATCTGTTGGAATACATAGCTCCTCCTAATCTTCACAGAGATATCAACTAAGAGGACATTATAAAAGAGGTTATCAGTCAAGAAGAGAACAACATAGAGGAAGTCAAAGAGACTACCGAGGTTACTCCAGGCAACATACATACCAAAGGGAAGGACAAGGTCCTATAGACTCAACCTCTGGTACTTTCCCTTACAAGCTAAAAGAAACTGTTGCTACAAGAATTCCTTCAGATGATTCAGTGATAATAAACAGATATGAACCTTCAGTTCCTTTTGAAGACCCATAAAACAATCCACTCTCCTGGACTGCTAGAATGAAAGAATTGGCTGTATTGGATCAGATCAAGAAAAGAAGAGAGTAAGGACGAGATACCTCCGATATCAATACCCTATCAGAGCAGAGGAAGAAAGAATTAGAAAGATATGCTTCAAGAAAATTCTTTGATCCAGAGAGCTACATGAAGCTGCATCCTGAGGCTGTTGTTCCAAGGCCAAAATCTCAAACCTCCTTAGGTGCAGATGACGATAGAAGATCCAAGAAGGAAGCCCTCAATCCCAAAAGAGGAATTATTTTCAAAAAGGGCAATGAGTAATTTATGTAAGCTGATACTCATATCTACTTCTGACTGATTTTGTGATTCCTGCTGTGTTACTGCAATGCTCAACATATGTTATCTGCATTGTTGTTTCTATTTTTTTTTATTTCTGATGTATGCTTGTTATTTCCTATTTGTCTTGTAAATAGTAATCCTAACCCAAATAGGGGAGATTGTTGGAACACCCTATTACTAATTTGGGTAAGGATCACTATGTGCTTAGGAATTTATTTTTACCTTACTGTATAGTCTGATAGGTCAATTAGAATGGGTCTTAGGGTTAGTACTTAGGTTTTAAAGCTGCCCTCAAGACCTTCTAAAGATCAGGATTTAAGTGCTGAAGACTAGGACAATTCTCGTCGAGCTCAGGTCGACGAAACGTCGAACTCAATTCGACTATCTCTGAGCTCAGTTCAAATGAGGCGTCGAACTCCGTTCGACGATCTTCAAGATCAGATCAACGCTTTGTCTCTAGTTGTTTTCCAATCTCTGAGCTAAGGTCGACGACTGTAGAGCTTAGATCGACGTTTTCTGTTTTCAGTCTAGTTCGATCTCTGAGCTCAGGTTGACGATCGTTTAGCTCAGATCGACGCTTTTCTAAAGAGATCGACGTTTTCAAGATTCAAATTCTGGAAAGTTATGGAATTCATTCAGACTTATTTTTAGCATTTATGGCAAAGGATTTTGTAGCTGTTTCAATCAATCTGGAGTAAGTTTCAAGAAAGACTAATTGGAATGTTTCTTAAAGGACTTTCCTCCTGAGGCAGATATCAGTTAAGGTAGTCATTTATGACAGATTAATGGCTATCAAGAAGTCAGAATCTGATATACTCCCTAGAGAGTCATTTTGAAAAGAGATATAGAGAACTGACAAGATTTGAAAAAGAATATAGAAGAGTGAACAATAAAAGTATTCATCAAGAATTCATCTTCTGGAATAGACTCAGTAGACAAAAGTTTACAGAATTACTGAGTCAGAATTCTTCAAGAACACAAGGAACATTACTGTGAAGGAGATCATCTGCTATTCTACTCCTTAAAGAATCAAGTGTTCAAAAGCTGCTTCATCAAGGACTCCAGACATCACACATTTCAGCATCTGCTGAAATCATCTATTGCTGGAGATCCGAAGCAACTGAAGGCCTATCACCCTAAGCAAAGCTCATCTTCCTGAACCCTTACAGATCTCAGGGGGAGCTTTGACAACATCTTCCACTTGTCTTCTCTAATATTGTTGACAGAGAAGAACAACTCAACCTTTTTGTCTTTCTTTATTCCTTCTGTAAAAGGGTTTCTCAAAACTCCCTTCAAAAGTTTTGTGGCTGGTTTTTGAGACCTCGTCAAAACTCAGTGGTGGCAAGACACCTTATCAAAAAATCTAGGTTTGGTTTTTGAGCACCTTATAAAAAGCTCATTGGTGCCCAAGACACCTGATCAACTATTCCTGCAATGGATTCCTACCTAGGGTGGTAGAAGAGTGGATGTACCCAGGTTATTGGGGAACCACTATAGCTCCTTGTGTCATCTAGTTTGCTGTGCCTTTTGCTTTACTGTGTGCTATATGTTTCTGTTTTCTTACTGCTTTAATGTTTACTTTTCTGCTAGCACATTACACATATAAGTAAATAAAGTTTCCACTGCTTTACAGTTTTAAATTGTAAATTATTTTAAAATACTCTATTCACCCTCCATCTAGAGTAAGCTAGATCTTATCCTTACTTTCAAGGTGGCCTTGCAGGACTGTTTCCTGGTGTAACCTTGCGGATTGGTGGAGTATCCGCGGAAGGGCGGACTCACTATGAGTCCGTAGAGTTCGCTTTATGCGGACTTCTCTTGGTGCTCGCGAGTTCGGCAAGTTGGCCTTGCGCTAGAGCATTTTGGAGGTCTGTTTTTGGAGCTGGCGGACTGGGTCCTTGTCTGCCGAGCTCATGCCAGGTTCTTGGTTGATTGCTAGACTTTGTCATTTTCTGTGATAAGTCCAGGGTGTTCGCTGAGTCTGTATTGTCCGCTGGTTGACTAAGCGGTGTGCCTGTTGGTCGTGGACTTGTATGCGGGCTAGTGCTGTGTCCGTGTATAGTGTGCGCACTGCTGCAGTGTGTGGACTGTTGTTGTGTCCGCATGCTGTGCAACATGCGGGCTGGTGTGGTGTTCGCGGCCTGTGCGGCCTGGCTTCCAGCCTTGGTGCCAGACGGGTTTTTGGTTGGCTTGTCCGGCCTTATCCTTACAGACTTGGCAGACTAACTTTTGCTTGTCGTGGTCTGGGGTGGTGACTCTATCCACTAGGGCAGTGACCGCACCTTTCTCCGCGCCTATAAATAGGACCCCCCGTTACATCAACAGTAATTAAATGAATAGTAAGCCTACTCGCGTTTAAGTTGCTGCGGACTAGTTTTTTGGTTTCCGCCCGAGTTGAAGAGTTTAACTGGCTACTTGTTGTGCAGGTTGTGCGAACAGTGCTAAAGGACCAGGAATTTGGTTCTAAGTTAGTGCAGACTCTGTGGATACACAGGCGGATACTGCAGGTTGCGTACGACTAGCAGCAGTTTCTCATCTGTAACTTTTCTTCTGTTCAATAAGTATTCCGCCTCTTAGCAGCTTGTTTAGTTGGTGGCAGCAGTCCGCGCGTCCTGGCGACTAGGTGACCTTGTGGTCAGGCGGTTTGCATTTCGGCGAACAGTTCTTTTTCAGCTCTGGAATAACGGGTAGTTCACGCGGTTTGTTGCGGTCTCGCGACCTGGTGACCTGAGCGCACTCCTTCAGTAGTTAGCAGCAGATCCAGTGGTTCCTCATTGAGTCCGCACAGTTTGATTGTGTTGTACTTTTTTGCTTTCCTCAGATTCCTTGGCAAGCATGTCTCGCCATGTATGCCTAGCATTGTAAAGAAGTTTTTTAATAGTGCAAGAATCTTTCTTTTGCTTGTGCATCTGGTTTACTTACTCAAGAGTGTTGAGTGTTACTGCATATGGTTCCTTGCTTTCCGCTATATTGAAATTTCAACACTAGACGGGGGTGGTTCCAGCGGCATGCCCGGGCACCGGCGGGGCCCAAATGCATAGTCATGCTACATGAGAGAATAGGTGCACGATTCCGTGTGAGCGCACAATCGCTCACCCATGTTACCGTGCGGGTGCACGATCGTTCGACCATGTTATCATGCGGGCACGTGGTTGTGTACCCGTGCTATCTTACAGGCGTGTGCGTTTTGTGCGCCCGTGGTTGAGCGCTCTGGTGATTGCTTGGTCCGATCAATTGCTCCGTCGCATGTTTACTTGGCGTTGCGGTGGCACATGGTTTTTTGTTTTAAAAAGATTTATAATTATCTTAATTAACTTGCAACCCATTGAATTTTTAGGCACCGAAACGGGGCGCTCAAGAGAGGTTAGTGCAATTGCACACTCCCCATAATGGTGAGCAAATTGATGATGGGAGAAAGAGCTACAGATTACCTGCGTGCATAAAAGTGAATCTAGCGTCCGGAGGACCTTGCGCAAAATCGTCCAACTGACAACATCACACTTTGCAAGGGTTTCTTGAAAACAAGATTCCGTATTCCTCTATCCGAAGATGGACCGAGATCTTTAAGTTTGTGGTGTGGAGGTCCCCTATTTCACTCTAACTAGGATGATGAGGATTGTGAGACCGATCGTATTCTTCCGGGAGCGCGGTTTGCAGTTCACACTTGATCAGTTCAAAGATTGGTGTGAGGTATTTACTAATGCTGTGGGTCGAATTGAAGTGCGCATCAACAAGAAGTAGCTCTATTTTGAGGATCAGATGGATCCTCTATAACACCCCCATCCGTCGTATGACATATAACAGAAGATCCAGCTTGAACCCGATGCCATATACCACGGACAGTTGGAAGGGTTACATAAGAATATCAAAAAACTAAACTACTCGCCCTAACACAGAGCATTCTAGCGGAAGCTTTTAAACAGTTTAAGAGAACTCAAAATTTGCACAATAACGGCATGAATGTCCACTATACACCACAGGAATGAAATACAATAAATACATAAAAGAGTACTTGGCCTTATGGCCTTTCAAATGTTCACTTGACAATATAATGTTTTAAATACATCGGCTCACAGGCCGACCATACATGACAAAAGTAAAACAACAGTTCGCTTTGGCCTTCGAGGGCCAGCTCAACAACTTGGGCTTCAGCCCGCTATTTGGGGCTTGGTTTCGCAGCACCTGCAAGCAACATTCCACCGCACGGTGGCAAACAAAGCAACGGTCAGCTAAGGATGACCAAATTATAACGTCCTCGCCCCTTACTTTGGACGGCGGTGCTCCTTCCCTGCATTTCATTAGCCTAGCTAAACAATTAAGTGCATAAGTATAATTCGCCACAGTGTAGGCTCGCTCGGCCAAATACCCCGTGCACTCAGGGCACATTCTCGGTGAATCCGGTCAATTCCGTGGCTTCACCACCATCCTCGGGACGGCAAACATTGTGAGCATTTTTGAGTCTTTCCGACCATAGTCCAAGACTCCCGACTATGCCAACAACTAGTTCCACTTTAGGGCCTCTAGCACCAAAACACAAAGCCTAGGTCCGTTTCCACCCGCCCGTTGCTCACTCCGCCTAGTCACGTTAAGACGTACCTGCGGGACAAGCTTCACCCGGATCAGCCATGACTTTCGTCGACCTGTGATTTCGTCGACCTGAGCTCTGCAAACAACTGCACTGCATAAACTGAATGATTCTGTGCTCTGAGTTCGATAACCTGAGATCAGCTTTGGCTTTGAGTGAATTATGTCGCTGAGTCCATTATGGCGCCGAGTGATAATGGCACTGAGTGATCTTTGGCGCTGAGTGATCTTTGGCATTGAGAGATGAAGTATTAGTCGACCTGAGAATACAGATCGTCGAACTCAGTTCAGAGAATTTTATCTCTGAGTTAGTTGAGCTGAGTACGACTCTCTTCGACCTGAGATCGACGAACGTAGATCTCTATTTCTAAATATTGATTTCTCTAAGTCATGAGTCTCTGGCAGTGATGGAGGCTGGTCCTTTTTACTGTTGACTCTAAGGACACGACCTAAACTCTATAAATACATAAAATTTAACCCTTCTATACAACATGGGTCACAACCTAAGAAGAGAACCTAGCCCAAATCACCTAGGGGTTCCAACACCATGGCCGAACACGGCTTTGCACACGGCCGTGTCCCAGGCCGTGTGCATCGATCCAGACACGATTGACGAGTACAGAAAAGCACACGGTTTAGGACACGCCCGTGTCCCAACCTGACATGCCCGTATCGGGTCATCGACACGCCCGTGACCAGTGGCGTGTCACGAATAACCGCCACGCCAACCGTCACGACTCTTATTTGAAATGGGTGTCCATACGCCCGTGCCGAATCTGACACGCCCGTGTCATACAGTACATGCCCGTGCTCCAGGCCATGTCCCAAGTCGACACAGGACTAAACTTCTAGAGGAGTACACGACCACGTAACACGCCCGTGTCACATGCCATGTGCCTGACACGCCCTGGGACACACCCGTGTCCCAGGGTGTGTTCGAGCACTCAACGCTCGTCGACCTCAACTCGACGACCCGAGCACGACACGGCCATGTGACATGCCCGTGTCACAGGCCGTGTTCACCTTACCAAAACCCGAACTTGGTTCGAACACCGCCCGTTTCACTTTTAAGTCTCGGGGCGTTACATCCTCGCCACAAGAACACCTTACATAGATATATTTGGAACTCTTGGGAGTTCTTTGAGTTGTGGAGTTAGCTTCCGTGGCATTGTCTCCGTGTGTCTAGTTTGGAGCTTGATTTAATGTCGTTCTTGGGCTATATAGACTTGGTTACTTTAGCAAGACCACTTTTTTGCATCTGCTCTTTTATAGAGGAGAGGAGGTTATTGTCGTGTGGTCTTTCCTCGGATTCTAAACAGGCTATTGCCAGTCCTCTGGATCGTAACTGTATAACCCATATTTGTCGAGGGTGGACCTACTCAAGATAGAAATCAAAGTCAGCAGAACAAGATAGAAGTCAAAGTAAATATATCAAGATAGAAGTCAATGTCAACAGGACAACACAAGTGTTAAAATCAACATTCAAGATAAAATAAGGCCTGAGCGAGTATGGGTGAGCACCCTTGCATACTCGCCCAATAGGCGACCAGAGGGAATTATAGCCCAAACCAAGCAAGATCCACCCATGGTCACATATTCGCCGAGGGGGGGGGGGGGGGGGTGGGCTATAAATAAGACCCATGGATTTCCCTATAAATAGGACCCCATGGATACATGGATTAACACTTTTGGTTGAACTTTTGGATCGCGCTTTTGAAGACTTGAGCCGTGAGATCTTGACCACCCTTCTTGGTCGTTATCTTAAGTTAGTCGCCAAGTTAGTGTTTCCCTTGTACCTTGCTCGACCATCTTTGGTTATCTTGAGTTAGTGTTTCCCTTCTATCCATATCTTTGATAAGAAATTTCCCGTGACCATTATTGAAGGTCAAGAGGTATAAAAGAAAAAGTTTGGTCAATGAAACAGTAGTTGTTGCAGCTGACCTTGTAACGCCCCAGATTTTTTTCTGCGATTATTTAATTCTCGTTTGGCGTTACGGGGACGCGTTTTCGTGGCTTGTGCCATTTGTGGAGTGTGGTTTAACTCCTTAGAACTGGGTGCCCTATTTTGTAGCCTATTGGCAAGATCTCCCTAGCAAGACGAGTCGTTTTGGGTGACCCGGTGTGGCCCCTTGGGGGATGCTTGTGTTTTGGATTTGGGTGGGTATAACTCGAGTTCTATTCGTCGAAAGTTAATTTCTACTTCGCCATTGTGTTCGTAGCATGGGTATTTAGCTACTGTGCGAATTTCGTCAAATTCCGAGGTAGTTCAGTTTTCACGTCGTTTTGGGTGTGCCATTCGTAAAACCTAATTAGAAAATCCTCTTATTTTAATAAGAGAGCCGGCGGTTAGGCTTCAGTTATGCTGAACCGACGGTTTAAAGCTTATATAAAAGCTTTAAGGAGAAGTGGCGGGCCCACTCTCTTCTTTCTTCCTTCGACCGAAAACTACTGTTCCTGTTTCGCGAAAAGCAGAGGCGGAAGTGACGGTTAGCCCTAGCCTTCGGACGGTGATTCCGGGAGTGTTCGTGGATTGATTTCGATTCCGAAAGCGGCGTTGTGTTGCTCTCGCTCAGTTCTACGTTTCTACGATAAGAGGTTTGTTTTTCGTGGAGTTTTAGGAGACTTGGATTTTCGGTTTCTTGTGGTTTTCCGCCATTAAAGTGCGGGTTTGCTTGTTAGGTGCTGCTCCTTCTAGTGCAGAACGAAGAGGAGGGAAAGTCGTCCAAGCTTTGCCGAAAATTGAGGCAAGTGGTATTATTGCCCATGCCATGGTTGTTCTTTTGAATTCTGGAATATTTCCTGGTTAGCCTTTGGGTAGAAACCAAGCATGTTCTCCTTTATCTTGCTAAATTTAGGGATTAAATTCTCCTGTGAGCCCCCTCCTTGTGCTGTTTGCTCAACCTGCTAGTTGTGTTCATTATTAAGACTCCAGATTTGTAGTTCTAGTTGGGTGCTTTGGCGGGTGGAGCCGAGAGAGAGAGAGTGAGGAAGTTTATTTGGTAGGGCTCTAGTTAGAACCAGTCTTGGTAGACTCTCGGGTTTTGGTGTTGAGTATGGTGCACACACTCAAAGCCAAAAGCTGCCCGGACTTGGCGTTGAGTGTGGTGGACACACTCAAAGCCATAGTTTGGTTTGTTCTTTGAGGCTGAGTGGTGGGGTGATTGAGTGAGAATTTTCGTCTAAGTCAAAATCGACGGGAATCACCAAGTGATTCCCGCCGATTTCGACGTGTAACGTGAGTGATTCCCACCAATCGGCGAGAATCAATCTTGATTCCCGCCGATCGGTGAGAATCATCCTGGATTCCCGCTGATCGGCGAGAATCATCCTTGATTCCTACCGATTTGGCGAGAATCATCCTGCATTCCCGCCGATTCGGCAAAAATAAGTCGGCATTCTCGCCGACCTCTTCTTGTTGGCGTTAGTTTAGGGTTGTCCTGCGAGAATGAACTTTGGCGTAGAGTGAGTTGACCTCACTCAACACCAAAGATGTTTTGGCGTTGAGGGAGGTGGACTCACTCAACGCCACTGTTGGGTTTTGTGGTTTTGCTAAAGGCATTGAGGAAGTGGACCTCACTCAACGCCATAGCTGTTTTGGCGTTGAGTGAGGTTAGCTCACTCAACGCCACTGCCTCTTTTGCTGAAGGCGTTGAGGGAGTGGACCTCACTCAACGCCATGGCTGTTTTGGCGTTGAGTGAGGATAGCTCACTCAACGCCAGAGCTGTTCTTCCGGAGGGTGTTGAGTGAGTGATTCTCACTCAACGCCATGGCTGTTTTGGCGCTGAGTAAGGCTAACTCACTCAACGCCAAGGTCTGGTTAGACATTGAGTGGGTCCCACTCAATGCCAAGCCGTGTTGAGTAACTTCAACACTGTTTCCCTTACCTCGATTTTCGTTCCTGAGTGAATTCCTTGATTATATTTGTAGTTTCCTTGTCAGCCACATTTTTCTTTCCTAAAGGCCGAATCGTGGGTCGTGGTTAGTAGTGGTGGTTTGAAGCTCTTCATAGGGGGAGGTGTTGTGTAATTTAGCTAAGGCCACCCTTATTCTTCTATCTTGCTCCAGGCACGGGCTGGGCAAGGGGGTGGAAGGTCCCTTGTGCTTTCACATGTAGACCCTTGAGCTTGTTGGCTTGGAAATGGAGGTTGGGGGACTGAGTTTGCCTCCAACCCGAATCCATGTTATTTGTTTTTGCTACTACCATCTCCCACAGCTTAGGGTGTTAGGTGTTTCTTCCTTGGCAAATTGCAGCATTTTGGGCTCTTGGAAGCCTAGTAGACCCTGCAGGATGTAGTTTCTGGGCAGGGTTGATGCTGTTTCCTCGCATGTAGTGCATTCCTTGTTGTCTTGCCTTGGGGCAGTTGTGACTTTTACTGCTGTGTGTTTTCCTCTTTCACTTACCCCCCTGGTTGACACTTTCATGCAGTTTTTCCATGTTTTGCTTGCTGAGGTATTCTTTCTTCTTTTGAATGCCTCAGGTTCTGAGCAGTAGCTAGTTCGAAGAAAATTCGGGTTGTGACAGTTGGTATCAGAGGGAGATTGCCCGACAAGTTAGTCGGGCAACCTTCCCTTTTGATTGCATGAGTAGTTCAACATCATGTCATTCACACACCGATATGTCATCAACACGTTTTGGCAAAAGCACGAACACTACACTCATAGCATAACATAAAGTATACGTGGCATATTATGTAGTATGGGATGCATAATATGTGTTCGTATATGGATCCACCATAGGGGCAACATGTGAGGGTTATGTAGTATGGGATGCATAACCTCACCACATGGCTGCGACTAGCACGTTTTCTTTTTCGTTGCATATGAATGTTATGTAGTATGGGATGCATAACATTTTCATGCGTACGTCGCTCATAACATGCATTAGGGCCTTTTTAGAATGCATAACACAAACATGCATAACATAACATTGCATAAGCACAACGTGCCAAGCTAAATACTGGCAGGATGATATATGTACACACATAAGTTTTCGAGTCAAAAATAATATAAAGTCATGCATTCTCGACCTAGGCACAAGAATTAGTATGGTGGTGGTTAACCATCCTAGGTTAGGACATAACATCAATTTTTGAAAAAAGATAAACTCCCAGAGCAAGTTTAGCAGCTTTAAGTTCATATCTATATATGTATTATCTGTACTTGTAGTTGGGTCTAGCCGTTGTACTAGGATCTAACTAGTGTTGCTATGGCTTTAAGATGACGAGACGTACTTCGACTAGATCGACTCCCCTGTCTGAGGGTGAGTCATCGGGAGTGCAGAATGATGCTGTGATCGAAAGCTTGCGGCAGAGTAGCGATTCCTTGAGCAGGTAGTTGGTGGAGGTGCGAGCCCAGATCCAGTCTTTGGTAGCAGTTGTGGTAGGACATACTCAGGGAGTGCAAGGCCCTGCAGGGGGGATTGCAGTTCCTCCCCCTCCTGCACCCTTAAGACCTCCTGTGGTGGTGCCAACAGAGATGGCCTTCATCTCGCAGTTTCAGAGGCTAAGCCCTCCCACTTATGACGGGAAGGCAGATTTCATGGTGATAGACGACTGGCTAATCTCCATGGAGGAGATGTTCTCGTACTCAGGGATTGCAGATGATCAGAGGGTGATGCTAGCCGCCTATCAGCTTAAAGGTTTGGTTAAGAATTGGTGGCTGAGAGAGAAGGAGAGCTTGGTAGCTGGATGCTCTTGGGAGGTGTTCAAGGAGATGCTGTTGTGGAAGTTCTTACCCTCGGTCGAGCGTGACTGCCTCATGAACGAATTCCTCCATCTGAAGCAAAGGCAACTCACGATGGGTGAGTATGAGATAGAGTTTAGCAAGTTGAGCCGTTTTGCCCTTGGATTAGTCAGCATTGAGGCTGATCGAGTTAAGCGATTTCTCGATGGTTTGAGGAGCGAGGTGCAGCAGTTGATCAGTGCTTATGGGTTAAAGACTTATGCAGGAGTAGTGGAGGCTGCTCTGAAGGTGGAGGCTATTGAGACCGCGAAGACCAGAGGCCAGCAAATGAGGAAGGACAAGGGGAAGTCTGTGGAGGAAAAGAAATTCCAAGTACCTGATGCAGCTCCGGGAAAGAAGAGCAAAGTGGTGTGCAGTTTCTGTTGCCGGTTAGGCTACCCTGTCGAGAGATATTTCAAGAGGGCAGTAGCTTAGAAGAAGGGGCAGGTTCATGCGATTCAAGGTGCTCCTAGGAGAGATGTCTCCTATTCCGTTTGCAAGCGACCCGGGCATGATGCTGCCCAGTGCTGGTCCAAGGATAAGGTCTGTTTTCAGTGTGGGCAGAAGGGACACATCAAGTATAGGTGTCCTCAGGTACAGCCTGCTCTTCATACAGTTCCTCTGCAGGCATTACCTCCACCTCAGCGTGTGGACAAAGGAAAGGGAAAGCTGAACGTGATCTCTTCCGAGGAGGCTCAAGCTTCGACTCAGGTCATCTCAGGAAAGTTTAAGGTGAAGAACCGCTGGGCGCGTGTTCTGTTTGACTCCGGCGCTACCCACTCATTCGTGTCTAGAGCCCTTGTAGAGCGACATCAATTTACTTTAGATCAAGTTCGGGATACCTTTCGTGTCAAGTTCCCCTCTTGTGAATCTGTGTTGTCAGATTTGGGCATGTTAGATTGCCCTGTTTTGTTGGGGGACTTCCTTGCGAAGGCAGACCTGAAGATGATTGATCTGGAGGACTTTGATGTAATTTTGGGCATGGACTGGCTGTCTAGGTATGATGCAGTCATTCAGTGTAAAGGGAAGCGCTTGGAATTCATCAGGGACGACGGTCAGCCTAGAAGCGTGTATGCAGATCTGAGCCAGGATTCACCTGTCATCTCTGCGGTATGTGCTCAGAAGCTTTTTATTTAGGATTGTTTTTCTTGTCTGGTCTCGGTGGTTGGGACCGCTGTTAGTGTACCGCGCTTAGAGGATATTCCAGCTGTTCGTGATTTCGCCGATGTTTTTCCTGATGACCTTCCTGGTCTTCCTTCCAAGCGGGATGTTGAGTTTGTGATCGATTTGGAGCCGGGTACGCATTCTATTGCTATAGCGCCGTACTGGATGGCCCCTCGAGAGCTAGAGGAGTTGCGAGTCCAGTTAGATGAGTTGTTGGCGAAAGGGTTTATCAGTCAGAATTTGTCGCCTTGGGGTGCTCCTGTTCTATTTGTGAAGAAGAAAGATGGGTTAATGCGGCTTTGCATCGACTATAGGGAGCTGAACAAAGTAATAGTTAAGAACAGGTACCCTCTACCGAGGATCGATGAAATATTTGACCAGTTGCGCGGTAGCACGGTCTTCTCCAAGATTGATCTTCGTTCAGGCTATCATCAGCTTAGGATCCGTGAGGCAGATATTCCACGGACTGCGTTTAGATCGAGGCATGGACATTTTGAGTTCTTCGTGATGTCGTTTGGATTGACCAACGCACCATCAACGTTCATGGATATGATGAACCGGGTGTTCAAGGATTTCCTAGATAAGTTCGTGGTGGTCTTCATCGATGACGTGTTGGTTTATTCTCGTAGCGCTGAGGAGCATGAGCAGCATCTGTGCTTGGTTCTATCGGAGTTTAGGAACCACAAGTTATTCGCCAAGTTGAGCAAGTGCGAATTTTGTTTGCCTCAGGTCTCGTTTCTGGGCCACGTGGTGAATAAGGATGGGATCTCGGTTGACCCGGAAAAGATCGCAGTAGTGATGGATTGGAGTAGGACGGGCACGCCCAAGGAGATCAGGAGCTTTTTAGGATTGGCCGGCTATTACAGGAGGTTCGTGGAGGGTTTCTCTACCCTAGCTGCACCTTTGACCAAGCTGACTCAGAAGAACGTGGCTTTTATTTGGAGCGAGAAGTGCGAAGAAGCCTTCCTGGAGTTAAAGAGGAGATTGTGCACTGCTCCCGTTCTGACCCTGCCTACTGAGGGTGTGGATTATGATGTATACGTGGATGCTTCGCATGTAGGTCTGAGATGCGTATTAATGTAGGTCGGTAAGGTGATTGCCTATGGGTCAAGGAAACTAAAGACTCATGAGAAGAATTATCCTACGCATGACCTCGAGTTCGCAGTGGTTATTTATGTGTTGAAGCTGTGGAGACACCTTCTTTATGGGGCTCAGTGCAAGATCTTCACCGACCATAAGAGCCTGAAGTACGTGTTTACGCAGAAGGAGTTAAATCTGCGCCAGCGTCGGTGGCTAGAGTGTGTGACCGATTATGACATAGAGATCCAGTATCATCCAGGCAAGGCCAATGTGGTGGCCGACGCCCTGAGCCGTAAGACGGGAAAGATCTTTAATCTCACCGCTGATCGTTTTGTGGAGGAGTTCCTCCTTATGGATATATCAGTGGGATGCTGTGGCTTGAAGAGTAGTTTGTCAGTGGCAGAGCCGTCTTGGATTTCTTTGACCAGACTGCACCAGAAGGACGACCCGGATCTTCTACACTTATTCTCCAGGTCTAAGAGAGGAGAGTTGCCGAATTATTCCATCGATGATGCGGGAACTTTGAAGTATCGCGGCAGATTTTGCATCCCCGCGATTAGGGACATTAGGGGTATGGTTTGCATAGAGGCTCATGGATCCAGCGTTGCCAACCATCCAGGATCTACGAAGATGTATCGTGACTTAAAGCAAATTGCCTGGTGGTCTGGCATGAAAGGCGATACAGCCCGATTTGTTGCGGAGTGCCACACTTGCAAGCGTGTGAAGGCCGATCATGGAAGGCCTAGTGGCAAGTTGACTTCGTTATAGATCTTGACTTGGAAGTTGGAAAGTATATCTAAGGATTTCATCACGGGCTTACCGAAATCCACAAGGGGGTTTGATTCTGTTTGGGTCATAGTGGAAAGACTGACGAAGTGTGCTCACTTCGTGCCATATAAGATTGATTACCCGATGAAGAAGATAGCGGAGTTGTACTTGAATGAAGTCATCCAACGGTGTGCCAGTTAGCATCATTTTTGATCGAGATTCCCAATTTACTTCTCGCTTTTGGCAGAGTCTGCAGGAGGGTTTGGGTACCGATCTGAGGTATTCAACTGCTTACCACCCACAGACCAATGGGTAGACGGAGCGGGTGAACCAGATAGTTGAGGATATGATCCGATGCTACATTTTAGACCACGGTGGAGTGTGGGATGAGCGGCTATGACTTATGGAATTTGCATACAACAATAGTTATCAGGAGAGCTTGCAGATGGATCCGTTCGAAGCCTTGTATGGGAGGCGCTGCAGAACTTTGTTGTTTTGGGCTGAGGCTAGTGAGAGGCCTTTGTTGGGTCCTGATGCGCTCGAGAAAATGGAAGTCGTAGTGAAGCTTGTTCGAGAGAAGCTTCGTATCGCTCAAGATAGGTACAAGAAGAACGCCAATCGGCGTAGGTCTGCCTTGGAGTTTTCTATAGGGTACCTTGTATTTCTTAAGGTTTCCCCGATGGTGGGTGTAAAGAGGTTTGGTAAGAATCAGAAATTGGGCCCGATGTATGTGGGCCCGTTTAAGATTTTGGAGCGGATTGGCGTGTCAGCTTACAGGTTGGATTTGCCAGCAAACTTCCCAGGTGTTCATAATGTTTTCAATGTTAGCCAATTGCGAAAGTGCGTGCGCAACAGTGGGCAAGTCTTGGACGTTGTGCCCCAGTTGGAGCCCAACCTCTCTTTTGTTGAAGTGCTGGTTTGTATTTTAGATACTCAGGAATGGGTGCTGCGAAGGAAGTCCATTCCGATGGTGAAAGTTCTATGGAAGAATCAGGATTTGGAGAGCGCGACTTGGGAGCTAGAGTCGGCTATGAGGGAGGCTCACCCTCAGCTGTTTCCTTGATTGGTTTGGTTGTTTCCTTCTTGTAATGTTTGGATTATTACTTTCTTTCTATAGTAGAAGTGTCGTGCATAAAGTTTCGGGACGAAACTTCCTTTTAGGGGGAGTGACTGTAACGCCCCCGATTTTTTTCTGCGATTATTTTATTCTCGTTTGGCGTTACGGGGACACGTTTTCGTGGCTTGTGCCATTTGTGGAGTGTGGTTTAACTCCTTAGAACTGGGTGCCCTATTTTGTAGCCTATTGGCAAGATCTCCCTAGCAAGCCGAGTCGTTTTGGGAGACCCGGTGTGGCCTCTCGGGGGATGCTTGTATTTTGTCTTCGGGTGGGTATAACTCGAGTTCTGTTCGTCGAAAGTTAATTTCAACTTCGCCGTTGTGTTTGTAGCGTGAGTATTTAGCTACGGTGCGAATTTCGTCAAATTCCGAGGTAGTTCAGTTTTCGCGTCGTTTTGGGTGTGCCATTAGTAAAACCTAATTCGAAAATCCTCTTATTTTAATAAGAGAGCCGACGGTTAGGCTTCAGTTATGCTGAACCGACGGTTTAAATCTTATATAAAAGCTTTAAGGAGAAGTGGCCGGCCCACTCTCTTCTTTCTTCCCTAGACCAAAAACTGCTGTTCCTGTTTCGCGGAAAGCAGAGGCGGAAGCGACGGTTAGCCCTAGCCTTCGGACGGTGATTCCGGGAGTGTTCGTGTACGGATTTCGATTCCTAAAGCGGCGTTGTCTTGCTCTCGCTCAGTTCTACATTTCGACAAGAAGTGGTTTGTTTTTCGTGGAGTTTTAGGAGACTTGGAATTTCGGTTTCTTGAGATTTTCCGCCATTAAAGTGCGGGTTTGCTTGTTAGGTGCTACTCCTTCTAGTGCAGAACGAAGAGGAGGGAAAGTCGTCTAAGCTTTGCCGGAAATCGAGGCAAGTGGTATTCTTGCCCTTGCCATGGTTGTTCTTTTGAATTCTGGAATATTTCCTGGTTAGCCTTAGGGTAGAAACCAAGCATGTTCTCCTTTATCTTGCTAAATTTAGGGCTTAGATTCTCCTATGAGCCCCCTCCTTGTGCTATTTGATCAACCTGCTAGTTGTGTTCATTATTAAGACTCCAGATTTGTAGTTCTAGTTGGGTGCTTTGGCGGGTGGAGCCGAGAGAGAGAGTGAGGAAGTTTGTTGTGGTAGGGCTCTGGTTAGAACCAGTCTTGGTAGACTCTCGGGTTTTGGTGTTGAGTGTGGTGTACACACTCAAATCCAAAAGCCGCCCGGAGTTGGCATTGAGTGTGGTGGACACACTCAAATCCATAGTTTTGTTTGTTCTTTGCGGCTAAGTGGTGGGGTGATTGAGTGAGAATTTTCGTCTAAGTCAAAATCGACGGGAATCACCAAGTGATTCCCGCCGATTTCGACGTGTAACGTGAGTGATTCCCACCGATCGGCGAGAATAAATCTGGATTCCCGCCGATCGGCGAGAATCCACTGGATTCCCGCCGATCAGCGAGAATCATCCTGGATTCCCGCCAATTCGGCGAGAATCATCCTGCATTCTCGCCGATTCAGCGAGAATCAGTCGGTATTCTCGCCGACCTCTTCTTATTGGCGTTGGTTTAGGGTTGTCCTGCGGGAATGAACTTTGGCGTAGAGTTAGTTGACCTCACTCAACGCCAAATTTGTTTTGGCGTTGAGGGAGGTGGACTCACTCAACGCCACTGTTGGGTTTTGTGGTTTTGCTAAAGGCGTTGAGGGAGTGGACCTCACTCAATGCCATAGCTATTTTAGCATTGAGTGAGGTTAGCTCACTCAACGCCACTGCCTCTTTTGCTGAAGGCGTTGAGGGAGTGGACCTCACTCAACGCCATGGATGTTTTGGCGTTGAGTGAGGATAACTCACTCAACGCCAGAGCTATTCTTGCGGAGGGCGTTGAGTGAGTGATTCTCACTCAACGCCATGGCTGTTCTGGCGCTGAGTGAGGCTAACTCACTCAACGCCAAGGTCTGGTTAGGCGTTTAGTGGGTCCCACTCAACGCCAAGCCATGTTGAGTAACTTCAACACTGTTTCCCTTACCTCGATTTTCGTTCCCGAGTGAATTCCTTGATTATATTTGTAGTTTCCTTGTCGGCCACGTTTTTCTTTCCTAAAGGCCGAATCGTGGGTCATGGTTAGTAGTGGTGGTTTGAAGCTCTTCATGGGGGGAGGTGTTGTGTAATTTTGCCAAGCCCACCCTTATTATTCTATCTTGCTCCAGGCACGGGCTGGGCAAGGGGGTTGAAGGTCCCTTGCGCTTTCACATGTAGACCCTTGAGCTTGTTGGCTTGGAAATGGAGGTTGGGGGACTGAGTTTTCCTCCAACCCAGATCCATGTTATTTGTTTTTGCTACTACCATCTCCCACAGCTTAGGGTGTTAGGTGTTTCTTCCTTGGCAGATTGCAGCATTTTGGGCTCTTGGAAGCCTAGTAGACCCTGCAGGATGTAGTTTCTGGGCAGGGTTGATGTTGTTTCCTCGCACGTAGTGCATTCCTTGTTGTCTTGCCTTGGGGCAGTTGTGAATTTACTGCTGTGTGTTTTCCTCTTTCACTTACCCCCCCTGGTTGACACTTTCATGCAGTTTTTCCTTGTTTTGCTTGCTGAGGTATTCTTTCTTCTTTTGAATGCCTCAGGTTCTGAGCAGTAGCCAGTTTGGTGGCTAGGTTGCGGTGGTGTTGTTGGTGGTCTCTTTGATCTTTGAGGTTCTGTTGCTTGTTAGTGAGGTATTTTTTATGTACTTTTCTTACAGACATACATATTTTCCAGTGGGTTCGTGTCAGGTTGTTGGCGCCCACTGGTTGTTTTTACCTTTGTACTAGATATATTACTTTTGCTGCTACCATTTTCTGGAGATAGTCTACTTGCTTTGGGGAGGATTTATGCTAGGTTGCTAGTTATTTTGAAACTACAACTAAAATTGTAAATATATTGCATGATAAGCATGATTTATAAAAGTAAATCACTATTTTCCAAGCAGCGTATAAAGATCGTTTTCCTATATATAATATTAATTAAATGTAGAGTCTTGCATAGCATAAGTGGTCTTCTTAGGGCTCTTATGCACTTCTTAGGACGTCAAACCTGAATAAAGTATTCTTTCGCAGCGCTTAAGTATAGTTTTTAACTATGGACTAGGTGATCCACCGAGCCGAGGGATACCACCTCTAAGTATAACTGATTTTCTAATCATTAATATCATTAATTTATTTCTTAAAGTATAGTAGGTGGTTTTGCCTGAGCATCAGCAGTTATCCCCTGCTTGACGTAGCATCATGACGCGTGTTTTCTCATACTCTGATAATTCTTTAATTCGGAGAAAATGCGGGTTGTGACATACCTTGCTTAAGCCTAACGAATAAGCAGCGACGCATTGAGTAAGCTCTCCATGAAGAAGTTCATAAAGAGCACGGAGGAGTCAAGCTTCAAGACTCCAGTTAGATCTTTAATTCTTACTGTTGCTAAAGAAGATCAAGTAGAAGAGTCCTGAATCTGTACTACCTAAATATCATCTTTTCAGGGGAGGCTTCAAGATTTTTCTTTCATAGCAAAGCCAACTAAAGACTCTGATATATGATGGTAAAATCTGTAGAGTCTTTAGTTGTAATCTTTATTTGCTGTCTTTTATAAGGTTTTTACCTGAGTTGTAGGGCTTGTGTGCCTGAGGTAGGATCTTTGTGAAGATCTGAGGTAGGAGGCCAGTTGGGTCTCTGAGTTGTAGGAGTTGACGAACTCTAAAGTAGGGCATGCGTGCTTGAGGTAAGTTCTTTATGAAGATTTGAGGTAGGAGACCAGTTGGGTCTCTGAGCTCTAGGAGTTAAAGTACTCTTAGGTAGGGCTGGTGAACCTGAGGTAGAGCTGTAGAGCTCGAGGTAGGGTCTGGAAGTAGACCTGAGATATTCTGAGGAATCTGAGTTGTAAGCTCTTGGAGATGAGTTTTGGAGGAGATTGCCGAGTCTAGAACACTACTAGATAGGCACAGAGGGACAATGGATGTACCCATATCCTGGGGAACCACTATAAAATATATGTGTGCTGATTTGTGGTTGCATCTATGCTTTATATTTTTGTATTACTACTAAAATTGAAAAGGAAATCAATTAAGAACAAGACCATATATTCACCCCCCTCTAGGCTATTTAGACTACCAACAACAACATATTATCAAGTAGTATCAAATCTAGGTTAGTCAAAAAGGACTTAACCGTCTGATCTAGATCCTACAAGGGTAGTCAAGCCTATCACCATGACCTCCAGTGAGTCTTATAAGAAGTTGAGCTCAATGAAGTTGCCCATATACATAAAGGAGAATTTTGGCATGTGAAAGAAAAGTGTGAAGCTATTCATGGAAGATTAAGACCCTAGAATCTATATCACTGTAGAGGAGGGGCCCTTCATCCCCATGAAGGCCTCCACCATTGATTCAAATTTACAAGTTCCCCAGAGGTATGTTGATATGAACAAGGATGAGATTATACAAGATACTATGGATAAGGGAGCCAAAAATATCATTATCAGTGCAATTGATGGCTCCACCTTTTAGAACTTGGTTCACTACCAAACGACTAAAGAGATGTGAGATACACTCATAATGTACATGGAGGGAACTGAAGAAGTAAAGTATGATAGGAAATCCCTTCTAAACTAGGAGTATGAATCCTTTAGGAAGAGCTCCAAGGACAACGTAGTTGAATGCTATGAAAAGTTCTTCAAGATTGTGAATGAGCTGAGAACCTATGGATAAGTCTTCTCAGTCTATGAGATGAATGATTAGTTTCTTAGATCTCTAACAATAGATTGGCACAATAAGATCTATGCAATTAGAGAGATGGGCAACCTGGCCAACATTCCTCCCCACACTCTATTTGGGAAGCTGCTCTCTTATAAGATGCAATTGAATGCAAAGAAAGAGGAGGAGGTTACTGCCAGGTCATACAAGAGGTATAAATCTGAGGCCCTCAGGGTTGAAGGGTCAAAGAAGAATAAGGAGAGAATTCCTTCTCCTCCCAGAAGAAGGGCTGAATTAGAATCTTCTGAGCCCAACATATTAGATGCTGAAATGTCTGATAGGTAGTTTGTTGCCTTCTCTAGGCAATTCAAGAAGATGATGAAGAGGAAGCAGTAGAAAAATAAACCGTCCTCTTCCTCCAACTACAAGAAGGACTATAAAATATCTGATAAAGATAATAAGAACACCAAAGTGGGCAAGTATGGATCTAAGCCTAGCAAACATTTATATTCTAATGTTGTGTGCTATTGCTGCAGCAGACCAGGACATGTTATAGCTGACTGCCAAGTTAAAAGGAAGGAGAGTACTGCTTCTAAAGAGAAGAAGCACCATAAGGGAAAGAAGTCTAAAAATACATTCCTTGCCATGAAGGAAAAGAGTTGGAGTTAGAGTGACTCAGATTCTTTTGAGTCAGAAGAAGAAGCCAATATTGGGTTATTTGCTAGAGAAGAAGAGGATGACTATACTATTGCAAGGATAGGCATCAGGGTTCCCTTGTCATATTCAGATAGTCACAGTGAGGAAGAAGAAATTTGTGTCTTGATGGCCATAACAGATGGAGATGGTCAGGAAGATTCCGTTCCTGATGAGGTAATCATTCTTAACATGTATTTTGAATCTGATTATGGGACAGTCCCGGAATCTAAAGCATCCTCTTCATCTGGTGATAAGGATGGAATCAGACTCTAAGTTTGATGTTAATCAATTGATTTTCAAATATGGTGCCCTCCTTGAGGCCTTAGGTAAAAGCAAGAAGCTTGCTAAGAAGCAAGCTAAAGAGCTTGAGGTTCTTAAACCTCCTAAGGATGAATAAAAGGAAAATATGTACATGTTGATGCGAAAAATTCCTTCGCACGCTCGGGAGTGGAGCACGTTTGATCCAAATTGCGGGGATAATGGGAGGTTGAAGAGGAACTGCCGAGCAACCGGTTACTTTAATGATTAGGGATTTGCGGTAGAGGCTGAGAGAAGGGTGAATGGAAGAAGAGAGGCCGCTTGCAGCGGCAACAACAGAGTTCGCCCGCCATGGCTTAAATGCCACTCCTACGATGAGCTTTACTTTGATTATGAATCAATATTATAGCTTGCGTTCGCTCCTTTACATGGGAAAGTATAAAGAGTACAAGGGGAAGCTGGCGGCTAGAAGAGAGAAGATTTAAAAAGGCCATGCAGACTGAATAGATAGGTCGACAGACCGCGCAGACTGCTAATCCCGCAGCTCGCTACACTAGGCCGAGCGGACTACACGATCAGGTAGGTAAGACCGCTAAGGTCGCTGGAGCCAACTGGGAACAAGGCCACAAGGGTTAGCCGCGGAGGCCGCGCAGACCGGTGATCATTCCGCGAACAATGCTTATGTAGAGACAGTTGTACCCGCAGGGTCTGCTACGCTGGTTGGTCCTCGACTGTCGTCCTCTATAATTGAGAGGTATGAGGGGCTATTTATAGGCTCGAGGAGGAATCTTTCAAAACTAGGCTTGATGACATCACCTTAATGATACAGGCAAGCTGCGATCGAGTCCGTGATATGCTGCAGACTAAAGAGTAGCTCACTTACTGCTGGGAGAAGCCGAAGTGCTTCTGGCTGACTACACAAAGTATCCGCCTTTGCTACTAGATGAAGCGTATTTGCCATCTACTGGCAGACTGGCGTTGAGTCTGCTCTGTGCTGTGCGGCCTAACGAAGAGTGTTGGAGGGCGGATCAAGTCCACCTCCCTTAGGTGGACTGAGATCGAGTCCTTCACCTTCTTCCAAATAGAAGGAGCAGGTCGCACCTGCTAGGCGGGCTGAGGAGGCATGTCGCCTTTTATTGGGCGACCTGGAAGCTGAACGTCTTCTGCTAGTCGACATGGGGGCAGGTCGCCTACTACTGGGTGACCTGGAGGCAGGTTTCCTACTGCTGGGCAACCTGGAGGCAGGTCGCCTACTGTCGGGTTACCTGGAATCAGGTTGCCTACTGCTGGGTGGACTGAGGTGGATTATGCCCTATGCTTTGGTGGTCCACTTAAAAGCAGTCAACAAGGTTATTGTGGACTATGATGCGAGACCGCCATTCGCAGTCAGATTGAAGAAGTCTTTGTCTAGGCTAGTTCTTTGTTGCGGCGACCTGAAGGAAAGTCCAGGAACTGGTGGCGGGCTGGAGAGGAGACCGCTACCCTCCCGGCTAACCACAAAACCTGATGGTGCGGACTGGGAAGCAGTCTGCGCCATCGCAGAGCTACTGAATACCGGGAGGCTTGCCTAAACGAGCGGATAGAGAAGTCTATCCGCACGGTTAGCTTAAAAATAGGTCGCGAACCCTCTGGATGAGACAGAGCAGTCTGCGACTTGCGAGCTAGCCACCTTATAGAGGATTGTCTATTTCTGGGTTAACATAATCCCTATACTTTTTTAAGTTTGCAGGAAACTTTGAAAAAATAGAGATAACCACTGAAATTGCAATCTGCCCCAAGTAGGAAAACGAAAGACAAAAAGAGAGATATTGAACCTGATGTCTCTCCCCTGAAAAGTCTGTAAACTTACTTTTCTCCTGCGAAGAATGATATTGTAAGTGAAAAAAGGTGCATCTTTTGTGTACTTGAATTGTTCTTTCAAAGTTAAGAAGACTTGTGAATGCCTTGTACCGAGCTCTATAAAACAAAGGTGAGAGTAGGTATAGAAGAACAATAGCTTGCAAGTACCTGAAGGGAGTTTGCAAGCAGCTGCTAATCTCTACGAAAAGAAGGGTGAGAAGCAGATATGAAAGAAAAATGATTTGCAAGTACTAGAGGGGAACTTGCAAGCATTTACTAATCTATGAAAAAAGAAGGGTGAGAAGCAGATATGAAAGAAAAATTATTTGCAAGTACCTCAGTTGAATTTGCAAGCACCTGCTAATCTCTGCAAAAATAAGAGTAAGAAGCATATATGAAAGAAAAAATGATTTGCAAGTATCTGAGGGGAACTTGTAGACATGGGTTCGGTAAAGTTGATATAATTAGGCAAGAGGAAAATCCAATAAACTCAGCTATTAACCGAATAAAAGAATGAGCTTAGTCAAGTAGGGGTCAAGCCATAACCATAATCTTCTTGCGTAGTCAGATATGATATCCACAATATGAAATCCGGATTAGCCAGGTGAAAAACACTTTGACTAGACCGCATGGTTTGTAGACAAAGAGAAACAGATTATTTGATTGAATAATCAGTGCCAAGAATATTAATAAGCTTAGTGAATGTACTGCCAGTAGATAGAGCTTTATGGAGGCCAAGTATATAAAGCGAGCATAATCAAGAAATATAATGCCATAAATCCTTCGAAGAGATTGAATTTAACCTGTTAACCTGAAGGAAAAGCAGTTTGAAAGAGAGATCTACACATGGAGATGATCAGTTAGGCCAGGTGCGCCAAAAAGTTCTATAGTATTGCTCTCCCTAAAAGATCATCAAAGGTGTAGTCCTATAAAAAGCGGATTAGTCGTGCTCCCCCAAAAGCACACTATTGGGTACATTGGTCATAATGTACTTGATTTGAAGAAGTCCTTTCAGCTCAATGATATACACATAGTTGTATTTGATGGATGTTAAGTTCATGTGTGTAGGCAAATAAAGCTAAGTCCAAAAACATCGAGACACAAGAGCAGTGTCGACACTTTTATCAAAGATGCGCTGAGACAAAGAGAAAGTTGTGTCGACACTCAGGACTAGTGTCGACACACTTAAACTAGAAATTCTGAGTCAAAGAGAAAGTTGTGTTGACATCCAAGACTTGGGTCGACACTATGATACAAGAAAGCAACTGTGTCGACACTCATGTCTAGTGTCGACACACACTACTCAAGTTGTGTCGACCGGAAGTAAATGTGTCGACACTAAGGACAAGTGTCGACACACCACAAAAGCTTTGGCGAGATAAGGTGAAAGCTGTGTCGACACATTCTACATGAGCTGTGTCGAGAGAAGATAAAGGTTGTGTCGACACATTCAGTATTGTGTCGACATCACTACAAGATAACTGTCTATACCCAGGACTGGTGTTGACACATTCAACAGTCAAGTTTCAACACTTTAAGCAGAATTGTTTCCTAAGTACAGAAATAAAGCCGGAGGTACTGAAAATTGTCAGAACTGTCAGATGTTAGTTATTAACCGGATTATCCGGTTACTCCTAACAGAGCCTATTTAAAGGGATCAACTCTTCTGAAAAAAATGAGAACAATTTGGTGAAGACAAATCTAAGAAGCATCAGCTATAATTCAGAAGGTGGAGAGAAGACAGATCATGAATCGTCTTCAACATTCTCCAGCCTAGATCTACCATAATTGCAACTTCAAGAAGCTTTGAAAAGCTAAGAAGGGTTGGATCAAATCTTTCACTACAAGATCAAAGGAAGCAAACAAATCAGGATCAGATCAAGAAGAAGTCACCCATTTCTCTCTAGCTGGGTGATTAATTCTGAATCAATTTCTTTTACCTTTGTTAATCATATAAAGATCTACCTGTAGATCTGTGAGTAAGGGATTAATTTTCTCTAGGTTGTAAGCCTGAGTTATAAAGGCTAAGGTAGGGCTGGGATTTCCTGAGGTAGGAGAAGTGGGTATTTCTCTGAGTTGTAGGGCAGGATTTGCCTGAGGAGTAGGAGTGTGGATTTACTCTGACGTAGAGTTCTTGGGAAGAACTTGAGGTGTAGGAGCTTTGTTATCTAAGTGGTAAGACTTGTATAGTCTGAGTTATAGGAGCCAGTTGGGCTCTGATATTTAAGATCTGAGGATCTGAGTAAAAGAAGAAGAAGGAGTTTAGCTTAATCTAGTTCATTGCTTGATAGGCGAAGGGGGAAAGTGGATGTACCCATAAATTGGGGAACCACTATAAAAGTGTGTGTACTGTGTTGTGATTGCTGTGCAGAGATTATTTTAAATTGATGTTAAGATTATATTGTTTTATCTGGCTGAGATAATTAATTCAAAGAAAGTATAATAAAGGTAGCAAGGATTAAAATTCGACCTATTCACCCCCCTCTAGGTCACTCTCAATCCTAAAATAAACATTTACAATTGGTATTAGAAGGGAGGTTCACTGAAAAAAAGGCATAACAACCTAGTGAGAATCCAAAGGATTACTGAGAAAGATATATCATGACTCAGAGGGAAAATAATTCCATCAAGCTCCCTCTCTGCTCCAAAGAAAATTTTGGAATATGGAAGGAGAGAGTCAATTATTCATAGAGGCAGTAGATGTAAGAATATACATCACAGTGATTGAAGGACCTTTTATTACCATGAAAGTGTCAGTTCTTGATGCAAACATCAGGACACCCAAGACATACAAGGAGATGGATAAGGATGAAATCATTCTGACCTCTATAAATAAGAGGGCTCAGAATATTATAGTCAGTGCAATAGATGATTCCACTTTTCAAAATCTGATTCATTGTAAAACTTCAAAAGAAATGTGGGAGTCACATATAATCTATATGGAAGGAACTGAAGAGGTCATATATAATAGAAAATCTCTATTAAACCAATAGTATAAAGCCTTCAGACAGGATAAGAAAGACTCAGTGCTGATTGTTTTGAAAAGTTCTTTAGAATTATAAATAACCTGAGAACTTATGGCAGGAAATTTACTAACTATGAACTCAATGACAAGTTCTTGAGGTCCCTAAACAAGGAATGGGACATCAAGATCTGCCATAAGAGAAAAGAGGAACTTAGCCAACATAGACCCCCAGGCTCTATTTGACAAGCTGTTGTCCCATGAGTTACAACTCAATCTCAAGAAGTCTGAAGAAGATTCAGCTAGAGCACACAATAGAGAAAAGACCTTGGCCCTAAGGGATGAGTAATCCAGGAAAGTCAGAGAGAAGTCAACACTCTCAGAACGATAGGAAATAGCTCCTGAGTATTCAGAATCATCCTCATTAGAAGGAGACCTTCTTGAGGAGGAACTGTCTCTCTTCTCTAGACAGTTCAAGAATATGTTGAGGAGAAGAAAGCAAGATAGCTAGAAGGGACCAACTGGAGACTCTTCTCTCAAGAAGACCAATAATCTAGATAAGCCAAGGAAAAAGAAATCTGGTGACAGGTATGATTCTTCATAGAACAAATATATTAAGACTAATATTGTTTGTTATTGTTGCAACAGGAAAGGACATGTCATAGTTGATTGTCCAACAAAAAGAAAGGAAAAAAGGTTAGAGAACTAGAAGGATGGACAACACAAGAGGGATGACAAAAGCCTCTTGGCAAAGAAACAGTCTACACTGTCTGATAGTGAATCTGATTCTTCAGAATCAGAAAAGGAGGGGACTCTCATGGGCCTGATGGCTATTGAGGAGACCCAATCAAGAGAAGGAAATCAGGATTGTTCAGATCCTACAAAGTTAAAATCAATATCTCACAGTTTAGCCTCAGATTATTTCTCTATATTAGAAAATGAATCATGTTCACACTCCTCTAATAATAGAGAACATGATTCAGACATTGAAGCTGATTTTAACTCCCTTATCAACAGATATGGGAAGTTACTCAAGGCCTTGATTGCAAGCAAACAGCTTGCTAAGGATCAGGCCAGAAAATTAGAATCTCTGAGGGGTGTATCTTTTCAGTCAGAAAGGGCCAACATAAAGTTAGACTTGCAAATACTGAAGCTTATTGAACTAACCAATAAGATAGATAGCCAGGCAGAGGTAATAGTAGAATAGGTCAAGACTATCAAGGAACTAGAAGAAAGGCTACTGATGACTAGTTTTTGTCATCCCTTTTTGGGGTAGTTTAGTATTCAAAAGGCCTAAGTTTATTTATATTTTATGCTTGTTATTTCATGTTTTAATGTCTTTTTATAAATTCCTAGTTTTATTATAGTTATTTTATGTTTTGATATAAAAATCAATATAGTCTTATTATAAGTATTTTGTTACTATACGTATTATGTTTTGTTTAGTAATTATAATCAATATTATGTTATATCTTAATGTTTTAATTTTAATGTTTTAATGTTTCTAATATTTTGTTGTTTTAACTTTGTTATTTTATGTTGATTTATAACATAACTAATTAATGTTTTTGTTTTGTTTCATTTGTAGGTCCAAGCCTCTACTTCAAGCCCAAACCCGAGCAATTACATGAAACAAGAAGCCCATGGTGCATCCCCTACCCGAGCCCTTCAACATTCAAGCAGCCCAAGCAGCCCACAACCTCAAGCCCGACCACTATTTAAGCACTTGGAGCAGCCCATGCAGCCCACAACCGTCAAGAGCAGCCCCTACTCAAGCCAACCCGATTTCATCCATAGTGCAGCCCCCCTTTCCATGCAAAACCGAGCACCATGCAACCCACAACCTCAAACCCGATCCCATCAAGCAGCCTCTCTCTCTTCCATCATCAGTCATTAAATGCATGAACATTTCCCCACATGCTTGGCCGGCCAACCACTTCATTTCCCCTCTCCATTTACATTGAATCTCTTCCCTCCTTATTAATTACATACATGCATCCCACCTTGTAGTGGCCGGCCCCTCTCTTTCTCCCTTCTACATTGAATCCTCCCATTCATCCCCCTTATTTATCTTACATTTTCCATTGGCATTTCCATAAATAAAATACAATGAACCCACCTTTTTCTCTCTCCCTTCATTAATTCCATGCATGTACCCACTTCACCATGCATGGACGGCCCCCCTATTGCCCCTTTTATTTCCACCATTTTCTAGAATCTTCCTTCCTCATCTATAAAAGGAGCCCATGGTCTCATGTTTTAAAGGTCTGATTTTGGAGAGAGAGCAAGTGGAGAGTACAAGTCAAGAGAGTTTTTTTTTCATTGTAATTTTATTTTCTAGTTTCCCTTGTTGTAATCTCATTTTGTTTAAGTAATATAATATCATTTTGTTTTAAGCATTGTGTACTTTTTTTCCCTTTTAGTATAAAAAATGAAATTTTCTTCTCTTATTATTGTCGTTCTCTTTTCCAATATGCGTAGCTAATTTCCTTGTAGCATTTGATCATGAGGATCCATGAATTGAGATGAGGATTTTTCTTACTTCGTAATTCTATTTTTGCTAAAATTTTGCTCGATCCTTCTTTGATTTATTTTGTGTCGACTCCGTATTTCCGGTATAAGGTAGTAGGCTTTGATCTCATTTCATAGTAGTCGAGAGACTCGTGATTTAAAAGATCACTCAACGAAGGAAGGAGTTGAATGTAACCCTAGAGATAAGATGACGTAAATCCTCCGGATTGGAGTAAAATCAAATAGTGCGGATCACCTCGATAATGTTTTTTTTCATTGTAATTTTATTTTCTAGTTTCCCTTATTATAATCTCATTTTGTTTAAGTAATATTATATCATTTTGTTTTAAGCATTGTGTACCTTTTTCCCTTTTAGTATAAAAAATGAAATTTTCTTCTCTTATTATTGTCGTTCTCTTTTCCAATATGCGTAGCTAATTTCCTTATAGAATTTGATCATGAGGATCCATGAATTGAGATGAGGATTTTTCTTACTTCATAATTCTATTTTTGCTAAAATTTTTCTCGATCCTTTTTTGATTTATTTTGTGTCGACTCCGTATTTCCGGTATACGGTAGTAGGCTTTGATCTCATTTCATAGTAGTCGAGAGACTCGTGATTTGAAAGATCACTCAAAGAAGGAAGGAGTTGAACGCAACCCTAGAGATAGGATGACGTAAATCCTCCGGATTGGAGTCAAATCCAATAGTGTGGATCACCTCGATAATGCAACTTTAGGCTTCTTTGATTTGTAAAGAGATTTCGATCAAAGAGTCTATAAGTTAGGAGACCTAATGCTCTAACGAGATTTTGTCTTATTTTCGGATCCGTCACGGTCGAGTTATTTCGCAATTATAAAATTACATTTTTATTTCTCATATCTCTTTTCATGGTGAATCATCGATCAAGTGTTATCTTTTAATCTATAGTTTCATCTTAATTTCGTTTTGTTTAATTTTAATTTTTCAAATCCTCCATCATTAATCGTACAATAGAATAATAGTTAAAGCGTGAGTAGCAGTACTTGACGCCCCTGAGTTTAAATACGATCTTGGTACTACAATTTGATAGGTACACTTGCCTTTTCGAGTTGAAAGTAATTTTCACACCAAGTTTTTGGCATCGTTGTCGGGGACAGTTTTTCGTCAATATTTTGAAAATGCTTTCGCTATTACTTCTGCAAAAATCCAAAAAAATTTTCTTTCTCATATTCAAGTCTTTTTTATTTCCTTTCTTTTCTTCTCTCCATTCTCATTTTTTTAGTGCATGACCCGCACAAATCCGTCGCTACTTGTTGATTTGGACCCAGAAATCGAATGCTCCTTTCGGAGACAACTACGATTTGGGGCTTCCACTTCTCAAACAGCAGTTGAGGATTCCTACGGTGATTGTAATTTTAATTTTTAAATGGAAGATCCTAACCCAGGAATGGCTCAGCAAAGGACCATGTCCGATTATGCTCGACCCAACCTGGAGGGAACAGAAACAAGTATTGTTCGACCTACAATTGCGAACAATAACTTCGAGCTTAAGCCTAACATCATTCAAATGGTGCAGCAATATATATAGTTCGACGGATTACAAGATGAAGATCCGAACTTACATATTGCTAGTTTTCTTGAAATCTGTGACACCTTTAAAATCAATGGTGTTTCAGACGATGCTATAAGGCTAAGAATCTTCCCTTTCTCCATAAGGACCAAAGCCAAAGAGTGGTTGAGTTCTCTTCCAAGAGGATCAATCACTACTTGGAACATTCTAGTTGAAAAAAATTCTCGCTCGCTATCCCCCCCCGCCAAAACTGCTAAGCTAAGAAATGATATAACTTCATACTCTCAAATTGCTTTTGAGACCCTCTATAACACTTGGGAGAGGTTCAAAGAACTTTTGAGAAGATGCCCACATCATGCTCTGCCTGTATTGTTACAGGTCCAGACATTTTACAATGGGCTAAATCAAGAAACTAAGCAAATGATAGATGCCGCTTCCACTTGTTCTTTAGACCGCAAAACTTCGGAAGCCGCTCTTGAGCTTATTGAGGATATGGAGATGAACACTTATCAGTGGAATTCGTCTAGGACTCGCCCATCTAAACCTGCAGGTATCTATGAAGTGGATTCGGTGTCGCAACTGGCGCTGCAAGTGGAAATGCTGAACAAGAAGATTTCGGAGATGACTGCTGCCTCCGCCCCTAAGGTATTTGAAAATGTGAATGCTGCTGCTGCTGCCGAGCAGGTGGATTATCTGGGGAACATACCCAAGCCTGCTCAAAATAATTCTGCCAATAATTTTTCTGCTTTTTCTAATTTTTCTGCACCTCCTGGTTTTAATTCTTCTTCGAACTCTTATCACCCTAGTTGGCGTAACCATCCGAATTTTTCTTCGAGTAATAATGCTAATGTCGTACACTCACCGCGCAATTTTACACCACCACCACCACAACAAAACCAAAATTTTCAAAAACCTTCTCCGTTGGAAGAGATCCTTTCTAAATATATAAGCTCGAACGAAGCTAATATTAGAAGTCTAACTGGGTCTGTGAAAAGTTTAGAAAACCAGGTCGGGCAACTTGCTAATGCTTTTTCCGAGAGACCACCTGGAACTCTTCCCTCGAACACTGAACCTAACCCAAGGGAGCACGCAAATGCGATTTCTCTTCGGAGCGGTAAGGTTATTAACGAGTCCACCACAATGGAAGAGCCAAAGGTGATTGTCCCTCCTGCTGTGGAAATAACTATCCCCATGGAAAATGATAAATCAACTTTTGGAAATGAAAAATCTACTTTTAATAAAGAAAAAGATATTTCAGTTTTTGAAAAGGATAATTCTGATTTTGGAAAAGAAAATGATGACGTTCAAAATGATACTCCGGTTGTTATAAAGGAATTTCTACCACCTCCTTATCCAGCTCGACTTAGGAAAGAAAAACTAGACGATCAGTATCAACGCTTCCTTGAAATGTTCAAACAAATTCATATTAATTTGCCATTTCATGAAGCGATTAGTCAAATGCCTAAGTATGTGAAATATCTTAAGGATTTATTAACGAATAAGAAGAAATTAGAAAATTTATCGCATGTAACGTTAAATGAAGAATGCTCGGCGGTCGTTAAAAACTCTAATCTTCCTAAAAAGATAAACGATCCGGGTAGTTTTTCCATTCCTTGTGTTTTTGGTGTTCTGTTCGTTAAACATGCGTTAGCGGATCTAGGAGCGAGCATCAATTTGATGCCCTTTTCTTTATTCAAAAAGCTAGGATTGGGCACTCTTATCCCAATAAGAATGAGTATCCAGTTAGCTGATAGGTCAATTAAGTATCTGTTAGGTATCGTTGAGGATGTGCTAGTGAAGGTCGACAAATTCATCTTCCCGGTGGATTTTGTCATTCTCGATATTGAAGAGGACGTCGAGGTCCCTCTTATCCTTGGTCGACCCTTCCTATCCACCTCTCGAGCGGTCATCGATGTTAGTAACAGAAAGTTGTTTTTGCGTGTGGGAGATGATGAGGTCACATTTTCTATCAATCAATCAATGAAAAACTCTTTAAAAATGATGACTCATGCTTCTTTCTTGATGTTTTAAATGAAGATTCTTCACTTTCTCTTTCTAACATCTCTTCAAATGAATTTTCCTCTTCTTTTTCTGAAATGTCTTCAAATGATTTTGAAAACGCGGTTATGTTATTACAAGCAAATTTTGAAAATGATTCTGTCTTTGGTATAAAAAAGTATGAAAGTCGTATTTTTGAAAAAGAAAAGAATTTGAAAAACTCTTATAATGAACCACCCCATATTGATTTAAAACCACTCCCTGATCATCTAAAGTATGCATTTCTTGAAAGAAATTCTAAATTGCCCGTTATAATCTCGACCTATCTTTCTCAATCCGAAAACGATCAGTTGATCGAAGTTCTACAAAAGCATCGCCGAGCTATAGGGTGGCAAATTTCCGACATTTCTGGCATAAGCCCTTCTTTTTGTACTCTTAAAATATTTTTTGAAAATAATTCTAAGGGTGTAGTCCAACCTCAACGTCATCTTAATCCTTATATGAAAGAGGTTGTGAAGGGTGAGGTTCTTAAGTTATTAGATGCGGGGATAATTTATCCTATTTCTGATAGTCAGTGGGTAAGTCTGGTCCAGGTTGTTCCTAAGAAGGGTGGGATCACGCTAGTAACAAATGAAAATAACGATTTAATTCCAACTAGGACGGTAATGGGATGGAGGATGTGCATCGATTACCGTAAATTAAATGATGCCACTCGTAAAGATCAATTCCCCCTTCCCTTTATCGATCAAATTTTAGAACGCTTATCCGGGCATAGTTTTTATTATTTTCTCGATGGTCTTTCGGGATACTTCCAAATCCCTATCGCACCCGAGGACCAAGAGAAGACAACATTCACTTGCCCCTTCGGAACTTTTGCTTATCGTAGAATGCCTTTCGGGTTATGCAATGCACCCACTACCTTTCAGCGGTGTATGCTTTCTATTTTTGATAAATACATAGAAAATATTATGGAAGTGTTTATGGACGATTTTTCTGTTTTTGGCGACTCCTTTAACTTATGTTTAGCAAATTTGGAAAAAGTTTTACAACACTGCGAAGAGACCAACTTAGTTTTAAATTGGGAGAAGTGCCACTTTATGGTACGTGAAGGCTTAGTCCTTGGCCACAAAATCTCCGCTAAGGGAATTGAAGTGGACAAGGAAAAAATTGAAGTAATTGAAAAGTTACCGCTACCTACAAACATTAAAGCGATTAAAAGTTTTTTAGGGAACGCGGGTTTTTATCAACGATTCATTAAAGACTTTTCAAAAATTTACTAAGCCTCTCAACCACCTCAAAAAAGAAACTCGTTTCATTTTTGATGAATCTTGTCTCGCTGCGTTTGAATTAATTAAATACAAACTTATAAATGCTCCTATTATGATCGCCCCAGTTTGGGATTTACCATTCGAAATAATGTGTGATGCGAGTAATCATGCAGTAGGTGCGGTTCTAGGACAACGTATAGCTAAGAATTTCCACCCAATCTACTATGCTAGCAAAACGCTTAATTCAACACAAGAAAATTACACTACAACTGAAAAGGAACTCTTAGCTGTTATTTTTTCTTTTGATAAATTCCGACCGTACGTTACTCTTTCTAAGGTTATCATTTTTACGGATCATTCCGCTTTGAAGTACCTCCTTTCTAAACCGGATTCCATGCCGCGTCTTATTCGCTGGATCCTCTTACTTCAAGAATTCAACTTGGAGATTCGGGATAAGAAAGGAGCAGAAAACCTAGCGGCTGATCATCTTTCTCGTCTTGAAAATCCCAAACTCTATATTTTAAATGAAAATTTTATTAATGACACTTTTCCGGATGAACAAATTTTAAACATTTCTTCTTCTACCCCCTGGTTTGCCGATCTGGCGAATTATCTTGTGGCGCGGGCCCTTCCAAAAGAATACTCTTCTCACCAAAATAAGAAATTCTTTTCAGAGTTGAAGTATTATTTTTGGGAGGACCCCTTTTTATTTCGCATTTGTGCGGATCAGGTGGTTAGAAGATGTGTTTCCTGGGAAGAGGGACAACAAATTTTAAAGCATGTTCATGAAGGTCCGGCTGGCGGGCATTTTCAAGCAAACCGCACCGCCCACAAAGTGCTTAGTACTGTCTTTTACTGGCCAAGCATATTTAAAGATGCACAAATCTTTGTGGGCGGGTGAGATCGGTGCCAGCGGACTGGAAATATCTCTAATAAAAATGAAATGGAAGAAAATTATTTTCTCGAATGCGAAGTTTTTGATTTGTGGGGCATAGACTTTGTCGGCCCATTTCCCTCAAGTTTAGGAAATAAATATATTTTAGTCGCCGTAGATTACGTCTCTAGGTGGGCGGAGGCCCAAGCTTTACCAAGTAATGACGCTCGCGTAGTCATAAATTTCTTAAAAAATTTATTTTCATGTTTTGGTTTTTCTCGAGTGATCGTTAGTGATAGGGGGAGCCATTTTTGTAACGCCCAACTCGCTAAAGCTTTAACTAAATATGGCGTTACGCATAAATTATCCACCGCTTATCACCCCCAAACTAGTGGTCAAGTCGAGGTAGTCAATCGAGAACTAAAAAGAATTTTGGAAAAAACTGTTTCTACTTCTCGTAAAGATTGGTCCCTAAAATTAGACGATGCTCTTTGGGCCTATCGGACAGCGTACAAGACCGCCATCAGTTGTACTCCTTTCCGATTGGTCTATGGAAAATCATGTCATCTTCCGGAAGAAGCTGAACACCGAGCATATTGGGCGATAAAATTTTTTAATTTCAACCCGCACTCAGTTGGCGAGCATAGGAAAAATCAATTGAAAGAACTCGATGAATGGAGAGTGTACGCTTACGAAAATAATAAAATTTATAAAGAATGCATGAAACTTTATCACGATAAGAACTTGCACCACCCTAAAACGTTAAAACCAGGCGATCAGGTTCTTCTTTTTAATTCGCGTTTACGTCTCTTCCCTAGAAAACTGAAATCTAGATGGTCTGGACCGTTTACGGTCAAACAAGTTTTTCCCTATGGAACCGTGCTACTCTCGCACCCGGATAAGGGTGACTTTAAAGTAAATGGGCATAAACTTAAATTATATTTTTCTAATGATTCTGTGTCTCCTACAAAGAGAATCTTATTCTGGACTCTTAAATATTTCTCTTAATGTGGACTTTTATTTATTTTATTTTTGGACTTCTCTTAATAATTATGAAAACTTTTAAATTTAGTCGGACTTTCAATTGTTGTAATAAAGAACAATCTTGGGCACCTGCCCACAGACTCTATTTTTTTCTGCTTTTATTTTGCTCTTCCTCCCAGTGGCTCAAGTACAAGTTCGTGATCGCCACTCCAACGTTGCTGATATCAAGATGTATCCACTCAAACCTACTGATGATCAAGTGCACTACAAAGTAAGCATGGGTGAACGACATCCGCCTTCATCTCACAAACCCGGGGAAGTCCTGTTTTTTTTATTTCATTTACTTTCTGCATTTTTCTCTCCTTCTCAGACTCCTTCTCTTTTTCGTTTTTCTTTTTTCTTTCATTGAAGACAATGAAGAATCTAAGCTTGGGGGAGGGTTTAGTTAGTTACTTTTTTTCCTTTTTCTTTCGAAAATCCAAAAATTATATTTTGCTTTCTTAAAATCAAAATCTAAAAAAATTAGTATAGTTTTGTTAAGCTTCTTTAGTACCGTTTTTCTTTTAGCCTTATCAAAAAAAAAACAAAAAAATAAATCTATAAAAACAAAAATAAAAAGATGCGCTAAAATCTATTTGAAAAACAAAATCTAAAATTATTTTCTATCTTTATTTTTATGTTTCTTCTAGTGATGTGTAGGCCCGTGCAGTTTTGTAGTTCTATGTAGATTTCTTTAAAACGGTTTTCTAAACTAATCATTTTATCATAGCTTAGTTTTACTAGTTTCTTGTTCTAAATATAGGCATCTATTTTTTACGTTATAAGTTAGCAATGTGTAGTTATGTATTTTTATTCGGTTAGTTGTTTACGATTGGTTGCTAGGTAATATTAACTCTTTTTCATTTGTGGGGTAGTCTTTCTTGGTGTCTAGAACTTGTCCTTAGCTACTCTCGAAGCATGTGCGTCATTTTTATGTACTTTAGAAATGATTTAGGCCACCCTTTGACTAGTTTGAGCTTTTCTTGCCCACCAAAAAAATTACCATTGCAAAACAATTTTGGGACTTTTCCATGTTTTTTTGATTTAGCTCCACCTTTTCTTCAATTTTTTTCACCAAAGACAAAAATGCCCTTCCTATTGCACACTAAACCTTGAGCCTCATTTTAAAAATCATTGTGTGATGGGTTGTCTCTTTTTGAAAAAAAAATGAATAGGAAATTTTAAAGCCTATTTTTGGAGCTCTCCTTTATGGAAAAAAATGTTATTATCAGAATATTATCAAATCAATCAAAAAAAAAGAAGAAAAAAAGAAAAAAGAAAAATGAAGTTTATTTGTGGCCAAATTTTGAAAAGAGAAAAAATTCAAGGCCTTGTTTTGTAGTTTGAATTGCAGAAATGACTTGCTTGTTATTTCTCATTTTTTATCATTTTTATGTTTATTTTGAGCTCACCCTTGGTTTAGTGTGTTTTAACCTTCATTTTTATCATTGTTTCCATTTCCTAATTATTTACCTAAGCCAAGTCTTAACGCCTATTTTAAGACCTATTGATCTTTAGAACGTAAATTCGCATAGTGGAGAAAGTGTGAACGGAAAAGCCTATGGCCACCATCATTGATGGATTTCTTTAGAGGTTACCTTGAGGTGTTTTAGGGTTAATTTTTATCTAGCAACCTAGTAGTTCGTTAATGCGCCGTTTATTTAGAACCGCTACTTTTTGTTTTTCCTTATTTTCATTTATTTTGGATGCCTTGTTTTAGGGATTTAGAAATGTGTAAACTTTTCTTATGTTTTAATGAGATTTTTAGGTCTCCACTTTCAAGTTTTCTATTATGCACTTCTCACCCTACTAGTTGTCAACATAGGAATTAGGATAGTTTAATTTTTCATGTTTTGGTTTTCTTAACTATGGAACCTAAAAAAAAAAAATCTTTTGCTTTCTTTTTTTGGTTTTTCCCTAGTTTTTATTTCTATTTGCTTGAGGGCAAGCAAATGTCTAAGCATGGGGGAATTTGATGACTAGTTTTAGTCATCCCTTTTTGGGGTAGTTTAGTATTCAAAAGGCCTAAGTTTAGTTATATTTTATGCTTGTTATTTCATGTTTTAATGTCTTTTTATAAATTCCTAGTTTTATTATAGTTATTTTATGTTTTGATATAAAAATCTATATAGTCTTATTATAAGTATTATGTTATTATATGTATTATGTTATGTTTAGTAATTATAATCAATATTATGTTATATCTTAATGTTTTAATTTTAATGTTTGTAATATTTTGTTGTTTTAACTTTGTTATTTTATGTTGATTTATAACATAACTAATTAATGTTTTTGTTTTGTTTCATTTGTAGGTCCAAGCCTCCACTTCAAGCCCAAACCCGAGCAATTATATGAAACAAGAAGCCCATGGTGCAGCCCCTATCCGAGCCCTTCAACATTCAAGCAGCCCAAGCAGCCCACAACCTCAAGCTCGACCACTATTTAAGCACTTGGAGCAGCCCATGCAGCCCACAACCATCAAGAGCAGCCCCTAACTCAAGCCAACCCGATTTCATCCATGGTGCAGCCCCCCTTTCCATGCAAAACCGAGCACCATGCAGCCCACAACCTCAAACCCGAGCCCACCAAGCAGCCTCTCTCTCTTTCCTCATCATTCATTGAATGCATGAACATTTCCCCACATGCTTGGCCGGCCACCCACTTCATTTCCCCTCTCCATTTACATTGAATCTCTTCCCTCCTCATTAATTACATACATGCATCCCACCTTGTAGTGGCCGGCCCCTCTCTTTCTCCCTTCTACATTGAATCCTCCCATTCATCCCACCTAATTTATCTTACATTTTCCATTTGCATTTCCATAAATAAAATACAATGAACCCACCTTTTTCTCTCTCCCTTCATTAATTCCATGCATGTACCCACTTCACCATGCATGGCTGGCCCCATATTGCCCCTTTTATTTCCACCATTTTCTAGAATCTTCCCTCCTCATCTATAAAAGGAGCCCATGGTCTTATGTTTTAAAGGTTGGATTTTGGAGAGAGAGCTAGTGGAGAGTACAAGTCAAGAGAGTTTTTTTCATTGTAATTTTATTTTCTAGTTTCCCTCGTTGTAATCTCATTTTGTTTAAGTAATATAATATAATTTTGTTTTAAGCATTGTGTACTTTTTTTCCCTTTTAGTATACAAAATGAAATTTTCTTCTCTTATTATTGTCATTCTCTTTTCCAATATGCGTAGCTAATTTCCTTATAGCATTTGATCATGAGGATCCATGAATTGAGATGAGTATTTTTCTTACTTCGTAATTCTATTTTTGCTAAAATTTTGCTCGATCCTTCTTTGATTTATGTTGTGTCGACTCCGTATTTCAGGTATATGGTAGTAGGCTTTGATCTCATTTAATAGTAGTCGAGAGACTCATGATTTGAAAGATCACTCAAAGAAGGAAGGAGTTGAATGCAACCCTAGAGATAGGATGACGTAAATCCTCCGGATTGGAGTCAAATCCAATAGTGCGGATCACCTCGATAATGTAACTTTAGGCTTCTTTGATTTGTAAAGAGATTTCGATCAAAGAGTCTATAAGTTAGAAGACCTAATGCTCTAACGAGATTTTGTCTTATTTTCGGATCCGTCACGGTCGAGTTATTTCGCAATTATAAAATTACATTTTTATTTCTCTTATCTCTTTTCATGGTGAATCATCAATCAAGTGCTATCTTTTAATCTATAGTTTCGTCTTAATTCCGTTCAGTTTAATTTTAATTTTTCAAATCCTCCATCATTAATCGTACGGTAGAATAATAGTTAAAGTGTAAGTAGCAGTACTTGACGCCCCCGAGTTTAAATATGACCTTGGTACTATAATTCGATAGGTACACTTGCCTTTTCGAGTTGAAAGTAATTTTCACACCAGCTACCCAGGAAAGACAGTTCCTGAACAGATTCTCAAAACCCAAGTTTGTGCTACCTATCATAGACACCTTCTCTACACCATTTAGAAGTGGTGTAGGGTATGTCAAGAACAAAAAGTTTTAAAAGAAAAATATACCTAAGGGTAAAGTCCCAATGGGTCTAGTTAACCAACCAGTCAAGTATCTGCCTTCTAACAGATGCTTGAGATCATGTGTTCCTGGACACATGATGTCTGAGTGCTCTACCAACAAGGTCAATAAAGAGCCTTTTTTGAAGGAACATATATCTAAAGGCAATATAGGACAAAAACCACGATAAAGGGTGATCAATCCAAGAAGCCAAGGAATTCTTGGAGCTAGTCCCAGTGCACCTCACCTTAATATGAAAGGTAAGGGTGTGAATTTTGCACCACTACCTTGGAAGTTGGATGAAAATTTTGTGTTGCAGAAAAGAACAACTTAAAATGTGCAACCAAAGAAAAGATACAATCGATTTGAGTGTTGGTGCTGTGGGAATGTTGGGTATTTTGCCCTAGATTGTTAGTATAATCCAACAACACCTTCATATTAGATTCAACAAGCTTTGTTTAGAAAGCCTGCTGTGTTTCACACAACAAAGCCTAACAGGAACCAAGGCCCCAAAACTATTTGGGTGCCTAAGGTGAACTAAATCTGTGTTTGAAGGTGGAGCCAAGTACCACAGGAAGGCACATATGGTACTTGGATAGTGGCTGTTCCAGGCACATGACTGAAACAAGGAGTTTGCTAAGAGATTACACTCCTATTAGGAATGGACCAAAAGTCATCTTTGGAGGTCAGAGAAAGGACTCACCAAGGGATATGGTAACATTTCTAATGGCCTAGTTACCATCACTAAAGTGGCTTATGTGGAAGGATTGAACCGTAATATGATAAGTATAAGTCAGCTTTATGATATAGGTTATGAAATTATTTTCCATAATGACAAGTGTCTGATAAGGAATTCAAGTGATCAGAGATCGTCTTGTCAGGCACTAGGAGTCGGAACATTTATTTTCTAAACTTCTTAAGTATAAATGGAAGGAAGGATTTCATATTTATACCGACACATTATACCTAGGGATGGGTACAATCCTGATGCAGCATGAACACGTCATCATATATGCTTCAAGACAACTGAAGAAGCACAAGAAAAACTACCCCGTACATGATTTGGAGCTCGGGGCAGTGATATTCGCATTAAAGATTTGGAGGCATTACTTGTATGGGGTTCATTGTGAGATCTTCTCAGATCACAAGAAACTCAAGTATATTGATACAAAGAAGGATCTAAATCGGCACCAAAGGAGATGGCTAGAGTTCCTGTGAGATTATGACTACACGATGCATTATCACCTAGTAGAGGCGAACACCGTGGCGGATTCCTTAAGGTAAAGAGCCGACATTACTAGACTAGAGCCTTGGGTGATGGCTATGGAGCTAGTACGGATAATGGAGGATATGCATATTACTATGATTTCCAGTGCTGACCCGGATGTTTATCATGAGTACTTGGCCTCCCTGAGCATTGTTTGCGATATACAAGACCATATCCTGGCACAATAGAGACAAGATAGAGCTTTGGAGCTCGTATTTAGAGCCCTAGAAGGGAGTAAGTTAGAGGATTATTCACTGCGTGACAAACTCATTCATTTCTATGGTCATATTTATATACCTGCAGGAGTTGGTATCCGGGAGGACATACTTAGGGAGGCACATTGCACCCGGTACTCAGTGCACCCTGGGATCACCAAAATGATAGCAGACTTGCGGAGGGAAATGTATTGACGAGGGATGAAGAGGGAGATCATAGATTATGTGACACATTGCGAGACTTTTTCGCGAGTGAAGGAGGAATGCAAAAGCCCAAGAGGGATACTACTGCCATTACCAGTGCTAGAGTGGATGTTCGAGGATATAACAATGGATTTCGTACACAGATGGCCTCGCTCGCACTCTGGGAATGATTCTATATGGGTCATTGTCATTAGATTGACCATAGTGTCTCGATTTATACCGATCAGGATGGATAACATAGTTGAAGTTTTGGTGAGGTTATTTGTGGAGCAGTTCGTCCGGTACCACGACGTCCCTTGGAAGATTGTCTCAGACCTTGACGGTCGGTTCACTTCTAGGGATTGGAGAGCAGTGCAAGCGTACTTGGGTTCTCAGCTTACTTTTAGCACCACTTTCAATCCACAAACCAGCGACCAGACAAAGCGGACCAAACAGACTATGGAGGATCTGCTAAGCTTATGTATATTGGATACAGGGAAGCCCTGGGAAAGAATGTTGCCGCTGATAGAGTTCTCCTAGAACAACAGTCACCAAACGAGTATTGGGATTGTGCCATATTAGTCTCTATATGGTAGGAAGTGTCCGACTCCATAATCTTGGGTCCAGTATGAGGATCCACGAGCCCTTGGATCAGATTATATTGAGGACATGGACGCTCACAAATGACTAATCAGGGATCGGATGCTGGCGGCGCAAAGCAGACATGCCAAGTATTACGATGCGAGGACCTGGAAGGTGGAGTTTCAGGTGGGAGATAAGGTATTTTTGAATATACGTCCTGTGCATGGTTTTTTCAGAGTGCAGAGGCACAAGAAGCTCAACCCTCGATTTATGGGACCATACTTGATCCTGGAGCTGATCGATCCTTTGGCTTACCGGCTGGAGCTTCCACCAAAGTAAGGGAACCTACACGATGTCTTGCATGTCTCCTCACTTTGGAGAGCACAACTTTGGCCAGAGCAGTATATCACCACTACACCAGTCCAGTAGCACCTGATAGATCAGTTAGTTTGGAGCCAGTCCGGATCGATGACACGACGATCAAAGTGCTGTTGAAGAAGAAGGTTCCCTTGGTCAAGGTGTTGTGGTCCAACCATGGATGGGAGGAGAAAACTTGTGAGGTGATGGATCTGATGTGGGAACGATATCCAGGACTCTTCACCTCAGGTATATCATAAGTGTTTCTGAAAAGTTCTTAAATCCTTGTGCATAGGAACCCCGTAGACCCGAACTTGAATTTCGGGGACGAAATAAGTTTTTTTGTTTATTGGGATTTGTAACATCCCATTTCCTTCTAGACTCTTTAACTTAGTTTAGGTAGAACATGTGGTGATTGAATGGGGTTAGGCTAGGTTTGACCACAGGAGTTAGGGTGGATTCACATAGGACCAATTATAGGGTTCAATAAACTCTAACTTAGAAAAATTGTTTTGGATCAATAGGCGTTGAGTGAACTCGACACCATTTGACAAAGCATTGAGTGCGTTGAGTGGACTCAATGCCATGCTATTTAAAATAGAAAAATCATTCTTGATCAACATGCATCGAGTGAACACGACGCCATTTGACAAAGCATCGAGTGCGTTGAGTGAACTCAACGCCATGCTCTTTAACATAGAAAAATCATTCTGGATCATTAAGCGTCGAGATAACTCGATGCCATTCGACAAAGTATCGATTGCATTGAGTGGACTCAACACCATGCTATTTAACTTAGAAAAATTGTTCTGGATCAAAAGGCATCGAGTGAACTCGCCGCCATTTGACAAAGCGTCGAGTGCGCTGAGTGGACTCAACGCCATGCAATTTAACTTAGAAAAATCGTACTGGATCAACAGGCATCGAGTGAACTTGATGCAATTTGGCAAAGTATCGAGTGAATTGAGTGGACTCAACTCCATTCTCTTTAACTTAGAAAAATCATTCTGGATCAACAGGCGTCGAGTGAACACGACACTATTCAACAAAGCGTCGAGTGTGTTGAGTGGACTCAACGCCATGCTATTTAACTTAGAAAAATAATTCTAGATTAATAGGCATCGAGTGAACACAATGCCATTATACAAAGCATTGAGTGCCTTGAGTGGACTCAACACCATGCTCTTTAACTTAGAAAAATCATTCTAGCTCAATAAGCGTCGAGTGAACTCGACGACATTCGACGAAGTGTTGAGTGTGTTGAGTGAACTCGATGATATTCGATGAAGAATCGAGTGCGTCGAGTGAACTCGACGCTTTGAAGTAGCATTGAGTGATCTCGACGCTTTTGGACTTAGAGTATTTTTTAAGTCGAAGCTGTATTTGCTGGTTTATATGAACGACCTGAATCTGGTTTTCGGCAAAAACTCTGATAGCATATTTAAACTAGATCTCTTCAACAATCCTATTTAATACATTGATCTTCTCAAGAAGACCTATTTAAGGCAATGATTGGCGGTCCAATACATGGGTGACACGTGGAAAGCAACTTAAACCCTAATTCTTTTTATAAAAAGGAAAGAAATGAAACTTAACTGTTACTCCCATTTTTTCCAAACCCGCTGACATCTTCGTTGAGCAATAGGAGTAGGAAATAACTTCTGGAGTTAAGCTTTAGCCAGAGAATCGAGCTTTGGAGCTAACTCGCCGGAGCAAGGATCGGCCATGGCTCACCACTACCGTACCCGCCGCCAAGCTCGCATCTAGGTCTTTTTCTCCTCCCCTCCCTTGGTGCTAGTCTTATAGATCAACTAAGAAAGATATTGGGCTCAAATGAGCCCGATTCCATGAGAGAGGGAATATTTTGAGCTTTTCTTCTTGCTCGGGTTCGCCGTAGGTTCCGCCTCTGGCGGCCATGGCGCCGGGAAACACAAGCCGCCACCTAATTGGAGGTGGTGGTGATAATCGCCGACTATGATAGCGGCCCATGTGGCCGGAAATGAGAGATCAACATTGCCTAGTTCGAGATGATCTGGGCTGTCGGCACAGTGAAGAAGACAATGGGATATCGTTGATTAAAGCTGAATTAAACTATAGTGTTATTAAATATTTCTATCTCATTTATTAGTGTGTTTTACATATTAATTTTAGGCCCCTTGGAAGCAAATTTAGAAATTTTAACCAACATGAAACTTGTAGATCTCCATATTACCCTTAATTTGACACCCTAAACTTGTAATTTGGAGCACTGTAGCTCCATGTAGGGCCAATATCCTAGGACTTCTCTTAGACTAGGGCAAAAATTCAAATGGATTCCTATGCTAAACTATAAGTCCACATGCTGTGAAATTTATGTCATGTATGTGTGTATACCATACTTAAACTATGTTCAAAAATCATAATTTTTGGAGAATAATTTTCCATAGTTTTAATAGAAATATGAATTATTAAATAAATGGAATTTAGGGAGATTCACAATTCTAAATGCACCCAAATTTGGGTGCTAAGGCTCTCAGGTCATCCTATGGCCTTGGTCAAAATTTGAAGCCATTTGGATCTCTGTATGTTTAAAGATCCAGCATGTATGGTGAAGGTAGTTTTGTAAATAATGTGTAAATGGTAAAATGGGAGTTTAACCCATTTGGCCCAATGTATGCCGATGAAATTTTGGACAGAGACTTATGGAGGTAAAATACTCCTTTTATGAGAAAATTGGAATTTTTTAAATAAAAAATCCCATAAGTTGGAATTGTTTCAAAATTAGCACATTTAGGTATTAAAATGAAAAATAAGGCTACTAAACTTAGAAAATTCCAAATTGTTGATCCGAGCCCTAATAGGTCATTTCAATTCTCTGGAAAAATTTATGAGCACTTCGGAGAATTATTCCATGTATAATATTATAATTACATTTTTATCCTTATGGGACTTTGATCAATAACATGAGCAGCGGTTCTTGGAAAATTATAATAAAATGTCTAGCTCCTTATTTATTCATTATGAACCCCTGTAAATTTTATCAAGATTTTTGGATGATTATTTATGGTTAAAACTATAATAGTGGTTTTTTTGTAATTATGTTAACATGTGAATATCTTAGGTCCAATCACTGACTAAGAGTACGAAGTACAATTTTGACCTTTATCTTGTTAATATTAGTGAGTAGGAATTTTTCTTGAATTTTTACATGATAATTTTTAGTACTTCATTTGAAAAAGGAAGATAATGAGATTTCAATCATAAATGGAAAATAAAGGCCAAATCAAGATGGAAAATTAAGATATTTGATTCACAGTTATTTTCAACCTAGATGAACATCAAATAACTTATTTAGACCTAAAAGACCATTGGTTATAATAGCTCATGTTCAAAGTGATCTAGCTCACTAAATTATTTAATTTAAATTATGATCCAAAAAATTTAGAAAAATTATCAAATTTTGATTGATCAATATTATACACATGACAAACTAAAAGTGAGGGTAAGATCTATCTTAACTCTAGAGGGGGGGGGGGGGGGGTGGGTGGGTGGGGGGTGAATAGAGTATTTTAAAGTAAATTTACAATTTTAAAAATGCACAGCAGTAAAGGCTTAATTTATGTATAGGTGTAAGGTGCTTTGATGTAGAAAATAAAACTAAAGCAGTAAGAATAAAAACCACAGCACACAGCAAAGAATATTCACAAGAAACCAGAAGACAAAAGGAACTATAGTGGTTCCCCAAAAACCTGGGTACATCCACTCTTCTACCACCCTTGGTAGGAATCCACTGCAGGATGGGTTGATCAGGTGTCCTGGGCACCAATGAGCTTTTGATAAGGTGCTCAAAAACCACACTAGATTTTTTGATCAGGTGTCTTGCAACCACTGAGTTTTGACAAGGCTCTCAGAACCAGAATCAAGACTTTTGAAGGAAGTTTTTATAACCCTTTTAAAGCAGGAAAAGAAAAAGAAAGAGGTGAAGATGTCTTCTCTGTCTCAGTCACTAAGAGAAGACTTTTGTGGATTGATTATGTTGTCAAGGCTCCCCATGAGAAAGATGAGAGCTTTGCTAGGGTGATAGGTCTTCAAAAGCTTCAGATCTCCAGCAGAAGATGGTTTCAACAGAGGCTGAAATATGAATTGTCTGGAGTCCTTGATGTTGAAGCTATGATCACTTTTCAGTATGCCAACTAATTCTCCAGGATTGATCACTTTATTTTCGAATTGATCTCACTATCCTGTGAATCTGTACTGAGAATTTCTTGTTGTAGATTGTCTATTCTTGTGTAGTCTCTTGTTGTTATCTCTCTGTCAGACTAGAAAAGATGATTTATTCTCTAAAGATCCTCTATCCAAGATAGCCGTTAGCAGTCAATAAATGTCTTCCATAAATGTTCTGTCTTCTGAAGGAAAGTCCAATAAACATTCTCTGATAAATCCCTTGAAACTTGCTCCAGAATAAATGAAAACGGCTAGAAGATCTCTTGAAATAAATGCTGAGAGAATTTGAAAATCATTCCAAAAGCTGACTGAATTTGAATCCTCAAAGTCGTCGATCTCTTAGGAAAAACGTCGATCTGAGCTCTACGATCGTCGACCTGAGCTCAGAGATTGAAATGATCATCAGACAGAAAATGTCGACCTGAGCTCGAAGATTGTCGACCGGAGCTCAGCGACCTAAAGAATAAGCTGAAGACAGATCGTCGATCTGAGCTCGAAGATCGTCGACCGGAGCTCGACGATTTAGCAGAGTTGAGCTCCGAGAACGTCGAACGGAGTTTGACGTTTCATCGACCTAAGCTCGACGATAATTGTCTTTTCCTCATCTCTAAGTCTGAATCCTTGAATGGTCCTAGGGGCAGCTTCAAACCTAAGTTCTAAGCCCTAGACTCATTCTAACTTAACCTTTTCAACTATACATCTAGGTCAAACTGATTTCCTAAAAACATAGTGATCCTTGCCCAAATTAGTAATAGGGTGTTCCAACAATCTCTCCCTATTTGGGTTAGGATTACTATTTATAGAACTCAGTAATAAATACAAAATCATCATACATAGAAACATAAATCTAACACAAAAGAGCAGATCATGCCACATAGCAGCAAATAGATGGAATATCAGCAAATGTTCAAGATGAGTATACTGTCTGCTTACAAATGTCATTTCCTTTCACTTCCCTTCTTAAGTAAGATTTCCCTGTTGGGATTTAGAGCTTCTTTCTTTGATCTTCTATCATCCTCTTCACCTAAGGAGGTTTGAGATTTTGGCCTGGGAACCACAGCCTCAGAATGCAGTTTCATGTAGTCCACTGGGTCAAAGAATTTCCTTGATGCATACCTTTCCAGTTCTGCCTTTCTTTGATCTGACAAAGTAGTAATGTTGGAAGTGTCTTTCTCTTGTTCTCTAGCCTTCTTCAGCTGATCTAAGGCAGAAAGTTCTTTCATCCTAGCAGTCCATGATAATGGATTGTTCTATAGATCTTCAAAAGGTACTGCAGGCTCATATCTATTGACAGTTTTTGAAGCAGTAGGGGTTCTTGTATCAACCATTTCTCTGAGTTTATAGAGGAAAGGACCTTGAGTTGAGTCCATGTGATTTTGTCCTTCCCTTGCTTGAAATCTGTGTCCTCTTTGACTTCCTCTATATTGTCCCCTTTTGGATTGATAACCCCTTTGATACTGCCCCCTGGGTTGATATATTTGAGAGGATTGGGAGGAACTTTGCTTTGGAGCTGAGGTTAGAGAAGCTGAGCCTCCACCTGATCCTGAATCTGGAGGAGGAGGAGGAGGCTGAAATTGGGATGAACCTTTCTCATACTTATCAAACTTTCTTTTCTTCTTCATGGACTTTAGTTGATTTTTAGAATATTACATCCATGGTTCAGTAATTTGGTAATCATGCAGAATATAGTAGGGTATATCATTAGCATCCTTGGACTTAGTAGGAGGGACTTTCATCATGGCCTTGCTTCTGGCCTTCCTTTTCTTTGCAATAGTACCAGAAGAGTCATCAGAGTCAGTGTGAAACTGATCACTTTCTGAGCTCTGGGGTCTATCATACAGATCATCAATGCTTTTGATGTACTTTTCTTATTGTTTCAATAGTTCAGAAGTCAGAGCAAGAGCAGCAGCAGTAGAAGTATAACTTATGGAAGCAGCAATAAGAGCAGAAGTAATTTGAGTAGCAGGTTCAGGTTCTTCCAGATAAGCAACAACATCAGCAACAATAGATAGCATTTCAATATCAGAAAATCCAACAGGTGTATCAGCAGTAGCAGCAGCAGCAGTAAAAATTGAAGCAACAACATCCTCAGCCTTGAAAGAGTTTATATAAGATGCAATTAGGCTCGGATCACATTCTAAAACAGGCATAATGGCCTTAGTAAGGTCTTCAACTTGTAGAATTGGCAGAGAATTGAAGTACACAGAATCAAAAACTGACAGCAGGCTCTGAAGATCTACTGCAAATACTGGAGCAGGTTCTGAAATTTCAGCAGCCTCAGGCAAAACCAGAGCTTCATTAGGCATCTCCCCCTGCCTGGATTCAGTGAAAACTGGATCAAGGCACCCAGAAGAAGGGATTGCCTGAGAGGAGAGGAAGGTAGATAGCCTGGTAGACAGCTCCTGAACATTTTTCAAAAGTGGAGCCAAGGTGGTCTCCAGCAATGAGGTTAGCCTGGGGGCTAGCAGCTCATACAGCCTGTCTGCTAAAGCTGAAAGATCTACATGCTCAAGAGGGGCTTGAGTAGAGGTCGGAGTTGATGTAGCTAGAATGATGTTGGCTGGGACTGATGGGATGGATGGTGTGGAGGCAGGAGGTATAGGGATGGATGGCTCAGTAGAAGGAATTGTTGAGATTGATGTTACTGAAGTAGAGATGGATGATATGGTAGAGGTAGAGGATGGGGTGAAGGATGATTGAGAAAGTATGTCCTGAAGAAGTTGTTGGAAGGAAGATGTAGATGGAATTTCAGGAGGAGTAGGAGGAGAATCATCCATGAAGGAGTCATCTAGAAGATTAAATGATGGAGTGGTTACAGGAGGATAATAGTGCAAGGAATGAAATGATTCTGAGGTAGAGGCTGGAGGAGGTGAAATGGGTGATGAGATTATAATGGGGGAAGATATGGCTATGGTTGAGATGAGTGGTGAGGTTGATATAACTGGGGAAGAGACAGCTGGAGGAGGAGGAGAAGCAGGCAAATCTTCTGCTGGGCTAGAGACCTGAGGAGGAGTGACTGAGGCAGTCCTTGTGCCTGAAGCAGGTGTTGCTACAGCAGCCCTGTTGGGGTTTATGATCTGCCTGTCCCACCTGCTAAAGAGGGCACAGGTGAGCCTTTTGGATGCATTGATGTGCATCCCACTTGAAACTAGCAGATCAGGGCACCTGTGATGTAGGTAAACCCCTATAATTCTCCCAAAACTGACACAGCTTTTGCTAATTTTCTTTTTGATCAAATTAAGGAAGATTGATCCCCAATCCAGATGTTTCTTATCAACTAAGGCTCCCATTAAGCATAACTGATACCTTGAGATTGTATCATGAGCGGAGTGCTTTGCCAGAAGCACTTTTCCAACAACATCAGCCAAGAATTGAAATTCAATAGATAAATTCTTTTTCAACAGTTTATTAGGGTTCAAAGCAGAGTGACCCATTCGATCTAACAAAGAATCATATTCCTCTCCAGACAAATCGAGGGAATCATTCCCAGTACTTAATGCGAATACTTCTGTCAAAAGAGCTGGGGACATTGGTACCTGAGTTCCATTGATGGTGCCGACTATAGAATTTTCACTCTCACTGGTGGCAGTATAAACCCATTCTTTTACTTCATCTGCTGCAATCTTTATTCTTATTGTCATCAACTGAACTAACTGCTGTTCGCGGAACAAGTTCAGAATATCTTTGAATCGCTGATCACTGCCATCGAAGGAGTTCATATCAATGTCAAAGCCTGTATCAAATTTCATTTTGGAGAGGGCAGCGACCGACATTTCCATCTGTACCTACAAAGATTCAACAAACACGACCAAGTGCAGAGAGTTTGGAGGGAAGGAGAAAAATTTGCAGAGAGTATGAAAGCGTAAACGACGAGCGGCGGCCAAAAAATGATTTTATATTAGGGTTCGACGCGAAAAAGGAAGGATTGTCGATCTCCGTTCGACGATCAGGACTCCTGATGGAAGCTGAAAGGTCTTCAATATCGTAGATCTCAGTTCGACGATCTAGAGAGAACGTCGAGCTCAGTTCGACGATCGAAGGCCAGAAAGAGATAGTATACAACTATCTAACACGCTCTGAACTCAGGTCGACGTTTTGGGAAAGCGTCGATCTCCGTTCGACGTTTCTTGGGTAAACGTCGATCTCCATTCGACGCTTTCTGGGGAAAACGTCAAGCGCAGTTTAGGGACAGAAACTATCCTACAGACACAAAAAGAGATGAGTTTTTAGCCTAATCTTGGTCTGTTTTTAGCTTTTCAAAATCTTGTAATTTATTTTAGGCTTCCTCCATCTAACATGCCTAACTGATTGAGGAAGAAGTTGTGTTTCTTTTCATCCAAAGGCTTGGTGAAAATATCTCCCCTTTGCAAATCAGTTGGGATATATTGAAGTTCGATTTTATTTTTCTCAACATTATCCCTTAGAAAATGATGCCTAATTTCTATGTGTTTTGTCCTACTATGGAGGACTGGATTTTGTGCAATGGAAATAGCACTGGTGTTGTCACAAAATATTTTAGACTTCTCTAAGTTATAACCATAGTCTAGGAGTTGATTTTGTATCCACAATATTTGTGAACAACAACTGGCTGCAGCCATATATTCAGCTTCAGCAGTTGAGGTTGACACAGATGTTTGTTTCTTACAATACCATGAGACAAGTCTATCACCAAGAAACTGACAAGTCCCACTAGTGCTTTTCCTATCTATTCTGCATCCAGCATAATCAGCATCTGAAAATCCAGTTAAGTCAAATGCTGAATCTTTTAGATACCAGAGACCTAGATTTGGACAGCTTTTAACATACCTAAGAATCCTCTTTACTAAAGTTAAGTGTGACTCTATAGGGCTAACTTGAAATCTAGCAAATATACATGTAGCAAACATTATGTCAGGCCTACTAGCTGTAAGGTATAATAGAGAGCCAATCATTGCTCTATATGTTGTCTGATCAACTGGTTTCCCATGTTCATCAGCATCCAATACAACATTGGTAGGCATGGGTGTTTTCATGCATGATGCATCAGACATACCAAATTTCTTAACCAATTATTTTGCATACTTGGTTTGAGAAATAAATATGCCTTCAGCATGTTGTTTGACTTGCAATCCTAAGAAGAAGGATAGCTCACCCATGCTACTCATTTCAAATTTGGAGTGCATAAGCTTGGAAAACTTTTTGCACAAGTTTGAATCAGTAGAACCAAATATAATATCATCTACATAAATTTGTACTAGTAGGGTATGGGACTTATGGGTTCTAATAAAAAGAGTTTGGTCTACTCTCCCCCTAATAAAATCATTTTCCATAAGAAAGCATGCTAGGGTATCATACCATACTCTAGGAGCTTGCTTTAGACCATATAATGCTTTATGCAGTTTAAAAACATAATCAGGATGAGTTGGAGAGACAAAACCCGGGGGTTGTCTGACATAGACTTCTTCTTTGATCTCCCCATTGAGAATAGCACTCTTCACATCCATTTGGTAGACTGTGAATCCCTTGTGAGCAGCATAAGCTAGGAAGATTCTTATGGCCTCTAACCTTGCAACAGGTGCAAAGGTCTGGTCATAGTATATCCCCTCTTCTTGAGAGTATCCTTTAGAAACTAGCCTTACCTTGTTCCTTACAATAATTCCTTGATCATCCAATTTGTTTCTGAACACCCATTTTGTTCCAACAATGGAGTGATCCTTTGGCTTAGGCACTAGTTCCCAGACTTTGTTTCTTTCAAATTGATGCAACTCCTCTTGCATTGCAATAATCCAATGTGGATCTTGCTCTACATCTTGAATGGATTGAGGTTCAATTTGAGATAGAAAGCAAGTGTGCATCAGGTTTTGGTTGACCTGATTTCTGGTTTGCACACCAGCTGAGATGTTTCCAATCACTTGGGAGATTGGATGATCTCTTGATGTTACTAAATCAACAGGTGGTGTTGATTGTTCACCAACCTGTGTTGCTGTTTCCTCTTGTGGAACAGCAACTGGCTCTTCAAGAAGATTAGCAGCTTCTTCATCTTCACAACTTTCATCCTTTTGAGTAACTTATAATCTATCCAAGTCTTCAGCTAGAGAATGTACCTGCAATTGTTCTATGGTAGAAGCATTCTTCTCCTTGAAAGACATATTAGTTTCATCAAAAGAAATATGAACAGATTCTTCTATTTTTAGAGTAGTTTTATTATAAACCCTATAAGCTTTACTGATCATGGAGTATCCCAAAAACACTCCTTCATCAGCTTTTGCTTGAAATTTTGCTATATATCTCTTGTCATTGTTGTGAATATAACAAATGCAACCAAAGATTTTAAAATAGTCTACTTTAGGTTTCTTCCCTTTGAGAAATTCATAGGGAGTCTTGCCCTTCAGTTTATGTATTAGACTTCTATTCAACACATAATTGGAGGTGTTCACTGCCTCAGCCCAAAAGGATAGAGGAAGGTGAGCATCTGTCAATAATGTAGTTGCAGATTCAATTAGGGTTCTATTTTTCCTTTCTGCTACCCCATTTTGTTGAGGAGTTCTAGGAGCTGAGAATGTATGCCTGATCCCTTCACTCTGACAGAACTCTTGCATAAGAAGAGAATCAAACTCTGTCCCATGATCACTTCTGATCAGGGCAATGTGAGTGTTGAACTCAATCTGTATGCATTTGAGAAACTCTGTCAAACACTTGAAGTTATCAGAATTCTTCCTCAGAAAGAACACCCATGTGAATCTTGAGAAGTCATCTACAACCACTAAAGTGTAGGATTTCCCTCCTAGGCTTTGTACTGTAATGGGTCCAAAAAGATCCATATGTAACAGATACAAAATCCTAGGTGAGTCACTCTTGTTAAGTGATTTAAAACTATTTTTAGTTTGCTTGCCTAATTGACAGGCCTTGCAAAGTCCTTCCTTCTTGTAGGGGCCAGAAGGTAGTCCTCTAACAAGGTTGTCCTTGGATAGCCTAGCAATGGTTCTAAGGTTAATATGTCCTAGTCTCTTATGTTATAGAATATTAGGTCTAGATATGGAATTGAACAGACAAATATCTACTTTAGATGAATGAAAATCTACTAAGTAAATGTTACCTCTTCTGTTACCTGTCAACACAGTTGTGTTGTCCTCTGACTTGACCTTGCATATTGCTTTGTTGAAAGTCACTTGATATCCTTCATCACAAAGTTGACTGATACTTATCAAGTTGTGCTTGAGTCCTTCAACATAAGCTACTTTCTTGAAGGTGACTGTTCCAATTTGGACTGCACCATATCCTTTTGTTGTTCCAAAGTTTGAATCACCAAAGATTACTTTGGGTCCAAGCTTGGTTTTAAAGGATGTGAAGTTGTCCTTGTTCCCTGTCATGTGCTTTGAGCACCCACTATCCAGATACCATGGCTGGTTTGATGTTGGATTGGTCTTCTTCTGCACATAAACAGCTTATATGTTTTTGACCCAGTTTACCTTGGGCCTAGGTTGATATCCCTTAAATTCAGAAATGAAAGACATCCCAGGTTGACTCTTATAACCTTCAGGATGGTATCTCCTAGGAGCTACTATCCATTCCGTATAGGGGTTGAAACCTTGGGATGTAGGACTTCTAGGATTGAATCCAGATGTACCTTTGAAGGATTGTTCAAAGTCCTGATCTCTGTTCAACGATCGTCGAGCTGAGGTCGACGATCTTGGGTCAGATCGTCGATCTCTGTTCGAAGATCGACTATCCTGGAGTTCAGAGTTCAGGTGTCGTCGAGCTGAGGTCGACGATCGTTTCTTGGATCGTCGAGCGCCGTTCGATGATCATCGAGCTCTGTTCGACGCATTCTGTTGAACTATATTTTTCTTTGGCAAATCTACATTCTTCCTAGCTACCTCTACAACTTCCTTCCCTTTATCAGAGATAAATTTGATTGGAGTTGTCAGAACTATAGGCTGGCAGGATGAAGCTCCCAAGCCTAGTGTACTATTAAGTCTAGAGTTCACTGTGCTAGTGATATCCATCAGTTTAATACTCCTCCCATTAAGGGATTCTTCAAACTGCTTGGCCTTGGATAGTTCACTCTTCAGTGAAGCTATCTCCTCCCTATAGCATTCTAACTCTTCAGAGAGTTTGAGGTTCTCTGATTTTAAAGTGCTATACTCAGACAATTATTTTCTGAGGGAAGCGATTTCCTTCTCAGACTCAAATAGATCTAGGCATAGTACTTTAAACTCATGTTTAAAGTCCTCAGAACTGAAATCAAATGAATTGATTACCTGATCTTCTTCTAGTTGAGCTTCTGAATCTGATTCTGACTCTTCTGCTTCTGAATCTGTTTGAGAGGCATTGATAGCCATCATGCAAAATTCCTTTTCATCAGCATCATCCTCATCATCACTGGAGCTGGATGAGGCTTCAGAGTCCTCTTCAGTTTCACTCTATGTCTCAGCAACAAATCCCTTCCTTGTATGTGTGTTCTTGCTGTAGGAGGGTTTGTCTGAGGTGTTCTTCTTGAAGTCTTTCTCCTTTCTTCTTTCCCTTCTATCTTTCTTGTCCTTGTTTTTGTTTTCTAGACAGTCAGGCACAATATGGCCTGGTTTCCTGCAACCAAAACATATAATTTCTTTATTGTTATTTGATTTATCATACCATGGCTTATCATGTCCCTTGTATGATCTCTTTCTGAAGTCTTTTCTGGCCATTTTGTAGAATCTTTTGGCCAGTAGACTTAGGAGCTCATCATTTCCTGTAGCTTTATCTTCATGCTCCTCTTCTGTAGCTTTGAAGGCTATGGTCTTCTCTTTTCTAATGACTGGAGAAGTAGCCTTTTGTTCTTCTTCTCTATTTTTAATGAGCAGCTCATAAGATTTGAGCTTGCCCAGGAGAGCTTCAGTGGTAATCTCATTTAGACTTCTGGCATCTTTGATTGGCCAGATTCTTGAATCCCAAGTGCTGGGGAAGCACATTAGGATTTTGTCATTTAGCTCAGTCAATGAGATTTCTTTATCCAGAGTCTTTAACTCATTGACAATAAGACTTAGTCTATTGTACATGTCAGTCACTGATTCAGCTTCTCCCTTTTTGAAATTCTCATATTGGCTTATAAGATGGGATCTCCTGTCTTTCCTTTCATCAGCAGATCCTGAGACAATTTTAGAGAGTTTGTCCCAAATTCCTTTGGCTTAGTTATATTCAGCTACCTTCTGAAATATCTCATCAGACATTGTCTGAGCTAAGATGTTCATGGCCTTGGCATCTGCAGTCTTCCACTTCTTTATTTCAGCATCTGTTCCTGAAGGAGGTGGAACAACATTTGTACTTGAGCTTGCTGGTGGACTTGGGCACACTGCCAAAATAGAATTAAATATGTCTTCATCAATAGAATTCATATATAGTCTAATCCTTGCTTTCCAAAGTGCAAACTTGGATAGATTGCATACTGGAGGCCTGATGCTTGCATAATCTTTGTTCTGTGCCATGTCTTTATATAAAATTAAATATAATGAAAATAACCCTCTTGAAAGATTGATCTTATCAAGGATCTTTGGGTTGAGGTGTTAGCCTGTATGAACAACCAAACACCCTCTGATACCAATTGAAAGTGAGGGTAAGATCTATCTTAACTCTAGAGGGGGGGGGGGTGAATAGAGTATTTTAAAGTAAATTTACAATTTTAAAAATACACAGCAGTAAAGGCTTAATTTATGTATAGGTGTAAGGTGCTTTGATGTAGAAAATAAAACTAAAGCAGTAAGAATAAAAACCACAGCACACAGCAAAGAATATTCACAAGAAACCAGAAGACACAAGGAACTATAGTGGTTCCCCAAAAACCTGGGTACATCCACTCTTCTACCACCCTTGGTAGGAATCCACTGCAGGATGGGTTGATCAGGTGTCCTGGGCACCAATGAGCTTTTGATAAGGTGCTCAAAAACCACACTAGATTTTTTGATCAGGTGTCTTGCCACCACTGAGTTTTGACAAGGCTCTCAGAACCAGAATCAAGACTTTTGAAGGGAGTTTTGATAACCCTTTTACAGCAGGAAAAGAAAAAGAAAGAGGTGAAGATGTCTTCTCTGTCTTAGTCACTGAGAGAAGACTTTTGTAGATTGATTGTGTTGTCAACGCTCCCCCTGAGAAAGATGAGAGCTTTGCTAGGGTGATAGGTCTTCAGAAGCTTCAGATCTCCAGCAGAAGATGGTTTCAGCAGAGGCTAAAATATGAATTGTCTGGAGTCCTTGATGTTGAAGCTATGATCACTTTTAAGTATGCCAACTAATTCTCCAGGATTGATCACTTTATTTTTGAATTGATCTCACTATCCTGTGAATCTGTACTGAGAATTTTTTGTTATAGATTGTCTATTCTTGTGTAGTCTCTTGTTTTTATCTCTCTGTCAGACTAGAAAAGATGATTTATTCTCTGCAGATCCTCTATCCAAGATAGCCGTTAGCAGTCAATAAATGTCTTTCATAAATGTTTTGTCTTCTAGAGGAAAGTCCAATAAACATTCTCTGATAAGTCCCTTGAAACTTGCTCCAGAATAAAAGAAAACAGCTAGCAGATCTCTTGAAATAAATGCTGAGAGAATTTGAAAATCATTCCAAAAGCTGACTGAATTTGAATCCTCAAATTCATCGATCTCTCAGGAAAAACGTCGATTTGAGCTCTACGATCGTCGACCTGAGCTCAGAGATTGAAATGATCATCAGACAGAAAACGTCGACCTGAGCTCAAAGATCATCGACCGGAGCTCAGCGACCTGAAGAATAAGCTGAAGACAGATCGTCGATCTGAGCTCGAAGATCGTCGACCGGAGCTCGATGATTTAGCAGAGTTGAGCTCAGAGAGCGTCGAACGGAGTTCGACGTTTCGTCGACCTAAGCTCGACGATAATTGTCTTTGCCTCAGCTCTAAGTCTGAATCCTTGAATGGTCCTGGGGGCAGCTTCAAACCTAAGTTCTAAGCCCTAGACTCATTCTAACTTGACCTTTTCAACTATACATCTAGGTCAAACTGATTTCCTAAAAACATAGTGATCCTTGCCCAAATTAGTAATAGGGTGTTCCAACACAAACCCATGATAAAAATTTGGAGGCCTATGGCACAAGGAATCATAAGTCATCTCATATGGGTTAGAATTAGGTATGGGCTGCACTAAGTAAAAAGTGACGTGTAATACTAGGACCCACATGGAAATGATTGGTGGTTGAATTGAGAGATGTATTGGGAAGTTGAAACTGAAAGTATTTATTTTTAAGGTAGCTTAAAACCCAAGGAGGGGGGGGGGGGTGAATATGTTGTTTTACTATTATTATTTTCTTTTTAGTTTTTTCCTTTAGCACTAAGTGTGTTGGCAGTAGTTTGCTATCAAGTAACCTGCACAAGGAAAATATATAGTACACAAAAGCACACATAGATTTATAGTGGTTACCCAACTTATGGGTACATCCACTCTCCTCCCACCTTGCCAACTTCCTGTTAGTCAAGACACTTCTCCAAAACACTGTTCTAATGAGCTTATACCTCAGATCCCTCCGGATCTCTCAGTCTCCTCCAAGACCTACAACTCAGCCACAAGGGGCCTACAACTCAGTGATCAACAGATCACCTACCTAAGGCTAATGACCCTACACTCAGGCTGGAAGGACAGCCCTACCTATGAAACAAGGGATCCTACCTCAGAGAGTTACACTCTGCTACAGCTCAGGCAAATTGCCCTACCTCTGGCCAGTGGCCCTACTACTCAGATACAGTTGGATCCTACAACTCAGAGAGCTTAACTCTTCTATAACTCAGGCAATATTTGTAACACCCCAAATCTTAAGAGTGAGTGCAGGCTGGGCAACACGGCCTGAGACACGGGCGTGTACCAAGCCGTGTCCTGCTCTATGTTGTCGAGTTGACACACAACCTGTTGAGTACTCGACGAAATTCACTCGACGTTTGTCAGAGAGGGTATACGGCCTGCAACACGGGCGTGTCAGAAGCTGTGTCCTTCTCGGTTTTTGGACAGATTTGTTAGGCCAGTTGAATACGGGCTGGACACGAGCGTGTCCGAAGCTGTGTCTAGGCACACAACCTGTAACACGGGCGTGTCACAAAGCCATATCCTATTCTAGATGAGTCTGTTTCTTTGCCGCTTAAGGCATATGGCCTGCGACACGAGCGTGTCACAAGCCATGTTCGGCCCAGGAAAAGTTATTTCAGGGCGATTTGTGGCCGTTCATTTCCTTAAACTGGAATCTAATGGACCAGGCTTATCCCTGCTGTATTAAGTCCAGGAATTGAGAGTTATCTCTCATTCATCTTGGACATTCTCTTTTTAAAAGAGATAGAGAGAAGGGAGAGTAAGGAAGGAAGGAGGAGAAGGGATCCGTCCATCGGTGGAGCTTCAACGTTTGAAATTGCAAGCCGAGTCAAGATTTATGGAGGCAAGAGCGTTGCAGTACTTTCTTTCCAGCTAGATTTCCATGGCTCCAAAGAGATCTGTAAGGGTAACCATCTTCCTTCTTGGACATGTGAAGTCCTCGTTTTAGCATGTATATGGATTTCCCCAACCAAAAGGTGGCTTTTGAGGGATTTCCTTAGGTTAATTCTTGAAATCCCTAGTCTTGCATATAGATTCGGAAATGTGTAGTACGAAATAAGCATGCTGTGTGAAGCCCATTGTAACACCCCCAGTTTTTCTGTGTTTTGTTTGGTCATTGTTTGACGTTACAATGACGCGTTTCTAGCCTTTTTCCATTGTTAGAGCGTGGTCTTAGCTCTTTAGGTTCCTTGAGTGGCCTATTTATAGCCTATTTGCTAGATTCCCCAGCTAGCCGGAGTCTATTTTGGTGACTCGGCTGATCCTCTCAGGGGATGCTTGTACTTTGGCATGGGAGGTGCTAGCCCGATTGTTTGATCGTCGGATGTTGTGTTCGACTTCGCCGTTGTTTCCATAGCTTAGGTGTTTAGCTACGGTGCGAGTTTTGTCGAAATCTGAGATCATTTGTTTTTACGTCATTTCGACGTTTGATTGATTAGCTAGTGGTAATTGCTTTTGCTGTGCATGGCCTTGAGTGGCCAAGCTTGGTAGGGCTGGTGCCCTATTTTTAGGCTAAGTGTTTAGCTATTTTCATTTCTTGTATATATATATGTTTAGATAACAAGCTAATGGTTTTTGATGTACAGTAATAGTTATATATTTATAAGCTTAGTATATATGTATTTGATAGTAGTTGGTGGGCTCAGGTGCATCAGTTAGGCTTATTTTATAAGCTTAGATTTATATGTTTGTATATGCATATATTTTTATATGTACAATATTTTATATGCATAGCTATAGGTGGCGGTGTTAGGAGAGGCAGCCAGTGGCCGAAATCTGAGTGCTATATGATTTTTTTAGCTTTAGATAAGTGAGTGGTCTTATTATAAGGCTCCAGCTATTCTCTTCTTCCCCATTTCCCGAGCATGCTTCAGCTTGTTAGTTTCCAGCGGAAGGAAGCTAGCGTGAGGCGGAGGAGCTGCAGCCTTGATCGCCAGATAGCTGTGGATTTAGGGCTTGTTTCGCTCGGGTAACAGCAGATTTGAGCTGCTCTTGCCCAGATCTTTCTTCCTAGGTATGTAACATAGCTTTTCGGTTTGTCTATAGGAGCTATGGTTTTTAGGGTTTGTTCTTCTTCCTCTAAAAGCTTCAGGTTTGCCTCTTAGGTGGCCGATCTTGTCACCGGTGCCGAATTTTGGAAGGCAACTGCTGTTTCCTGGAGGTAGAGGCAAGTGGCTCTCTTTGCCCTTACCAATCTTGATTTTATTTAAATTACTTTTGTTGTATCAGCTAATTCTTTTCTCTCCTAGAAGCTAGGGTTGCTGCAGTCTTTGTACCGAGCAGGTTTACTGTCAATCTTGCCCAGAATTAATTATTTTCTCTCTTTCTGTTCTCTGCTTGGTTTCCAGATAGTAGCTGGAGGTAGGGTCTTGATTTATTAAGCTTTATTCAAGCTTGTTAGATTGCTGTGGCCGGGTAGATGGCGCAGGAGAGAGAGTTGGAGTTATTTTCTAGCTCTCTGGATAACAGCATTGAGTGGGCTGGGGTCGGCTTGCTACAGGTTTTTGGAATATTAAGCTAAGTCAAAAGCATTGAGTGAGTGTACCTCACTCAACGCCTAGACTGTTAGGCTTCTGGCATTTAGTGTGGTGCACTCACTCAACGCCATGGTCATTTTTGCGGCTAATTCATTTGGCGTTGAGTGAGTCGACCTCACTCAACACCGTGGCTATTTTGGCATTGAGTGTGGTGGACTCACTCAATGCCAAAGCCTGTTTTTGCGGTTAAGTCATTTGGCGTTGAGTGAGTCGACCTCACTCAATGCCGTAGCTGTTTTGGTGTTGAGTGTTGTGGACTCACTCAATGCCAAAGCCTGTTTTTGTAGTTAAGTCATTTGGCGTTGAGTGAGTCGACCTCACTCAACGCCGTGGCTATTTTGGCATTGATTGAGTCGTCCTCACTCAACACCGTGGGTGTTTTAGTGTTGAGTATGGTAGGCTCACTCAACGCCAAAGGCTGTTGCTGTGGTTAGGTTACTTGGCATTGAGTGGGAGGACCTCACTCAACGCCGAAGCTGTTTGACATTGAGTGTGGTGAACCCACTCAATGCCATGGCTAGGATTTTTGCGGCTATGTTCCTTGCATTGAGTGAGTGACCCCACTCAACGCCGTGGTTAGTTCTTGGTATTGAGTAACCTACTAAGCGCTGCGTCGAGTGAACTCGACACTTTTGCTTGGAGGGGGGTATTTTCCTTTAGGACTGTTAGTATGGCTTCTTCCTTAGGGGTACGGGTGTTGGGTGTTCGGCTAGTTTTTGCATGCCGACTTGTGAATTATGGCAGGTGGTGTAGTTTTGTGGGATCTGTAAGGGGTGAATTATATGTGCTGAGTTGTGGCCACCACCACCTAGGCCGTGTTGAGCTTGTATGGTTGGGTGTGTGGACCCTATAGCTGCCACCGGTTGTTTTCACCCTGGAGTGTTTTTTTTGGGTCTGGTTGATGGTGGGGGCTGTGCCGCCCACTCCGACCCAAGGTTTTCACCATGACCAATAATTCACAAAGATTAGGACTGTTAGTTCCTTTCCTTTTTAGTTGCTATTTCTCTTGGCATAGGTATGCCTTGGTGCTGCTGCATGTGCTTAGCAGAGCATGCTGCTATTTATGTTCACACTTGGTGTACTTTTACTACTATTTGGACAGTGTTTCTTCTTACTATCATTCCTTTTCTTCTACTGATAGCGTTTTGTTGCAGGGCTGGTAAACTCCTTCTTTTATTGCTCATTAATCTAATGCTCCACTTCCTTTGATTTTCTTTTACTTGCTTAGGTGTTCCTTTTTTAGAATGCCTCAGGTTCAGGTTGTAGCCAGTTAGAAGGCTAGTGCTCTTGTGGAGCTTGCTTGTGGCCTCCTGGGTAGCTGAGGTTGTTGTTCCTCAACAAGTGATGTAGTTTTTCTTCTTTTCTGTATAGAAATGCATACTCACCAGTGGGTTCGTATCAGGTTGTTGATGCCCACTAGTGGCTTACTTATGTTGCTGGATATGAACTAAAACTGCTACTTTTGCCTATTTGTGGTTCTTCACTTGTTTCTGGGAAGGTTTTATGCTAGGCTGCATGTTAGGTATTTTTAAAACCCCAATATATTACTACATGTATCTCATGCACATCATGTTTACAAAACTAAAGCACAATTTTTCCTTAAGCATAAAGACTATCTTTTTATATATACTATACTAACCTTAGAGTCGTGCATACCATGAGTCGTCCCTCGGGGACACTTTTGCTCATTTAGAATGTCAAAACAACCTAATTAAAGTATTTTCCGCTGCGAATAAATATATTTTTTAATTGTGGACTAGCTGATCCACTATGCCGAGGGATACGGCCGTCAAATTTAACTGATTTTCTTTCATAATAATTTATGATTTTCTGTGAAGATGTAGAGTCTTGAGCTTTGCCTGAACTTATGTAGTTATCCCCTACACGATGTGGCATCATGACACGTATTTTCACTTGCTCTGATACAATTTTAATCGTGAGAAAATACGGGTCATGACAGTTGGTATCAGAGGGAGGTTGCTTGACAATTGGTCGGGCAACCTTTCCCTTATTTGCATTGATAGTTTAGCATCATATCATACAGACACCGATATGTCATCAACATGTCTTTGATAAAGCACGAATACTACACTCATAAGCATGAATAGAAGTATACGGGGATTTTTATGTAGTATGGGATGCATAATATGTGTTTGTATATGGATCCACCATAGGAGGCAACATGTGAGGGTTATGTAGTATGGGATGCATAACCTCACCACATGAATGAGGCTAGCACGTTTTCTTTTTTTTTCGTTGCATGGAAATGTTATGTAGTATGGGATGCATAATATTTTCAAGTTTATGCTGCCCATGGCATGCATTAAGGCCTTTATTTAGAATGCATAGCACAATATGCATAACATAACATTGCATAAGCACAACGTGCCAAGCTAAAGATTTGCATGCTGACATATGCACACACATGGTTTTTAGTCAAAGGATATACCAATTCATGCATTCATTGTCTATGCACATGAGTTAGAATGGTGGTGAGGAACCATCCTAGGTTAAGCATAACATCATTATTATAAAAAAAATCCCAGAGCAAGTTTAACAGTTAGAGTTCATATATAAGTATGTATGTTTGTACCGGGTAGTTTTGTTCTAGAAGTTGGGCTAGGTTTAAAGTCGTGCTAATACGATTATAGGATGGCGAGGCATCCTTCGACGAGATCGACTCCCCAATCTGAGGGTGAGTCTTCTAGAGCGTAAAGTGAGGCGTTGATTGAAAGTCTGTGGTAGAGTAATGAAGCCTTATCTAGGCAAGTGGTGGGTATACAAAATCAGATCCAGTCTCTATTAGCAGTTATGGCAGGACAGCCTCCGAGAGTGCCAGACTCTATTTTAGGTATAGCTGTTCCTGTTCCTCCAGCTCCCCTGGTACCTCCTGTTGTGCTGCCCCCAGAGATGACATTCATATCACACTTCCAGCGAATTGGACCACCTACTTATGATGGGAAGGCAGACTTTATGGTTTTGGATGATTGGATTATAGCCATCGAGGAGATATTCTCCTATTTTGGAGTTACCCCCGATCAGAGGGTGATGATCACCGCCTATCAGCTTAAGGGATTGGCGAAGAGTTGGTGGCTGAGAGAGAAGGAGAGCTTAAAAGAGGGATGCTCTTGGGAGACCTTCAAGGAATTGTTGCTAAGGAAGTTTCTGCCTTTGGTCGAGTGCGACCACCCGATGAATGATTTCCTACATTTTAAGCAGAGGCAGCTCACAGTTGCGGAGTATGAGATAGTTTTCAGCAAACTGAGCCGGTTTGCCCCCATCTTGGTGAGTTCCGAAGCGGATAGAGTTAAGCGATTTCTTGGTGGCCTGATAAGTGATGTTCAGCAATTAGCTATTTCTCATGGAGCAGTGAGATATGCTGGTGCGGTAGAAGCTTCTTTGAAGGTGGAGGCCATTGAAAATGCTAAGCAAAGAGGGCAGCAGGTGAGAAAAGATAAAAGGAAAGCTTTTGAAGGAAAGAGCCCCCAGGTACCCGGTGCTTCTTCAATAAAGAAGAGCAAGGAGGTTTGTAGCTTCTGTGGCCGGCCGAGCCATCCCGTGGAAAAATGTTTCAAGAGGTTGGTAGCTCAGAATAAGGAGTAGGTGCATGCGATTCAAGGCACTCCCAGGAAAGGTTTATTCTGTTCTGCATGTAAGAGGCCAGGGAATGATGTTGCCCATTGCTGGGGAAAGGATAAGAGTAAGGTAAAAGGTTGTTTTCTTTGCGATCAAGAATGGCACATCAAGGCTCAGTGACCCCAGCTCCAGCCGGTGTTCCAGCCAGTGCCACTCCAGGCGTTGCCACCACCTCAGCGGGTGGAAAAAGGCAAGGGAAAGCTGAATGTAATTTCTTCAGAGGAAGCGCAGACTTCGACTCAGGTCATTTCAGGAAGATTTAAGGTGAGGAACCGCTGGGCGCGTGTTCTCTTTGACTCTGGCGCTACCCACTCCTTTGTGGCTAGAGCCTTTGTGGAGCTCTATCGTTTGGGTATAGAGCGAGTTAGTGATGTCTTTTGCGTCAAGTTTCCTTCGGATGATTCCGTGATTTCAGATAAGGGTATTCGGGATTGTCCGATTTTGTTGGGAGATTTTCTAGTGAAGGCAGATTTGAAGGTGATCGATTTGGAAGACTTCGATGTTATCATAGGCATGGACTGGTTGTCCAGTTATGATGCAGTTATCCAGTGCAAGGGTAAGCGCTTGGACTTTGTTAAAGACAACGGTCAGCCTCGGAGTGTTTATGCTGATCCGCGCCAGGATGCTCAAGTCATTTCTGTGGTATGTGTTCAGAAGATGCTTGATTCTGATTGCTTTGCCTGTTTCGTCTCAGTAGTGGGGACTGTTGTTAGCGTACAGTGTTTGGAGGAGATTCCTGTGGTGTGCGAGTTTTTGGATGTTTTCCCTGACGATCTTCCTGGTCTTCCACCTAATCGATATGTTGAGTTTGTGGTATACTTGGAGCCAGGTAAGCATCCTATTGCGAAGGCGCCGTACCGGATGGCCCCACGAGAGCTGGAGGAGTTACGTATCCGGATGGATGAGTTGTTAGCGAAAGGTTTTATCAAGCCGAGTTTGTCGCCTTGGGATGCGCCTATTCTGTTTGTAATGAAGAAAGACGGGTCAATGAGGCTTTGCATCAACTATAGAGAGCTGAACAAGGTTACAATCAAGAACAGGCACCCTCTGCCACGGATTGACGATTTGTTTGATCAGTTGCGTGGTAGCACAGTATTATCCAAGATTGATCTTCGATCTTGCTACCATCAGCTCAGGATCCGTGAGTCCGACATTCCACGGACAACTTTTCGATCCCAGTATGGGCATTTTGATTTTTTGGTCATGTCGTTTGGTTTGACTAACGCGCCCTCAGCTTTTATGGATTTGATGAACCGAGTGTTCAAGGATTTCCTGGATAAGTTCGTGGTTGTGTTTATCGATGATGTTCAGATTTATTCCTGCAATGCGGAGGAGCACGACCAACATCTGCGTTTTGTTATATCTGTCTTGAGGGACCACAAGCTATTCGCCAAGCCGAGCAAGTGCGAGTTTTGGTTGCCTCAGGTTACATTTTTGGGCCACATGGTGAATAAGAGTGGGATTTCAGTTGACCCAGAAAATATCGCTGATGTGATGGATTGGAGTAGGCCAGGCACACCCAAGGAGATTAGGAGCTTTCTGGGATTAGCCGGCTATTACAGGAGATTCGTGGAGGGTTTTTCTACCCTGGCTGCACCTTTGACTAGATTGACTAAGAAGAATACAGCTTTTGTCTGGAGCGAGAAGTGAGAGGGAGCCTTCCTGGAGCTCAAGGACAGATTGTGCAGTGCCCCTGTTTTGACCTTGCCTACTGAGGGTATGGAGTATGATGTTTATGTAGATGCATCGCATATTGGTCTTGGTTGCGTGTTGATGCAAGGTGGGAAAGTGATTGCGTACGGGTCGTGACAACTGAAGACTCATGAGAGGAACTACCCTACACATGACCTGAAGTTTGCAACCGTGATTTATGTGCTGAAGTTGTGGAGACATCTGCTTCATGGCGCGCAGTGCAAAATTTTTACTGATCACAAGAGCTTAAAGTACGTCTTCACCCAGAAGGAATTGAATCTGAGCCAACGACGATGGTTGGAGTATGTGGCCGACTACGATGTTGAGATACAGTATCATCCGGGCAAGGCCAATGTGGTGGCCGACGCCCTGAGTCGGAAGTCTGGGAAGATTTTTGGTCTCTCCACCGAGCTTTTAGTAGAGGAGTTTCTTTTGATGGGCATTTTTGTGGAAAGAGGCGATTTGTAGAGTAGTTTGGCAGTGGCAGAACCTTCATGGATTGCGCTTACGAGACAACATCAGAAGGATGATCCTGATCTTCTGCATTTGTATCTTCGAGCTGAGAAAGGTGAATTGCCAGATTTTTCTATTGATGATGCGGGTACCTTGCGGTACCGCGATAGGTTTTGCATCCCCTCCGTGGGAGATATCCAGGTTATGGTGTGCAGGGAGCCCATGGATCTAGTGTTTCCTACCATCTAGGATCTACTAAGATGCATCATGATTTAAAGCAGATTGCCTGGTTTTATGGGATGAAGGAATACATAGCCAGATTTGTTTCTGAGTGCCACACTTGAAAGGGTGTGAAAGCCAATCATGGAAGGCCTGGTGGCAAGCTGACTCCCTTAGAGATTCTGACTTGGAAGTTGGAGAGCATCTCGATGGATTTCATTACAGGCTTACCGAGATCTCCTAGGGGGCATGATTCAGTTTGGGTGATCGTGAACAGATTGATGAAGTGTGCTCACTTCGTACCGTTTAAGATCAACTATCCGATGAGGAAGATAACTTAGCTGTATTTGAATGAGGTCATCCGGTTGCACGGTGTGCCAGTCAGCATTATTTCAGACCGAGACTCCCGGTTTACATCTCGCTTCTGGAAGAGCCTGCAAGAGGGTTTGGGTACGGATTTGAGATATTCTACTGCTTACCATCCGTAGACTAATGGCCAGCCAGAGCGAGTCAATAAGATAGTGGAGTACATGATCCGATGCTATATTCTAGACCACGAAGGAGCGTGGGATGAGCGTTTGTGGCTTATGGAGTTTGCGTATAACAACAGTTATCAAGAAAGCTTGCAAATGGCTCCTTTTGAAGCTTTGTATGGGAGGCGCTGCAGGACTCCCTTGTTTTGGGCTGAGGTTGGCGAGGGACCGCTGTTGGGTCCAAAGGCGCTCAAGGAGATGGAAATTGCTGTGAAGCTTATTCGGGAGAAGCTTCGGATAGCCCAGGAGAGATATGAGAAGAACGCCAACCGACGTAGATCTAGCTTGGAATTTGCTGTGGGGGACTTGGTGTTCTTTAAGGTTTCCCCAATGATTGGAGTCAAGAGGTTTGACAAAAATAGGAAGTTTGAGCCGAGGTACATGGGGCCATTTATGATTGTTGAGCGGGTTGGTGTATCAGCTTACAAGTTGGAGTTGCCCGCAAATTGTCCTGGCGTGCATGATTTCTTTCATGCCAGTCAGCTGCGGAAATGTGTGCAGAGTGACAGGCAGGTTTTGTATTCTGTGCCTCAGTTGGAGCCGAATCTTTCTTATGTAGAAATGCCTGTCCGCATTTTGGATGCTCAGGATTGCGTGTTGTGGAGGAAAACCATTCCTATGGTTAAGATTTTGTGGAGGAACCAGGATGTGGAAAGCGTGACTTGGGAGCAAGAGTCTGCGATGAGGAAGGCTTACCCTTATCTGTTTCCTTGACCTTATGCCTGGAATGTTTTGTGCCTTCTTTTATAGCTCTGGCTTAGCTATTTCTTTTTCCTTCTTGATAAAAGTGTTATGTGTAAAGTTTCGGGGCAAAAATTTCTTTGAGGGGGGGGGGGGGGGGGTGGCTGTAACGCCCCCGGTTTTTCTGTGTTTTTTTGGTCATTGTTTGGCATTACAATGACGGGTTTCTGGCCTTTTGCCGTTGTTAGAGCGTGGTCTTAGCTCTTTAGGTTCCTTGAGTGGCCTATTTGTAGCCTATTTGCAAGATTCCCCAGCTAGCCGGAGTCTATTTTGGTGACTCGGCTGAGCCTCTCAGGGGATGCTTGTACTTTGACTTGGGAGGTATTAGCCCGAGTGTTTGATCGTCTGATGTTGTGTTCGACTTCACCGTTGATTCTGTAGCTTGGGTGTTTAGCTACGACATGAGTTTTTTCGAAATCCGAGATCATTTGTTCTTGCGTCGTTTTGACGTTTGCTTGATTAGCTAGTTGTAATTGCTTTTACTGTGCATGGCCTTAAGTGGGTGAGCTTGGTAGGGTTGGTGCCCTGTTTTTAGGCTAAGTGTTTAGCTGTTTTCATTTCTTATATATATATATATATATGTTTAGATAACTAGCTAATTATTTTTGCTGTACAGTAATAGTTATATATTTATAAGCTTAGTATATATGTATTTGCTAGCAGATGGTGGGCTCGAGTGCATCAGTTAGGCTAATTTTATAAGCTTAGATTTAAATGTTTGTATATGTATATATTTTTATATGTTTAATATTTTATATGCATAGCTATAGGTGGCAGTTTTAGGAGAGGCAGCCAGTGGATGAAATCTGAGTGCTATAGGACTATTCTTTTAGCTTTAGATAAGTGAGTGGAGGTCTTATTATAAGGCTCCAGCTTTTCTCTTCTTCCCCATTTCCCGAGCTAGCTTCAGCTTGTTAGCTTCCAACGGAAGGAAGCTAGCAGGAGGCGGAGGAGCTGCAGCCTTGACCGCCGGATAGCTGTGGATTTAGGGCTTGTTTCGCTCGTGTAACAATAGATTTGAGTTGCTCTCGCCGAGATCTTGCTTCCTATGTATGCAACTTAGCTTTTCGGGCTGTCTACAGGAGCTAGGGTTTTTAGGGTTTGTTCTTCTTCCTCTAAAAGCTTCAGGTTTGCCTCTTAGGTGGCCGATCTTGCTGCCGGTGCCGAATTTTGGAAGGCAACTGCTGTTTCCTGGAGGTAGAGGCAAGTGGCTCTCTTTGCCCTTGCCAATCTTGATTTTATTCAAATTACTTTTGTTGTATCAGCTCATTCTTTCTCTCCCCGAAGCTAGGGTTGCTGCAGTCTTTGTCCCGAGCAGGTTTACTGTCAATCATGCCCAGAATTAATTATTTTCTCTCTTTCTGTTCTCTGCTTGGTGTCCAGATAGTAGCTGGAGGTAGGGTCTTGCTTTATTAAGCTTTAGTCTAGCTTGTTAGGTTGCTGTGGCCGGGTAGAAGGGGATGGAGAGAGAGATTGAGTTATTTTCCAGCTCTCTGGTTAGCAGGCGTTGAGTGGGTTGGGGTCGGGATAGCTCCAGGTTTTAGGAATATTAGGCTAAGTCAAAAGCATTGAGTGAGTGTACCTCACTCAACGCCTAGACTGTTAGCCTTCTGGCATTGAGTGTGGTGCACTCACTCAATGCCATGGTCGTTTTTGCGGCTAAGTCATTTGGCGTTGAGTGAGTCAACCTCACTCAACGCCGTTGCTGTTTAGGCGTTGAGTGTGGCAGACTCACTCAATACCAAAGCCTGTTTTTGCGCTTAAGTCATTTGGCGTTGAGTGAGTCGACCTCAATCAACGTCGTGGCTGTTTTGGCGTTGAGTGTGGTGAACTCACTCAATGCCAAAGCCTGTTTTTTCGGTTAAGTCATTTGGCATTGAGTTAGTCAGCCTCACTCAACGCCGTGGCTGTTTTGGCATTGAGTGAATAAACCTCACTCAACGCCGTGGCTGTTTTAGCATTGAGTGTGGTAGGCTCACTCAATGCCAAAGCGTGTTGCTGCAGTTAGGTTACTTAGCATTGAGTGGGAGGACCTCACTCAACGCCGAAGCTGCATGACGTTGAGTGTGGTGAACCCACTCAACGTGATGGCTAGGATTTTTGCGGCTATGTTCCTTGCGTTGAGTGAGTGGCCCCACTCAATGCCGTGGTTAGTGCTTGGTGTTGAGTAACCTACTCAGCGCCACGTCGAGTGAACTCGATGCTTTTGCTTTTGGGTGGGGGTGTTTTCCTTTAGGAATGTTAGTATGGCTTCTTCCTTAGGGGGGGGGAGTTGGGTGTTCGGCTAGTTTTTGCATGCCGACTCGTGGATTATGGCAGGTGGTGTGGTTTTGTGGGCTCTATAAGGGGTGAATTATGTGTGCTGAGTTGTGGCCACCACCACCTAGGCTGTGTTGGGCTGGTATGGTTGGGTGTGTGGACCCTGTAGTTGCCACCGGTTATTTTCACCATGGAGTGTTTTTTTGGGTCTGGTTGATGGTGAGGGCTGTGCCGCCCACTCTGACCCAAGGTTTTCACCACGACCAATAATTCACAAAGATTAGGACTGTTAGTTTCTTTTCTTTTTAGTGGCTATTTCTCTTGGCATAGGTATGCCTTGGTGCTGCTGCAGGAGCTTTGTAGAGCATGTTGCTATTTATGTTCGCACTTGGTGTACTTTTACTGCTCTTTAGATAGTGTTTCTTCTTACTGTCATGCCTTTTCTTCTACTGATAGCGTTTTGTTGCAGGACTGGTAAACCCCTTCTTTTATTGCTCATGAATCTAATGCTCCACTTCCATTTATTTTCTTTTACTTGCTGAGGTGTTCCTTTTTTTGAATGCCTTAGGTTCAGGTTGTAGCCAGTTAGACGGCTAGTGCTCTTGTGGAGCTTGCTTGTTGCCACCTAGGTAGCTTAGGTTGTTGTTCCTCATCGGGTGAGGTAGTTTTTCTTCCTTTCTGTAGAAACATGCATACTCACCAGTGGGTTCGTGTCAGGTTGTTGACGCCCACTGGTGGCTTACTTATGTTGCTGGGTATGAACTAAAACGGCTACTTTTTGCCTATTTGTGGTTGTTCACTTATTTCTGGGAAGGTTTTATGCTAGGCTGCATGTTTGGTATTTTTAAAACCCTAATATATTACTACATGTATCTCATGCATATCATGTTTACAAAACCAAAGCACTATTTTTCCTTAAGCGTAAAGACTACCTTTTTATATATACTATACTAACCTTAGAGTCGTGCATACCATGAGTCATCACTCGGGGACACTTATGCTAATTCAGAATGTCAAAGCAACCTAATTAAAGTATTTTCCACTGCGAATAAATATTTTTTTTAATTGTGGACTAGCTGATCGACTGTGCCGAGGGATACGGCTGTCAAATTTAACTGATTTTCTCTCATAATAATTTATGATTTTCTGTGAAGATGTAGAGTCTGGAGGTTTGCCTGAACGTGTGCAGTTATCCCTTGCACGACGTGACATCATGGTACATATTTTCACTTGCTCTGATACAATTTTAATCGTGAGAAAATGCGGGTCGTTACACCTATCTGGACAGGTTGGTCTGGATTGGTGATGTTTCATTTTGCGCACCGGAGAAGACTCCGCATATAAACATGTAGTTTGTGCAGCTGATGGGTTGAGCCTGTGAAGGGTAATAACAGGAAGTACTGGAGTGGAATTCTAGGAAAATACCCACGTGATTCTTGTGCTGGATGCTGTGTTTGGGTTGAGTTTGGGTGCAGAAAGAGAGTTTTGCTGAACCCGCCAAGCGACCGCGAGGAACGCTGACACTAACTCCCTTTTTGGATTATGAAACCAGTCCTTGGTGGACAATGTGGCTATTGTGAGCTGTGAGCTCTTGAAGGCTTCGTGCCGAACGAATAAGGGGAAAGCAGACCCACGTCATTTTGGATAATTTGAGCAACGGGATTGGCTGAACCAGACCGCATTATGTCTGACCAACATGTAGACCTAGTTATTGGTCTCGTTGGAGCGCATAATGAGAGTCTTAGGCATGCGTGCCATTAAGAATAAATGCTAAATATCATTGGGTTTCGGACCTTGAACGGTGGTGGGACCCTGGTTCGCCGGTACACCAAGAATGTGCCCTGAGTGCACGGATCGTCAGGCCGCGTGACCAACGGTTGTGATATGTTAATTGTGTGTGAGTGCACATTGTATGATATATCTGCTTGTGAAATGCTATACCTGCAGGGAAGGAATAGCATTTCCCCGACAAAGGGGTAGGGTCATTATAAATTGGTCAGCTGAAAGCTGACCGTTGCTTTGTTTGCAACCATTATGGTGGGTTATCCCTGTGCAGGTGCTGGAGAGCCGAGCGGAAAATAGAGGGCTGAAGCCCCTACTACTGCTGCTGGCCCTCGAAGGCTGAGCAAAGACTTTTGTTATGTTCATATGTGGCCAGCCTGCGCACCGATATTTGTAATCCACACTTGTAAAGCATAAATGTAAGGCCTTGAGGCCAAACCCATTAGTATTTGATCTACATTCCTTCGTGAGTTTATATAAATGTGGTTGTTTATATATAGTGGATATTCATAGTTTGAGTTCAGTTTAACTTTAAAATCTTTTGCTAGTATGCTCTGTGTTAGGATGCGTACCTGTTTTGGTATTAACCTGTGACCTCGCCGCCTGTTTGTGGCATATAGTGTGGGGCCCTGGTCGGAACTTCTATTATATGTTATTTAACGGATGGAGTCGTTACATTTTGGTTTCAGCTTGTCTCGGTCTTCCTCTTTCGAATTCTTGGTCGACTTATTTTGTGGGGTGACGAGCACGTATCAGTGCGACCCGCTTTAACATTAATGAACTCTGGAATGTCCACTAAGGAATGCAAATACACCTGTTTGAGGAACCTACGCATTCCTATATTATTGTGATTGCTTGTGCAAGGTCCCTAAAGTGTGTCTTGTTCACTTATAGGTGACTATTAGTGGTGCTGGGAAGTCTGAGCCCCAGTGTTCTGATGAGAGTGCGTCACCAGCTGAGGTGCCTACACCTCCTCCTTCTGCGGAAATAGTCCTCTTAGTTGCTGAGGCGCTATTTGCCATGATTCATGCACAACCTACTAGGCAGGCGCAACCGACATTGGTGCAAGATCGGGTTGGTGTAAGACCAAAACCTATCTAGGTTGTTGATCCTCGAGCAGCTGAGCGGTAGTTGAAGCATTTTATGAGCTTCAATCTTTCGACGTTTACGGGTATGGGAACTCCAGCGCAGGCGGAAGATTGGTTGTCACGTGTCAACCGAATATTGATGGCGATAAGGATGGAGGAAGATCAGAAGGTCACCTTGGCCACCTTCTTGTTGGAAGGAGAGTCTCGGCTATAGTGGGACGAGATAGAGTTACACCACTTAGCGGGCAAGCAGTTAACACAAGTCTCGATCGCAGAGTTTTCGTAACTATTTTTGGCAAAGCGCCTACCAGCGGCACAATGCATCTCCATGGAAAACGAGTTCCAACGTCAACCAGAAGGATAAAGTTGTGTTGATACTTACTTGCATGATTTTACAAGGTTGGGCTGTTATGCGGGGTCTATCTTAATTGATGAACAACGGAAAACCAATAGGTTCTACGAAGAGTTGTGGGATGAGCATAGATTCCTGCTCTCAAGTTCAGTGAACCCAAGGTTTCAGGCATTGGTCGATACGGCTTGTGCGCTGGAGAAGGATATGAAATGGGTGCAAGGAAAGAGGGACTTGGCTATGATGAAGTCTTAGTTCCAAGCGCCTCGTCCTGGAAAATTGAACTACCAAAAAAAGTGGAGCAATAGATCCAAATCTTCTGGACAGGCTCCTTCTACAGTTGCGTCGGGAGCAACGTCAAGGCAAGAGTCTCGTACCTTCTTTAGATGTGGCAAAGTGGGACATATAGCCAATGACTGTCGGGTTGGTCCGCCAAAGGTGGAAAAGAAGACGGGAGCGTCTTATGTTGAGAAGGGAAAAACAACGGTGGAATCCTCTACATCCCAGGCGCAGTCCCCATTATATAATCTTGGCCAGCAAGAGGCCATAAAGCAAAGTGACGTCGTCACATGTACAATTTAAGATATTGATTGCTTTTTATATTGCATTCCTTGTGTGTATCTTGTGTATGATGTTTTTGTCTTAGGCTTTGTCCTGATTCAAAATAATCTGGCGAGTGCACTATTTGATACGGGTGCTTCACATTCATTTCTGTCTAAGGACTTTGTAGCGCGAATCAGAGTACATAAATATTTGACGACAGATACTGTGAAAGTGTTGTTACCAAACAGATGTGTGATATATGCAGATAAGACTTGCTTGGTTGAAGTACAAATAGGAAGTTAGGATTTCTACTTGAGCGCATAAAACTATACTACCGATATTGGAATTTGATGTGATCTTTGGTATGGACTGGCTCTCGGAGCAGCGTGCCTTTATTAAATGCAATTCAAAGGAGATCATACTGGGGAAAAATACCAAACTTGAGACTAAGTTCGCTGACATGCAAGGAGTAGGATGGACCTTGATGTCTGCTCTCTAAGTCGTCAATGCTGCTCGGAAGGGCGCAAAGTTATTCTTCATGCTTATTCAGGCTATTGAGCCAAAGGCCAGTGTGAATGATGTTCCGATTATGTCAGAGTTTGCTGATGTGTTTCCTAAAGATCTTCCTGGGCTACCACCCCAGTGGGAGATCGACTTCACTATTGAGTTGGTTCCAGGTGCGAAACCTGTGGCCCACTTGCCATATCACGTAGCGCCAAAGGAAATTGCAGAACTGAAAATTCAATTGCAAGAGTTGCTGGAACAAGGTTATATACGCCCAAGTATGTCACCTTGGAGTGCACCTATTCTGTTTGTGAAAAAGAAGGACGGTATTCTACGATTGTGTATTGATTATCGTGAATAGAATAAGCTGACAGAGAAAATTAAGTATCTGATTCCACAGATAGATGACTTGTTCGATCAGCTAATGGGATTAACCGTTTATTCTAAATTGGATTTAAAATCTGGATATTAACAATTGAGGATTCTAGAAGGTGATATTCCCAAGACAACATTTGGAACACGCTATAGTCATTATGAGTTCACTGTAATACCGTTTGGGCTATGTAATGCGCCATCGGTGTTCATGGATCTAATGCACCGAACGTTTCGAGAGTACTTGGATCTGTTTGTGATCATATTCATTGATGATATCTTGGTGTACTCCCAATCTGAAGCTGATCATGCAAACCATTTAAGGTTGGTGTTGCATACCCTGCGGAGAAATAAGGTCTATGCCAAGTTCTTAAAGTGTGAGTTTTGGCCGTCGTCAGTGGCTTTTCTTGGCCATATGGTAAGTGGAGAGGGCATTGCGGTGGATCCGTTAAAGATAAGTGCCATACGAGAGTGACTAGTGTTGTCTTCGGTGGTCGAAGTCAGGAGTTTACTTGGACTGGCAGGCTACTATATGGAAAAATTCTCACGGATCACTTTGCCTTTACCACATTAATGAGGAAGGATCAGAAGTTCGTTTGGATGCCGGAGTGCACATGATCTTTTGAAGAGCTAAACAGTCGTTTAACAACGACGCCTGTTCTCACATCGCCATGTGGTACAGACGGCTATGAGATTTATAGTGATGCTTCAGGGAGCGGCTTAGGATGCGTTCTTCTGCAGTTTGGAAAGGTGATTGCTTATGGCTCAGGCTAGTTGAAAGTTCATGAACGGAATTATCCCGTCCAAAACTTGGAGTTGGCGGCGGTGATCTTTGCACTTAAATTGTGGCGATACTATTTATATGGCGTAAAAGTGGATATCTTTACATATCATAAGAGGCTAAAGCACATGTTGGATCAAAAGGATCTCAATATGCGACAACGGAGGTGGATGGAGTTCCTCGGGGACTACACCATTGATATTCATTATACTCCTGGAAAGGGAAATGTGGTTGCAGATGCCTTGAGTCGTAGGACTCAAGTAAGGAAAAATTGGTTACGGATGCATGATGAGCGGCTGATCCAGGAGTTGGAAGCGTTAGAGATTTCTTGTGTTTACAAAAATTCTACAGCCGATGCATGCTTGAACTGGACGGAGGTACAATATGACCTTACAGACAGGGTTCGGCGAGCAACGGAACTTAATGAAAGTCTCCAATGCTATGCAGTGGATGGTTCAAATGACCAATTCTCCTGGGATGACGTCCTTTTAAGGAAAGAGGGTCGTTTTTGCGTCCCAAGTATGGGTAAGTTGAGGGAAGAATTGATGTATGAGGCTCACTTTACAAAATACTCAATTCACCCAGGGAGCACAAAGATGTACAAGGACATGAAAAAGTTTTTCTGGTGGCCAGGATTAAAGAAAGACATAGCATATTATGTGGCTAAATATCAAACATGTGCCTTGGTAAAAGCAGGATGCTAGAAGCCCGGAGGTTTCTTGAAGTCATTACCTATTCCGTAATGGAAGTTTGATGATATTTCGATGGAGTTCGTGCACGGTTTGCCGAGATCTCAACGCGGGAACGATTCGGTTTGGGTGATCATAGACCGGTTGATTAAGTGGCTCACTTCCTACCGAACAAGAGGGACGATTCAGTGGAAGTCTTGGTGAAGCTTAATGTTGAGCAAATCATACGATTGCACGGTGTTCCCCGTAGCATCATAAGTGACCGTGACAAGTGCTTCACATCGAATGATTGGATGCTAATCCATCAGTTGTTGGGAATAAAGTTAAAATTCAATACGACCTTCATCCCCAAACTGATGGCGAAACTGAGAGGACCAACAGAACGATGAAGGACATGCTCCGAATATGCGCCTTGGATTTTGGAAAGAGGTGGGAAGATCACCTCTATATGGTAGAGTTTGCCTAAAATAATAGCTACCAAGCGAGTATTTGTATGACATCGTTTGAACTTTGTCTGGTCAGAAATGTCGTAAACCATTAGCTTGGGCGGAAACAGGCGAATCTAAACTATATGGGCATAAAGAAGTCGAAGAAATTAATTCGACGATACGCTCTATTCAGGAGAGGCTATTGATAGCCCAGGATAGCCAAGCCAAATAATACAATGCCAAACATCGGAACGTGGAATATGCGATGGGTGATTGGGTTTATTTGAAGATCAAACCCTTCAAAGGGTTGTCAAGGATTCGGCGTTTGAAAAAGTTAAGTCCGAGATATCTTAGTCTGTTTGAAGTGGTGGAGCGAGTTTGAGAAGCTGCCTATTGGCTAGCTCTTTCGGCAGAATTTAGTGGATTGCATGATGTGTTCCTCACATCAGTGCTTCGAAAAGCCGTGAAAGATCCAGCTCAAGTGATTTCAAACGGTTGTGTACCAGTCAAATTTGGGATAACGACGAAGGTAAGGCCCATTCAGATCGAGGATAGAGCCGATAAATTGTTGCGGAACAAGACAATCAGGATGGTCAAGGTCCGATGGGACAACCTTTTTCGTGAGAAGCTAACATGGGAGCGAGAGCAGACCATGCGGGCTGAATTTCCTGAGCTATTTGTTTAAACTATTGTACAGTGCGTGTCAAGTTGTATCAACCTTTTGTGAAGTTATAACATCTTGATTGCTATTTTCCTTACTGTGTGCAAATTTCAGGAAGAAATTTATTGTAAGGAGGGGAGGGTTGTAACACCCCAAATCTCAAGAGTGAGTGCAGGTTAGGCAACACGGCCTAGGACACGGGCGTGTACCAAGCCGTGTCCTGCTCTCTGTTGTCGAGTTGACACATAGCCTGTCGAGTAGTCGACGAAATGCACTCGACATTTGTCGAGAGGGAACACGGCCTGCAACACGGGTGTGTCAGAAGCCGTGTCCTTCTCGGGTTTTGGCCAGGTTTATGAGGCCTGTTGAACACAGGCTGGACACGGGTGTGTCTGAAGCCATGTCTAGGCACACGGTCTGTGATACGGGCGTGTCACAGAGCCGTGTCCTATTCTGGATGAGTCGGTTTCTTTACCGCTTAAAGCACACGGCCTGGGACACGGGCGTTTCACAAGCCATGTTCGACCCAGGAGAAGTTATTAAAGGGGGATTTGTGGCCGTTCATTTCCTTCAATTGGGATCTAATGGACCAAGCTTCTCCCTGCTGTATTAAGTCTAGGAATTGAGAGTTATCTCTCATTAATCTTGGCCATTCTCTTTCTAAAATAGATAGAGAGAAGGGAGAGCAATGAAGGAGGAGAAGGGATCCGGCCACCGGTGGAGCTTCAGCGTTAGGAATTGCGAGCCGAGTCCAGATTTGTGGAGGCAAGAGAATTGCAGTGCTTTCTATCTGGCTATATTTCCATGGCTCCAAAGAGATCGTCAAGGGTAACGATCTTCCTTCTTGTACATGTGAAATCCTCGTTTTAGCATGTACACGGATTTCCCCCACCAAAAGGTTGCTTTTGAGGGATTTCCATGGGTTGATTCTTGAAATCCCCAGTCTTGCATATAGATTCGAAAATGTGTAGTACGGAATAGACATGCTGTGTGAAGCCTATCTGGAGAGGTTGGTCTTGATTAGTGATGTTTCATTTTGCATACCGGAGAAGACTCCTCGTATAAACGTGTAGTTTATGGAGTCGATGGGTTGTGACTGTGAAGGGTAGTAACAGGAAGTACTAGAGCGGAATTCCAAGAAAATACCCTCGTGATTCTTGTGCTGTATGCTTTGTTTGGGTTGAGTTTGGGTGCAGAAAGAGAGTATTACTGAACCCGCCAAGCGACCGCGAGTAACGCTGGAACTAACTCCCTTTTTGGATTATGAAGCAAGTCCTTGGTGGACAGTGTGGCTATTGTGAGCTGCGAGCTCTTAAAGGCTTCGTGCCGAACGGATAAGGGGAAAGCTGACCCACGCCATTTTTGATGATTTGAGAAACGGGATTGGCTGAACCAGACCGCGTTATGTCTGACCGACTGGTAGACCTAGTTATTGGTCTCAATGGAGCGCATAATGAGAGTCTCAGGCATGCACACCATTAAGACTAAATGCTCGATACTGTTGGGTTTCAGACCTTGAACGGTGGTGGGATCCTGGTTTGCCGGTACACCAAGAATGTGCCCTGAGTGCACGGATCGTCGGGTCGCATGACCGACAATTGTGATATGTTGATTGTGCGTGAGTGCACGTTGTATGATATATCTGCTTGTGAAATGTTATGCCTGCAGGGAAGGAATACCACTACCCCGGGAAAGGGGTAGAGTCGTTATAAATTGATCAGCTGAATGCTGATCGTTGCTTTGTTTTCCACCATTATGGTGGGGTTTCCCTGTGCAGGCGCTGGAGAGCCGAGCGGGAAATAGAGGGTTGAAGCCCCTGCTGCTGCTTTTGCTGGCCCTCGAAGGCTAAGAAAAGACTTTTGTTATGTTCATGTGTGGCCGGCCTGCACGCAGATGTTTATAATCCACACTTGTAAAGCGTAACTATAAGGCCTTAAGGCCAATCCCTTTAGTATTTGATGTATATTCCTTCGTGAGTATATATAAATGTGGTTGTTCATATATAGTGGACATTCATGGTTTGAGTTTAGTTTAATGTTAAAATCTTCTGCTAGTATGCTTTGTGTTAGGACGTGTACCTGTTTTGGTATTAACCTGTTACCTGTCCGCCTGTTTGTGGCATAAAGTGTAGGGCCCCGACCGGACCTTCTATTATATGTTATTTAACGTATGAAGTTGTTACAATATTGCCCTACCTCAGGCTAGTGGCCTTACATCTTAGATTCAATTGGATCTTACAGAAGGAAGAAGATTTGAATGTTTTGATATATGGAAATTTCTCTGTGTCAAAAGCTTGGGCTGAGTTATCTTAGTACTATCCTGCTTCACAACAATAGGAAGAAGTTCTCCCTCTACTGGAAGAAACTCAGAATGAAGATTCAAATCTTATTGAAGAAGAAGATGAACTTGTATTCTTCAATGAGCCAACTGAGCCCCTTGGAGAATGATGGCTCTACCTTTTTCCGCTATCAAAGATCTTTCTGATTATGCTATAGCAGATGAATTAATAGCAACTCACTGAACTTTTTGGTTCATGGAGGAAGACTTCAAGCTATTTCTCAATGATAATGGTGAGAGAGATGATGTCCGGCCACAACCTTTTGAACTTGATGAAGCCCTAAAAGTTCTTTTTCGTCTTGGCCCATCTCTTCCTTTTGTAGTTCGCCGATCAACGACTCTTAAAGATTAGTGGGCCCCACCTGCAACTTCCAGCCGCAACTTGCTTTAACAGAAGAAGATGTACAGTAGCTTCTCGACATAGTTTGTTGTGTTCTATAGCTTCTCCGTGCTTGATTTGAAATTAGTTAACTTTTGTCGATTTTGCTAACGTCAGCACCTGTGCACTTAGCCAAAATTGATCATTAGTAGAATAGGCGTTGAGTGAGAAATGGCTCACTCAGCGCCAAAAAACATAGACAGAATTTTGTTTATCTAGGCGTTGACAGTGTTGAGTTAGCACTCCTCACTCAATGCCTTTTGTTTTAGCATATTATTTAGCCTTTTATGCATGCTTGGCATTGAGAGCGTTGAGTGACCATGCCTCACTCAACGCCTTATGCCTTAGTCATTTTCCTGCTTCTTCAGCATCTTAAGTGTTGAGAGCATTGAGTGAGCACGCCTCACTCAATGCCTTTTAATTTTAGCCAGATTTTCTGAATCATGGCATTAAGAGCGTTGAGTGAGCTTGCTTCACTCAATGCTTTCTACCTTAGCCAGATTTTCTCCACCTTAGAATTAAGAGAGTGAGCTCCACTCAACACATTTGGACTTAGCCAAATTTATGTGTCTGAAAACATAGGTCCTGAATGAATGAGATACAGTCAATACTTTAACATATGGCATAGAGTGAGCATGCCTCACTCAACACCTGTGGACTTAGTCAAATTTCAGCACAAATTTTTTGTGGCTTTGACTGACTGAGCTTGTCTCACAACCTTTTGCTGTATGGTGTTGAGTGAGTAGACTTCACTCAATGCCTGTGGACTTAGCCACTTTCTTAGCTTGCCACTTCCTCGGATTTGACTATATAGGCTCCACTCAGCGCTATAAGTCATATAGCATTGAGAGAGTAACCTTCACTCAATGCCTGTGGATATAGACAAATTTCTGTCTGTCCATCACTTAGGTAAGTGTTTAGCTGACTTAGCCACTTAAGCTACCTGTCCCATCATTGTAACTAGGGCTAACCTGAATGTATGAACTTGAACATATATTAAATGTACCATTGTGTATGCTCATTGATATATTTGACTTCTTCAAATCTAGGACATTGTGGGCAATGGACCCAACAATCTCCCCCTATTTGAAGAATTCAAAACTTTCCACCAAATATCCGAGTCAATGACATACACTAACAAATTACAATAATTCAGCAGAAGAAAGATATGATAGGAAGATAAGTTTTAGTACACTTCCTTGTCTGCAGGGCATACCTGCACTTGCTCCTGCTCCCCCTTAATAGCTGCTACCTGCTTTTGATGAATTTTATACCACTTGCATCCTTTTTCTCCTGTCCTATGATACCACTTTTAAGTCCTTAAATCAGTAAGTTGATTAAGGTCCTTATCCGCCTTTTTGACTTCTGTAAATATCCAGGGAGGATATTCTGCTCCCCCTCTTTGATTTCTCCTAGGCAACAGTTTTAATACCTTGAGAGTACTTAGAGTAGTGTTGGACATGCTCCCCCTCAATTGAAGCAGCATCTGTCATGTTTCTAGGTAGACAATGTAGTCTGCACCAATCTGGACAACACTAGACCATGATACCATTGAAGGTACACCAGTTGAAAAGTCTTCATTCTATTGAAGTGCAATTGCATTTTCAAGACATAATATGGCCTATAACAATTTGAGGAACAACTGAAGCTATACTAGGTTTAACATACCCAACTCAAACTTGAAGGTTTTAAACTTTGCTTAATCTAGTGGCCTAGTGAAGATGTCTACCACTTGCTTGTGTGTTGGGACAAACTCAAGGGTGATGTCTTCACATTTCACATGGTCCCTAAAGAAATGGTATCTTATCTCAATATGCTTAGTCCTGCTGTGAGATACAGGATTCCTAGTAATTGATATATCACTAGTCGAATCACAAAATATGGGGCTTCTACTTATCTGAAGGTTGTGTCCTAGAGCTGATGCTGGATCCACAACAACTATGCACAACAACTACCTGCTGAGATGTACTCTGACTCTGTAGTTGAGATTACAACACTAGTTTGCTTCTTACTGCTCCAAGACACTAGTCTTCCACCCAAGAGTTGACAAGTTCCAGAAGTTCTCTTCCTGTCCTCTTTGCAGCCTTCCAAATCTGCATCTGAGTAGCCTGTTAGTTCAAACTTCCGATTCCTAGGTTACCATATGCCAATATCTGGTGTGCCCTTAGGATACCTAAAAACTCTCTTTGTATTAGAGTAGTGAGATTCTTTAGGGCAAGCCTGATACCTAGCACAAACACATGTAGCAAACATGATGTCTGACCTACTTGTAGTAAGATAAAGAAGGGAGCCAATTATCCCTCTATACAAGGTCTCATCAACAGGCTTTCCTGCTTCATCCTTGCCTATATGCATACTTGACCCTATGGGAGTTCTTATGGTGGTTGAATTCTCCATGCCAAATTTCTTTATTAACTCCCTAATGAACTTAGACTGGGATATGGACAAGCCATTATAGTATGTCTTACTTGAAGACCCAAGAAGAACTTTAGTTCACCCATACCGCTCATCTCACACTTCCCCTGCATAAGTTTAGCAAACTTCTTGTAGAGGTTGTCATCAGTAGATCCAAAGATGATATCATCTACATAGATCTGGACTAGGACTATCCTACCCTTAGATTCCCTTAGGAATAGAGTCTTGTCTATCTTCCCCCTTGAGAATTTATTCTTAATGAAGAAGCTAGAAAGGTTTCATACCATGCTTTAGGGGCTTATTTTAACCCATACAGAGCTTTCCTAAGTCTATAAACAGAATCAGCAGAGTTAGAAACAACGAAACCTGGAGGCTGCTCAACATAGACTTCTTCTCTTAAGTCACCATTCAGGAAGGCTGACTTTACATCAATCTAGTAGACTTTGAATCCCTTATGTGCAGCATATGCAAGGAACAGTCTGATGGCCTCCAATCTTGCTACAGGGGCAAAGGTTTGTTCAATATCAATACCTTCTTCTTGCCTGTACCCCTTAGCCACTAGCCTTGCTTTATTCTTAATTATAATGACATTTTCATCAAGTTGATTCATGTAGATCCACTTTGCTCCAATGATAATATATCCCTGTGGACTGGGAATAAGCTTCCAGACCTTGCATCTTTTGAATTGGTTCAGTTCCTTTTGCATAACCATTATCCAAAACTAACCTATGTTGGCCACTTCAAACTTCTTTGTCTCCACCCGTGACAGGAAACTAGCATACATAGCTGTATTCAGATTCTTGTTTCTGGTCACTATACCTTGGCTAGCTTCACCAATGATTTGGTGTGTAGGATGGTCTCTTCAATGTCTGATTGCCGGGGATAATCTTCTTTCAACAACAACTTTAGGAATAACACCTTGTTGATCTTCATCTTCTCCAACTGTGTCTGGTGGACCTTCTGGAATATCCACTTCATCTTACATCACTGGAGCTGTATCTTTGATGGCTAGCTTTTCCACCAACATTTCTATATCTGTAGTACTAGAAGAGGAGCTTGACAGCTCACTATAAATCATGGTAGACTCATCAAAGACTACATGTACAGACTCTTCTACAAAATGTATTTTCAAGTTTTAGATCCTATAACCTTTTTTATGGTTGCTATACCCAACAAAAATCCCATCAAAGGACTTATCAACAAACTTAGTTATATAGGACTTTCCATTATGAAACACATAACACTTACTACCAAAGATTCTGAGATAGCTCAGGTTTGGTTTTCTGCTTTTTAAGATCTCATAGGGAGTTTTCTTATGGCTCTTGGAGATAAAGACTCTGTTGAGGACATGACATGCAGTGTTGACAGCCTCAGCCTAAAAATATTCTGGGAGAGATGTGTCATTTAATAGGGTCCATCCTGCCTCTATGAGATTTCTATTTTTACTCTCAATAATCCCATTTTATCGGGGTGTTCTAGGTGAAGAGAATTCTTGATGAATCTCAAGCTCTTCACAAAACCTTATCATGCTTTCATACAAGAATTCAGTCCCATGGTCACTTCTTATTTTGACCACAGAACTGTTAAACTCATTCTGAATTTGCTTGACAAATTTAATGAAGATATCAAGGGTTTCATTCTTTCTCTTGAGGAAGAACACCCAAGCAAACCTGGAAAAGTCATCAACCACCACAAGGGTGTAGACCTTCCTACCATGACTATGAACTGGCATAGGACCAAACAAGTACATATGCAGGAGGTATAGGTACCTCACAGAATCTTTGGTCCCAATGCCCTTGAAGGAAGCTTTTGTCTGAGTGCCCTTTTGATAAGAAGAACACATGCACTCCTTGGAGCACTTCACATTGGGGCCATTCCTAACTAGCTATTGACTGAAGAGCTTACCAATTGTCTTGTAATTTACACGGGCTAGCCTCTTGTGCCATAGGACACAATAAGAGGCTTTCGCATTTGCCACTAGACAGATAGGAGAGTCTGTATCTTAACATAGAAAGTTTAAGCAATAAACATTTCCACTCCTAGTGCCTGTCAATATGACCTCTTGGTCACTTGACCTCCTAACTAGGCACTCATCCTTGTGAAAGATAATAACATAGCCATGATCAGAGAGCTGGCTTATGCTTATAAGGTTGTGCTTTAACCCTTCAACATAAGCCACCTTAGTGATGGTAACTATACCATTGGTGATCTTACCATAGCCCCTTGTTACCCCTCTATCTGAACCTCCAAAGATTACTTTGGGTCCATCTTTTACTGGAGTGTACTACTTCAAGTTACTCCTTGTCCCAGTCATGTGCTTGGAACAACCACTATCCAAGTACCATATAGGGGTATGACCACTTGGACTATCCTGCAATATACCATTTACTTTACCATAGGAACCCAATATCTATTGGGTCCTAGGTGTATATTAGTCTTAAACTGAACATGTCCACTAGAAAGTTTTTTGATTGGTGGACTAACACTGGTCCTGGACACATTAAGATTATGCCAGCAGTCAATGGCATAATGGCCAACCTTGCCATAACACCAACAATCATGTATGTTGTATCTTCTTTTCTGTGTAGGCCTTGCAGCTGGATTGACTGCAATCTTAACAGAAGGAAGAGGTGCAGTAGTCATTTTCTGAATTCTTTCAGTATGGATTTGACTGAAGGTTGATCTGCTTGCTGGCTTGTATGGTCTGTTCTGAATCCTATCATCAATAACTTTGTTGGGTCTCCATTATTTCTCACAGCAAGTAGGCCTGACCTAATGTTTTCCACATGTATTTGTGCTAGGTTCCAGGTGAACTCTAAAGAATCTCACTATATTTTTTTAAAAAGGATTTTGAGATATATAAAGGGTTGTCAAAATCTAGGACTCCTATATCCATCAGAGTCAGAATTTGATTTAACTAGATTTTCTGATGCTGACTATGTTGGATGTAGAGTGGACAGGAAGAGCATATCCGGAACTTGTAAGTTTCTTGATGATAGGCTTGTGTCTTGGTTTTGTAAGAAGCAAACCTCTGTGTCCACATCAACTACTAAAGCTGAATACATAGCTGCAGACAGCTGCTGTTCACCGATTTTGTGGATACAAAATCAATTGCGTGATTATGGTATCAACTTAAATAATTCAACTATATTTTGTGATAGTACCAGTGTAATATCTACTGCACAAAATCCAGTGCATCATAGTAGGACCAAGCATATAGCAATTAGACATCATTTCATTAGAGATTGTGTGGACAAAAAGAAAATTAATCTTGTTTTTGTCTCTACTGATTTACAAAGACTAGACATCTTCAACAAACCTTTGGATAAGAAGAACCATCCATTCTTTCTGAATAAGCTAGGTATGATCAATGGAGAAACATTAATTTAATTTTCTGTCCGAGGTAGAAGAATTTGTCACAGTTCGTCGAACGGAGATCGACAATTTGAGAATAATTCTTGAGAAATTTCATCTTGGGATCGACGAACTCTCTGTGTGAAGTCATTTTCATCGACCTGAGAACGACGATCTTGCTTCAGAAAACTATTCGTTTACCTGAGAACGACGAAAAGTTTTAAGCTCTTCAGACTGAGATCGATGATATTATTTCTTCATAAAATTTTTCGTCGACCTGAGATCAAAGATTTGTTTTCTTTTCGTAGGACGGAGTCTGGCGCTTCACATTCTGAAAACTTTATAACTAGGTTTTCTTTGAGCTCCATCCCGCACTTTCTATTATCTTGCACTGGATTTCTATTTCTTTTTGTAGGAAAACCAATGGCGATTCTGGTGATTTCTCTTTCCGGCATGAAGTTTGACACCGGATTTGACATCGATTTCGACTCGTTTCATCACTCCGATCAAATCTTCATGGACATTCTGTAGTTACTTTAAGATCAGCACCTGAAAACATTCATGGCCACCAGATTCAAGTTAGCAGCAACAGAGATAAGGGAGTGGCTTTGTACTTCAACCACTCCAGATGCAGATACGATGATTGACACCATCTCAGGAAATCAGGTTACCCTAACACCTGATGTTTTAACAGAAATTTTTGGTTTAGTTAATGGAAACGAGGATATTGAGATTAATAGTTTTGAATATGATACTATGTTGATAAAAATGGGTCATTCTGATGGAAACCCTAACAAGCTTCTTTAAAAGAATTTGTCTGCTGAATATAAATTTCTTGCTGATGTTGTGGGTAAAGTACTGCTGGGCAAACATACAGCCCATGATTACATTACCAGGCACCAGTTTCAAGTGTTGTGTGCTGTGGTGAACAAGAAGATAGTTAACTGGGGTAAGTTATTATTTGATTTGATCAAAAAGAAAAACTCGAAGAAGGAAGTATGTTTTGGGAGGATATTAGGTATTTTACTCTAGTCCAAGGCTCATGAAGTTCAGGTCTCTCAGACCATCTTCATTAATGCCTCCAAGAGGCTGACTTGTTCCTTATTTGGAAGATGGGAGAGGACCATCATTAAGCCATCCAGGGCTTCCTCCTCTTCCAGGACTACTGAGTACATAAGGGCAGTAATAGCCACTCCTACACCTCCAGAAGATGTTCTTCCCTCCTTAAGAATCCCTTCACTTCCTCCTCAACAACAACCATCTTCCTCTTCTCTTGCTATTCTCACCTCTACCCCTCCATCTTCACTTATTACACCACAATCACCTCCTCATTCATCTATCATTATCCCTTAGGATGAAATCATGACTGATCTCATTCCTCCTCTTTCTCCATCTCACACCCATCTGGATGTCATTCCATCTACATCCCCTCAACCCAACTTCAATCTGTTATCTCCACCTACACCATCTCCACATCTATACCCAATTCAATCACCCATCCATGACATCACCACTTCATCAGTTCCTACTACATCAGTTCCCTCTACCTCAATTCCAACCACATCTACTTCCATTCCAGCTGACATTCCTTCTAACCCCACCTCCACATTTCCAGAACACATTCATATAGACTTCCCTCAGTCTTTCTTTGTCTGATCCAACTGAGGACATCACACTCCATATACTCCATCTGCTCCAGAACCTCTCTATATAATTTTTTTTGACATTGCAAAGGATCTACTCATATTCATCTCTCCTTTTCTTGAGCAATTAATAGCAAATGCTATTGCTCCTCTCTCTGCCTCTATCTCTACTCTATCTACTAGAATTGCTTCTCTCTCTTCTGTCCCTTCTTTTGGGGGCCTGGCTTCAGGATCCTCTGAAACCAGGCAGGGGGAGATGTCCTGTAAAGCAGTTCCAGTTCCTCCTATAACAGTAACAACAATTCCAGTCCATCTTCTAACAGTAGCAAAAGCAGATTCTCCTGAGGCAGACACTCCTACAAATATTATAGAAGTTATAGATGATGATTCTGATATGAATATAGTTCTTGATACAGTTAAAGAAATAAGCACTGCTGGTGATTTTCTCATAAATCCCACAGTTGATTTGCATTCTTTGCTCAATTCTTTCAGTACTAATTACAAAATTTACAGAATTATTCTTCCAAGGTTTGTTGTTGATCTCTCTAAGGCCATTGTTTATTATACTGCTCCTATAAGTCCTAAAGTTATTGATCAACTAAGGGCAAGCCTTCCAGCTCCTGAGATTTCAGATACATTTGTTGCTGAGGATCTTTGCAGTCCTCCTCCTAGAATGTGGGCTGAGTCCGTTATGCCTAATTTTGATGATATCTTGTTTGCTGACATGGAAGAAGAGAAAGAGACTATTTCTGAAAATTTTGTAGACCCAAAAATTCTAGTAGTGCTTCAAGCTTAGAAGCAGATCTCCAAAGAAGTTCTAAAAGAGATAGATGATTTGTATTCCAATCCTCCTTGATCATCTGATGATGATGAGGATTATGATTCTGATGACTCTGGTCCTAAGAAGTCTAAATATAAAAAGAGAAAAGTTCCTGCCAAGGCTGTTCCCAAGCCTAACCCAACTGCCGACACCCCTTTCTATATCCTGAATAATATTATCCCTTATCCAGGCATGCCCAAATGGATGTTGCTTTTTAAGAATGAGCAAAAGATTTGGAAGAAGAGCAGGAGATACTCTCCTCCTCCTCAAAGGAACTGGAGAGGACCTCCTCCTCCTCCTCCTGCTGCAGGTTCCACAGGAAATATCTCTCAATCTTCAGGAAGTGTTGCAAAGACTCAGAAGCCAGCTTCTAGAAGTTCTCAATCTCAAAGACCATCCTCTTATAAGTCCTATAGATCATCTGGAAGATATAGTCAATGCAGCCCCCCCATGACATATTATCAAAGCAAATCTCAACAGAAATTTACTCCAATAAACTTTCAACAGAAATCCATTATTTTCAAAAATTCACAGATGTCTGCTCAGGATGTTTCTTTATCTGATCTAGAGAGACCTCCCTCTCCAGTCTTTGAACCCGAGTTAGATCCCAACTTCAGAATGGCTAGATTCCAAGAATTATTTGGCTTGTCTCAGATGAACAAAACAATAGAAGAAGGATCAGATCCATCACAATTCACTACAATGTCTACCTACAGGCAAAAAGAATTTGACAAATTTCAGGTAGACAGACATTTATTTGATCAAAAAGAATACATGCAGGTACACCAAGAAGCTATTGTTCTAAGAGCCTCATCTGTTATAGTTCTTGGAGTTCAATATTTGAAGATATCTCAAAAGGAAGCAACAGATCCTCTTAGAACCATTGTGTTTGCGAAATATTCATCTGCTCCTCCCGCTAATAATCCTTGAACATTTTATTTTTTCTCTATGATATATTTATATGTATTGCACTTAGCCATATCATATCTGCTGATTAGTTTATAATTTTGTAAAATATTTATATTGCTTTGTGTTTTTATGCTTTTCTATTTTATGTTTAGTTACCTCATCCAAATAGGGGGAGATTGTTGGATCCCAAGTTTGGATTTGGGCAAAGGTTCACTATTAGGTTTTGACCCATCTTGTAAAGCTTAGGGTCAATTTTTTAGTCCTAAGGTTAGGACAATTTGACTAGGTTAGACATCTCTTGATCCAGCCTTGAGAAGACTTCAGAGATCTAGACTTAAAGAATTGAAGTTTTTAAGAGAGTTCAGATTTCAGTTCGAAGTTCTTCGAACTCAGCTTGTCGATCGTCGATCGAACATCAACGACTCAGAGTTCCTTCTATGAGTTGAACTCAACGATATTTGAGCTCAGGTCGACGATCTCCCTTCTCTCTCAATTTCGCTGGTCGACGAAATTCTTCCTCAGGTCGACAAACTTGGAGCTCAACTTTGTCAGTTTATTTCCAGATCATTTTTCTATGAGCTCAGGTCGACGAAGACGATTTCTCAACTCGACGAACTTTGAGTTCAGATCGATGAAATCAATTTTGAGGTCGACCATTTCTGTCAGTTTCAGTTTGACAATTTCTCTTTCATTTTGTTTTGAATTGGTATTCTTTTTAAGGTAGTAATTCTCTGAATAATTAATACTTATATTCTAAAGAATATAGCCGTTGGATGGCAACATTGATTATGGATTTCACAGAGTTAATTACTTGGCTTATTTACTGGGACAATTGAGGAAATACATTAAAGAAAAATTCCAGCCATTTCAACTCCCAGAATCTCTGCAGTAAATCAAGGATAATATTTCAAATTCAAAGGCTGAAATTATCTGGAGATATAAAAGGATCTTTTTCAAAGAAGAAGACATACAACAGAATAGAATAGAAAGAATATTTTCAGACAACTGATATAGAGAATACATATTGCTTTCTTATAGGAAATTGAAGAAGAACATCTCTCTCAAATCTTTAGTCTTCTTTAGTTTATGCTTTAGGCTTCATAAGGATAACTATTCAACACCAGTCTAAGAAAGTTATGAAGATCTTGATCATGGCCTACACTCTGTGCAAAGCTCTCATCTTCCTGAACTCATCAACATCTCAGGGGGAGCTTTGACAACCTCATCCACTAAAGTTTTCTCAGTTGATTGAGAAAGAGAAGACAACATCACTTTTAAATTCCCACTATTAAAGGGTTTCTAACTCCCTTCAAAAGTTATCACCTGGTTTACATGTCTCCTTATCAAAAGACTTGATTTGGTTTTTGGGCACCTGATCAAAAGCCTAAAGGGTTGCTATATCTCCCTTAGAAAATAGATATTGTGGTGACAGGGCACCTGAGCAAAAACCTATTGGTGGCAGGGCACCTGATCAAAAACATGTTGTGGATTCCTACCAGGGTGGTAGAAGAGTGGATGTACCCAAGTTTAGGGGAACCACTATAAATTTCTTATGTTGTCTGGTTTCTTGCTGTTTTCTTATTACTGTGTGCTGTGTTAGTTAGATTTTTATTCCTGCACTCTCTTAAGGTATATATATCACTATTTTTAATTTTGCTATAAAAACCAATTAAGTTTTTAAAATACTCTATTCACCCCCCTCTAGAGTAAGTATGATCTATCCCCTCACTTTCAAACTTTCTTTTCAGACAATGTGCTCTTAATAGCATCAGAAACAACCATATTTGGCAAGCTAACAGACTGACCCTTTGTCAAATTCTATACTGACAGGTTCTGAGAATGGGTAGTAACTACATTTTTAAGAGAGGGGGCTGTAGCACCAAAAACAAATGGTCCATGATGGGCCATTTGAATTTCTTCATGGAAAGCCTTAAAGGCACTTACCCTGCTATACCTTCCACAATGGCTGAGAACATCTTTTATTCCACTTGTGGAAGAACCATTCATATACTGACAATATATACTCTCTTGGTCATACCTATTTGAAGGGAATATCACCCTCTTGAATGGGATAGGTGGACTAGATGCCACTGGCACAAATGGAACTTTCCCTTTCCCTTTGGGATGGGCTGGTCTTGGGTTACCCTTAAAGCCCAACCCCTTCTTACACTTTTATGAGGAGAAGGAGTCTATCAAGGGCAACACTGTATTGGGATGAGAGAAATTTGATACAATACCTTTCTCCCTCTGGAGCTTTGCCTCAAGATCTCTAATGAGACTATTCTTGCTCTTGATAGCCACCATCTGGATGCCTGGAAGGGTTTTCAATTGATTGAGTTCCCTCAGGGTCTGATTCAGCATAGATGCTATTTCAACAAGCTGGGAAGCAGCTGGCAGAAGAGATAGAATCTCCTTAGCTTATTTTGTAGTCAACTTCTTGCATTTTTTAAAGGCATCAAGAAGTTTAGCATATCTGTCAATCAGTTGATTGACATCACCTTCTGAGCTAGAATCATCTTCACCATTAAATGAAGAGGCTTCTATACAAGGACTAGTCTCATACCCAGATACAGAACTAGATAGGGAATGTACCTTACTTTGACTAGGCTGATCCTGGCTGCCTTCTTCATCTGTCATTGCCATCAGCCCTCTACAGCTGTGGGCATCTACATCCACCTCTGAGTCAATGACTTATAGTGTTAGAGGTGCCCTGATTCTTGTCCTTTCTGGAGGATATACTTCTCCTGCTGTAATAGATTTATCTTTAGCAACAGTAGTAGTAACCAGCCAAATGTAGGCTTCCTCTTCTTCAGACTCAGATGATAATGAGTTTGTCTAGCTTTTCACTTTCTTAGACACAAAGGAATTTTCCTTATTGCCCTTGTGCTTTTGGTGAGATTTCGTCTCACTATCCTCCCTTCTCTTCACTGGGCAATCAATAATGACATGCCCTTGCTTGCTGCAGTAGTAACAAATAATAATAGTAGAATTTTGTTTACTAGGTTTTGGTCCATACCTGTCCTCCTTGGAGGATTTCTTCCAGTGATGTGCTGAGGAGAAGGGTTTGCTCTTCTAGTGCTTCTTCTTGATCAGCCAATGGAGTTTCCTGGAGAAGACAACAATGTCCTCTTCAAACATGCTGCTGTCTGATGCTTCTGATTCAAATAAGTCTGAATCAGCTTGTCTTCTTGGAGGAGATGGGGTCTTCCTCCTACTTTTCCTTGTGGCTTAAGCTTTGAAGGCCATAGACTTCTCTTTGGCCTAAGACTTGCAGTTGTTCTCTTCCTCTTTCCTGACAGTTAACTGCATCTCATATGAGAGTAATTTTCAAAATAGGGTGTCGGGTGGAGTGTCACCCAGCTTGGACACTTCTTAGATGGCACATATTTTTGTGTCCCAATCTCTAGTGAGAGAACTATGAAACTTATCATTTAGATCATAATGACTAAAGATCCTTCCATAAGTCCTTAGTTCATTAACAATCCTAAAGAATTTTTCATAATAGGTGGCTATGTCTTCTCCGTTGGACTGTCTGAAAGCTTCATACTCCTTGTTGAGCATGAGCTTTCTATCATCCCTGATTTCCTCTATTCTTTCCATATAGATCACCAGAGTGTCCCACATTTCCTTTGCATTTGTGCAGTGAATCAAATTCTGAAGGGTAGAATCATCAATTGCACTAACAATGATATTCTGAGCCCTTTTGTCCATTGTGGCAAGAATGACTTCATCCTTTATCATCGCAGTAAAAGTATTTGGTGTCCGGACATTTGCATCCAGAACAGACACTTTCATAGGGATAAAAGGTCCTTCCTTAACTGTTATAAAGGTTCTAGTGTCATCTGCTTCCATGAACAGCCTAACCCTTTCCTTCCATATGCCAAAACCTTCTTTCCTGCAGATAGGAAGCTTCGTGGCACCTAGCTCCTTGTAGTTCACTCCTGAACCCATAAGAACTGTCTGTAGCTACCTTGGAGAATCACTCAGATGGTTAGATCCTTTTTGAGTAACCTCCCTCTGATACCACTTGAAGGTCTTTATTTTCAAGATAGATTACAACCTAAGGGGGGGGGGTGAATAGGTTATTTTACTGTTATTATTCTCTTTTTAGTTTTTTTTCCTTTAGAACTAAGTGTGTTGGCAGTAGTTTTCTTTCAAGAACCTGCACAAGGAAAACAATACACAAAAGCACACACAGATTTATAGTGGTTCTCAAACTTATGGGTACATCCACTCTCCTCCCACCTTGCTAACTTCCTGTTTGTCAAGGAACCTCTCCAAAATACTGCTCCATGGAGCTTAAACCTCAGATCCCTCAGGGTCTCTTAGTCTCCTCCAAGACCTAAAACTCCGCCACAAGGGGCAAACAACTAAGTGATCAACAGATCACCTACCTTAGGCCAATGGCCCTACACTCAGGCTGGGAGGACAACCCTACCTAAGATCCAAGGGATCTTACCTCAGAGAGTTACACTCTCCTACAGCTAAAGCAAATTGCCCTACCTTAGGCTAGTGGCCCTACTACTCAGATCCAGTTGGATCCTATAACTCAGAGAACTTTACTCTCCTACAAATTAGGAAATATTACCATACCTAAGGCCAGTGGCACTACAGCTTAGATCCAGTTGGATCTTACAGAAGGAAGAAGATTTGAATATTTTGATACAGGGAAATTTCTGTGTCAAAAGCTAGGGCTGAGTTATCTAAACATTATCTTGCTTCACAACGATAGGAAGAAGTTCTCCCTCTACTAAAAGAAACTCAGAATGAAGATTCTGATTGTAAGACCCCCCTCCCGGAACACAACACACGGCACGAGGGGAGTCTTATGCCCGAAATAGCCGCCTTGCGGTAGCACTAACACACGGGTTAGCCTTTACCACAAGACGCCTATTCCGCCGGCTACAATCCATATCACAACAATTATGCCAACCCAACCATAACAGAAAAGTAAAGCTAAAAGCAGTTCAGTTCACAGCTAAGTTAAAGTCCAAAAGTAGCGGAAGATAACAAGCACAACAGGCTTGTACAAATAAACAAGAGTCTAGAAATGTTTTGCCAAACGGCTACATGAAAACACTCACTACTGTCACTGACGGTGCCGATGGCACCACCACCTCAGGTCCTATCATCCGGGCCTGGCTGTCCTGCTGCATAGTCCGTTGCCGCTCTACCTGCGGGGTTTCCTCCTAAAAAGGAAGACGTAGCAACCGTTAGTCATAAGACTAAGTGGCTTCACATCCGCTCCCCCGGCGACTCCTCGGCATCGGGCGGAGAAAGGAACACAGGTACAATATATATACATAAGCAAGTAAACAAGCAGGTGACAGTAAGTATGGTGAAGTATAAACTACGCTACACAACTAGCAGTTCTACGAATATCAATAATATATAAATGACAGCAGGTATAAATAATCAGAATAGTAACTTAACTTATAAGAGTGCCCATACAAACTTATAAGTTAAGGATCGGCTTAACAATAAAGTAACTCATCGTATAAGAGTGCCCATACAAACTTATACGATGAGGATCTTGTGTATGCAATGAATGACATGAAATGAATGTTATGCTATGACCGAACCATGCGCACGCACATGCAAATTGCTATGTCGACACAGACTAGAAGTTCCCACTTTTCGAGCAGGTAGCTAACCTCTCAGGCGTCGTCCGTCGTGGCCAGACGGTGACAGTGGAGCGGGCGTCTCCACTACTAGGTGGTATCACACTACCTATCCTAGGCCCCCGTACGCCTCAACGCTAAGAACACAACAACGGAGCTCACATGCGTACTACGGCTCAGAAGGGGTCTTGGGTAAATGTGCACCAAGAACACAGCCCAACCTGGCCTTTGATTTCGAACCGGATGGAACCTCGGAAACGCACGAGGTGCAAGCCCAACCGTTCTCATGGCACGGAGGAGATCTCGGGTTATGGACACCAAGTATCTAACCCTACCGCCCAAGGTCTACCCATTGGTTCCCATCGGTGTGACGACTGGCGAACCCGTAGACCTGCCACAATCATTATCTCAACGTCACGACACGATGAATCGTCGCACATCACATGCCCCAAAACAACTCACTCGATGCTACCCGTAGAGAGACTTCAACTCTAAGCATCGGTTGTTAATAAACCCCTTGGGCTCGGATTACAGTTACAAGATACTCTTCACATAGTGTTCATCATGTTCACGCCCACCTATTCAATGATTTCACCTCAACACTACGCACAATAGATATGTTCAACACCAATTTGTATAAATATGTCCTTGACCAATATCAACTCCTAATATCTAGCCTTCCCATCCAATCCATTTCTCTACCATTGCATGGTTATCCCTTATTACACAACACAATGAGTAACCATACTAAATTATAGTAACAACGACATTATAGATATATGGGAGCAAGATATCACATGAGCAAATCACAATCATTGCAAGAGTGCTAACATTATAAATTAACAAGTGCATTAACATAGGATAGCCCAATACTAAAACTGGGATTCCCGGAGCTACAGGAATCCGATCACAATGCACAACCCCTCGTTGGAAAGGTATTCGCGAGGGCTACGACTTTCGTGTTGAGTCGATCGCCCAGATCTGGTCGCAACATACCAGAAATTCAACTCGAATACGTACAGGAAACAGTTTCCTGTACAGGAATTTTCCCGAACGCAGCGGACTCGAACCAGCTTTCCCGTGGCTACAGGTATCGCATGGAAACGAGCAACCTATCGTTGGAAAGGTAATTTCAAGGGCTACGACTTTCGTGTTGAGTCGATCACCCAGATTTGGCCAGAACACCTCCGAAATTGGCCACGAAGGTCGCCGCGTGCAGAAATCAGATTTCTGCACGCATCTTAAGGCGAGATGAACGGCATCCGTTCATCTTCTTCCTTGCAACGACCTCGCATAAACTTCTCCAGAAATCACACCCAACCTTATTTCTCCTTTAAAAGCCAAACCCCCAATGAAAACCCCTCTCATCTCCACTTGGAATGATGAGAAGGTTGAGGGAGACTAAGCCTAAAACCTAGGCATGGCTTATCCTAAGAACTCTCCTCCTCACCATCAAGACTCTATGGAGTCGATGTCTCTCCTAAAATAACTATAGATCTAGCACCAAGGGAGAGGGGAGGAAGCTCACCTCAAGTCCAGCGGTACCACCATGGCCGGCCATGAGCCTCGCACTCCTTCGCGGCGGCATTGTTTTTCCCTTGACGGTGGCGGCGTTTTGATTCCTCCAAGGATGGCTCCGGCAAGCTCTTCCTCCTCCTCCAGCCAAGAACCCTCTCAGAAATTTCGGGGCAGAAGAAAGGAGATGAAATGCTAGGGTTTCCCAACTTTTTCCTTTTTATACATCGCAGACACGGGTAGGCACACGGCCGTGTTCCTACCCGTGTTCAGGTGACACGGCCGTGTGGCATGCCGTGTCTAGGGCCGTGTTCCTCCCAGAACCACTTTCTGCCGGGTCAGGGTTGCGGCACACGGGTAGAGACACGGCCGTGTCCCGACCCGTGTCCTTGGCACACGGCTAGGGACACGCCCGTGTCCCAACCCGTGTCCTTGGCACACGGCTAGGGACACGCCCGTGTCCCAATACCCGTGTACCTCTCTGACTGGTAAGCCTATTTTTATGAGGCACACGGGTATGGACACAGCCGTGTCCATACCCGTGTCAGCCAAAAATGCCGTTTTGCCTTGTTTTCCTCATTTCCCGCACGTCCGCACCTGTTCACCCACACCCCTATTGGGCTCACCACAGCCCCCTTGACTCAAATACGCAAACAAGGGGCCTAGCGCGAATTGGGACGTTACAAATCCTATAAACAAAATAAAAGATTTCGTCCCCGAAATCAGGGTAAGGCTACGGGAGTGAAACACTTAAAAAGGGAACTATGCTTTCAAATAAAATTTTTACCTGGAGTAAATAATTCCGGGTAGCGCTCTTGCATCAAATCCCTTGGCTCCCATGTGCACTCTTCCTTCCCGTGATTAGACCATAGCACTTTCACTAAGGGAACACTTTTGCGGCGCAAGGTTCTTGTCTCGTTATCAACGATCCGTACCGGCTCCAGTCGCACAGACCTATCAGACGCCATGGCACCATCCGCCGTGGGGATATACTGTTCAGGCCGCAACAAAGCCTTCCGAAGCGACGATACATGGAACACGTCGTGAAGGTTCTCCAGCTCCGGTGGTAACTCCAATCGATAGGCCAGAGGGCCAATCCTTTCCACTACGACATAGGGCCCGACATACCTTGGGCTGAGCTTCTTGACTCCACGTACCCGCGACACTCCGTGCATCGGTCGAATCTTCAGGAACACTTTATCACCCACTTGAAACTCCACCATACGGTGCCTTGCGTTGTAATATTTTGCCTGTCGGCTTTGAGCCTCTAGCATTCGATTCCGGATCAACCTAACCACCGCGTCCGTGTCATCAATATACTCATTTCCCAATGTCTTCGGATCTTCGTCTTGCACCCAGGACAAGGGTGTTCTACACCTCCTTCCATACAAAGCTTCATGAGGTGCCATTCCAATACTGGCTTGATGACTGTTATTATAAGAGAACTCCACGAGAGGTAAGAGCCTCTCCCATGGTTCTCCTTTATCTAGCACACACAACCTCAATAGGTCCTCCAATGTTCGGATGGTTCGTTCAGATTGCCCGTCCGTTTGTGGGTGAAAGGCTGTGCTAAAGGCGAGGCGCGAGCCCAAATAAGCCTGTACAGCCCTCCATTCTCTTGAAGTAAACCGACCATCCCGGTCGGAGACGATCATCTTCGGCACACCATGGTACCGCACAAATTGTTCCACAAAGAGACGCACTAAGACGCCCACCTGCGCCTCCTTCTTCATTGGGATAAATCGGGCTACCTTGGTCAACCGGTCAACTATCACCCACACAGAATCATTCCCCGAGCGTGAGCGAGGTAACCCGTGAACGAAGTCCATGGAGATGTCCTCAAATTTCCATTCGGGGATGGGCAACGACTGTAGCATTCCACCGGGGCTTCTACATTCCGCCTTCACCATTTGACATGCCACGCAATGAGTAACAAAGTACTTGACATCTTTCTTCATGTCCGGCCAACACATCGTCTTTCTCAAATCGGTGTACATCTTCGCGATCCCCGGGTGTACCGAGTACTTGGAACAATGGGCCTCCTTTAGAATATCCTCCCGAATGTTGTCACCTTCGGGGATGTAAAGCCGGCCACGAAAATGGACGAGGCCGTCTTTTAGGGAGTATTCTTCCGTAATCCCATCCTCCATTGACTTGAAAGCCGGGGTTAAAGCCGCATCCTTCTTTTGTTCCGTACGGATCCGGTCTCGTATGTTGCAAACTATACTCATCGCGGCCAAATATTCTGTATACTCTTCCGGTTGATTCTTAAAGACCAAAGTGATTTCCATCTCTTGCAGTGTCCGGATTAACTCCATCCTCATCAAGCGGGATTCCGTGCTCGTTCCCGGTGCCTTTCGGCTCAAGGCATCGGCTACGGAATTAACCTTCCCGGGGTGGTAATTCAAGGTGAATTCGTAGTCGCACAAGAACTCCAACCACCGCCGCTGTCTCAAGTTTAACTCCTTTTGGGTGTGAACGTACTTCAGATTTTTGTGATCCGAGTAGATCTCGCAGTGGACGCCGTATAAATAATTTCTCCACATCTTCAAGGCGAATACCACCGCTCCCAACTCTAGATCATGCACCGGGTAGCTGGCTTCATGCTTCTTCAACTGTCTTGAAGCATAAGCGATCACATGCCCATTCTGCATCAACACAGCTCCCATCCCTTGATACGACGCATCCGTGTAAACTTGAAAGCCCTCCTTCCCAGATGGAAGAGCTAGGATGGGTGCAGTCGTCAATCTGTCCTTCAGCTCTTGGAATGCAGCTTCGCACTGGGGTGTCCATTCAAACGGCACACCCTTCTTGGTCAGCGTAGTAAGGGGAAGGGCGATCTTCGAGAAGCCTTTCACGAACTTGCGATAGTACCCGGCAAGTCCAAGAAAGTCCGTATGTCGGCCGCTGACTTCAATGGCGACCACTCCTTCACGGCCCGCACCTTGCCCGGATCTACAGCTAGCCCCGCCCCACTAATCACATGTCCCAAGAACGCGACCTCTCGAAGCCAAAACTCACATTTGCTGAACTTGGCAAACAAAGTGTGCTCCTTTAGTTTCCTCAGCACTAAAGTTAGATGCTCGGCGTGTTCTGCCTCAGTCTTTGAGTAGACTAGGATATCATCGATGAACACGATGACAAAGACGTCCAAATAAGGGCCGAACACCTTGTTCATCAGGCTCATAAAGGCGGAAGGGGCGTTTGTGAGCCCAAACGGCATCACGGTGAATTCGTACAAACCGTATCTCGAACTGAACGCCGTCTTCTGAATGTCGTCTTCTTGTATCCTCAGCTGATAATATCCCGAACGTAGATCTAACTTGGAGAACCAATACGATCCCACCAATTGATCAAATAATTCATCAATGCGCGGTAGGGGATAGGTGTTCCGCACCGTTAACCGATTCAACTCTCGATAATCAATACATAACCGCAAGGTGCCATCCTTCTTTTTAACGAACAAAACGGGCGCTCCCCAAGGCGACGAGCTTGGGCGAACGAACCCTGCTTCCACCAATTCCTGAAGCTGGACTCTAAACTCTGCAAGTTCCTTCGGAGCCATTCGGTATGGAGCTCGCGAGACGGGCTTGGCACCCGGAATTAGCTTGATTTGGAAGTCCACTTCCCTATGCGGGGGTAGTCCCGGCAATTTCTCGGGAAATACCTCGGGAAATTCTCGCACCACCCGCACATCCTTGACCTCTAATGTCAATTTCTTCAACTCGAAGCAAATTACATAGACCTCGTCCCCTTCCATATGAGATTTCATAACTTGGATTGAAGACAATAATTTACGGGGTGCGAATTTAATACCTTGGAAGATGACTTCCGAGTCTCCATGCCTCAACATAACTTGCTTCTCCGCACAATTGATCCTGGCGTGGTGCCAGTCCAACCACCTCATGCCCAGGATGAGATCAAACTCCGGGATTCTTGACACTGTCGCCGGAGTTTCAAAGAACTTTCCTCCAATAAGGGTGTCGAAGTCGCAACTTGCTGACGACGTCATCTCAGAGCCGTCCGGAAGGCGCACCCTTTGAGTAGTGCCCGTGAAGTGTTGCACTCCCTCCAAGTCCTTCACGAAGTCCTCCGAGATGAACGAGTGAGACGCACCCGTGTCAAATAACGTATAAGCGGGTCTCCCGCTAACCATGACAGTGCCTAAGTTCCAAAAAGGTAATCACTATTCAAAATTGCGCTTATCATTTGTATCGTAAATCCAACAAGTCATATAATATTAATAAATTTTGCACGTACCGGTGATGACTTCCTGCGGATTTCTCTCCTGAGTCATATCCAATGCGAATACATGCTCCCGTGCATGTCCTTGATTTCTCCCTGGTGGTCCTCTTCCTCGGCCACGCATGTGCCCTCGTCCCCGTGGAGCTACTGGAGGGGGAGCAATAGGGGCACCCCCGATCAGTCGCGGGCAAACTCGTCGGACATGCCCCGGTTGGTTGCACTCAAAACATATCATCTCACGTCGGCCCCCAGGTTGTTGATAATATTGTTGCTGCGGTGGTGGTGGTAAAGGTAGTGGTTGCGGGATTGGGTACTCCACCCGATAGTTCCGGTTGACCCACCGACCACCTCTGTGGTTTCCCCTTCCTCTGCCATGATCATTCCGCCTTCTATTACTAGGGCCGACTTCAATTACTCCTTCCGCAGGTCTCTTGCCACATCCCATATGGTCCGCCTCCAGTCTCTTTGCCATGTCAATGATTTCTGCCAGGCTTCCATCGGCTATAAACAAAAGGGCCTGCCTCAGGGGGTCCCTTAACCCTTTGTAGAAGCGCTTCGCATAGCCTCTATCGTCCAAATCATAGGAATCAGCAAATCTAGCGAGGTGTTGGAACTCCCTCTGGTACTCCGTTGCCGATTTCGATCCTTGCTTCAGCTGCAGAAATCTTTCTTCAAGTTCATCCCGAGCAGAAGAAGGAATGAAGTGATCCAGAAAAGCCTCGGTGAACTCGTTCCAACTGATGTCCGTGTACAACCGCCCTTGGAAGGTGGAGCCCATGAGGGACTTCCACCACCTTTTGGCGTGTAGCTCTAGCAGCGTCACTACCAATGTCACCGCCATGTTGTTCGGACATCTTATGCCAGCCATCAATTCCTGCACGGTATCAAGCCATTCCTCGGTGCGCACCGGCGATTCTGTCCCAAGATAGGCAGGAGGGGACAGGGCACGGAAGGTGCTCACCCAGTTGGAGCCTGGCGCTTGTTGTTGTACCGGAGCTTGCTGGGCTTTAAATGCATCCAATATGGCTGACAGCGTTTGTCCCAGTTCCGACTGCTGGAATTGTGAAGGGACGGAAGGGGTAGGAGTGCCCCCAACCGGCTCCACCTGCGCTGGGACCTATACGCAAGGTACAAACTAGGGTCAGGTTGGCTAAAACTAATGTCAAAGTTGGACAACTTAGTGTGAATTACATATGGGCACACCACTGCTTCCGCTAAGTCGGTTTGTCCCCAAACCGACTAATCGAACAGGAGTGGCCCATTGCTACCTGACTGCTGTAGGTGAAGATCGGCTTAGTCTGATACCATTTGTAAGACCCCCCTCCCGGAACACAACACACGGCACGAGGGGAGTCTTATGCCCAAAATAGCCGCCTTGCGGTAGCACTAACACACGGGTTAGCCTTTACCACAAGACGCCTATTCCGCCGGCTACAATCCATATCACAACAATTATGCCAACCCAACCATAACAGAAAAGTAAAGCTAAAAGCAGTTCAGTTCACAGCTAAGTTAAAGTCCAAAAGTAGCGGAAGATAACAAGCACAACAGGCTTGTACAAATAAACAAGAGTCTAGAAATGTTTTGCCAAACGGCTACATGAAAACACTCACTACTGTCACTGACGGTGCCGATGGCACCACCACCTCAGGTCCTATCATCCGGGCCTGGCTGTCCTGCTGCATAGTCCGTTGCCGCTCTACCTGCGGGGTTTCCTCCTAAAAAGGAAGACGTAGCAACCGTTAGTCATAAGACTAAGTGGCTTCACATCCGCTCCCCCGGCGACTCCTCGGCACCGGGCGGAGAAAGGAACACAGGTACAATATATATACATAAGCAAGTAAACAAGCAGGTGACAGTAAGTATGGTGAAGTATAAACTACGCTACACAACTAGCAGTTCTACGAATATCAATAATATATAAATGACAGCAGGTATAAATAATCAGAATAGTAACTTAACTTATAAGAGTGCCCATACAAACTTATAAGTTAAGGATCGGCTTAACAATAAAGTAACTCATCGTATAAGAGTGCCCATACAAACTTATACGATGAGAATCTTGTGTATGCAATGAATGACATGAAATGAATGTTATGCTATGACCGAACCATGCGCACGCACATGCAAATTGCTATGTCGACACAGACTAGAAGTTCCCACTTTTCGAGCAGGTAGCTAACCTCTCAGGCGTCATCCGTCGTGGCCAGACGGCGACAGTGGAGCGGGCGTCTCCACAACTAGGTGGTATCACACTACCTATCCTAGGCCCCCGTACGCCTCAACGCTAAGAACACAACAACGGAGCTCACATGCGTACTACGGCTCAGAAGGGGTCTTGGGTAAATGTGCACCAAGAACACAGCCCAACCTGGCCTTTGATTTCGAACCGGATGGAACCTCGGAAACGCACGAGGTGCAAGCCCAACCGTTCTCATGGCACGGAGGAGATCTCGGGTTATGGACACCAAGTATCTAACCCTACCGCCCAAGGTCTACCCATTGGTTCCCATCGGTGTGACGACTGGCGAACCCGTAGACCTGCCACAATCATTATCTCAACGTCGCGACACGATGAATCGTCGCACATCACATGCCCCAAAACAACTCACTCGATGCTACCCGTAGAGAGACTTCAACTCTAAGCATCGGTTGTTAATAAACCCCTTGGGCTCGGATTACAGTTACAAGATACTCTTCACATAGTGTTCATCATGTTCACGCCCACCTATTCAATGATTTCACCTCAACACTACGCACAATAGATATGTTCAACACCAATTTGTATAAATATGTCCTTGACCAATATCAACTCCTAATATCTAGCCTTCCCATCCAATCCATTTCTCTACCATTGCATGGTTATCCCTTATTACACAACACAATGAGTAACCATACTAAATTATAGTAACAACGACATTATAGATATATGGGAGCAAGATATCACATGAGCAAATCACAATCATTGCAAGAGTGCTAACATTATAAATTAACAAGTGCATTAACATAGGATAGCCCAATACTAAAACTGGGATTCCCGGAGCTACAGGAATCCGATCACAATGCACAACCCCTCGTTGGAAAGGTATTCGCGAGGGCTACGACTTTTGTGTTGAGTCGATCGCCCAGATCTGGTCGCAACATACCAGAAATTCAACTCGAATACGTACAGGAAACAGTTTCCTGTACAGGAATTTTCCCGAATGCAGCGGACTCGAACCAGCTTTCCCATGGCTACAGGTATCGCATGGAAACGAACAACCCCTCGTTGGAAAGGTAATTTCAAGGGCTACGACTTTCGTGTTGAGTCAATCACCCAGATTTGGCCAGAACACCTCCGAAATTGGCCACGAAGGTCGCCACGTGCAGAAATCAGATTTCTGCACGCATCTTAAGGCGAGATGAACGGCATCCGTTCATCTTCTTCCTTGCAACGACCTCGCATAAACTTCTCCAGAAATCACACCCAACCTTATTTCTCCTTTCAAAGCCAAACCCCCAACGAAAACCCCTCTCATCTCCACTTGGAATGATGAGAAGGTTGAGGGAGACTAAGCCTAAAACCTAGGCATGGCTTATCCTAAGAACTCTCCTCCTCACCATCAAGACTCTATGGAGTCGATGTCTCTCCTAAAATAACTATAGATCTAGCACCAAGGGAGAGGGGAGGAAGCTCACATCAAGTCCAGCGGTACCACCATGGCCGGCCATGAGCCTCGCACTCCTTCGCGGCGGCATTGTTTTTCCCTTGACGGTGGCGGCGTTTTGATTCCTCCAAGGATGGCTCCGGCAAGCTCTTCCTCCTCCTCCAGCCAAGAAGCCTCTCAGAAATTTCGGGGCAGAAGAAAGGAGATGAAATGCTAGAGTTTCCCAACTTTTTCCTTTTTATACATCGCAGACACGGGTAGGCACACGGCCGTGTTCCTACCCGTGTTCAGGTGACACGGCCGTGTGGCATGCCGTGTCTAGGGCCGTGTTCCTCCCAGAACCACTTTCTGCTGGGTCAGGGTTGCGGCACACGGGTAGAGACACGGCCGTGTCCCGACCCGTGTCCTTGGCACACGGCTAGGGACACGCCCGTGTCCCAACCCGTGTCCTTGGCACACGGCTAGGGACACGCCCGTGTCCCAATACCCGTGTACCTCTCTGACTGGTAAGCCTATTTTTATGAGGCACACGGGTATGGACACGGCCGTGTCCATACCCGTGTCAGCCAAAAATGCCGTTTTGCCTTGTTTTCCTCATTTCCCGCACGTCCGCACCTGTTCACCCACACCCCCATTGGGCTCACCACAGCCCCCTTGACTCAAATACGCAAACAAGGGGCCTAGCGCGAATTGGGACGTTACACTGATCTTACTGAAGAAGATGATGAACTTGTGTTCTTTAATCAGCAAACTGAGCCCACTGGAGAATGATTGCTCTACTTTTTTCCTATATCAGAGATCTTTCTAATTATGTTGTAGCAAATTAATTTGCAGAAGCTCACTGAACTTTTTTGTTCATGCAGGAAGACTTCAAGCTCTTTCTCAGCGATAATGGCGAGCAAGATGAAGTTTGGCCGCAACCTTTTGAACTTGATAAAGCCCTAAAAGTTCTTTTTCATCTTTGCCCATCTTTTCCTTTTGTAGTTCTCTGGTCAATGACTCTTAAAGATTAGTGGGCCCATCCCACAGCTTCCAGCCGCCCCTTGATTTTATGGAAGAAGACATACACTAGCTTCTCGGCAGAGTTTGTCGTGTTCTGTATCTTCTCTGTTCTTGATTTGAAATAAGTTGACTTTGTCAATTTTGCTGACGTTGACACCTGTAGACTTAGCCAAAATCGAGCATCAGTAAAATTGGCATTGAGTGAGCAAGCCTCACTCAGTGCCAAAACACTTAGAAAGAATTATGTCTATGTAGGCGTCGATAGCGTTGACTGAGCACTCCTCACTCAACGATTTTTGCCTTAGCATATTCTTTAGCCTTTTCTGCATGCTGGGTATTGAGAGCGTTGAGTGACCACGCCTCACTCAACGCCTTATACCTTTGTCATTTTGCTGCTTCTTCAACATCTTATGTGTTGAGAGCATTGAGTGAGCACGCCTCACTCAATGCCTTTTGCTTTTAGCCAGATTTTCTTGAATTATGGTGTTGAGAGCGTTGAGTGTGCATGTGTAATACCCTAAAACCCAGTTTTGGTTTTCAGGCCAAGTGACACGGCCTGGGACACGGGCGTGTCCCAGGGCGTGTCAAGCTAATTCTCGAGCTGGTCTCGAGTAAGTTTTAAAGTTGGGTTTCGGGTGATTTTGGACTGACACGGCCTTAGACACAGGCGTGTCCCAGGGCGTGTCCTCCTCAGGTTGTTGCAGGTCGCGCGTTCGACGATCGTTGAGCATTGTGATCGACGATCGATGAGAAGAGGCGACACGGCCTGTGACACGGGCGTGTCCTTCTCGACGATCGGCGAGATCATGTCGACGATCGGCGAGAATAATCTCGGCGATCGACGAGATTCATCGAGAGAGGCGACACGGCCAGAGACACGGGCGTGTCTCAGGCCGTGTCAGGTTAGGCGGTGGTCACGGGCGTGTTCAACCCATATGGTGAGGCGGTTCTTTGCCGCTTAAGGGACACGGCCTATGACACGGGCATGTCACAGGGCGTGTCAGGCCCGAAATTGACTTTTTCTGCAGATCTTGGCCGTTTGTTTCCCTCTTTCCAGATCTGGTGTTCGTCAGTTTTCCCAGCCCCTTGAAGACCCCAAACCAGCAAACTTATCCTCACTTTATCTTCTTAAGTGAGAGAAGGAAGGAGGAAGAAGGAAGGAGGAAGAAGGAGGAGGAAGGAGAGGGAGATCTAGCTAGTCCAAGCTCGGATTCGCGATCAGAGGCCATATTTGGGAAGGCAGAGCTCCAAGAAGTGCTTGTCATGGCTCCAAAACATCCTCCAAGGGTAACGACTTCCTCCTTGGATATGTGAAATCCTTCCTTTTTGCATATGCATGAATCCTCTACAAAGGTAGAGTTGAATTCTCTTGAGATGTTGAACTCCATCCCTTGATTCTTATTGGAGTAGTCCCGGAAGTGAGAAGTACGGGTAGGCATGCTGTGTGAAGCCATCTGGACAGATTGGTCCGGATTGGTGATGATTGTATGCATATCAGAGAAAGACTCTGTATTATTGTGATGCGTGTGATGTTTTGTGTGGACACCTGCAGCTTGGTGCAGCAGGATAGTATGTGGATGGGTTGATGCTGTGTGATCTCAGCCCATGTAGCTGTGAGTGCTACTTTTGGGGGGTTGATGCCGTTTGATATCAACCCTTGTAGTTGTGATGCTACTTGTTGAGCCGGTGGGGCTGCAACTGTGGAAAAGCTTGTGTGGCGAACGGGCAAGGTGAAGCTGTACCCGTGTCAGTCTGGATCGACGTCTGACATATGTGAGCTACGGGAAAGGCTGATCTGTACCCGCGTTCTGGTTGTCTAACCGTGGGGTGCTTAAGGCCCTGTTAGGATCACAGAATGAGAATTGCTCCGGCTAGTTGAGCCATGGAGGATTGGAATGCTCACGAATTGTCGTCATGTCTGGGACCTCTGAACGGTGGTAGGACCCTGGTTTTCCGGTACACCGATAATGTGCCCTGAGAGCATGGAACGTCGGGCCATCGTGCCGACGTTTGTGATGGATGATGACTTGTACGGGCGTACGAGGGTGATGTGCTAAAGCATACTCTTTTGATTGTACATAAGTGCTATGTAGGGAAGGATTTCCGCTGTCCCGTGCCAGGGACAGGGTCATTATAAATGGTCAGCCAAATGCTGATCGTTGCTTTGTTTGCCACTGCTTGGTGGATCTTTTGCGTGCAGGTCAAGAAGGGCCAAGCAGGGATGAGGGTGGAATACCCTAAGCTGCTGCTGCTAGATGCTAGCCCTCGAAGGCTAGTTTTGTACCTTGTGTAAGAACTCATGTATGGCAGGCCTGCATGCCGATGTATGGAAGATACCTTCTTGTATAAAGAGAAACACTTGTAAAATGCCATAAGGCTGTACTTGTGGTTTTATATTATGGCATGTTTAGTTTAGCTGTGGACTTCTCTGTTGATGTTTGAGTTCATTCTTACAACCCTTTAAACTTCCGCTAGAATGCTCTGTGTTAGGATGCGTATTTGGTATTACTTAGTAACGTCTCCGCCTGTTTGTAAGACATGGTGTGGGTCCCTGACCGGACCTTCTACTATGTTGCACGGAACGGGTAGGGGTGTTATAACATGCCTCACTCAACGCTTTTTGCTTTTGCTAGATTTTTATCCACCTTGGCGTTGAGAGAGTGAGCTCCACTCAACGCATTTGGTCTTAGCAAAATTTCTGTGTCTTAAAACCCAGGTCCTGACTGAATGAGATACATTCAATGCTTTAACATATGTCATTTAGTGAGCTTGTCTCACTCAACGCTTATTGGCTTAGTCAAATTTCAGATTTTTTATGGCTTTGACTAACTGAGCTTGTCTCACAGCCTTTTGTTGTATGGTATTGAGTGAGTAGACTTCACTCAACGCCTGTGGACTTAGCCACTTTCTCAGCTTGCCACTTCCTTGGCTTTGACTATATAGGCTCCACTCAGCGCTATAAGTCATCTGGCATTGAGTGAGTAACCTTCACTCAATGCCTGTGGACATAGACAGATTTCTTTTTGTCCATCACTTAGGTAAGTGTTTACCAGACTTAGCAACTTATGCTACCTGTATCATCATTGTAACTAGGACTAACCTGCATGTATGAACGTGAACATATATTAAATGTACCATTGTGTATGCTGATTTACATATTTGACTTCTTCAAATCTAGGACATTGTGGGCAATGGACCCAACAAAAACCCTTCTTGGAGCCACAAGTATGTCACTACATAGTAACGAGTGTTAGAGTGTAAGCTACAAGGATAAAAAATGTGATGGGGGCCTGACAAAAGATCATCACTTCCCCAATAAGTCCTTTAAGTTATTAGGTTCACTAAGAGAAACATCGAGATTTGAGGTATAAATTATGGGTAGACACTAATAAAAGAAAGTGTCCTTGAGAAAAGGGAGCTTTGGGCTTCAGCCCATCGTAGGCCCTAGTGCCCCCGAGAGCCCTTCACCAGGCATGCCCTAGGAAGTCCTAGGATTAAACCTAAACTATTATGTATTATAAGAATTAGACAAGAGTAGTCTAATAGGTAATGGGAATGATGTGAAAAACTCACCCGTATAGGGTTGGAGGGATTCGAGATGGGTTTAGTCTTGCGAGCTGGAGGCTTGGGTGTTTGAAACAGGATAGGTTTAATCTTGCAAGCTGGAGGCACATGATGTTTACATCAGGACAGGTTGGTCATGTGAGTTGGAAGCTCAGGTTTGAAAAAACTTGCATGTGTATAGAACATATTAGTTGCGGGTCATGTAGTACTGGCCAGTCGTCACACCGACGGTAGTACGGTGAATCTGGTGAGGTGTGTAGGATTAAGGGCCCAGTAGGTCGTTTATACTGCATTATGAAAGACAACCCCCGAAAACGCACACCCGACCAAAAATATCGGTGGGGATTACTAACAAATTAGTACGCAAAGACTCTAGAATGCACCTCAGACGTATACAGAGACGTACAAAGGGTCTATGACTGGTAGTGTGTATACCTTCCTAGGAAGTGGAGACTCCCGTTACAGTACTGCCATAGCCACAAAGGTGGTACTAGAGAGTTTAGCTAAATCCAAATGCGGGAACTAATGGTCTGTGATCACATAGTCGTGTGTGTGAGTTGCACTTGTATGAATCATAACCCGCATAACACATCATAACATATATACATACTTAGGACATACGTACCGCAGATCCTTATCATTTAAAATCCATAGTAATATATTCCCATGGAATGGAAGGAATCAGAAGTGGGGTATAAAGTACAACATTCGTTTTATTACCCTTAGCTAATTGGCACGTGCGATAACTTCCCACAATTTTATTAACCGTTGACTTAAGGCCTGAAAAATGAAACTTGTCTTCCACTAACGTAATGGTCTTGTCTCAACAAAAATGACCACCTAAACCTCTGCTATATAATTCCCAAATGATGAAATGGCGTAGGGAAGAACGAGGAATACATAGCTTCGAATAATTAAGTAAATAACCGTCCCGAATATAATAGGCTGAAATGGTAGTGGGAGAGTTGTTTTGCGTGGATAAATAGATTTCCTTGAAATTCGGCTAATGAATGTACTCATCTTTAATACTATTGAACCCAATCATTTTCACCTCTAACGTAGACTATATTACAAGACATGACTAAGAGCGTCTGCCATACGATTTAGAGTTCCCTTAAGATGTTTTATTATAATGGTGTACTCCTGATAATAGGAGACCCATTTGGCAAGCCTGGGGCTAACCTTATTTTGTGAATTGATAAATCTCAATGCCTCGTGATCAGATAGGATAACAAATTCCTTAGGGATTAAATAATGTCGCAAATGTTAGAGGCACCGAATAACCACATAAAACTCCCTATCAAAATTAGAATAATTCAGTTTCGGCCCCACGAGCTTCTCACTAAATACCCAATAGGATGACCCTCCTGACTTAATACATCGCCAATACTAACTCCAGACGCATCACATGACAATTCAAAAACCTTATTAAAATCTGGCAATCGCAAAAGAGGAGCTTCCGACATTCATGATTTAATTGTTTCAAACGCTCTAGTGGCCGATTTAGTCCATGTAAAATCACCCTTCTTCATGCACTCCGTGGTTGGTGCCATGATACTTCTAAAATCTCGAATAAATCAGCGGTAAAAAGTAGCTAGGTCGTGAATACTTCGAACATCCCGTTGATGAATATTTTCTCCACGCTAACGCGTGTTTCCAATCGATTAGGCAGGTATACCTATCGTTCGGAGTATAGAATCAAGTGTCGTATATCGACTCGAGGCTTGTTGAGTACTTGTACTCACTAGAAAGAGCTATTATCTTATCATACAAAAAGATGGTTTTTTTAAAAACAGAAATGGAAGCGTTTCACTAAGAAAGAAAAATTTGATGTTGGGGAAGCTAGCACTTGATCTTGAATCCCCTTGGATAAAAATAAACCTTCTTGAAAATTAAAGAAATACGAGTTCTTAAATTTACTCACTCGACCATGGAGGTTCCTAAAGTACAAAAGAGTCTCTCTCAAACTCATGCTTTTGATAAACCTTAGGTTGATCGATTAAGACCTCTCGGCTAGTCGAAACCCCTAAGCTTGCTTTAGACGATGAACCCCACTATTGGATTTGACTCCAATCCAGAGGATTTATGTTGTCCTCTCTTGAGGAGTTCATGAAACTCCTTTTATCCTTGAGTGGTCTCCACGTATCCGCAACCTCTCGATCATTTAGGATACGGATCTTAGATCGAAGAACATATCCGCGAAATATGAATTCGACAAAATATAATTCAAAGATAAATCGTTAGTGAGCAAGATTAAGAACAAGAATTTTTTAGTAAAAATGAAAAATTTATTTTTTTCCAAGGTTCATCGTGATCAAGTGCTAAATGAAAATTAGCTACTCATCATGATTAGGGAATTACAAGATAAGGTAGGGAAAGACAGCCTTGAAATAAAAAAAACTAGAATAAAGGCTTACACAATGTTAATCTAGACTAGGAAATGGAAAATACAGTAATTAAAAGCAACAAAATACAGGACTCTGACTCCCAAAATTCGACTCTGGGCATCTGAAGCTGTCTGGAATTGATAGGAAAAATTGCATGTTGGTCATGCCCTAGGTCATGCCCATGACCTAGGGCGTGTCAGGCTCGGAACCGTCGTCTTGAAACCCCAGGAACATTGGAGGAGAAACCGCCAAAATCTATTAAATGATAGGTCACGCCCCCCAGGTCATGCCCGTGACCAAGGGCATGCCAGATCTGTTTCTAGAAAACGACAGGAAGCTGAAAATGGCGGGAATAAAATACTGTTGATGGAGGCGTCATGCCCCTGGTCACGCCTCGTGACCAGGGAGTGTCAAGATGGAAACGACAATTTGGCGACAACGGCAGGAACGATTGAGTTATTGGTTGGAAAACGCTCCAGACACGCCCTGGTTCTCGCCCATGAACTGGGAGTGCCATTTTAATCCGATGTGGCATGGTTCTGACAATTCTTCCAACGGCTGGCACGCCCTGAGCAAGGATGATATGGGCATCTCACGGGCGACATGTGCGTGTACATGACAGATCGACGTTCTTCGATCGACGATGCTGGTTCTTGGTGTAACGTCTAAGGGACACGCCCAAGGATGGCGTGACATAGGGCATGTCACGAGCGTTTCAAGGCTCTTCGTTCGCAGGTCGACGATTTGCATCGACGTTTTTAGCTCCTTGGTGTCACGCCCCTAGACACGCCCAAGGAGGGCGTGTCACGGTGCATGTGTAAGCCGAGAAGGGAAAAATTCCAGTTCTACTCCAAATAATCTACATATTAGCCCTGCAAGATTGAAAATAATTTTGTTAGAACAAATAAATATTAAATACAAAAAGTAGTTAATTATAAACTTTAGATTATAAATTGATATATAATATCTAACTATTAATAGAAAATAGTAAATGAAAAATAGAAATAATTAGAGTTATCAAATACCCTCATTCTTATCCGTTTGCTAGTTCCGAGCAAAAAACTTCCTATAGGGATTAGAAAAATTTTAAATGCTAGAAAAGAAAATTGAACCTAAGGAGTAAAATGCGAAGTCTTATGCCTATGCTTGTAGCTATTTTGGTAGAAAAACTTACTCAACAAACAAATTAGGTTTTTATTTTTCTTAAAATATGTTTCCACTATTATTTTTACTTTTAAAATGAAAATCTTGTAAATCTTAAAATTATATTTAGGGAGAATGTAGCGTGTGTACTAAGATAACATTGCACGAACGAAGATCGAGATACCCTCCAAAGAAATCATTCAATGCCGATGGCCATAGGCTTGCCCTTTCACACTCTCGCCACGACACTAGTTCAACTTATAAACATAAATCAATAGGACTTAATTAGGTTGAAACGTTGACTTAGGTTTTTGGTGAGGGTGGTCAAAGATAAAAGCGATGGCTAATCACACCAAAATCTAGAGAGAGCTTGCACACAAAAATTTGCAATGACTTTAAGAACGCAGCAAAATTCCTAATCCTTTTGTATTTTTCTTATTTTTTTTCAACTCACTCATCATGTTGAAAATTTTCTTCTACCTCTTCATTTTTTTCATAATAATTTTTTTATTTATCTTTATTTTGAGGAAGAAAGAAGAATAAATCAGCTTTTTTAATAAGAAAAGATCCACCAAAAATAAAAAGGCTCCTAATCACTCACAAATCTTATTTGCATATCAATGTTAAAGCTTGGTATTAGGTGTGCAATTAGTTTGCTTTTTAGGCTTTGGTAAAATTCTTGGTGTAGCTAAAATAAAAAGATAGGGAAATATGCTCAAAATGGCTTAACAAAGAAAAAATTTTAGGTACGGGGGCAAAGTATCAAACTGGCCAAAAGAAGTGCATAAATCATATTTATGCTAATGAGTTTAACTTATGCAAAGTCTTTAGAATAGCTAGAGGGCAAGTTCTAGACATTGAGAAAGAATACCTCTTTCTTGATCCGCGAAATATCGCTCTAGTAAACTTCTACTTACTCACCTAAATTATTTTAGATTTTACTGGTTTTTAAAATGAAAGTAAAATAAACATTTCCAAGCATTTAGAAAAATGAAAATCTAATTGTATGCTGAATATTTAGATCTACATAAAATTTTACTTACACATGCACTTAACTAGAAATACAGCATGACAACTAGTTTTACTCCAAAATTCAAAATTCAATTAAAACATCAAAATTCTCTAAACACTATATAAAAGTTAAATTACTAGGAATTTTGCATGTGAATAAATATAGAAATAACGACTTCTCTAATTAAAAATTAAACCTAATTTTTTTGTTACTTCTTAGACTTTTCGAGGTATACCCTGTAAAGGGCTCTCACCGTTACTAGGAGGTAAGATGCGGTGATATCCCAAACGTCTATTTTTAAAAAATTTAATTTTCGATTTTCTAATTTTTTCGTTTTTAAGTTTTGAAAAACAAAATACATAACAAAATATAATTTTTGAATTTTTTGATATATATATATATATATTTTAAGTTTTTATTTTTTGAAAAATATAAATTTTTTTGTATGTTTTGCTTGAGAAATATCCCTCCCCCTTACTGAAGCAATACATTGTCCCCAATGTATAAATGAAGATAAGAAAGAAAAGAAGACTTCCCTGAAGATGTCAAAGCAGCACCAAAAAGTACCTGTAAGACATTTGCAAAGCAAAACATAATATTTTATAGATTTGCAATAAAAATAAAAGATACATAGAAAGTGCAGAAAAGAAAAGATACAAGAACACTCGACCACTATAACTCCGAAGAAAAGAAAAGAAAGCTACTCCTGGTCGGGAGCATCCTCGGGCTATTGATAAAAAGTCCGCATGGCCGCTAACTCGTGGGTAATATGCTCCACGGAAGAAGCGTGACTCTGCTCCAGCACAACAAAGCGTCCATCAAAATGAGTAAAACAACCGTCAAAATGAGTCTGCCTCTGGTCTAGGCGAGTGTGAATTAACTCAAATTGATGATCCCAATAATTTAGAGGACCGGGCGCTGGGGTAGAGTGCTGCGGTGGTGGCAGAATCTAGGGAGAGTGATGAGTACCGCTTGGACTGACACCAAGATCAAGATCAAGATCAAGATCCCCGCCACCGACTGATGGGGGAATAGCCTCAAAATCACCATCACGTCGGTGTGATAGGCCGAGGGCCTAAAGGGTCGGGAAATGGAGGACCTGCAGCGTTTGCATGTAGGTCAGCCGCGTAAGGGTATCCCAAAGGCCAGTCTACTTGGCAAGGAAAGTAATGAAGTTATCGCCGTGCACCGCTCCCAACCTCATATTTTCAGCCTGGTGACGAAAGAAAATTTTGAGTAAATCTGCCTGAGACACCGCGCCATGGCTGTCGCCGCGACTGGTAAGAGTAAAGGTAAGGAGGTTGTGGAGAATGCGCAAGGCGGGGGAAATGAGGTGGCTCCCTTTCGATTTCTTTGGGGTGTAGGGTGCGGTGTAATTATTGATTTCTGACCAAAAGGTGAGGCGGTTGAAATCAGAAGGAAAATCAGTTTTGAGGTCGAGATAGGCGGGAGAATGGGAAAATGCCTCCGAGCAAAAGCCCATGGCAACATTGAGTTGGCGGATGGTGAGCTGATGCATCATCCCACCCAGGCAAAAGATGATGAAATCGTCTCTCGCCACCTAACGGAACTCAAAGGAAGTCAAGAGCTCAATGGTGAGCTCAAGGAAGGCTGGCTCCGAAATGGAGAAAATGGGAGTCCATCCTAGGGTGGATAGAAATTCCCAAACCAACTCCGTTGCTCCGAAGGTGGCGAGGATCGCCCAATCCAAGATCCGAAAAATGCCAAAGGGTTTGGCGCGCAATCGTTTGCTCTGGTCCTGCTGGGTGGAGTGTTCCAAAAGGAGCATGAATTTTGCCGAGGCGGTATCCGCGGGGTTCTCGGAGGAAGAAATTATTGAATGAGGCTGGTGGCGAGGCATGATGAGAAAAAAATGAAGAGGAGTTTTCGACCACAAGGAGAAGGGAATAGAGGGTTAGATGAGTGGAGGTGTGGAGTGAAGAGAAGGGGGTTAATTCCTGTTTATAGGAATTCATGGTTCGGTCACGCCCCCCTGACACGCCCGTGATAGGGGGCGTGTTAAGCACGAGCTAAAGAAATAAGGAATCTGAGGCACGCCGCCTCAGATTCACGTGTCACGTCCTAGAGTCACGCCCGTGACTCTGGGGCATGTAAGCGGTAAACTAGAGGGCTGCGCGGGAATCCGAGACACTTGCCTCAGATTCCACTATCACGCCCCAGGGTCATGCCCGTGACTCTGGGTCGTGTCAGCCAAATTTAACATGCTGTAGAAATCCGAGGCGTGACCTAGTCAATGCCTCGGATACCCGCAACACGGGCATGACATACCCATGAACTTTTTGGTCACGCCTATGTCATGTCTGAAAGACAGACGGGAAAAAGGTTCAGTAAAACCATCTGTGGGTTTCGCAAAATAGGCCAAACATGCCCATGATACGCCCGTGATAGGGGCGTGTATGAGAAAAAAAAGAATTTTTTTATTATGTTTGTTTTTGTATGTTTGTTTTTGTTGATATATATATATATATTTTTGATAATCAAATAAACTAGAATAAAACAAAAGTTACCGACTTGAAGAATCAAATAGACTTGACGTTCGACCCCGTCTGATCGTCATGCATCGATGTCCTTCAAACCTGCAAAAACTTAAATAGAAAATTAAAATAAAAAGGAAGGATAACCATGGGATGCCTCCCATGAGCATTTTGTTTATGGTCGTTGAGCTCGACCATAGTGATGCGCACTACGTTATGGGCTTTTTAGATAGATAAGCCGACACATGACAGGAAGTTTAGAACCAATCACTAGAGATAAATATTGTAAATGATCTGACCTGTGTTCAAGTTCTAAAGTTGTAGGTTACTCATACGAAGTTCTTAAGTGGTCACTACCTAATTCGAGAGTTTCTAAAATAGGTGCGCGTATGACCAAATGGTTATTACTAACTTCATGAGAAATTAAATTTAAACGTTCAAAATTGTCTTCATGAAAAATAGGCGAATAAAAATTTTCAAAAAATAAGACGGAGTCTTCTTCGGGAGAAGCCTCCATATAGTAACATGAGTCGTCATTTTAGAGAGAATTTTTCATAGACGAGTCAATAGTAAATGTAACTTTTTCATCTCCGACTCTAAGGAGAATTTTACCGTTACTAACGTCTATAACTGCACGTGAGGTGGCGAGAAAAGGGCGACTGAGAATGAGTGGTACCTCGGTGTCCTCTTCGATGTCAAAGATTATGAAATTTACCGGAAAGATAAATTTGTCAACATTGACAAGCACATCCTCAATAATCCCCATAGGGTGTTTGATAGAACGATCTTCTAATTGAATGCACATTCTTGTGGGTTTAGGCTCTCCTAGTCCGAATTTCTTCACTAAAGAATAATGCATTAAATTAATTGAGGCACCTAGATCGGCTAACACACGTGTTACTAATAAATCGCCAAATAAACAAGGAATAGAGAAACTACTCGGATCGGGTAATTTCTTAGGCAATTTATTAAGTAAAACTGCCGAACACTCCGCGTTCAATTGAACCGTAGAGATATCCTCAAGTTTCTTTTTATTTGATAAAAGATCCTTGAGGTACTTGGCATACTTGGACATTTGTGTTATCACTTCCAAAATTGGTAAATTTTTTTTAATTTGTTCAAACATATATAAAAATTCACCATGATGCTCATCCCCCCAATCTTTTTGCATTCTAGATGGATAGGGAAGAGGTGGTTGATAAGCTTTTGGTTTATTAAAATTATAAGGATTAAGCAGAGGAGAAGATGAAGAAATTATTACCTCTGTATCAACCAGAAATGGAGAAGAGGTTACCTCCTTCCCGCTTCGTAGAGTGATGGCTTTGGCTTACTCCTTTGGGTTGGTCTCCGTATTGCCCGATAGCGGTCCTTGTTGGCGATCAGAGAGACTTTTGGCAATTTGCCCAATTTAGTTCTCCAAATTACGAAGAGATCCGTTGAGATTCCAGATATTGGCATCATTTGCAAGCATATATTTGGTGAACAACTCCTTGAGATGGGGAGCTTTTGGAGGCTATGGTGAAAAATAACTGGGTGGAATTGTGTTTGGTGGGCGCGCTGCATTCCCTGGATTACTCCAAGAGAAGTTGGGGTGATTCCTTAAACCCGGATGATATGTACTACCATAATTATTACACGAATTAAAAGGTTGCCGAATCGGATTACCCATGTAATCCACATGTTCGACAATAGTGGAAGGTTCCCAATATTGGGGTTCACAAGTAGGTGTAGACGAGGAAGCAGACATCTCGTTCATTTGTTTTTGTAGTTTCTCAACCTGTAGAGATAAACTAGAAACCGTATCAATTTCGTACATCCCGACCGATTTAGATGGATGAGACCGGGGTGTACTCCACTGATACGTATTCAGGGCCATACCTTCTATAAGTTCTTGGGCGGCCGACGGTGTCTTATTGTTTAACGTTCCACCGACGGCGGCATCAATATGTTGTCTCGTTTGTTGATTGAGGCCATTATAGAAGGTTGGCACTTGCAACCAATCGGGGATTGCATGATGCGGACAACGGTGAAGCAATTTCTTAAATCGATCCCAAGTATCATATAACATTTCCCTATCAACTTGAGAGAAATATGTAATATCATTGCACAATTTGGCCATCTTAGCAGGCGAAAAATATTTCGTGAGAAATTTTTCCGTCATCTCGGGCCAAGTAGTGATGGATCCCCTTAGTAGTGAACCCAACCACTGCTTAGCCTTGGTGCACAAAGAAAATCGAAAAAGTCTTAGCCGAATGGCATCATCAGAAACCCCATTAATTTTAAAAGTATCGCATATTTCTAAAAAATTAGAAATATACGTATTTGGGTCCTCATCTTGAAGCCCATCAAATTGTACTAATTGTTGTACCATTTGAATGATGCTTGGCTTCAATTCAAAGTTATTGTTCGCAATAGCGGGTCGAACAATACTTGATTGTGCCTCATCAAAATTAGGTTGAGCATAATAGGACATTGTCCGTTCTTCGACCATATTTGGATTTTGGTTACCGAAAATAGAAGAAAAATGAGAAGAAGGGGAAGTGGAAGAAGAAGAAGAAGAAGACAAAGTGTTACCTACAGATTCCTCAGCCAAATCTGTAGAATTGAGTTCACGGAGTCTTAGGCGTCGTCGTAAGCTTTGCTCGATCTCCAGATCCAAGTCAAATAGATTTGACGGATTCTCTCGGGTCATACACCAAAATAAAAAAAGTAAAAGCTTTAAGATTAAAAATTAATAAAATAAAATTTCCAGGACTTCCCAAGGGATACCCAATGACGGGTTCCCAAGGTACTAGGCAGTATTGCGAGATGAAAACCTGGCATGACCCTTTCACAAGAAAATTTAATTATAAAAAATTAAAGTTAAAACTTTTTAAAGAGAACAAAATAAAATAAAAGAAAATGATAAAATTAATAGATTCTTGCTTTCAAAATATCAACAAAGAAAGTCCCCGGCAACAGCACCAAAAACTTGATACATATTTTCTCCACGCTAACACGTGTTTCCAATCGATGAGGCAAGTATACCTATCATTCAGAGTATAGAATCAAGTGTCATATATCGACTCGGTGCTTGTCGAGTACTTGTACTCACAAAATAGAGCTATTATCTTATCGGATGAGAAGCTTGTTTTTTGTTTAAAATGGAAACGGAAGTGTTTCACTAAGAAAGAAAAATTCAATGTTGGGGAAGCTAGCACTTGATCTAGAATCCCCTTGGATTAAAATAAACCTTCTTGAAAATTAAAGAAATGCGTGTTCTTAAATTTACTCACTCGACCGTGGAGGTTCCTAAAGTACAAAAGCGTCTCTCTTGAGCTCATACTTTTGACTAACCTTAGGTTGATCGATTAAGACCTCTTGGCTAGTCAAAACCCCTAAGCTTGCTTTAGGCGGTGAACTCCACTATTGGATTTGACTCCAATCCGGAGGATTTATGTCGTCCTCTCTCGAGAAGTGCATACAACTCCTTTTATCCTTGAGTGATCTCCTCATATCCACAACCTCTCGATCATTTAGGATACGGATCTTAGATCGAAGAATATATCCGCGAAATATGAATTCGACAATATATAATTCAAAGATAAATCGTTAGTGAGCAAGATTAAGAACAAGACATTTTTGATAAAAATGAAAAGTTTATTTTCTTCCAAGGTTCATCATGATCAAGTACTAAATGAAAATTAGCTACTCATCATGATTAGGGAATTACAAGATAAGATAGGGAAAGACACGCTTGAAATAAAAACAACTAAAGTAAAAGCTTACACAATATAAATCTAGACTGGGAAATGGAAAATACAGTAATTAAAAGAAGCAAAATACAGGACTCCAACTCCCAAAATTCGACTCTAAGCATCTGAAGCTGTTTGGAATTTATAGGAAAAATTGCTAGTCGATCATGCCACTAGGTCTCGCCTGTGACCTAGGGCGTGTCAGGATCGGAACCGTCATCTTGAAACCCCGGGAACGTTGGAGTAGAAACTGCCAAAATCTATTAAATGACGGGTCACACCCCTAGGTTATAACCGTGACCTAGGGCGTGTAATATCTGTTTCTAGAAAATGGCGGGAAGCTGAAAATGGCGGGAAGCTGAAAACGGCGGGAATAAAATTCTGTTAATGAAGGCGTCATGCCCCCTGGTCACGCCCGTGACTAGGGCGTGTCAAGTTGGAAACGGTAATATGGCAACAACGGCAGGAACGACTGAGTTATTGGCTAGAAAATGCTCCGGATATACCCTGGTTCACGCTCGTAACTTGGGCGTGTCATTTTAATCCAACGTGGCAGGGTTCCGAAAGTTCTTCCAACGGCTGGCACGCCCTATGCAAGGATGACATGGGCATGTCACGGGTGACATGGGCATATCACGGGCGATAAGGGCGAGTACGTGGCAGATCAACGTTCTTCGATCGACGATGCTGGTTCTTGGTGTCACACCTAAGGGACACACCCAAGGATGGCGTGGCACAGGGCTTGTCACGGGCGTGTCAAGGCTCTTCGTTTGTAGGTCGATGATTTGCGTCAATGTTATTAGTTCCTTGGTGTCATGCCCCTAGACACGCCCAAGGAGGGCGTGTCACGGGGCGTGTCTGGGCCGAGAAGGAAAAAATTTCAGTTCTGCTCCAAATAATTTACAGAATAGCCCTGCAATATTGAAAATAATTTTGTTAGAACAAATAAATATAAAATAAAAAAAAGTAGTTGATTATAAACTTTAGATTATTAAATTGACATATAATATCTAACTATTAACAGAAAATAGTAAATGAAAATAGAAATAATTAGAGTTATCACCCATATGTTGGTGGGTTCCGGCCAATCCTTAATGACATGGACCTTCTTAGGATCAACATGTATGCCCTCCAAAATAACAATATATCCAAGGAACTCCACAGATGGAACATTGAACGATCATTTTTTTAAGATTAACAAATAATTGTTCCTTTCACAATGTGGTAAGTATTATCCTCAAGTGAGGCTCATGATCGTTCGGATAGGCGCTAAATACTAAGATATCATCAAAATATATAACTACGAATTTTCCTAAGAAAGGATTTAACACTAGAGTGATCAACCTCGAAAAAGTACTCGGGCTATTAGTGAGGCCTTCCCCGAGCACCAACCACTCATAAAGTCCGTCTTTTGACTTGAAAGCCGTCTTCCACTCATCTCCCTCCCTAATACTAATTTGATGGTTGCCACTCTTAAGATCTAGTTTATAAAAAGTCGTGGCCCCGACTGTAATGCCCCCGATTTTTCTGATGATATTATTTGATTTGGTATCGTCATATTTATGACGTTAAGGTGTTACTTTTAAGATCATGTTGAAGGCGCTGCACTGTTAGTGCATTTTCACGTCCGTTGTGTCTATTTGACCTAATTTTTGGATTTTGATTTGATTGAATATTTTCCTTGATTGAAAGGATGAAGATTTGAGGTTTTAGACTTGTCCAGTTTTATTGCGATCAGAGAATTTTGGAGTCTCGGCGCGTGTTTGATGTTTTGGAATATTTATGCTTATAGTAAGCATTCGATGTTGGTGTCTCAAGAATTGTGTGTTGGATTCTAGGGTTTGTCTATACTGCTAAATTCATAGAGTCGACATTTTATCCTAGAATGAAAGACAATATGAATTCTCGCATTTGACTTGCTAATTATCGAGAAGCCCTTGCTAGTTCTCGAGAATCTTTTTAGTACTCGAAAAGTCCTGACCTGCTGATTCTCGAGAAGCCCCTGCTAGTTCTCAAGAAGCCCCTGCTAATTCTCAAGAAGCCCTTGCTAGTTCTCGAGTAATCCCTTATTAGCTCTCGGGAAATCTTTCCTTAGCTCTCGAGAAGTACATTTATAGTTCTCGAGAAGAACTTTACTGTTGTTCTTGGGAAGTGAAACCTTGTTCTCAAGAGGTCCTTTTAGTTCTCGAGAAGTCTTAGTTAGTTCCTGAGAACTCTCCTTCCTCTGTACTTGAGAAGTATCTTCTAGTACTCTAGATTTTCCCTGTTCTCGAGAAGGCCTCGTCTTTTTCTCGAGAAATTTTTGGTCGTTCTCGAGAAATCCTTACCTTCTTCTCGAGAAGCCCGGTTCAGCCAATCCCAGTTCGTTTTCTTAAGTACAGTTATTCTAATATTACATTTAGTGTATATATACCTACTTCTTCCTTCTTCATTTAGACTGAATTCCTGTTCATCTCCCAAACCAGAGCAGCGTGAGCGAGAGAGAGAAAGTTTTTCCGTGATTCTTCCAGTGGCCGCCGACGGTGCTCCGGTGCTCTAAATCTTGAATCAATTATAGATCCTGAAAGCTCTCAGCGAGAGCTTCGTCATTGTGGTAAAATCTTCCCCAATTCTTCAGTTTTTCTCGTTAGGGTTTTTGGACCTAACCACTTATTTTGGCTTTTCTTGTTAGATTTTGACTTCCCTCGTCTTGTTTAGCCCCGATCTACGACAAGGAGCGATTTGGAGAGTTTTTCCAGCAAAACCAAGGCAAGTGGTAGTTTTATTCCCCTCTTCCCATCTTTCTCCTGATCTGCTGAGATTTCTAATTTCTTTTATCATTATCCATAATAACTTACTGATTATAGTGCTGTCTTAATGCCTTGTTTAAATCCACTTGCATTATCATGTTCTTGATTTTGCTAATCTAACCTTATAAAGAAGTATATGTCTTGATGATGTGATTGAATCTTGCTCTTTTAGTCATCCCGTAGCTATTATGTGAGACGTGTTAGAGTTTTTCTAGGATTGTAAATCTTTCCTAAAGGTTGATCAACTGTTTCATAAATTTAGAAATGTCTAGTCGAATCCGATGTGCCAAGTCTTGAGATTTATATTATGGTTTTCCTTTGTTATGGGTGTTAGTGGACGAAACCACTGCTACAAGGTTTGTTCCATTTATTAGTACCTTGTGGAATTATACCGGGTGTTTGGGCATCTGCAGTGAATGGTGGAGTGTATGAGTCTCCCCCACAGTTAGAAAGATATTATATCTGTGAGGGTGTGTCTGGATGCGCGACCACCTCGCCTGTGTTTTCGGGTAGAGTTGACCACATATGGCTAATAAAGTTTTGAGAATTATTTCTTATGATTTAATCATGCTTTCCACCTTTTTAGCCTTGTGCATTTGGTGTGATTTTTTTTACGTGACGATTTACGTAAGTGCTTTTTTTTTTCTTCTGATTTTGGTACTTTACCTTGTACTTTTCTTCAACACTTTTGGTCTTGGGTTGGTACCCCTTTTGGCCTTTATTTACTTTTGGCTTACTTTTCTTCCACCACTTGTACCTTCTTGCTGAGGTGTTCTGTATTTAAAATGCCACAGATTTAGAGCTTTAACAGGTAGTGAAGCTGGTATTTGAATTCCTGGGCAGTAGTGTTGGATGTGGTTTTCACCTCGCCGTTGCGAGGTAGTTTGTTATTTTAGTTTGCTTTTACTAGTTCATACATACTTTTGTTTTATGTGGGTTCATGTCAGATTGTTGACGCCCATATGATAGTTGGTTTTGGATACTTTGCTAGCTGCTAGTTGTTCTCTTCGTGATGAATTGTATTACTTGCTCTCTGGGATGTTTTATGCTAGGAACGCATATTAGGTATTTTCAAGTATAAACCTATAATAATTATTTCATGCATTGTATGTTTTAAAATTCTAACTCATTATATTTAGCGACCGTAAAAGCAATTTTTACTACTATTATAAACCTAGAGTCTTGTATACCATGAGTAATTCCCTGGGGATTTTTACACTATGGTAGGATGTTTAATCTCATAAAAGAATTATTTTTCGCAGCGTATAACTATTTTCCCCATGGACTAGATGAGCCACTAAGCCAAGGGATACAGCTACTGCTTATCTTAAATTGGATTTTTCTCTATAAAACTTAAAAATATTTCTTTATGTGTCAAGTAGGAGTTTTGCCTGAGAGTTTGCAGTTATCCCCTACTGACGTGGCATCATGACGCGCATTTCCCTTAATCTGATATATCTTTAAAGGCAGTGAAAATGCGGGTTGTGACTGTTGGTATCAGAGGGAGGTTGGTTTGACAAGTTGGTCGAATTAAACAATATGTTGTAAATTTGTTTTCCTTCATTCATTTGCATACACACACCGATGTGTCATTAGTACGTCTTAGCCGAAGCATAATTACTACACTCATAGCATGATAAGAAGTATATAGAGCATATTATGTAGTATGGGATGCATATTATGTGTTTGTATATTGATCCACCATAGGTGGCAACATGTGACGGTTATGTATTATGTGATGCATAACCACCATCACATGGGTGCCCATTAACACATTTTCTTTTCTCATTGCATGTGATGTTATATAGTATGTGATGCATAAAATTTCATGTGTACGCTGCTCATAACCTGCATTAAGGCCTTTTTAGGATGCATAACAATGCATACATAACATATCACCGCATAAGCACGCATGCTAAGTTATGGTTTACATGATGACACATGTACACACATGATTTAAAATAAGAATAAAGAATCCATGCATTCATATCATAGGCACATAAGTTAATAGGATGAGAGGATATCATCCTTAGTAGGACATAGTATCATTATAAAGTCCTAGAGCAAGTTGTAGCATAAGCAAGTGTCTTTTAAGTATGGTATGAAATAAGTTGTGTGGTCTAGTTGTAAGCTAGGATTTTGATGAGTTATTTGTTTTCCCTTTTAGAAATGCCGCCAAAGTGTCCTGCGATGAGGTCGACTCCCTAGTCAGAGGGTGAGTCGTCAGGTGCGCAGAGCGATGCATTGATCGAGAGTCTACGCTAGAGCAATGAGGCTCTGTTGAGACAATTAGTTGCGATGCAATCACAAATTCAGTCTTTGTTGTCTGTCGCTCCCGCGCAGCAACCCTTAGTGCAAGATTCTACCATGGGTCAAGTCGTAACTGGTACCCCTGCTCCACTGTTGCCCCCCAGTGATGCTACCACAAGAGATGAATTTTATTTCGCACTTCCATCGATTAGGATCTCCCACTTACGATGGGAGAGACAAATTCATGGTTTTGGATGATTGGATCTTCGCTATAGAGGAGATGTTCTTATATTTGGGGATTGCAGAAGCCCAGAAGGTAATGATTGTAGCCTACCAGCTAAAAGGCATGACAAAGAGCTGTTGGATTCAGGAAAAGGAGAGCCTAAATGAAGGATGCTTATGGGAATCTTTTAAGAAGATGCTGCTGAAAAAGTTTCTACCCTCGGTCGAGCAGGACCGTCTGATGAATAACTTCCTACATTTGAAGCAGAGACAACTCACGGTGAGCAATTATGAGATTGAGTTTAGTAAGTTGAGCAGATTTGCTCCTGAATTGGTAGCTTTAGAGGAGGGGAGAGTAAAACGTTTCCTAGGAGGACTAAGAAGCGATGTCCAACAGTGGGCATGCGCTTATAGAGCTGAAAGTTATGTTGAGGTAGTGGAAGCCACTCTGAAAGTTGAGGCGATGGAAAATGCCAAGAATCGAGGTGCTGCGGATAGAAAAGAGAAGAGGAAAGGTGATGAGGATGGAAGCTCTAGGGCATCTGGCCCTTCTTCGAAGAGGAAAAGTGGAGAAATATGTAGCTTCTGTGGTCGATCCGGCCACCCTTACGAATGGTGTTTCAAAAGGACTGCCACTATGAAGAAGCAGCAGTGCTCGCCATCCAAGGCACACCCAAGGGAGATCTGGTATGCACATTTTGTACAAAGAAGGGACATGACGTGAGTCGTTGCTGGCCGAAGGATAAGGCTTGCTTCCAATGCAGGCAGAAGGGGCTCCTGAAGTCTTCATGCCCCCAAGCTCAGTCCCCACTACAGCCTGCCCCGCTCTGAGCTCTGCTGCCGCCACCAAACTAGGACAGGGGGAAGGTAAAGGTGAATGTGGTGTCTAGGGAGGAAGCTCAGACCTCTACCCAAGTGATATTAGGTTAGATTCTAGTTTAACTTTTACTCTCCATTGTTTGTCCTAGTTTTTATTCGTTTAGTTATGTATGTTGTGGTTTTAGGGGAGTTTAAGGCGAATAATAGATGGGCGCACGTTCTTTTCAATTCGGGTACCACCCATTCCTTTGTGGCGCTAAGTTTCGTAGACAAACACCATTTGAGCATGGATCAATTAGGAGATTCCTTTAACGTTAAGCTTCCCTCTAGAGATCTGGTGATATCAAGTCAAGGAGTTCAGAGATGCCCTATTTGTCTAGGTGATTTCCTAGCCTTTGCGGATCTGATAGTGTTGGATCTGGCGGTTTTTGACGTGATTTTGGGCATGAACTGGTTGTCTAAGTATGATGCGGTCATCTAGTGCAAGGCAAAGCGATTGGACTTCAAGATGGACAACCTATGAGTGTCTATGTATTTCAGGACAAGGGTTCCCTCTTTATTTCTACGGTATGTGCCTGTCGAGCTCTAGATTCTAGTTGTGAGGCGTATCTTGTGTCTATTTTTGCTTTGGAAACAACTTTTGGTACACCACTTTTTGAGGATATCTCGGTGGTGCGAGTATTTCCAGATGTCTTTCCTGATAGTCTTCCAGGACTTCCTCTTGATAGAGAGGTGGAGTTTGTGATAGACCTCGAGCCAGGTACTCGCCCTATTGCTAAGGCACTGTATCGTATGGCTCCGCATTAGTTTTAAGAGTTGCACGCTCAGCTAGATGAGTTGTTATAGTGTGGTTTTATTAGGCCGAGTTCTTCTCCGTGGGGTGCCCCTATTTTGTTCGTAAAGAAGAAAGATGGTTCCATGAGGCTTTGCATAGATTATCAAGAGTTAAATAAGTTTACCATCAAGAACAGATATCCGTTGCCTCAGATTGATGATCTATTTGATCAGTTGTGGGGATGCGTCGTGTTCTCAAAGATTGACCTTCGATTGGGCTACCACTAGTTGAGGATCCTTGAGGCTGATATTCCACGGACAACTATTCCTTCCCGACACGGTCATTTTGAGTTCTTGGTGATGTCCTTTTGTTTGTCTAATGCCCCCTCTGCCTTTATGGACTTAATGAATAAAGTGTTCAAAGATTTCTTGGACTGTTTTGTGATTATGTTCATAGATGACGTCCTCATGTATTCTTATAGTGTTGAGAAGCATGCTCAACACTTGTGCTTAGTTTTGTCAACCTTGAGGGAGCACAAGCTCTATGCCAAGTTGAGCAAGTGCGAATTCTGGTTAACCCAGGTGTCCTTTTGATACACCGATTTCGCAACGGCGGAGAGAGAGGGTTAGAGAGAAGAGAAGAGAAAGTGGATGTGGTGGTTGAGAATATTCTCCGATTCTATATCCGATAAAGGCAAGCGTACCTTATCGGTTATAGTATAGGATACTAAAGATTAGTATCAAGGTCGTATTTCCCTGGGGCGTAATGACTACTTCTACTCAAAGGAGATTGCTATTATTTTATCAATTGGAATTTCTATTAATTACTAAACTAAAAACTGAAATTAAATTACTAAGCTAAAAGAAAAGAGAACTAATTACTTGCAGGATAAAAAGATTTATAGCTAATAATAAAGAGGCGCACTCGAATCTAGAATCACCTCGGCTAAAGACGATTAAGAAAATGCGATAAAAATCTAAACTTAATAGGATAAAGGTCCTTGACCGTGGAGGTTCCTAAAGCTTGAACACTCTTCTCTCGAAGTCGTGCCCAACTGAGTTTAAGAAGGTCCGACCGACTCTCGTCTAAATCGGAGGCCTAAAGCTCGCTTTACGCGGTGAACCCCTCTATTGGATTTTACTCCAATCCGGGAGATTTGGATGTCTGCCTCTCTCGAGGGGTGCGTACAACTCCCTTTACTCTTGAATGCTCACTTCATTCTATCGGCCTCTCGGCTAGCCCAGAACGAAAGCAAAGGCGGAGAGTATATATCGAAAATATACCTCCAACCCGTGATTAATCAAGAATAATTCAAGGCCCTAACCTAAAAAGAAAAGATTAATTAAAGCGTCATAACTTAATCGCTCTAACCTCGGATCATCAAGATCGAGTACAAGGAGGATTAGTTAATCATAATAGAGTGGAGGAGGGGGGATGAGTAGTAAAGCATAAAAAGAACACTAGTAATAGGAAGAGCACTTATATTAATTAAAAGGAGCAAGTTACACTAATGAAATTGAAATTACAAGTGCATGAATTAAAGCCCTATTCTAGCCCTATATTAAGCAAGTAAAAGAAATGCAAGAGCTAAAAGCAAAACACTAAGCTAGGTTAAGAAAGTAATTACAAAATAAGAGAGAGAGAGGGAGAGAGAGAAAGAGAGAGGGCATAAAAAATGAAGAACTAAGGGGCAGCACCTCCCCCTCTCTCCAAAAGCTTGCTGAAATGGAAGGGGGGGTCTGGTATTTATAGACTTTTCCCACGGGTTGGTCACGCCCTTTGACACGCCCTAGGGGGGGCGTGTCAGGGGGCGTGACAAGTACGGATTTGACCTCGGGAGCTGAATTCTGGCGGGAATGATGATTATTTCGGTACGATGGTGGTCACGCCCTAGGTCACGCCCGTGACAGGGGGGCGTGACAGGCGTGTCAGGTCAAAATAAATGGTTGCTGGGCCATCAGACGTCGAAATTGGGGCAGTCACGCCCCAGGTCACGCCCGTGACATGGGGCGTGACAGTACTGTTGCGTGCAGCTGTGTACAAAGTATTAAAGGAGGCGCAGACTTCGGGCAGAGGGCGACACGCCCCATGTCACGCCCGGTGACACGCCCGGGGAGGGCGTGTCGGTGGGGCGTGACAGGGGATTTTTTCCTGGAAATTGTCTGAAACCTGCAAAAACAGAAAATAAATATTATTTATAATATTTACATAAAAAGAAGCAAAAAATAACATAAAGAAAGAGATTTAAAACGAAAATAACATATTTTTACCCTAATAAATTAGGCTAAAATATGCATCATCACCTTTCTAGGCTATGTTATGAGAAAGGACGGTATCTACGTAGACCCAACCAAGATTTCTACAATGATGGAATGGAGGAGACCTTCTACTCCTAAAGATATTAGGAGCTTCTTAGGTCTAGCCAGCTATTATAGAAGGTTCATGGAAGGGTTCTCTGTGCTGTCTGCTCCTCTAACAAGAATTACACAGAAGAACACCACGCTCATTTGGAGCGATAAGTGTGAAGAAGCCTTCCAAGAGTTGATGAAGAGATTGTGTACTTCTCTAGTTTTAACTTTACCTACTGAAGGAGTCGAGTACGCTGTGTATGTGGATGCATCACACATTAGAATTCATTTTGTTTTGATGCAAGAAGGAAAGGTGATCGCGTACGGATCAAGGCAATTAAAGATTCATGAAAGAAACTATCCTACGCATGATTTTGAGTTTGCTGCTGTTATTTATGCACTGAAGTTTGGAGACATTTACTGTATGGCGCGCTGTGCAAGATCAACATAGACCATTAGAGTTTGAAGTATGTCTTCACTCAAAAGGAGCTAAATCTTTGCCAGCATAGGTGGTTAGAGTATGTGGTTGATTATGAAGTGGAGATTCTTTTTCATCCAGGAAAGGCTAACGTAGTAGCTGATGCTTTGAGTAGGAAGACCGCCAAAATCTTCAATCTATCAGTGAAGTCCCTAGTGGAGGAATTCTTGTTGATGGACATTGAAGTTTGGAGTAGTACTGTGCCTACTAGTCTTGAAGCAGAAAAGCCCTCTTGGATTTTACTTACCAAAGTGCACCAGAAGGATGGCCCTGATTTGTTGCATCTCTGGAATAGAACTGAGAAGGGGGAGCTACTTAATTTTTCTTTAGACGAGTTAGATACTCTGAAATATCAGGGTAGATTTTTTATCCCCTCTTTTGGTGACATTCAGGTTAAGATTTGCAATGAATCTCATGGTTCTAGTATTGCCTACCATACTGGTTCCACCAAAATGTTTAAAGATTTGAAGCAAATTGTTTGGTGGTCGGGAATGAAGAATGATATTACAAAGTTTGTGTTGGAATATTATACTTGTTAGTGTGTTAAGGCTGACCACAGAAGGCATAGTGGAAAACTGACACTGCTTGATATTCCAAGTTGGAAGTGGGAGAGTATTTCGATGGATTTCATCACCGGTTTACCAAAATCTCCCCATGGGCACGATTCTGTTTGGTTGATAGTTGATAGATTGACTATGTGTGCTCACTTTGTGCCCTTTAAGATTGGGTATTCTATGAAGAAGATAGTTGAGTTATATCTCGATAAGGTCATCAAATTACATGGAGTGCTGGTTAGCATTGTATCAGATCGAGAATCCAGGTTTACGTCTCATTTTTGTAAGAGTTTACAAGAGTGGTTGGGTACCTATTTAAGGTATTCCAACTCTTATCATCCGCAGACAAATGGTCAGATAGAAATGGTAAATCAGATCGTGGAAGATATGATCAGGTGTTACATATTGGATCACGGTGGTGCTTGGGATGAATGCCTCAGACTCATGAAATTTGCATACAATAATAGTTATCAAGAGAGTCTGCAGATGCCCCCGTTTGAGGCCTTGTACGGAAGGCGTTGTAGGACTCCTTTATTTTGGGTAGAAGTTGGTGAGAGACCGCTGCTTGGTCCGGAAGCCCTTGAAGAGATGAATTTGTTGTGACTGATATTCGAGATAAGCTCAGTGTAGCTCAGAAGAATTTTAAAAAGTATGCCAATCAGCGGAGGGTTTGTTTGGAGTTCGCCATTGGGAACTTGGTTTTCCTGAAAGTCATTCTGATGTCAGGAGTTAATAGGTTTGGAAGAAACACAAGTTAGACCCCCCGGTATGTGGGACCTTTTCAAATTCTTGAGTGCATAAGAGTGTCAGCTTATAAACGAGATTTTCCTGCTACCTTCCCTGGTATCCATGATGTGTTCCATGTGAGCTAGTTGCGGAAGTGTTTTCGTAGTGATCGTCAAGTCCTTGACTCGATGCCCCAGATTCAGCCCAACCTATTGTATGTGGAAGAGCCTGTCCATGTTTTGGAATCTCTAGATCGAGTGTTGCGGAGGAAGACCATTCCTATGGTCAAGATTCTTTGGAGAAATCAAGACGTCGACAGCGCGACGTGGGAATTGGAGTCAGCAATGAGAGAATCTCATCCGCATCTCTTCTCTTAGTTTCTAGTATGTTCCCGTGCTTGTGGTGGTGTTTGATTTTTCTAGTTTTGGTTTGATTATTGAGTTGTATTATGTTTCAGGATGAAACTTCTTTTTAGGAGGAGTGACTGTAACGCCCCCGATTTTCTGATAATAATATTTGTTTAGGTATCATCATATTTATGACGTCAGGGCGTTACTTTTTAATGTGATATTGACGGCGCTGCACCGTTAGTGCGTTTTTGCGTCCGTTGGGTCTATTTGACCAGATTTTGGGATTTTGATTGGATTGAATGCTTTCCTTGATTGAAAGGATAAAACTTTGAGGTTTTGGACTTCTCCAGTTTTATTGTGATCCGAGCATTTTGGAGTCTCAACGTGTGTTTAAAATTTTTTAATATTTATGCTTATAGTAAGCATTCGATGTTGGTGTCTCAAGAATGGTGCGTTGGATTCTAGGGTTTGTCTATGCTGCTAAATTCGTAGAGTCAACATTTTATCCCAGAATGAAAGACAATCTGAATTCTCACATTTGACTTGCTGATTCTCGAGAAGCCCTTGCTAGTTCTCGAGAAGCTTTTTAGTACTCGAGAATTCCTGACCTGCTGATTCTCGAGAAGCCCCTTGCAGTTCTCGAGAAGCCCCTTCTGATTCTCAAGAAGCCCTTGCTAGTTCTCGAGTAATACCTTCCTAGCTCTCGAGAAATTATTCCTTAGCTCTCGAGAAGTCCATTTGTAGTTCTCGAGAAGAACTTTACTGTTGTTTTCGGGTAGTGCAGCCTTGTTCTCGAGAGGTCCTTTCAGTTCTCTCGAAGTCTTAGTTAGTTCCTGAGAACTCTCCTTCCTCTATACTCGAGAAGTCTTTTCTAGTACTTGAGATCTGCCCTGTTCTCGAGAAGGCCTCGTCTTGTTCTCGAGAAATGTCTGGTTGTTCTCGAGAAATCCTTACCTTCTTCTCGAGAAGCCCAGTTCAGCCAATCCCGGTTCATTTTCTTAAGTACAGTTATTATAATATTACACTTAGTATATATATACGTACTTCTTCTTCCTCCTTAATTTAGAACGAATTCCTGTTCATCTCCCGAACTAGAGCGGCGTGAGCGAGAGAGAATGTTTTTTCGTGATTCTTCCGGTGGCCGCCGATGGTGCTCTGGTGCTCGAAATCTTGAACTGATAATAGATCCTGAAAGCTCTCAGCGAGAGCTTCGTCATCGTGATTAAATCTGCCCCATTTCTTGAGTTTTTCTTGTAAGGGTTTTCGTCCCTAACCTCTTCTTTTGGCTATTCTTGTTAGATTTCGACTTCCCACGTCTTCTTTAGTCCCGATCTACGAAAAGGAGCGATTTGGAGAGTTTTTTCGGCAAAACCAAGGCAAGTGGTGGTTTTACTCCCCTCTTCCCATATTTCTCCCGATCTGCTGAGATTTCTAATTTCTTTTATCGTTATCCTTATTAACTTGTTGATTATAGTGTTGTCTTAATCCCTTTTTTAAATCCGCTTGTATTATCATGTTCTTGATTTTGCTAATCTAACCTTGTAAAGTTGTATATGTCTTGATGATGTGATTGAATCTTGCTCTTTTAGTCATCCCTTAACTATTATGTGAAACGTGTTAGAGTTTATCTAGGATTGTAAATCTTTCCTAAAGGTTGATCAACCGTCTCTTAAATCTAGTAATGTCTAGTAGAATCCGATGTGCTAAGTCTTGAGATTTATATTATTGTATTCCTTTGTTGCGGGTGTTAGTGGACGAAACCACCGTCGCAAGGTTTGTTCCCTTTATTATTACCTTGTGGAATTCTACCGAGTGTTTGGGCATCTGCGGTGAATGGTGGAGTGAATGAGTGTCCCCCGCAGTTAGATGGATATTATATCTCTGAGGGTAAGTCCGAATGAGCGACCACGTTGCCTGTGTTTTCGGGTAGAGTTGACCATATGTGGCTAATAAAGTTTTGAGAATTCTTTCTTATGATTTAATCATGCTTTCCACCTTTTTAGCCTTGTGCATCTGGTGTGATTTAATGTACGTGATGATTCACGTAAGTGCTCTTTTCTGATTTTTGTACATTACTTCAACACTTTTTGTCTTGAGTTGGTACCCCTTTTGACCTTTGTTTACTTTTGACTTACGTTTCTGCCACGGCTTGTACCTTCTTGCTGAGGTGTTTTGTATTTGGAATGCCTCAGGTTCGGAGCTTTAGTAGGTAGTGGAGCTGGTATTGGAATTTCTGGGCAGCAGTGTTGGATGTGGTTTTCACCTTGCCGTTACGAGGTATTTTGCTGTTTTAGTTTGCTTTACTACTATTATAAACCTAGAGTCTTGTATACCATTAGTTGTTCCCTGGGAATGTTTACACTTAGGTAGGATGTTTAATCTCATAAAAGAAGTATTTTCCGCAGCGTATAACTATTTTCCCCGTGAACTAGATGAGCCACTAATCCGAGGGATATGGCTATTGCTTAACTTAAACTGGATTTTTCTCTATATAACTTAAAAATCTTTCTTTATGTGTCAAGTAGGAGTTTTGCCTGAGCGTCCGTAGTTATCCCCTACTAACGTGGCATCATGACACGCATTTTCCCTTACTCTGATATATCTTTAAAGGAAGTGAAAATGCGGGTTGTGATACCGACTAACATGTCCAATAAGTCATCCAAATGAGGGATGAGAAACTTGTATTTGATAGTTATTTTATTAATGACCCTATAATCCACACACATCCTCCAAGAATTATCTTCTTTGGGACCAATAATGTTGGCACTGCACAAGGACCCTTACTATGACGGATGAACCCCTTAGCAAATCCGAAATTAATTTTTTCAATTCAAGGTGTGCGGAGGGGTTAAGTCGATAATGAAGAATGTTAGGAAAAGTGGAACCTGGAACGAAATTAATCTCGTATTGAATTTCGCGCAAGGCGGGTAACTCGGACGGTAAATCATCTGGGTAGACATCCTTAAATTTATCTAAAAGTGTCTTCAATGCTAGTGGTAAGTTCTCAAAAGGGGATGTGTCTTCCTTGACTTGTAAACATATTAACGCATATATGACACCGTCCATAAAGGTATCACACTCAAACTCCTTACCTATCAAGCTTAATGTTTTCTTCTCTACAAGCACAATCGTGTCTTTAGAAGAGACAGACGGATCTTTCGGAGGAGTTGGTTTAAGGATAATGGTCTTGTCATTAAATTTGAACTATACATATTGGATCCCCCGAAATGAGTAACATCATGGTGATAAAGAAATGGGCATCCTAGTAAGACATGATAGGAATCCATGGGGATGAGGTCACACCAAACCTTTTCAGAGTAAGCCTTGATGGTATGGGGAACCAAACAACGCTTCAAAACCAGAAGGGATGTCTTATTTACCCAAGAAACCTTATAGGGGTTAGGGTGCGGATCAGTGGTTAATAACATTAGGGACACCACATTTTTAGAAATCACATTCATACAACTTCTACTATCAATGATCAACTTACACCACTTCTCTCCACTCTTAAAATTTAACGAAAAATATTTTTCCTATTCCAATCATCTGACGCACATGGAGTTGCCAAAATAAACCTCATTACCATCATATTAGCATCATCCTCTATATCACTCGACACTCCTTCCGACTCTGATTCTTCTCCTGCCTCATACATAAGCTCGACAGACTCAGACGAGGAATCTAAAAGGGCTAGGGGCTTGGGCTTGGTAGGACACTCACTAGCGTAATGGCCTTGAATTCCACAAGAAAAATAAATAGCATTCATCTTGCTGACCCTTCATACAGGAACTCCCTCACTCATTGGGTTTCTCATATTCCTAACCGTAATGAGAATATAGTTCGAGTCAGTGGACTGGAACTTACCCTTATCCTTATAGGTGGAGGAGGGGGGTGGTCCTAAGATGGACTTTCCCTTCTGAAATGAGCGAGTCTTAGACTTGAGAACATTGTGCTTATCAATATCTAAGGCGTAATTGAAAGTTGTGTTTAGGTCGATGTGACCATATCGCAGAAGTTTACCCTGAATGTTGGGGTTTAACCCCTTACGAAACCAAGAGAGGGTGATCTCTAACATCTCCCTAACATCACACCTGATCATTATGTCCTTGAGAAGGCTCATGTACTCAGAAACCGACCTATTCCATTGTTTAAGGGTAGCTAAATCATCAAACATCTGCGTTCGATTGTATATAGGGACGTATATGTCAGCATGGACTTCATGTTTGCCCAACCAATGGGTGGAAAGCCGTTCACGTCACCAAGACGACGTTCCTCAATCATCCAGAAAACCTTAGCTCTACCTAACAATTTCATTTTCACCACTCGCACCTTATCAATGTTAGTCAGCTTGTGACACTCATAGTAGAACTCTATCTCCATAACCTACTCTAGGAAGGCTTGGAGATCTCCCAATCCATCATACGATGGGTGTTTAACTCGGATCACCCTAGTAATATCAAACTCAAATGGTGCCTGGTTATTTTGGACCGGTGCACGCGGGACACGATCGTGATTATTATTATTCCCTTCCTCTCGTTAGTTGGCGGCATGATTACGGGGAACTGATTGATTGAATATCAATTCGTGAAGCATCTCCCTAATCTCCATAAACTGATCAGTGAACTCCTGGCGGAGTTCATCAATCGCTTCGGGAACGTGACCCACATCCCACTCGTCCCCCATATGGGAGGAAGACGGGGAATACTTCGTGCCTAATCTAGTGCGCATGCAAATAACAGTGATTTTGACCCAATAACATTATAATAGATGGATTTGTTCCCGCTTAACAACTAGGGTAATATAAATAATTTTTTTGATCTTCTTGATGAAAATAATAAGGAGATTATTAAAAAATTTTTTTATTATTTTTTTGCAGAAAAATAAAAATATTAGGCAGCTATTTGCATACAAAAAGTTAAAATTTTGTTTTATTTTTTTTGGACAACGAATTGTGCAAGTGCGTGTCGGCATTCTAAGAAAAGGGGGAGGGTGACAATTCGGAAATTAACTCGAACCTCCCTCTGATACCAAATTGATGTTGGCTCACACATTGACACCGAAAAATTACGGACAAGCACGAATTTCTCTCTATGTCCCAATCCTACATTTGCACAAAACTTTCAACGCAACACACACATTAATCCATTTTATCAATCAAATGCTAACGTACGGGTTGCCATACTGTTTGAGATCGAATATAGGCTAAAAACCAATATTATCTCAGGCTAAAAGGACCCACCCGGTCTGATTGAGCGAATGTTGTACCAAAAGAGATCCATCAAAATTTACGATTCGGAAAAAGGTAGATCTCTCCCGACAAAAAGAAAATGAGGTTCGCCAATCCTCTCAAACTTAAATAAAGTTAAGATGAACAACAAACTGACCGGAGAAAACCACGATAAATCCAACGTTATCAAGAGATCATACTAAAGCAATTTTACCACAAGAAAATCTAGAGTGAACACATAAAAAGGTATAGTTTTTTGTTACCACAATTAGAATAGATGATTCTTATTTTCTAAATTAGTTTGCTCTTCAACGGTTCCGCCGGAGTCATGCCGAATGGAGAGAAACTCATCCACCTTCTTTGCCTCACGTCGGAGTTGATTCCATGAGACGCTTCTTTGATCCTTGGCCGAAATCCACAAGAGGGAAAGAGGTTGGCCGAACTCTTCATGTGAGGAAGAAGGAGGTCGGTGGCTTGCTCTAGGCGTGAGAGGAGGGGTGGTGTTTGGGCGACGTCTTGGAGAGAGGTGAGAGATGAGATGAGCGATGACTTGGAGAAAGGGAAAGAGGGAGGCCGAAATTAGCAAGTAGGAGGAGGAGGAAAATTCTCAATATAATTTAGGTTTTCAATTTTCTCATCAATCTTATTATTCCTCAACATGAGATCCCCTTTTATAGGCTTACAACACAATCTTGCTACATGTAGCCCAAATAGAAAATAAAACAAAATACATAAGTTGGAAACAACATAAAATGAAATTGAAACTAAAAATAACATAGAAATTCAAATAAATTTTAATAAGCCGTCTTGCGCCGAGGGAGGAGATTGTAGCATCGCTCCACAAGGTCACCACGGTGCCGCAAGTCTTTAGTTAGAGACGTAGAAGGATCTTTCGCAAGCATGCCGTCATCATCTTCAACATGTTGGGGGTGAGGCGAGGACATAATGATAAGTCTTTATGACTAACGGTCGGTTGTGACCGTATCATTTTAGAAGCTCGAGGAGCTGAAGTACCAGTACGACCAGTAGGATGAGGTGGCAGGACATGAGGAGCAGATACCATGTACTACTACCGCAGCTCAGTGTCAGGTGATGACGAGTGTTTCAGTTATTGCTTTCGCTTAGTGTTTGTGTGAGAGGGAGACTTAAAACTATTTGGCATGTACCGGGTATAAGCCCTTCTCTCATTTTTGTACTCATTGTGGACTATTGTACTTTTCATCTATATCTATTATGATGTTTCTACCTTGACTTGTGGACTTTCTAGTTATTTTATAACTGCTCGATGTACTTCTATTCTCCTATAGGTAAATGATCGTACAAGCCTGCAGGATATATGTATTGTGGTGTCGACTAGCCCGTGTATGCTAGTGTCATCGAAAGGCGGCGGTTCATGGCATAAGACCGGGTAACCTCCTGAGTAGGGGGGGGGGGGTGGGTATTACAAGAACAACTTCTCCAAGCTCTGCAACTTTTTCGAGAGGAAGAAGATGCAGTTCAGCTGTATCCAAAAGTTAATTTCTTCTCAATGATCTGATTCCTTTTCTATCCCGCCGTCCAATGGCTCTTTGAGCCTTAGGCCCACTTGGATTTGGTAGCTGCAACCTTGCTTTTGCATTAAATGCAGTATAACAGGCATGCGATGCCATTTATCGTGTACTGTAGACTTCCCGCAACATTTTGAATTTCTGCTGACGTCAGCACCTGTAGACTTAGTCAAATACAGACAATTAATCATAGGCGTTGAGTGAGGCATGTTACTCAATGCCAAAATACTTAGCCTACTTTTCTGCAACAGCAGGCGTTGAGTGAGTTGAGAATACTCAACAAATATAAACTTTAGCTATCTAACTGATTAGGCGTTGAGTGAACCTTCATCACTCAATGCATTTAGACTTAGTCGCTTTTCTTCTGTATGAAGGCGTTGAGTGATGCATATGCACTCAACGCTTTCTGCCTTAGCTCACAATCTTGATGAGGTGTTGAGTGAACCTCCTTCACTCAATTCTTCTGTACTTAGTTGAATTTTTATTGAGCTGGTGTTGAGAAAAATTCCTTCACTCAACGCTTCTTGACAAAGACAGAATCCTGCTCTGATTCTCAGATGCTTTGACTGCTTGAGCTTGACTCAACGCTTTTGGCTCTAGGCGCTGAGTGAACTGCCTTCACTCAATGCTTTTGGACTTAACCAAAATTATGCCTTGGAAATAGTTAGGCTTTGACTGTCTATACTTTACTCAATGCTTCTTGTCATCTTCCATTGAGTTAACTTCCTTCACTCAACGCCTGTGTACTTAGATAGATTTCTATCTAGCCAATATCCTTCCTTGTATCCACCTGTCATTGTTACTTAGACAACCTATCATTGTTACTTAGACAACCTGTCTAATTAGTGTAACAAGTGACCACCTGCATACATAGAACTTAAATCATGTATTCGATACAAACATATGTATACCATTGTCCTGTAGGCCTTCTTCAAATCTAGGACATTGGGAATAATAGACCCAACAGTCCTTCTCTCAATGGTTCTATAATCCATTCTCTTAATAAAATGCAGAGGTACCTCAGGTGCCTCACTTATCTCCTAGGCATTGGAGAGATAGAGTGAGACAATCCTCCCTATGTTGTGGGAAGTCAAACATCCTTTCAGCTTCCTTAGGATGAGTTGACTCTAGTTAGTTCTCTTGGTAAGGATTATAACAGCCATGAACTTGAACATCTCCTTAGAGATTCTATCACGTGACCAAGGCTTGTATAAAAGATCCCTGCCTATGATGTCATCTAAAGATTTTCCAGGTTGGTTCATGTTGTTCTTTTTGAGGGACCCATACTCTTCTGCAGAGTAGTTTAACCAATCTAGGTCAACTGCATGATTTTATTCTATGATTTCCTCTTCCTCTTCTACTTTTGAGAGAGTAGGAAGTTCTAGCAGGAAGCTTATGCTTCTTGAAGTGACTCGAAGATGGTTATTCAAAACTGTGGTATTGATGTTCAATCATAAAGTACCGATTTCTTCATTCTTAAAGAATTCCTATACTATAGTGTGCACTATTCTTATAGGTTCAGAGAGGGTTACGACTAATCCTGCTGCGCTTAGAAGAAATATGACATTTTGGATTTGTTCAGAGCAGTTCTTGAATCTGCCTCACATAACTTCACTTCCCATGTTAATATTTTATAACGAGGTTTCCTTGGGAGCCATTGACGATGCAAAAGGTTTGGAGGACAGAACACTTTGGTGTAAAATGGGAGTAAGAGCGTGAAAACCTTGGTGCCAATGTTTGGGGTTTTACGCTATTTAGCCTAATGTTTTCGTTTATTTCTAATTTTTTTATTTATAAAAGGAAGTCCAAGGGGTGCTTACCTTTATTAAGAAGTATTCTTTAGAATATATTTTAATGAAGTGTGTGGATATCCTTCCCGATAGAGGGTTAATTCCTTCTTTGTGTCTGTAATGCCCCAAGTTTCCTAAAGCAAGAAATGGCTTTTGAGAGATACCACCCGATGGTAGGGTTAACAGTGGCGGTAGCAATGTTGTTTTATTTGGAATACCTCTCGGTGAGGTACATCGTGGTAGTAACGATACCATGTGGTGGTAGAGTCAGGCATCGAGAGCATCGAGAGTGTCGTATTCTACTGTGCTACGGTAGGTTGTTATCGCGTGGCGGTAGAAGAGCAATTATGACGCGGACACGTGTTAGCATGTGTTTGAAGGTTTTGAACCGTGGCTTGTCGGACAAGCTAACACGTCATCTACCGTGCGGTGGTAGGTTGTTATCGCGCGTCGGTAGTGGGGATGTAACAGCGTGGCATCGTGTCAGCCTGTGATTGGAAATTTTAGGCAGTGGCCGCGAGAATCAAGCCAATGTTTAAGGGTACTGCGCGGCGGTAGCTCGGTTTAAAGCCTAGGAAGTCGTATTTTCACTTCATTTCTTTTGAGGCATTGTTCTAAGAGACTGTAGCGGGGAGGAGGAGAGTCAGACGAAGGAGATCTCGCCGTAGTTTGGTTTTTAGAACTCTAATCCGCGAGACGATTTCAGATATGCGGAGGAAAAGCCGTAGCGGTTGTTTCCATCTGGCTAGAATCTCTCCCATGGCATCACAATGAACTTAAAGGGTAACGATCCTCTTCCTTGGACCTGTAAAGTCCTTTGTTTTGTCATGTGAGAGTAAACGCTCCACGAACACGTGGAAGTAGTTCTACCGATGGGTAGATCGATTCTATCCCCGTTGGCTTTGCATTTAGAATCCGGAATCGAAGTAGGGTATAGACATGCTGTGTGAAGCCCATCCAGACAGGTTGGTCTGTATTTGTGTTGATTGTTTTGTATGACAGAGAAGACTCTGTGGTTAGCGTGTAAATTTCGTAGTCGTGGGGTGTGTATGTTACTACAGAGAGAGTACTAGAGAAGGACTCCAAGAAAACACTTGTTTGAAGGGGAAGAATCAATAGTATGTCCCCTACCGCGCGTTGGTAGCTCTACCGCCGACGATATCTCCCAGTGAGCTTTGGTTTTGTGAGGTATATCCCGTGGATACTTGGAGGACATTATTTGTGAGGCCTGTCTCATGGATACCAAGGGGCCATTGTTTGTGTGGCCTGTCTCGTCGAGCCCTAGGGGCCATTGTTTGTGAGGCATGTATCTTAGAGACTTAGGGGCCATTACGTGGAGCTGAGAGCCTGAGGCATCCAGCTTAGGTATCTGTGAGTGTTGCCCTAAGATCATAACATAGTTATGAATCATACGGATGGGAAGGGGGATGATGAACCGCATTGTGGCCTGTTGCGCCCTACAATTTGAGCACTAAGAAAGAGTTGAACTGTACCCAACCCTATGCCGATCGGCTTGGACTGATTCAAAGTGTGTATCTATGGGAACATCATGAATTTGGAGTAGCCATAGGGGAATTATCTTGGCTTCGGCCCAGAAAGACTTGAATGCTCAAACATTGCTGACCGTCATAGAGAATATAGGTGTGAACCTTTGAGGTCATGTGTACCGAGAATGTGCCCTAAGAGCACGGGGCATTGGACGATTGTGCCAATGTCTGTGGCAAATGGTGCTTAAGTTGTACGTTCTGATTGCCAATGTATAAATATGCTAATTTCCGCGGGGAAGGGTCACCGTAACCCCGAGTGAGGGGTGTGGTCATTAAAGTTTTGTTAGCTAATGCTGACCATTGTCTTGTTTGCCATCCTTTGGGTGGAATGTTTTCGTGCAGGTGCAATTGAGCCGAGCGAGAAATAGCAGGCTAAAGCCCTGGTTGCTAAGTCGGCCCTTAAAGGCTAAAGAAAAGTTGCCCATCTTTATTAATCATTTCATGTGTGGCCGGTTTGCGTGCCAAAGTATGTATGAAATTAATATTTGAAAAAACTTAGTAAGGCATAAGGCCAGAATAATTTGTGAATTTGGTTTATCATTCCCGTTTTGCGATCGTGGACATTCATATGGTTGGGTTCTAATCATAATATTAATTTACTTACGCTAGAATGCACTCTAAGTTAGGATGTGCTTCTATGAATTATGGTTTCAATATGTAACTCCACTAATAGTCCGTAGAATATGGCGTGGGGCCTCAGTCAGAGCTTCTATTATATCCAATGAGATGGATGAGGGTGTTACAATTTGGTATCAGATTCTTGTGTCGGTCTTTCTTATTTGAATTTGTGGGCGAATTCTTTTAAGGTGTGGTGAGCATATGTATGTGTGTTACCGTTATAACATGAAAAAACCTATGAATGCCCACATAGGAATGAAAATACACATGTTTGAGGAACCTGCGTGTTCATATAATTGCTTTTTGGCAATATGTTTGGTCACCTAATTGAGTGTTTTATGATTATAGGTTACTAGGAGTGGTGCAGAGTAGTCCCAATGTCAGCACTCCATAGAGAGTAGTGTACCTAATGACGTGCTTACGACCCCTCCTTCTGCCAAACTATACACTTGGTAGCTGAAGTGGTGTTTGCCATGATTAATGCTTAGCCTGGGAGGCAAGTGCAACCCCCTGCTCCTGAATTGGGTTAAGTACCGCTTGGCGTAGCCGAACCTATAGTGGTGGATCAGGTTGTAACGTCCCAATTCGCGCTAGGCCCCTTGATTGCGTATTTATGTCTAGGGGGCTGTGGTGAGCCCAATGGGGGTGTGGGTGAATAGGTGCGAACGTATGGGAAATGAGGAAAACAAGGCAAAACGGTGATTTTGGCCGACACGGGTATGGACACGGCCGTGTCCATACCCGTGTGCCTCATGCCAAGCTTATACCAGTCAGAGAGGTACACGGGTATTGGGACACGGGCGTGTCCCTACCCGTGTGCTAAGGACACGGGTCGAGACACGGCCGTGTCTCTACCCGTGTACCGCAACCCCGACATGGCAGAAAGATGTTCTGGGATGAACACGGCCCTAAACACGGCAGGCGACACGGCCGTGTCACCTGAACACGGGTAGGAACACGGCCGTGTGCCTACCCGTGTCTGCGGTGTATAAAAAGGAAAAAGTTGTGAAACCCTAGCATTTCATCCCCTTTCTTCAGCCCCAAAATTTCTGAGGGAGTTCTCTTGGCTGGAGGAGGAAGAGGCTTGCCGGAGCCATCCTTGGAGGAAGATTGCCGGGCCATCCTTGGCGGAAACGAGATGCCGCTACGAAGGAGTGCGAGGCTCATGGCCGGCCATGGTGGTACCGCTGGACTTGAGGTGAGCTTCCTCCCCTCTCCCTTGGTGCTAGATCTATAGTTATTTTAGGAGAGACATCGACTCCATAGAGTCTTGATGGAGAGGAGGAGAGTCCTTAGGATAAGCCATGCCTAGGTTTTCTAGGCTTAGTCTCCCTCAACCTTCTCATCATTCAAAGTGGAGATGAGAGGGGTTTTCGTTGAGGGTTTGGCTTTGAAAGGAGAAATAAGGTTGGGTGTGAATTCTGGAGGAGTTTATGCGAGGTCGTTGTGTAAGATCCTGTTCCTCAAATCCGAGGCAACCCGGATCTTATGCCCAGAACCGCCGCCTTACGGTGAAACTAACGCACGAGTCAGTCGTCACCGTAAGACGCCGATTCTGCCGGCTAGTACGATCATAACCTGTTCGGCCAATATGAGAGTAATTACAAAATAAATCAGAGTAAAAGCAGAAGCAAGTCCACAGCCACATCACATATATATATCAAATGAAATAAAAGCCAGTCCATAATGAGTACAGAAGTGAAAGTAAATAGGGCTTATGCCCAGTACATCATAATCTCTCTCTCACTCATACACAGCAGTGGAATCTATCATCTCGAATCATCGCACCTGAACATGTGCTCCAGTAGTAGTGGCCGGTATCTGCTCCTCAAGCCCTGCCTCCTCGACGTGCTGGATTACCTCTTCGAGCTCCTAAAATAGTAAGGTCAACGACCATTAGTCAAACAGAGTAAGTCGTATCCTCGACACCTCCTCCTGCAACTCCTGGGCACCGTGCGGGAGGACGAAGCGGAGGACAACAAGGGGTAGCAAAAGAGAGCAGGTGACAGGAATCTGACAGGGTATATAATCAAGAAAATGATGAAATGTAACCTCCACTTATGCGGGTACGCATAAGCAAGGGATCTTTTGCAAGGCTCCCATTGTATAGAATGTCCCATACCATTTATACAATGGGGTGTCAGAGTCACAAGCATATATATAAAGGAAAAATAACCTTAACCTATAAACATGCCCACTCAGGCTTATAGGCTAAGGGTTCGTATAGCAGGTCCTAATGTATAAGCGTCCCATACCACTTATACATTAGGTGTCTTAGGTTGTTATGCAGATTAATGTTATGCAACTATATGGTGGGTATGATATGAACATGCAGTGCAACACACACACACGACTCCGTGATCACAGACCTTTAGTTCCCACTTTTCGAGAGCTAGCATCACTCTCAGGTACTACCATTGTGGCTACGGCAGCAGCAGAGCGGGCGTCTCCGCCTTCTAGGTGGGTATACACACTACCAGGCCTAGACCTCTCTTGTACGCCTCTATACACCGACAGTGCACTCTAGAGTCTCTGCGTACCACTTTGCTGACTACCTGTCAGTCTTGTTGGGTCGGGTGCGCGTTATTAGGAAAAGTCCTCCAGACTCCAGTATAAACATCCTACTGGTCCTTCTAACCCTCGCACCCGCCTGGTCCACCATACTGCCGTCGGTGTGACGACCGGCCAGTACCGCATGGCCCGCCACTAGTATATGCACATGCAAGTATTATATATTGAGCCTCCAGCTCAAAGGACTATCCTGTCTCAAATCTCTCTAACCCGCCACGGGTGAGTATATGCTACAAACCCTCCAACCCTGGCCGGGTGAGTGTATATAAGCCAATTTCTTTCCTCCAACTCTGCACGGGTGAGCAAGTAGTCAAAAGACTCCAAGTCCCTCCAACCCGGCACGAGTGAGCACATGTCCAGTTCACTTAACCTATTAGACTACTCTTATCTACAGATTATCATACTTAGAGTCTTAAGGTTAATCCCAGGGCTGCCCAAGGTATTCCCGGTGAAGGGCTCTCAGGGGCACTAGGAGCTGCGATGGGCTGAATCCCAAAGCTCCCTTTCTCAAGGATATTTACTTTAGTTGTTTCTTACCCCGGACCTCTTTTTCTCTCTCCTGTTACATAGAGTGACCTAGTGATTTAAGGTATAGATTAAGGAGTGACGGTCTTCCGTCAACCCTACCTAGGCATGACTAATGTTGCACTTTTACTCTCGTCTCTATAATGCATCTGCCACCCAGGGTTATACTTCCGAACTTAGACTCTAACTCAGTTGTTGATTCATCCCCTGGCGGCCTATAGTCCAGCCTACTTTTACTATGCGCACCCCATGACCTAACACCACCCTGAAATCGAACTTCTAAATTCCTGGTCCAACTGACTCCAAACATTTATCCTATGGTGGTATGGACTACTAAAATGAATATGTGGATTTTATGAATTTTCTACGTTATTGAGGCCCTTAATTAAATCTTATAAATTATTTACTAGGTCATTTTACCCATGAAGAGTCCTCAATTAAAATCCTCTGACCTAGGGGAATTTTCCTGAGATGCAAATGATTAAAATAACACTGTCTACAAGGTTTCATAATTTCCCTTTTTATTTTTATTTTCTTCCCATAATTAATGTAGATTTTATCTGTCTACCATTTCCCAAATGAAGTACGAGATTTGTGTTTACTAAAATTCCAGAAAATTCACTGAGCAATTGTATTATTATTTTATGAATGATGGCAAAATTTCATTCCTTCCTGAACGATGATGGCTTAACAAAATTCATTTCTAAATAATTACCAAAATGCCATTTTCCTATCCAAATAATTTTCAGTGTGTACAAAAATTCTGAAATAAATATGCCACACTAATATTGTTATTGTACACCTATAGGGATATTTTTTTTACAATTTTCCCACATGTAGTTACCATCATTTCTCATATAAATACAAAAGGGGTAAAACAGTAATTTCAAGATTTTTGCCCTAATAATTTCCAAACAGAGGTCTAAAATTTTCCAAAGTCAAATAAGACACCATAAATTAACTTGGCTGAATTTGAGAATTTTCTATAAACAAAATCAAATTTTTCCATTTATCTTCCCAAAACTCCTATATTTTGTAAAATTCCATTAAATGGTATTTCTGATTTCATAAGTCCAAAAAAATAATTCTAGGGGTGAATAATGCCCTAATGTATCACTGGAATTTATTGCATGGTTTTTGGGTGCCTCAGCTAGGTTAAATACACAAAATACAAATTATTGCTAATTGCACACCAAGGCCTAAATTAGCCTACACAAACACATGGAATAACCCTTCATGCAGGGGTCCAATTGCCTTGAAATTTCTACCAGACACCAATAATGTCCCCAAGGACATACCACCAAAATTTGGGGTCATTTGGGTGCCTAAAATTACAATTATGCCCTTAATTTAATTTTTGATATTTTGATAAAAACTATAGAAAAAGTTCTTCCAAAAATTCCAAATTTTTGGCAGGGCATAGGCATGCCCTAAATACACCCATGACCAAAATTTCAGGTCATGGTGATGCTTGGTTTGTCTTGGGCATCAAATTTGGTTTCTGCCCTAGTTTAGGGGCAGTCCTAGCAAAACAGCCCTACAGGGCAGCCTACTGGTCCAAAAGTCATGATTTCTGTGGCATTTCAAAGTTAACCTATCTACCTAACTTTTTCATTCAGGGTTCATCCTATGGTGGGGCCTCTAAGTGCCTCAAAATTAACATGCATGTTTGCTGTTAAAATGTGACAATAATTCATTTATACATAAAATTAATGATGCAGAATTAATATTAAAACTCCTGCACGAATCTTAAAGCAATCTAACGGCTACTGTATCTTCTTCTTCATGCAGGCATGCATGGCCAACCCGTGCAGGTGTTCCTTGCGGGGCCATTTCCGGCCATCGCCGGCGGCGGGACCTCCGGCCAAGACCTTCCCCGGCCTCACGGTGGTCGGGGCTAGGGCTGGCCGGCGACTGGGCGGCGGAGAGCGGCGGACGGCGGCGGCGCAACCAAACCGAAAACACCTAAAACCGCCATTTTTAAACCTATTTTTAAGCTTTTTTGATTCCTATGTCGAGCTCGTTTGAGCTCGACCTCTAACCTAGATGATCTAGGATACTAGTACAGTAAGAGGGGAGGGGATACGGACCCTTGGTGGTTGTGGTTGAGGGTGGCGGCGGCTTCCCCTTGCATGCACATTCCGGCGAGTTCCACGGCTTTCCATGGCTTCCTTCCTCTCTCTCTCTCTCTCTGGGTAGGGATGAAGTGGGAGTGAGGGTGTGAGGTCGGTTTGGGGCTGAGTTATGAGAGGGGGGGCGACATCACCAAGGCTTGGGCGATTTCACCAAGGAAGGGTGATTTCACCAATGTGGGGAGGGCTCGGGTTAGTGGATTTGGCCGTCTAGGTGGCTGGTGAGTGGGTCCCACTGGCCATGAAGGCTGATTAGAGCCTAGTGGGTCGGGTTGCCAAGTGTTGGGCCGGGTTGGGTGAGTGAATAGGGAGGGTTGACTCCACCAAGTTGTTTAGCTATGTTGGGCTTGGGTTGGGTTTGGGCTTGGCCCAAGGCTGCATGGTGGGGGTCCTACACCTCCTAATACCCATGCATGGTCAGCCAACCCATCATGGGTTGGTGGGATGAGCCCAAGTGGCCCAAAATAACTCCTAGGCACTTTCTCTCTCCTATTCTTCCTCTTTTCTCTCTCCTAGGTAATTTTCCAAATTTACTATTGAGAGGCCCTATTTTTCTCTCCCCTAGGGTTTATAGGGTCACTTTAGGCCCACATGATGAATTTGGGTTGATTTGGGTGGACCCAACCCAGTGAATTGGGCTAGGGCACCATTTTCACTATTTAGGTCAAAGGTGTTGACTTGACCCATCATGGTCAACTGGTTGACCCCATGGCCTACCTTGGGGGCCACTTAGATTGTATTTAGGGTTAGGGCATCATGGTGGGGTCATGGTGTGGCTAAGGTTCATGTTTAGGCTAGTTTGACCTAGTTTGACTTTGGCCCCATGGTGGGCCCCCACATGGCTACAACCCACTACCTAGGGTCAAATCTAGCTTCTAACCCTAACACCCACCCCATACCTAACCCAATCTAAGTTAAGGGGTCTAGAAGTAACATTGGGATGTTACAAATCCTATAAACAAAAGAAATAATTTCGTCCCCGAAATTTAAGTTTGGGTCTACGGGTTCCAGTTGCAGAAATTGTTAAGGAAATTTTGTAGAAAATAACATAAAAGTACCTGATGTAAATAGTTCTGGATGACGCTCCAGCATCAGATCCCTAGGTTCCCAGGTGTGCTCCTCCCGTCCATGGTTGGACCATAGCACCTTTACGAGTGGAACCTTCTTTTTCCTCAACGTTCGGACTGCTGAATCGTCGATCCGGATCGGCTCCAATCTGACTGACCGGTCAGGCTCTACCGGTCCAGCTACAGTAGGAACGTGCTGCTCAGGGCGAAGGAGAGCTCTTCGCAAAGAAGAGACATGGAACACATCGTGTAGGCTGCTCAGCTCCGGAGGTAGCTGCAGCCGATAAGCCAAGGGGCCCACACGCTCCAGAATCAGGTATGGTCCCATGTACCGGGGGCTGAGCTTCTTATGTCTCCGAATCCGAGAAATACCGTGTACCGGTCGGATCTTCAGGAAAACCCTGTCCCCAACTTGGAACTCCACTTTCCGGTGTCGAGCATCATAATATTTCGCCTGTCTGCTCTGAGCCTCCAGAAGCCGATCCCTGATCAAATGAATCTGAGCCTCCGTATCCTCTACAAAGTCTGACCCAAGGGCTCGAGTATCCACATCTTGCACCCAGGATAGCGGAGTCCGGCATTTTCTCCCATAAAGCGCCTCGTAAGGAGCCATCCCGATGCTGGCCTGGTGGCTGTTGTTGTATGAGAATTCGATCAACGGCAGTAGCCTCTCCCAAGGTTTCCCTGTATCCAAAATACATAACCTGAGCAGGTCCTCCATAGTGCGTATCGTCCGCTCCGTCTGACCGTCGATCTGCGGGTGGAAGGCAGTGCTAAAGGAAAGTCTGGATCCCAAGTAAGCGTGCACTGCCCTCCATTCCCTGGAGGTGAAGCGACCGTCCCTATCTGAAACAATAGACCTGGGTACTCCGTGATACCGGACGAACTGCTCTACAAACAACCTCACCAGTACAGCAACCGGGGCATCTTTTCTGACCGGGATAAACCGTGCTACCTTGGTCAACCTGTCCACAATGACCCAGATGGAGTCGTGCCCAGAATGAGAGCGGGGGAGTCCGTGAACAAAATCCATAGAGATATCCTCGAACTTCCACTCTGGGACTGGCAGTGGCTGTAATATACCGCCTGGGCTCTTGCATTCGGCCTTCACTCGCTGGCAAGTCTCGCAGTGTGTCACCAGATGTATGATCTCCCTCTTCATTCCTGGCCAGTACATGGTCCGTCGTAAATCAGGCCACATCTTGGTGATGCCGGGATGCACTGAATATCTGGAGTAGTGTGCCTCTCTGAGGATGTCATCCCGGATCTCGCCTCCTGCTGGAATGTACACTCGGCCACGGAATCGAAGAAGGTCGTCCTCCAGCGTATAATCCCCATGCTTGCCTCCTTTTAGAGCGTCAAAGATAGGCTCTAGATCAGTATCCAATCTCTGATGTGTAAGAATGCGTCTCTGTATATCATCATTGCTGACCAAAGAGTTCAGGTACTCTCGATAGAGCACTGGCTCGGCTTCCGAAACCATGGTAATCTGCATATCCTCCATCATGCGTAGCAGCTCCATAGACATCACCCGGGGCTCCGGTCTAGAAGTGCCGGCTCTCCTGCTCAAAGCATCTGCTACAGTATTCGCCTTTCCCGGGTGATAGTGCATCTTATAGTCGTAATCGCAGAGGAACTCAAGCCACCTCCTCTGTCGCAGGTTCAGAACCTTCTGCGTGTCGATGTATTTGAGATTCTTATGATCGGAGTATATATCACAATGAATCCCATAGAGGTAATGTCTCCATGTCTTGAGGGCAAAGACTACGGCCCCGAGCTCGAGGTCATGTACTGGGTAGTTATGCTCATGCTTCTTCAGCTGTCGCGAAGCATAAGCGATAACATGTCCATGTTGCATCAGGACTGCACCCATCCCCTGATAAGAGGCATCTGTATATATCTGGAATCCTTCGCTCCCAGAGGGAAGTGCAAGGATGGGGGATGAAGTGAGCCGGTCCTTGAGCTCTTGAAATGCTGACTCGCACCGCTCTGTCCAGTCAAATGCGGCATCCTTTTTCGTCAAGGACGTGAGGGGGAGGGCTATCCTCGAGAATCCCTCCACGAACTTGCGATAATAACCTGCTAGGCCCAAGAAGCTACGGATGTCCGACGCTGTCTTTGGTCGTGGCCAATCTCGCACTGCCGCAATCTTAGCCGGATCCACTGCTAATCCAGCTCCACTGATCGTGTGTCCAAGGAAAGCCACTTCCTGAAGCCAGAACTGGCACTTAGAGAACTTCGCATACATCTGGAATTCTCTTAACTTCTGCAATACCAGCGCTAGGTGCTTTGCGTGCTCCTCTCGAGACCGTGAGTAAATCAAAATATCATCAATAAAAACTATGACAAACCGATCTAGATAAGGCTCGAATACACGGTTCATGAGCGTCATGAATGCCGAGGGGGCATTCGTGAGCCCAAATGGCATCACCGTGAATTCATATAGGCCATAACGTGAGCTGAATGCGGTCTTCGGTATGTCTTCCTCCCGGATGCGTAACTGGTAATAGCCGGATCGTAAATCGAGCTTAGAGAACCAGAAGGCTCCCTGAAGTTGATCAAATAACTCGTCTATCCGGGGCAATGGGTAGGTGTTCCGAACCGTCAACCTATTCAATTCCCTGTAATCTATACACAGTCGGAGGGATCCATCCTTCTTCTTCACAAATAAAACCGGTGCTCCCCACGGCGATGAACTTGGCCGCACAAATCCTGACTCCACAAGTTCCTGTAGCTGAGTCCTGAACTCTGCCAATTCCCTAGGGGCCATTCTGTACGGTGCTCGGGACACTGGTCTTGCCCCTGGCACCAACTGGATCCTGAAGTCCAAGTCCCGTGATGGTGGTAGCCCAGGTAACTTCTCCGGAAAGACATCAGCTTAATCTCGTGCCACTGGAATATCAGCTATGGAACTCTCTACCACAGCCATCTCGAAACAAATGAGGTATACCTCTTCTCCCTATTCATAGGCCTTAACGGCCTGTACTGAAGATAAAGAGAGTCGGGGAATGGAACGGATACCTTCAATGATGACGTAGGAGTCTCCGTGTCTGAGTGTGATCCTCTTCGAGGGGCAATCTATCTGCGCGTAGTTCCAATGAAGCCAATTCATGCCTAGGATCAGATCATAATCCGGTAGGCTCAGAACTGTTGCCGGAGCTTCAAACGCTTTGCCTCCTACCTCGACATCCATATTGCAGCAGTCTGTGGTTCGAAGTTCCGTACCATCAGGGAGTCGCACTCTCTTTTCCAAACCGGAAAACTTCTCCACTCCTTCTAATCCTTCAATAAACGAGTCCGACACGAAGGAGTGTGACGCACCCGTGTCGAAGAGGGTGTGAGCGGGCTTGCCGCTAATCATCACTATGCCTGGGTTTGTTTGAGTTCAAAGAATAGTATTACTTTTAATGTCCAAGGTACTCTTAAAATTTAAAATTTATAAATCCAAAAAAAAAAAAAAAAAAAAAAAATTTTAAGTACCTGTAATCACCTCCTCTGGGTCCCTCTGCTCCGTGAGATCCAGCGCGTATACCTGCTCCCGGTCTCGGCCTCGGCCGTGATATCCTCGGCCTCGACCTCGTCCTCGTCCTCGTCCTCGTCCTCGGCCTTAGTGAACTGGAGGGGCCATTGGAGGTGGAGGAGGAGGAAGAGGGTGGACCTGAAGCGGGCACTGCGTCCTGATGTGCCCAGGTTGGCCGCAACCAAAGCAGGTGATCTGCCTCTGACCTCGATCATCCTGTCTCATCGGTCCGGGAATCTGCATAGGTGGGGGAGCCAAAGGTGGAGGAGGCCCCTGATCCTGCCTATAGTTGGGACGACGACGTCCCCCACCTCTCCTGTATCCAATCGTCTTGCCCCTCTGAGACGATCTGCTGCTCTCCCCAAACGACTGTCCATCCAACGATCTCTTCCCTCTGCCTTGCACCAACAGCTGGTCAGCCTCCAGCTTCTTTGCCATCTCGATGATCTGCGCCATGGTACCGTGGGCAATGAACAGCAAGGGCTGCCTCAAAGAGTCGCGGAGCCCGTGATAGAATCTCTTCGCGTATTTCTGGTCGTCCCAGTCATGGAAGCCTGCAAACCTCGCCAGATGGGAGAACTCTCTCTGATATTCAATAACTGATCGGCTCCCCTGCTGGAGGCTCAGAAACCTCGCCTCCAAGGCATCTCGGTCTGTGGAAGATACAAAATGCTCCAAGAAGACGTCGCTGAACTCCTCCCAAGATATGTCCATCAGCTCCCGGTCGGCGAATGTAGAGTCCCGCACCGACTTCCACCACCTCTTTGCATGAGCGTCTAGTGCTGAGGTGGCAAGGGGAACTGCCTGTCTGACGGGGCAGCTGATGCCAGCTAGCAGCTCCTGGATGGTCTCCAACCACTCCTCTGTCTTCACAGCATCTTCTGTCCCGCGATACAGTGGCGGAGACAGACTTTTAAACGCACTCAGCCAGTTCGACCCTGGGTTGGGTAGCTGTACCGGGGCTTGCTGATCTCTGAATGCGTCCAGGATCGCCGTCAGCGTTTGTCCCATTTCTGTCTGCATGAACGGAATGGCAGCCGGAGGGGGAGGAACCGTATCCTGTGGAGGCTGCATAAAGGTAAGGTAATGTCAAAATTGGCCTAACTCATTGTTTAATGGACTATTTTATGTGGCTTTTACACATGGGCACACCATTGCTTCCGCTGCATAGTTTGTCCGCAAACTAATGCCCGAGCGGGGTGTTCCAGTGTGGTGGACTGTATTCTCATATGATCGTGTGTTCAAGTGATACCAGTTTGTAAGATCCTGTTCCTCAAATCCGAGGCAACCCGGATCTTATGCCCAGAACCGCCGCCTTACGGTGACACTAACGCACGAGTCAGTCGTCACCGTAAGACGCCGATTCTGCCGGCTAGTACGATCATAACCTGTTCGGCCAATATGAGAGTAATTACAAAATAAATCAGAGTAAAAGCAGAAGCAAGTCCACAGCCACATCACATATATATATCAAATGAAATAAAAGCCAGTCCATAATGAGTACAGAAGTGAAAGTAAATAGGGCTTATGCCAGTACATCATAATCTCTCTCTCACTCATACACAGCAGCGGAATCTATCATCTCGAATCATCGCACCTGAACATGTGCTCCAGTAGTAGTGGCCGGTATCTGCTCCTCAAGCCCTGCCTCCTCGACGTGCTGGATTACCTCTTCGAGCTCCTAAAATAGTAAGGTCAACGACCATTAGTCAAACAGACTAAGTCGTATCCTCGGCACCTCCTCCTGCAACTCCTGGGCACCGTGCGGGAGGACGAAGCGGAGGACAACAAGGGGTAGTAAAAGAGAGCAGGTGACAGGAATCTGACAGGGTATATAATCAAGAAAATGATGAAATGTAACCTCCACTTATGCGGGTACGCATAAGCAAGGGATCTTTTGCAAGGCTCCCATTGTATAGAATGTCCCATACCATTTATACAATGGGGTGTCAGAGTCACAAGCATATATATAAAGGAAAAATAACCTTAACCTATAAACATGCCCACTCAGGCTTATAGGCTAAGGGTTCGTATAGCAGGTCCTAATGTATAAGCGTCCCATACCACTTATACATTAGGTGTCTTAGGTTGTTATGCAGATTAATGTTATGCAACTATATGGTGGGTATGATATGAACATGCAGTGCAACACACACACACGACTCCGTGATCACAGACCTTTAGTTCCCACTTTTCGAGAGCTAGCATCACTCTCAGGTACTACCGTTGTGGCTACGGCAGCAACGGAGCGGGCGTCTCCGCCTTCTAGGCGGGTATACACACTACCAGGCCTAGACCTCTCTTGTACGCCTCTATACACCGACAGTGCACTCTAGAGTCTCTGCGTACCACTTTGCTGACTACCTGTCAGTCTTGTTGGGTCGGGTGCGCGTTATTAGGAAAAGTCCTCCAGACTCCAGTATAAACATCCTACTGGTCCTTCTAACCCTCGCACCCGCCTGGTCCACCGTACTGCCGTCGGTGTGACGACCGGCCAGTACCGCATGGCCCGCCACTAGTATATGCACATGCAAGTATTATATATTGAGCCTCCAGCTCAAAGGACTATCCTGTCTCAAATCTCTCCAACCCGCCACGGGTGAGTATATGCTACAAACCCTCCAACCCTGGCCGGGTGAGTGTATATAAGCCAATTTCTTTCCTCCAACTCTGCACGGGTGAGCAAGTAGTCAAAAGACTCCAAGTCCCTCCAACCCGGCACGAGTGAGCACATGTCCAGTTCACTTAACCTATTAGACTACTCTTATCTACAGATTATCATACTTAGAGTCTTAAGGTTAATCCCAGGGCTGCCCAAGGTATTCCCGGTGAAGGGCTCTCAGGGGCACTAGGAGCTGCGATGGGCTGAATCCCAAAGCTCCCTTTCTCAAGGATATTTACTTTAGTTGTTTCTTACCCCGGACCTCTTTTTCTCTCTCCTGTTACATAGAGTGACCTAGTGATTTAAGGTATAGATTAAGGAGTGACGGTCTTCCGTCAACCCTACCTAGGCATGACTAATGTTGCACTTTTACTCTCGTCTCTATAATGCATCTGCCACCCAGGGTTATACTTCCGAACTTAGACTCTAACTCAGTTGTTGATTCATCCCCTGGCGGCCTATAGTCCAGCCTACTTTTACTATGCGCACCCCATGACCTAACACCACCCTGAAATCGAACTTCTAAATTCCTGGTCCAACTGACTCCAAACATTTATCCTAGGGTGGTATGGACTACTAAAATGAATATGTGGATTTTATGAATTTTCTACGTTATTGAGGCCCTTAATTAAATCTTATAAATTATTTACTAGGTCATTTTACCCATGAAGAGTCCTCAATTAAAATCCTCTGACCTAGGGGAATTTTCCTGAGATGCAAATGATTAAAATAACACTGTCTACAAGGTTTCATAATTTCCCTTTTTATTTTTATTTTCTTCCCATAATTAATGTAGATTTTATCTGTCTACCATTTCCCAAATGAAGTACGAGATTTGTGTTTACTAAAATTCCAGAAAATTCACTGAGCAATTGTATTATTATTTTATGAATGATGGCAAAATTTCATTCCTTCCTGAACGATGATGGCTTAACAAAATTCATTTCTAAATAATTACCAAAATGCCATTTTCCTATCCAAATAATTTTCAGTGTGTACAAAAATTCTGAAATAAATATGCCACACTAATATTGTTATTGTACACCTATAGGGATATTTTTTTTACAATTTTCCCACATGTAGTTACCATCATTTCTCATATAAATACAAAAGGGGTAAAACAGTAATTTCAAGATTTTTGCCCTAATAATTTCCAAACAGAGGTCTAAAATTTTCCAAAGTCAAATAAGACACCATAAATTAACTTGGCTGAATTTGAGAATTTTCTATAAACAAAATCAAATTTTTCCATTTATCTTCCCAAAACTCCTATATTTTGTAAAATTCCATTAAATGGTATTTCTGATTTCATAAGTCCAAAAAAATAATTCTAGGGGTGAATAATGCCCTAATGTATCACTGGAATTTATTGCATGGTTTTTGGGTGCCTCAGCTAGGTTAAATACACAAAATACAAATTATTGCTAATTGCACACCAAGGCCTAAATTAGCCTACACAAACACATGGAATAACCCTTCATGCAGGGGTCCAATTGCCTTGAAATTTCTACCAGACACCAATAATGTCCCCAAGGACATACCACCAAAATTTGGGGTCATTTGGGTGCCTAAAATTACAATTATGCCCTTAATTTAATTTTTGATATTTTGATAAAAACTATAGAAAAAGTTCTTCCAAAAATTCCAAATTTTTGGCAGGGCATAGGCATGCCCTAAATACACCCATGACCAAAATTTGAGGTCATGGTGATGCTTGGTTTGTCTTGGGCATCAAATTTGGTTTCTGCCCTAGTTTAGGGGCAGTCCTAGCAAAACAGCCCTACAGGGCAGCCTACTGGTCCAAAAGTCATGATTTCTGTGGCATTTCAAAGTTAACCTATCTACCTAACTTTTTCATTCAGGGTTCATCCTATGGTGGGGCCTCTATGTGCCTCAAAATTAACATGCATGTTTGCTGTTAAAATGTGACAATAATTCATTTATACATAAAATTAATGATGCAGAATTAATATTAAAACTCCTGCACGAATCTTAAAGCAATCTAACGGCTACTGTATCTTCTTCTTCATGCAGGCATGCATGGCCAACCCGTGCAGGTGTTCCTTGCGGGGCCATTTCCGGCCATCGCCGGCGGCGGGACCTCCGGCCAAGACCTTCCCCGGCCTCACGGTGGTCGGGGCTAGGGCTGGCCGGCGACTGGGCGGCGGAGAGCGGCGGACGGCGGCGGCGCAACCAAACCGAAAACACCTAAAACCGCCATTTTTAAACCTATTTTTAAGCTTTTTTGATTCCTATGTCGAGCTCGTTTGAGCTCGACCTCTAACCTAGATGATCTAGGATACTAGTACAGTAAGAGGGGAGGGGATACGGACCCTTGGTGGTTGTGGTTGAGGGTGGCGGCAGCTTCCCCTTGCATGCACATTCCGGCGAGTTCCACGGCTTTCCATGGCTTCCTTCCTCTCTCTCTCTCTCTCTCTGGGTAGGGATGAAGTGGGAGTGAGGGTGTGAGGTCGGTTTGGGGCTGAGTTATGAGAGGGGGGGCGACATCACCAAGGCTTGGGCGATTTCACCAAGGAAGGGTGATTTCACCAATGTGGGGAGGGCTCGGGTTAGTGGATTTGGCCGGCTAGGTGGCTGGTGAGTGGGTCCCACTGGCCATGAAGGCTGATTAGAGCCTAGTGGGTCGGGTTGCCAAGTGTTGGGCCGGGTTGGGTGAGTGAATAGGGAGGGTTGACTCCACCAAGTTGTTTAGCTATGTTGGGCTTGGGTTGGGTTTGGGCTTGGCCCAAGGCTGCATGGTGGGGGTCCTACACCTCCTAATACCCATGCATGGTCAGCCAACCCATCATGGGTTGGTGGGATGAGCCCAAGTGGCCCAAAATAACTCCTAGGCACTTTCTCTCTCCTATTCTTCCTCTTTTCTCTCTCCTAGGTAATTTTCCAAATTTACTATTGAGAGGCCCCATTTTTCTCTCCCCTAGGGTTTATAGGGTCACTTTAGGCCCACATGATGAATTTGGGTTGATTTGGGTGGACCCAACCCAGTGAATTGGGCTAGGGCACCATTTTCACTATTTAGGTCAAAGGTGTTGACTTGACCCATCATGGTCAACTGGTTGACCCCATGGCCTACCTTGGGGGCCACTTAGATTGTATTTAGGGTTAGGGCATCATGGTGGGGTCATGGTGTGGCTAAGGTTCATGTTTAGGCTAGTTTGACCTAGTTTGACTTTGGCCCCATGGTGGGCCCCCACATGGCTACAACCCACTACCTAGGGTCAAATCTAGCTTCTAACCCTAACACCCACCCCATACCTAACCCAATCTAAGTTAAGGGGTCTAGAAGTAACATTGGGATGTTACACGTTGCAAGGAGGAAGATGAACGGATGCCGTTCATCTCGCCTTAAGATGCGTGCAGAAATCTGATTTCTGCACGCGGCGACCTTCGTGGCCAATTTCAGAGGTGTTCTGGCCAAATCTGGGTGATCGACTCAACACAAAAGTCGTAGCCCTTGAAATTACCTTTCCAACGAGTGGTTGCACGTTTCCATGCGATACCCGTAGCCACGGAAAAGCTGGTTCGAGTCCGCTGCGTTCGGGAAAATTCCTGTACAGGAAACTGTTTCCTGTACGTATTCGAGTTGAATTTCTGGTATGTTGCGACCAGATCTGGGCGATCGACTCAACACGAAAGTCGTAGCCCTCGCGAATACCTTTCCAACGAGGGGTTGTGCATGGTGATCGGATTCCTGTAGCTCCGGGAATCCCAGTTTTAGTATTGGGCTATCCTATGTTAATGCACTTGTTAATTTATAATGTTAGCACTCTTGCAATGGTTGTGATTTGCTCATTTGTTATCTTGCTCCCATATATCTATAATGTTGTTGTTACTATAATTTAGCATGGTTACTCATTTGGTTGTGTATTAGGGAATAATCATGTAATGGTAGAGAAATGGATTGGATGGGAAGGCTAGATATTAAGAGTTGAGATTGGTAAAGAATATATTTATACAGTTTGGTGTTGAACATATCTATTATGCGTAGTGTTGAGGTGAATTCATTGAATAGGTGGGCGTGAATATGATGAACACTATGTGAAGAGTATTTTGTAACCGTAATCCGAGCCCAAGGGGTTTATTAACAACCGATGCTTAGAGTTGAAGCCTCCCTACGGGTAGCATCGAGTGAGTTGTTTTGGGGCATGCGGTGTGCGACGATTCATCGTGTCGCGATATTGAGATAATGACTGTGGCAGGTCTACGGGTTCGCCAGTCGTCACACCGATGGGAGCCAATGGGTAGACCTTGGGCGGTAGGGTTAGATACTTGGTGTCCATAACCCGAGATCTCCTCCGCGCCATGAGAACGGTTGGGCTTGCACCTCGTGCGTTTCCGAGGTTCCATCCGGTTCGAAATCCAAGGCCAGGTTGGGCTGTGTTCTTGGTGCACATTTACCCAAGACCCCTTCCGAGCCGTAGTACGCATGTGAGCTCCGCTGTTGTGTTTTTAGCGTTGAGGCGTACGGGGGCCTAGGATAGGTAGTGTGATACCACCTAGTAGTGGAGACGCCCGCTCCACTGTCGCCATCTGGCCACGACGGACGACGCCTGAGAGGTTAGCTACCTGCTCGAAAAGTGGGAACTTCAAGTCTGTGTCGACATAGTAACTTGCATGTGCGTGCGCATGATTCGGTCATAGCATAACATTCATATCATGTCGTTCATTACATACACAAGATCCTCATCGTATAAGTTTGTATGAGCACTCTTATACGATGAGTTACTTTACTGTTAAGCCGATCCTTAACTTATAAGTTTGTATGGGCACTTTTATAAGTTAAGTTACTATTCTGATTACTTATACCTGCTGTCATGTATATAGATGTTTGTAGAACTGCTAGTTGTGTTGCGTAGTTTGTACTCCACCATATTTATAGTCACCTGCTTGTTTACTTGCTTATATATATATACATATTGTACCTTTGTTCCTTTCTCCGCCCGGTGCCGAGGAGTCGCCGGGGGAGCGGATGTGAAGCCACTTAGTCTTATGACTAACGGTTGCTACGTCTTCCTTTTTAGGAGGAAACCCCGCAGGTAGAGCAGCAGCGGACTATGTAGCAGGACAGCCAGGCCCGGACGATAGGACCTGAGGTGGTGGTGCCATCGACACCGTCAGTGACAGTCCTGAGTGTTTTCATGTAGCCGTTTGGGAAAACATTTCTAGACTCTTGTTCTTTTGTACAAGCCTGTTGTGCTTATTATCTTCCGCTCTTTTGGACTTAAACTTAGCTGTGAATTGAACTGCTTTACTTATCTATTATGGTTGGGTTGGCATAGTTTATGTGATATGGATTGTAGCCGGCGGAATAGGCGTCTTATGGTAAAGGCTAACCCGTGTGTTAGTGCTACCGCAAGGCGGCTATTTCGGACATAAGACTCCCCTCGTGCCGTGTGTTGTATTCCGGGAGGGGGGGGGTCTTACAAATGGTATCAGACTTAGCCGATCTTCAAATAGAGCAGTCAGGTAACAATGGGCCACTCCCGTTCGATTAGTCGGTTTGGGGACAAACCGACTTAGCGGAAGCAGTGGTGTGCCCATATGTAATTTACACTAAGTTGTCCAACTTTGACATTAGTTTTAGCCAACCTGACCCTAGTTTGTACCTTGCGTATAGGTCCCAGCGCAGGTGGAGCCGGTTGGGGGCACTCCTACCCCTTCCGTCCCTTCACAATTCCAGCAGTCGGAACTGGGACAAACGCTGTCAGCCATATTGGATGCATTTAAAGCCCAGCAAGCTCCGGTGCAACAACAAGCGCCAGGCTCCAACTGGTTGAGCACCTTCCGTGCCCTGTCCCCTCCTGCCTATCTTGGGACAGAATCGCCGGTGCGCACCGAGGAATGGCTTGATACCGTGCAGGAATTGATGGCTGGCATAAGATGTCCGAACAGCATGGCGGTGACATTGGTAGTGACGCTGCTAGAGCAGCACGCCAAAAGGTGGTGGAAGTCCCTCATGGGCTCCACCTTCCAAGGGCAGTTGTACACGGACATCAGTTGGAACGAGTTCACCGAGGCTTTTCTGGATCACTTCATCCCTTCTTCTGCTCGGGATGAACTTGAAGAAAGATTTCTGCAGCTGAAGCAGGGATCAAAATCGGTAACGGAGTACCAGAGGGAGTTCCAACACCTCGCTAGGTTTGCCGATTCCTATGATTTGGACGACAGAGGCTACGCGAAGCGCTTCTACAAAGGGTTGAGGGACCCCCTGAGGCAGGCCCTTTTGTTTATAGCCGATGCAAGCCTGGCAGAAATCATTGACATGGCAAAGAGACTGGAGGCGGACCACATGGGATGTGGCAAGAGACCTGCGGAAGGAGTAATTGAAGTCGGCCCTAGTAATAGAAGGCGGAATGATCATGGCAGAGGAAGGGGAAACCACAGAGGCGGTCGGTGGGTCAACCGGAACTATCGGGTGGAGTACCCAATTCCGCAATTACCTCCACCACCGCAGCAGCAACATTATCAATAACCTGGGGGCCGACGTGAGGTGATATGTTTTGAGTGCAACCAACCGGGGCATGTCCGACGAGTTTGCCCGCGACTGATCGGGGATGCTCCTATTGCTCCCCCTCCAGTAGCTCCACGGGGGCGAGGGCACATGCGTGGCCGAGGAAGAGGACCACCAGGGAGAAATCAAGGACATGCACGGGAGCATGTATTCGCATTGGATATGACTCAGGAGAGAAATCCGCAGGAAGTCATCACCGGTACGTGCAAAATTTATTAATATTATATGACTTGTTAGATTTATGATACAAATGATACGCGCAATTTTGAATAGTGATTACCTTTTTGGAACCTAGGCACTGTCATGGTTAGCGGGAGACCCGCCTATACGTTATTTGACACGGGTGCGTCTCACTCGTTCATTTCGGCGGACTTCGTGAAGGACTTGGAGGGAGTGCAACACTTCACGGGCACTACTCAAAGGGTGCGCCTTCCGGACGGCTCTGAGATGACGTCGTCAGCAAGTTGCGACTTCGACACCCTTATTGGAGGAAAATTCTTTGAAACTCCGGCTACAGTGTTAAGAATCCCGGAGTTCGATCTCATCCTGGGCATGAAGTGGTTGGACTGGCACCACGCCAGAATCAATTGTGCTGAGAAGCAAGTTATGTTGAGGCATGGAGACTCGGAAGTCATCTTCCAAGGTATTAAATTCGCACCCCGTAAATTATTATCTTCAATCCAAGTTATGAAATCTCATATGGAAGGGGACGAGGTCTATGTAATTTGCTTCGAGTTGAAGAAATTGACATTAGAGGTCAAGGATGTGCGGGTGGTGCGAGAATTTCCCGAGGTATTTCCCGAGAAATTGCCGGGACTACCCCCGCATAGGGAAGTGGACTTCCAAATCAAGCTAATTCCGGGTGCCAAGCCCGTCTCGCGAGCTCCATACCGAATGGCTCCGAAGGAACTTGCAGAGTTTAGAGTCCAGCTTCAGGAATTGGTGGAAGCAGGGTTCGTTCGCCCAAGCTCGTCGCCTTGGGGAGCGCCCGTTTTGTTCGTCAAAAAGAAGGATGGCACCCTGCGGTTATGTATTGATTATCGAGAGTTGAACCGGTTAACGGTGCGGAACACCTATCCCTACCGCGCATTGATGAATTATTTGATCAATTGGTGGGATCGTATTGGTTCTCCAAGTTAGATCTGCGTTCGGGATATTATCAGCTGAGGATACAAGAAGATGACATTCAGAAGACGGCGTTCAGTTCGAGATATGGTTTGTATGAATTCACCGTGATGCCGTTTGGGCTCACAAACGCCCCTTCCGCCTTTATGAGCTTGATGAACAAGGTGTTCAACCCTTATTTGGACATCTTTGTCATCGTGTTCATCGATGATATCCTAGTCTACTCCAAGACCGAAGCAGAACACGCCGAACATCTAACTTTAGTGCTGAGGAAGCTAAAGGAGCACACCTTGTTTGCCAAGTTCAGCAAATGCGAGTTTTGGCTTCGAGAGGTCGCGTTCTTGGGCCATGTGATTAGTGGGGCGGGGCTAGCTGTAGATCCGGACAAGGTGCGGGCCGTGAAGGAGTGGTCGTCATTGAAGTCAGCGGCCGACATACGGAGCTTTCTTGGACTTGCCGGGTACTATCGCAAGTTCGTGAAAGGCTTCTCGAAGATTGCCCTTCCCCTTACTACGCTGACCAAGAAGGGTGTGCCGTTTGAATGGACACCCTAGTGCGAAGCTGCATTCCAAGAGTTGAATGACAGATTGACGACTGCACCCATCCTAGCTCTTCCATCTGGGAAGGAGGGCTTTCAAGTTTACACGGATGCGTCGTACCAAGGGATGGGAGCTGTGTTGATGTAGAATGGGCATGTGATCGCTTATGCTTCAAGACAGTTGAAGAAGCATGAAGCCAGCTACCCGGTGCATGATCTAGAGTTGGGAGCGGTGGTATTCGCCTTGAAGATTTGGAGGCATTATTTATATGGCGTCCACTGCGAGATCTACTCGGATCACAAAAATCTGAAGTACGTTCACACCCAAAAGGAGTTAAACTTGAGACAGCGGCGGTGGTTGGAGTTCTTGTGCGACTACGAATTCACCTTGAACTACCACCCCGGGAAGGTTAATTCCGTAGCTGATGCCTTGAGCCGAAAGGCACCGGGAACGAGCACGGAATCCCGCTTGATGAGGATGGAGTTAATCCAGACACTGCAAGAGATGGAAGTCACTTTGGTCTTTAAGAATCAATCGGAGGAGTATACCGAGTATTTGGTCGCGATGAGTATAGTTTGCAACATACGAGACCGGATCCGGACGGAACAAAAGAAGGATGCGGCTTTAACCCCGGCTTTCAAGTCAATGGAGGATGGGGCTACGGAAGAATACTCCCTAAAAGATGGCCTCGTCCATTTTCGTGACCGGCTTTACATCCCCGAAGGTGACAACATTCGGGAGGATATTCTAAAGGAGGCCCATTGCTCCAAGTACTCGGTGCACCCGGGGATCGCGAAGATGTACACCGATTTGAGAAAGACAATGTGTTGACCGGGCATGAAGAGAGATGCCAAGTACTTTGTTACTCATTGTGTGGCCTGCCAAATGGTGAAGGCGGAGTGCAGAAGCCCCGGTGGGATGCTACAATCGTTGCCCATCCCCGAATGGAAATTTGAGGACATCTCCATGGATTTCGTCAACGGGTTACCTCGCTCGCGCTCGGGGAATGATTCTGTGTGGGTGATAGTTGACCGGTTGACCAAGGTAGCCCGATTTATCCCAATGAAGAAGGAGGCACAGGTGGGCGTCCTAGTGCGTCTCTTTGTGGAGTAATTTGTGCGGTACCATGGTGTGCCGAAGACGATCGTCTCCGATCGGGATGGTCGGTTTACTTCAAGAGAATACAAGGCTGTACAAGCTTATTTGGGCTCGCGCCTCGCCTTTAGCACAACCTTTCACCCACAAACGGACGGGCAATCTGAACGAACCATCCGAACATTGGAGGACCTTCTGAGGTTGTGTGTGCTAGATAAAGGAGAACCATGGGAGAGACTCTTACCTCTCGTGGAGTTCTCTTATAATAACAGTCATCAAGCCAGTATTGGAATGGCACCTCATGAAGCTTTGTATGGAAGGAGGTATAGAACACCCTTGTCCTGGGTGCAAGACGAAGATCCGAAGACATTGGGAAATGAGTATATTGATGACACGGACGCGGTGGTTAGGTTGATCCGGGATCGAATGCCAGAGGCTCAAAGCCGACAGGCGAAATATTACAACGCAAGGCACCGTATGGTGGAATTTCAAGTGGGTGATAAGGTGTTCCTGAAGATTCGACCGATGCACGGAGTGTCGCGGGTGCGTGGAGTCAAGAAGCTCAGCCCAAGGTATGTCAGGCCCTATGTCGTAGTGGAAAGGATTGGCCCTCTGGCCTATCGATTGGAGTTACCACCGGAGCTGGAGAACCTTCACGACGTGTTCCATGTATCGTCGCTTCGGAAGGCTTTGTTGCGGCCTGAACAGTATATCCCCACGGCGGATGGTGCCGTGACGTCTGATAGGTCTGTGCGACTGGAGCCGGTGCGGATCGTTGATAACGAGACAAGAACCTTGCGCCGCAAAAGTGTTCCCTTGGTGAAAGTGCTATGGTCTAATCATGGGAAGGAGGAGTTCACATGGGAGCCAAAGGATTTAATGCGAGGGCGCTACCCGGAATTATTTACTCCAGGTAAGAATTTTATTTGAAAGCATAGTTCCCTTTTATGTGTTTCACTCCCGTAGCCTTACCCTGATTTCGGGGACGAAATCTTTTATTTTGTTTATAGGATTTGTAACGTCCCAATTCGCGCTAGGCCCCTTGATTGCGTATTTATGTCTAGGGGGCTGTGGTGAGCCCAATGGGGGTGTGGGTGAACAGGTGCGAACGTATGGGAAATGAGGAAAACAAGGCAAAACGGTGATTTTGGCCGACACGGGTATGGACACGGCCGTGTCCATACCCGTGTGCCTCATGCCAAGCTTATACCAGTCAGAGAGGTACACGGGTATTGGGACACGGGCGTGTCCCTACCCGTGTGCTGAGGACACGGGTCGAGACACGGCCGTGTCTCTACCCGTGTGCCGCAACCCCGACATGGCAGAAAGATGTTCTGGGATGAACACGGCCCTAAACACGGCAGGCGACACGGCCGTGTCACCTTAACACGGGTAGGAACACGGCCGTGTGCCTACCAGTGTCTGCGGTGTATAAAAAGGAAAAAGTTGTGAAACCCTAGCATTTCATCCCCTTTCTTCAGCCCCAAAATTTCTGAGGGAGTTCTCTTGGCTGGAGGAGGAAGAGGCTTGCCGGAGCCATCCTTGGAGGAAGATTGCCGGGCCATCATTGGCGGAAACGAGATGCCGCTACGAAGGAGTGCGAGGCTCATGGCCGGCCATGGTGGTACCGCTGGACTTGAGGTGAGCTTCCTCCCCTCTCCCTTGGTGCTAGATCTATAGTTATTTTAGGAGAGACATCGACTCCATAGAGTCTTGATGGAGAGGAGGAGAGTCCTTAGGATAAGCCATGCCTAGGTTTTCTAGGCTTAGTCTCCCTCAACCTTCTCATCATTCAAAGTGGAGATGAGAGGGGTTTTCGTTGAGGGTTTGGCTTTGAAAGGAGAAATAAGGTTGGGTGTGAATTCTGGAGGAGTTTATGCGAGGTCGTTGCAAGGAGGAAGATGAACGGATGCCGTTCATCTCGCCTTAAGATGCGTGCAGAAATCTGATTTCTGCACGCGGCGACCTTCGTGGCCAATTTCAGAGGTGTTCTGGCCAAATATGGGTGATCGACTCAACACTAAAGTCGTAGCCCTTGAAATTACCTTTCCAACGAGTGATTGCACGTTTCCATGCGATACCCGTAGCCACAGGAAAGCTGGTTCGAGTCCGCTGCGTTCGGGAAAATTCCTGTACAGGAAACTGTTTCCTGTACGTATTCGAGTTGAATTTCTGGTATGTTGCGACCAGATCTGGGCGATCGACTCAACACGAAAGTCGTAGCACTCGCGAATACCTTTCCAACGAGGGGTTGTGCATTGTGATCGGATTCCTGTAGCTCCGGGAATCCCAGTTTTAGTATTGGGCTATCCTATGTTAATGCACTTGTTAATTTATAATGTTAGCACTCTTGCAATGGTTGTGATTTGCTCATTTGTTATCTTGCTCCCATATATCTATAATGTTGTTGTTACTATAATTTAGCATGGTTACTCATTTGGTTGTGTATTAGGGAATAACCATGTAATGGTAGAGAAATGGATTGGATGGGAAGGCTAGATATTAAGAGTTGAGATTGGTAAAGAATATATTTATACAGTTTGGTGTTGAACATATCTATTATGCGTAGTGTTGAGGTGAATTCATTGAATAGGTGGCGTGAATATGATGAACACTATGTGAAGAGTATTTTGTAACCGTAATCCGAGCCCAAGGGGTTTATTAACAACCGATGCTTAGAGTTGAAGCCTCCCTACGGGTAGCATCGAGTGAGTTGTTTTGGGGCATGCGGTGTGCGACGATTCATTGTGTCGCGATATTGAGATAATGACTGTGGCAAGTTTACGGGTTCGCCAGTCGTCACACTGATGGGAGCCAATGGGTAGACCTTGGGCGGTAGGGTTAGATACTTGGTGTCCATAACCCGAGATCTCCTCCGCGCCATGAGAACGGTTGGGCTTGCACCTCGTGCATTTGCGAGGTTCCATCCGGTTCGAAATCAAAGGCCAGGTTGGGCTGTGTTCTTGGTGCACATTTACCCAAGACCCCTTCCGAGCCGTAGTATGCATGTGAGCTCCGCTGTTGTGTTTTTAGCGTTGAGGCGTACGGGGGCCTAGGATAGGTAGTGTGATACCACCTAGTAGTGGAGATGCCCGCTCCACTGTCGCCGTCTGGCCACGACGGACGACGCCTGAGAGGTTAGCTACCTGCTCGAAAAGTGGGAACTTCAAGTCTGTGTCGACATAGCAACTTGCATGTGCGTGCGCATGATTCGGTCATAGCATAACATTCATATCATGTCGTTCATTGCATACACAAGATCCTCATCGTATAAGTTTGTATGGGCACTCTTATACGATGAGTTACTTTACTGTTAAGCCGATCCTTAACTTATAAGTTTGTATGGGCACTCTTATAAGTTAAGTTACTATTCTGATTACTTATACCTGCTGTCATGTATATAGATATTTGTAGAACTGCTAGTTGTGTAGCGTAGTTTGTACTCCACCATATTTACAGTCACCTGCTTGTTTACTTGCTTATATATATACATATTGTACCTTTGTTCCTTTCTCCGCCCGGTGCCGAGGAGTCGCCGAAGAAGCGGATGTGAAGCCACTTAGTCTTATGACTAACAGTTGCTACATCTTCCTTTTTAGGAGGAAACCCCGCAGGTAGAGCAGCAGCGGACTATGCAGTAGGATAGCCAGGCCCGGACGATAGGACCTGAGGTGGTGGTGCCATCGGCACCGTCAGTGACAGTCCTGAGTGTTTTCATGTAGCCGTTTGGCAAAACATTTCTAGACTCTTGTTCTTTTGTACAAGCCTGTTGTGCTTGTTATCTTCCGCTCTTTTGGACTTAAACTTAGCTGTGAATTGAACTGCTTTACTTATCTATTATGGTTGGGTTGGCATAGTTTATGTGATATGGATTGTAGCCGGCGGAATAGGCGTCTTATGGTAAAGGCTAACTCGTGTGTTAGTGCTACCGCAAGGCAGCTATTTCGGGCATAAGACTCCCCTCGTGCCGTGTGTTGTGTTCCGGGAGGGGGGTCTTACAAGGTAGCGGCCGATCCTGTAGTTCAACGAAGAGCGATTGAAAAGAAGCTTAAGCACGCGATGAGATTTAACCCTCCAGTGTTTATGGGGACTGGAACTCCAACACAAGCTGAGGAGTGGCTCTCTCACGTTAAGAGTGTCATGTCAGCAATGAAGACGGAGGAGTGACATAAGGTTACTATAACCACTTTCCTTTTGGACGATGATGTAAGGTTGTGGTAGGATGAACTAGAATTACATCACTTTGTTGGGAGAAAACTCACTAATATCTCAATGAATGAGTTTTCAAGATTGTTTCTGGTGTGATATATCCCGTTAGTGCAGAAAATTGCTATTGAAAACTAGTTTCAGAGATTAACTTAGGGTGAGAGTAGTGTGGATGACTACTTACATGAGTTCACGAGGTTAGGGCGATATGCAAGCTCTACCTCTACAGATGTGGTGCGCAAGACCAACTGGTTCTATAAAGAACTACAAGGCGATCTGAGGATGTTACTCTCAGGTCTAATGACGCAGAGCTTTCTGACCCTGTTCAATACATCTCGATCTCTAGAGCAAGACATAAAGCATATGCAGAATAAAAATTACTCGACATTAAAGAAAATAGAGTTTACGGTACTGAATTCATCGAAGTCTGGGTACCGAAAGTTGAATAAGAAGCCCAGATCAACTGGACCGGCTTCTTTATGTGCTCCCTCTAGGGCAACATCTGGGCAAAGAGGCCCAAACCATTATTATAATTGTGGCAAGCCGGGTCATATATCCTGTGATTGTTGGAGTGACAAGACAAAGAATAAGGCAGGAGCATCTTATGCTAAGAAAGGGAAGATGGTGGAGCCAACCGTGTCCCATCATGCTCCAGTCCAACCCAAAGTATAAAACCAAGGCTTGTAGGAGTCCATCAAGCAAGGCGATGTGGTTACAAGTATGAGTTAGATTTTAGCTTTAATACTTTCTATACCTTACGTCTTATGAATTGGTCGTATGGTTGTCATATTTTATGCTTTGTCATAATCTTAGACTGTCTGGAGAGCACTGTTTGGTACCGAAGCTTCACACTCCTTTCTGTCCGAAGATTTCACAATGTGTATCAGAGTGCCTTCCTCCGTGGTGAAGGATAGACTAGATGTGCTGCTACCTAACGAGTGTTCGATGCACGCAGATTGAGTCTATTATGTTAAGGTGCTGATAGGAAGTCAAGAGTTTAGCTTGAAAGCATCACTACTGCCAATAGTACACTAAAATGGCGTCGTGTAATGCACTACGATACCCAAAGTGGTCATATTCTCCATTTTACCTCAAATTAGAACGATACAAGTTTTATTGCACTCATATTGACTATATGAGTCCAATGTAACTGATAGAACTCAATTTATAGAATGTATGCTCAATGTACTAAAATGGCATCATCGTTATGCACTATAATACTCAAAATGGTCATATTCATCATAGGACATCGGATTAGAATGTAACGAGTTTTTTTACACACATATTAACTATATGAGTCCAATGCAACTGGCAGAACTCCATTCATAGTTAGTTTGCTCAATATACAAGATTTGGGTCAATTCATAGCTTTTAGGGCATCTTGTAGGTGATTGGGTTACTTTTATTTGGTCAACTAGGATTTTAGTGACCCAATAAAAGTCGGGATGTTACAACTTATTGGAAAAAAACCCATTAGATTTTACTTAACAACTATATTATAAGTGATTTTACAACCTAAGATTATTACCCATATTGTATAGAGAGGATAATTTGGTCATAGATGTTCTAGATAGTCCGTAGAGTCGAGGGTATGAGAAAGGAACACTAAGATAAACAAGAAAATCAAGTCAAGTCAACATGCATCCACTAGAAGTTGACGTACCATCGACTAAAAGTCGTTGTTACTTAGACTAGAAGTTAGAGTAACAAGAAAAGATAAGTCGATGCTACTTCAAGGGAGATGTCTATGCATACATCAATAGGATATTGACGCACAACGAATACAGAATTGAGTCAATATGGTTTCATTCTAAACGAAGTTATTAGCGTAACTCCTATATAAAGTTGACATAGCGCCGAGTACAACCCAGAATGGAAATTCTGAAGAATTTTTCCCGGATTATTCCAAGGAATAGTTTATGAAATTATTTCAAATATTTTTGATCGTTGGAAGGAGGATTAATGAAAATAATTCTCCATTAGATTCATAAGAGTATTTATGGTACGATTTTGAAGAAGATGTTAAGATTTATTAAAGCAAATTTTGAAGAAGATATTATTATTTTTTCTAAAGATAATTCTTATGAAAAGGACAATTCAAAATTACATAGAAATAATATAGTCTTACGAGGAAGAAGTTGACAAAAGAGAACAGTACAAAATACACAACATATATAATATTGAACTGAACACTCTTGATCATCCTCCTCTTCTTCATTCTTCTCTGTGGGTGCAACTTGAAATTCTGAGAGGATAACTGGATAAGAATTTTGGATCCAAGGCTTATAACCCTCTCTACTTCTCTTCTAGCAAGGGTTCATCATATGAAAGGGATCTAACACACTTAGTGCCAACAGTCCTTTGATTCCTGCTAGGAGAGGACTAATTATTGAAGACTTAACTCCTCATCTCTTATATCTTTTCTAATCTATTCTTACACTAATTGAGTAAAGAGTTTTTATAATCCCTCTTCAAAGTATTCAATGTGTGGTTTTGAGGGTGTACTAATCAAAAGATTCAGACACTGAGATAGTGTATTCCTACCAAAGTGGTAGAAGAGTGGATATACTCAGATTTTAGAGAACCACTGTAACTTGGGTGTTATTTGTGTTTGTGTTTTTCTGTGTTTATTTTATCATGATGTGTTTTTATTTACTACAATATATTTCTGGCTAATTGCTTGTGAATGCAAAATCTAAATCAAGTCTAAAAATATTATGTTGTTCTAAACAAATCTTTTTAATCTCTATTCACCCCCTCTAGAGAATTTTCAACGGAATTTAATATAGTAGTTAACACTTTCAATTAGTATCAAAGTTAGGTTGATTAAATAAAGGCTAACACCTTGATCAAAAAGCTTTGAAAAGATGTAAAGTTATACATATTAAAATAGAAATCTATTTTCTAAATGGCATCTATAAATTTTAAGGGGTTTGTATCTACAAGACCACTAATGTATAACCTAAAGAATTTTATAATCTAAAAGGCCAGAATTAAACTATATATGAATTATATTAATGAAGGTATCTTTTATTCTATTCTTATAGGACCACATATACCCTTCCGGAGACATGTAAGTGAGAACATTACAAAGGAAATTTTTCCAAGATCTAAATGAACTAAAGAAGAGAAGAGAGTAAAGGACTGCGATGTAAAGACAATAAACATCCTAGTTTTAATAATTTATAATGAGATATTCTAGAAAGTGGCTGATTGCCAATCGGTAAAAGAGATTTGGGAATCATTATTCAGAATTATAGATGGAAGTTCTGATGAAAGAAGGCACAAAAAGTCCCTTCTCATATCCTAGTATGAAAACTTTCAAAAGAAGGTTGAAGAGATTTTTGCTAAAATATTTGAAAGATTTAGCATTGTTGTGAATGAGTTTAAAGGAATGGACAAAGAGGTCTCACTCATAGAGATTAATGACAAGCTTCTCATGTGTATCTCAGGAACATGGGACATCAACATCTGGGCCATTAGAGAGTCAAGTTGCTACAAGGAAATAACAACTGATGCCATGTTAGGAAAAGTCATGTCCTATGAACTTCTCCTGAAGAGTTGGGCTGAGTGTTAGGTAAAGGACAAAATCTCTACCTCCAAATAAAATTCCATTACACTAAAGGCAGCTGCTGGAGAGGCTTCAACCTCTAATGAGGAGATGTTTAACCTCCTGATTAGATGATTCAGAAGATAGATCAAGACAGAAGACTCTAAAAGAAGGGAAATGAGCATCAATAAGTCTAAATTTGACAAGACCCTTATTAAGGAGGTCATTTGTTTTTCCTGCAAAAGAAAGGCCACATTGCTCCTAACTCTCAAAAGATACAAAGGAAAAAAGTCAAGCAAAAAGGAGCACATGAAGCCGTCTATCAAGAAGAAGGATATGAAGAAAGGAAGAGGTTTCATTGCAGAAACCTGAAGTGACTCTTACTTGGAGTAGTAAAGTTCTTCATAAGGGAGTGAAGATGAAGCTACTACTAAAGAAGGATGCATGATGGATTTAGAAGCCTTCTCAGAATATAAAGAGGACCAGACATTATATTTTTATAATATTGATTTCTTCTCAAGTGATTTTAAAGAATGCTTTAAATAATTTTGCAATGATAAATTTGAAGCTGAGAAACAAATCAAACATCTCAGAAAATATTTAGTGGATTTATGAAATGAAAATCAATATCATGTGAATTATGAGCTTAGAGTTAAATAGGAAGAGTTGAAATATATCTAGCTGAATTAACCACATAAAATAAAACTTAAGGGATGACCTTGCAATGGAAAAGACCTTTGAGGACTCCTGAAAGGGAAGGAGTCAAAAGATCACAGACATAATTAAGAATCTCACAATGAGGTAACTTAGATTTGGGTGCTGAGCCAACTAGCATTGATTAAGTATCCAACACACCTGCATGGAAAAATACCATAACCATGAAGAGACACAACCTATAACCATTGAAGATAATGATGATCCTTAAATTATTATGGTGTCTAACAAGGTTAGGTCACCTAAATATAAAGGCATTCTAGAGAAGAAATAGGTAGAAAACAAAGCCCCAAGCTCAAAATTCTGGTCACTGGGAGCATACATCGACTTCATATCGACACTAAACTCAATGTAAAAATGAAGTAACGTTGACCTTATCTCAATGTAATCCCTTATATGCTTCGATTTCTTATCGATGCAACCCAAAAGTTACGTGAGTTCTATTTGAAGCGACTTCCCAGTACAGAACTCTAATACACTTAATTCAACCTTGTTTCCTAATTACCATTTCTTTAAACATGAATGTACTAACTGTTTAAGAAAAGTACATGATGTTAGAAGTTGTTTGTTTAACAGACCAACACTCTTTGATCCAAAGGGGTATCATAAAAGGCCTTCCTAAACTTTCATCACCCTATATAATGGAAATAAAAGTAATGGGCCTATGGTAACCAGGGTCCTAACCAATGTTTAGGTGTATGTGTAGGCGATGGACTGTCCTTCCACAAACCAGCTTGGTACTTAGATAGTGGCCACTATAGGCATGTGACTGGACATAAAGAATTGCTGGAAATTTGTAAGGCAAATAATGGCCCTAAGGTAATTTTTGGTGACTCTAATTGTGGTCAAACCAAAGGCTATGAGTTGATCAAAATTGAAGACATATGTTTCTCTATTGTACCTTATGTTAAAGGGCATCAACAAAATCTATTAGCAATAGTTAGCCCTGTGATGGAGAATACCAGGTTATATTTACTCACAACTTGTGCTAAAAAGTAAACACTAAAACAAACACAATTGTGTTATCTGGTTTTAGAAAGGGAAATGTATATATGGTAGACTTCAGCTCAAATTTTAAAAGATTTCTTTATTCACTGCTAATATAGGCAGAAATGAGCTTTGGCATAGGAGGCTTGTTCATTTAAATCATAAGACCATAGTCAAGCTTGTAAAGAATAATTAGGTTAGGGGCTTACCAAAAGGTAAGTATAGGAAATTAAATCTATGTAGAGCATGTCAATTGGATAAATAAATTAAAACATCATTCAACCTAAATAGTAAGAATAATTCACCTAGCATCCTTTATCCATTGTATATGGACTTGTTTGTTCCAATTTCCATTCAAAGCTTAAGATGGAAGTTCTATAACTTTGTAATTATGGATGACTTTTCTAGATTATACTGGGTGTTTTCTGAGAGCTTTGTCTAACACCTTTTGGAACCTCTCAAGATTCATTAAACTAGTTGAATCTGAATTCAACACTCAAGTGTATATGATCAGAAGTGACTATGACATAGATGTTGAAAACTATTTAATCTGGATACTCTATGAGGATGGAAGAATAAGATAGCTTTTCTGATCCTAAAACTCCAAAAAAATGGGATAGCTGAGAGGAAAAAATAGAACCCTAATGAATCATGAAGGATATTATTGGCCGGATAAAACTTGCCTAAGCTATTCTTGGTTGAAGTAATTAACACTGTCAAGTACGTTTATGAGTCTCATTCACAAGACTAAGCTGAATACTCCCTATGAGCTATTGAAGGGAAAACTACTTATAGTCTCTTACTTTGACATATTTGGCTGCACATACTATATTCTCAATAATGGGAAGAGACATTTTTCCAAATTTAACAAGAAGGCTTATGATGGTATATTCTTAGTATATTCATCATTTAGCAAGGCATACATGTGTTACAGCAAGAGGAATCTCAAACTAAAAGAGTCCATGCATGCAATTTTTAATGAGGCTAATGCATTTTCTAAGGGGGAGAAAACTTCCACTAAAACAAATTGCAGGAAGAAGGCCCTCTTATTGCTGAGTTTGAACAAACAACATTGAAACAAAGTGATGTTGGATTTTTAAAAGAGCATTATCATAAGTTAAAGAATGCTAGAGCTACTTTAGATGTTAATGATTCTGTAGAAAGTATTACAAGTTTAGCTCAAATTGCTATCCAGACACAAGCGCAAGTTACTGAACCTTAGAATGCAGAAGGAGATGAACAAAATAGAGAGGAGGCCCATGAAGAGATAATCCTTAAACTTGGGGAATCTAGAATAGATCCTTAGAGGGAAATCCTTTGTGATCACCCCCAAACCCAAGTGATAGGAAATGTAAATCTTGGAGTAAGGACAAGGAACCAACTATCAATTAAGGTTATAGTGCAATGCTTCCTTTCTCAATATAAACCCAAGAAGTTTGAGGAATTAGAAAATGATCCCCACTGGATTATTGCAATTTAGGAAGAGCTATCTCAGTTTGAGAGGAATAAGGTCTTGTCCCTAGTGGAAAGGCCTAGAAATTATCTTGTCATTGGAACCAAATAAGTATATAGAAATAAGTTGGACTCCTATAGAGTAATATTAAGGAACAAGGCCAAACTAGTTGCTCAAGGTTATAAGTAAAAGGAAGGAATAAACTATAATAAAACCTTTGTAGTAGTTTCCTAACAGGAGGCAATTAGGTTATTCATTGATTATGCTTCTTATAAAAAGATTATAGTCTTCCACATGGATGTAAAGATAGCCTTCCTCAATGACGCACTTCAATAAGTGGTCTATGTTGAACAACCTCAAAATTTTATCAATCCATCTCATCCTTTATATGTTTGTAAATTATATAAATCACTCTATGGTCTATGCAAGAAACTTTTTCTCGCCATATTAAAAAACTTTTCTCTTAGAATACTCATTCAAGAGAGGAAAGGTGGATAAAATATTATTCACTAGAATACATAAACAATAATTGCTTATCGTCCAAATCTATATGAATGATTTTATCTTTAGCTCTACAGACCCAAGAATTTGTAAAAGGTTTGCAAACATAATGCAGTCTAGGTTTGAAAAGAGTAGCATGGCGGAGTTATCATTTTCCTTGGTCTCCAAGTGAAGAAAAGTGATGAGGGCATTTTCATATACCAATCTAAATACATAAAAGACCTTATAAAAAAGTTTGGAATGGAAAATGCCTCTATCATGAAAACCCTTGTGGGTACCAATGTTGCTGTAGATATAGATGAATCAGGTCAAACCATTGACGAGAAAACTTATAGAGAAATCATTGGCTCTCTTCTCTAATTTATAGTAAGCAATCCATATATAATGATTGCAACATATTTATGTGCTAGATTTCAGGTTGATCCAAAGGATCAACACTTGAGTTTAATAAAAAGAATTCTATGATATCTTAAGGGCACATCTGAAATGGGGTTATGGTATCCAACAAAATCTGAATTTTAATTATATGGATACTCAAATGCAGATTATGCTAGGTGCAGATTGGATAGGAAAAGTACTTTAGGAACTTATCAATTCCTTGGTGCAAGACTGATTTCTTTGTTTAGTAAAAAGCAAACCTCAGTCTTTACTTCCATGGATAAATCTGAATGCATTGCTATTGGAAGTTGTTGTTCACAAATATTATGGATGCAAAATCAATTACTTAATTATAATTTGAAGTTCACAAATTACACAATTGTTTTTGACAGCTCAAGTGCAATCTCTGTTGCCTCAAGTACAATACTGCATAGCAGAACAAAGCCCATAAAAATAAGACATCACATTCTCAGGGACAATATGGAGAAAGTGGAAATATCCCATGAATATATATCCACTGAAGATCAAAGGGCTGACATTTTTACTAAGCCACGTGATGAAATAAAGCACAAGCACTTAATCAATAAATTAGGTATGGTTGATGGCGCTCAATAACCTACAATAAAAAAAGCACAACGTAAAAATTTCATCATATTGCCTTATTAGGGAAAACGAGTAGAAGGCTTACAATTTAAGTCTGTAATCGATGGAATGTCGAAAATAAGTCGATGGATGCTCGACTTCTACTCGATGCAATGTCCAGAGCTAGTGACTATGAAGTGTTTGATTCAATTCAACGCAATATCAATGTAATTAATGCATGCATCGACAAATAGTGTAAATAAGGTATTATCGGAGTTACTGTTGGAACATGCATTATTCATCACTTGGTTTGAAAATAACAAATCCTAGTTTGTATTTGTTCACGTTTGTTGTGTGTTTATAGTGTGTATGAACTATAAGTTCAGTACCTTATAGAATAAAAAATAAAAAACATAGAAGCAAAAGTTTTATTGCTATCGCAGGCGGTATCACTACCACTGGGGAGATCTCAAAGAAAAGGAAGGATACCTACCGTGTAAGGAAGCTGTTGAATATGGAAAGTACTATCGCCAGGTGGTATTACTATCGTCCGACAATTTCTTTTAGAGAGTTTATTTTTGCAAGAATTAGATGCCAAAAATGCTTGTTTCCAAAATTCCAAAATTCCTAAAATATCATTGAAAAGTTTCCTAAAATGACAGGAAAGCTTTCCTAAAATGGCGAGAAAAAGTTTCTTAATATGACGTTAAAAAGTTTACTAAAATGCCAAGGAAAAGTTTTCTAAAATGGCGATGAAAAGTTTATTAAAATGGCTATGAAAAGTTACCTAAAATGCTGATTTCCAAAGGAAGAAGAATGATGCCTAATGAAGCTATCGCTAGACGATAAAGCTACCACTAATGGTAACATTTGAGGCCTATTTAATGAGCAGCTCCTCTCCTATCTTGAGCATCAATTCCTTTACTCTCCAAGCCACAACTCTGAATCAATTTAGAGAGGATTTTCCCCAAAGATTGAGAGAAATTCCTTGGGCAAACACAAAGATCAAAAGGAGTTTTTGAAGTGGAAGTGATACCATGCTTATTCAACGTGAAGGACAAATGCACCAAGAATGCCAATGTTAACATCGCCTTTGTCTTCACTTTTAGAAATAATTGGTGAGTTTTCTCTTGCTTATTTTATTATCTTGTAATCTTTTTATTTTATTCTTTTGTAACTTGAGTGTAAAAATCATTCAAGAAAATTGTCAGATTCCGAGAAGTATTCCGTTGGAAAATTCGCAACAGGTAGCGGTGACTAGGTTTTGCAAGACTTAGGGGTAAAAATCATCTGGTGTAGACTTCAGTTTCCTGGGAGGATTCCACAATTCACTTCATGTTGTGGCTAAAACCAACCGGTCCTTGGGGATAAGGGTCGGTATAGAAAAGAATAAAAAATAGTTTTTCACATTTTCCCTCAATTTTTTAGCATTATAGAAATCAAACATTTTGTAATCAATTTCTTATGAAATAAAATCTTATCTTTAATCATTTTACTAAATTGATTTTATTTTGTGTTTGAAATATTTTAAATAATATTTCTCCCTCAAAACATTAAAAGAAAACATATGACAAATTACTTTTTAAAATACATGCATGGATTTCACTTTCAGTTACTAGCACTAGGAGGTAGTGATAATGCCGACAGTAATGAAGGAATATTGAAATACGTCCTCCTTTAAAAGTAATCATATATATAAAATTATATGAGATATTAAATATATTTTCTGATAAAATATTCTGAAACTTCTTTAATTAACTCTAATATTTTAAATAAAATTCAAATTTCCAAAAAACCCTTATTCAACCCCCCTCTAAAGGTGCTAAAAGATCCAACAAGTGGTATTAGAGCTAGATTATTCTAAATCAGCTTTATACTTGGAAATAATGATGCTTCATGATCTCACCTCTACTAGAGGGGTCAAAATTTTTTCTAATGAAAAATATTTAACACCACTTTTATTTATGGGTGAAAATTATAAAGGGTGGAAAATATTGATGAAAAAGTTTATAAAATCTACAGATAAAGAAGTTTGGAATATTTTTATTAAAGAGCACCCAAATAATCTAAATAAAAATGAAAAGTTTTTAAATGCTAAATAAATGAATAGTTTATTTTGTTCGCACGATCAAAAAATTTCAAACTAATTTATACTTTGCCTACTACTTATGATATTTGATATTTTTTTGAGATTACTTACAGTCTTCCTTCTATAGATGATGTACAAGTGCAATTTCTTATAGATCTAAGAGAAGAAATCAATAAGTACTCTCGCTTGGAGGAAGATCTACCAAATGATGAGATTTTATAAAATAGAAGAGAAGATGAAATCTCATCAATAGAAGGTGATGATGATGATGTCAAAGGAACTATTTATTCAAATCTTCCTTCTCCAAAAGCTTTGTAAGTAAATAAAATTCCCTCCTTATTTCAATCTCTAACTTTGTATTGCTTGTGCTAAATATGGCTAAACATAGAATTAAGAAATTGAAAAATATTAATTCATGATTATGTTTTAATTTTTTTAAAATTACAATTTCATGTAGAACCAAAGCTTGATGTGCCTAGTTATACCTCGTGCTCTTTAGTAGAAATCTCTAAACCTTCTTTTGATTGCAATAATCTTAATGAAAAATTAAGGGATTTTTAAAAACAGCTTCTAATTTCAAAATAACAAAGTAATACATTAATAAATGAAAAAGGCTCTAAATGATAAACTACAATCATTAAAATTGTTCGTGCAAAAATTTTCAAGTAATAAAAAATTCTTTTATTTCTAGTTTATTATCAAACTTGTGTAAAGCTTCTGCTAGTATTTTAAAACATATAAAACATGCACATAGTAGAATATTTAATCAAAAGAGTATGATGAATCCTAATCCCCATTTTGCCTCTCCTAATGTAAATTTAAATGTTCACAAATTTCCTATAAGTAATAACTTTGAAAACCATTATGGAAAATTGAAATTTAAAAATATTAACTCAAGATATGAATGGAGGCCCAAAATAAAAGATGAAACATTAACTCTACTCTAAAGGGCCCATTCATTACCTTCTCCAAAAAAATAATCACGCTATATTTGGGTGCCCAAAGGAACCACTACACTCAATCCTCTTTGGCTAAATCTTTTATTCATTAGGTGTCATTAATTTGCAAGAAGTAGAAATTTATCAAAATGAACTATATAATACTTTACTTCAAGATATGCTTAAATTCTTATTTTAATCTTTCTTGAGCAAACATGCCAAGGTCACTTTATATCTATTTTTGTTGTATGACTTACACATATTAAACTTAATGTTAATTCAATCTAATTGAATGAATTTGAATAAAAGTCATATCTTTGCTAAGTATCCAAAATTAACTTTATTTCTAAAATAAATCATTTTAAATCCATTGCATACAAATGTCTTATATTATCACTATAAATTGAATACCATTCAAAAATGGATTTAAATAGTCTACAAGGGGTCTTTATAAAAAATATTAATTGCATAACTTTTCGAAAATCTCACTAATTGCTTTACTGCATATGATAGTCCCTGTAATGATAAATTATAATCAAGAAAAATCGAAATCAAAAAATCGAAAAAACCATGTCTTTTAGAAAAAAAAAACTCTATTGCTAATGCCCGATGATAGGTTCTACCATCGGGGGTCGCTCTATTTTCTAAAAATTTCAATTTCTCTATATGTTTTTATTAATTATTTTGCTAATTTAATTATCACTATTTTTTCTTTCGAAAAAGTTGTATATGTTTTGGCTAATTTCTATAATTGAAAAATGAAAATAATTCTTTACAAAATAGTTCAAAAATTCAACAAAACAAATTTATATTAAAAGAATTCACTATATATGATTTTTAATAACTATGTGGCTTTAAGATCAACTATTTTTAAAATAAATAATAATAATTCATCTTATATAAAAGCCATAGGTTATAAATCCGTATTTAAGATTAAATTCTTAGTATGTCCTTGACCATTTACCCATGTCATGTGTATCACCATATCAGGGGCATTGGATTGTGTGCATTAGAGACCTAACCTCTAAGTCATATCTTGTCCTTAAGTAGGTGTCGTCTTTTATGTGTATATGGAATTAACACCCAAACCTCTAACATGTGTGAATCTACACATACCCATCCGTCACTTAGTATGGGGCTAGGGTGAAGACATATAACTAGGGTATAATAATTTAGGTCATACTCATATACCATTGCATGAACATTATTTTACACTATCTAATTACATATATCATACATATCCATTGTTTAAACATGCATATCTTTTGTTTTTTAATGTATTTACATGCGCATTCATGGTTTTTAAAAACCTAAGTATTTTTGAAATACAATTTCTTGACACCTTAGGGTAAAAATCTAAAATCCACAACTTTTTCAGTATTATTCAAAACTCTTTGCGATAACTATTGTCATATAAATTAGGAAATATAAATCAAGAAAAATCAAAATGAAAAATTATCAAAGTTATGTTTTCTAAGCTAAATATCATATCTCTATTGCTAGTGTCAAGTAGTAGTACTACTGCTGGCAGTAGCCTCAAAAATGATTTTGAATTTTTTTTGTATTTTCTTTGGCATAGAAGATCATTATACTGAAGTGTTGTTAATTTACTTCTTTGTTTTTTTTGGAAATCTATTTAATTCAAAATAAATAAAAAAATTAAATACAAAATTCCAAAATGCTTTCAAAGGAACAAAAATATGTTTTTTTTTGTATTTTCAGAAAAATAAAAAATTATAAAAACTTCTTGTTATTCATTTCTTTTGTCAAGGATGAATAAATTATATCAATTAACAATTAACTACAATGTTTAATTTATTTTTCAAGTTTCTTAAGACATTATTTTTTTATGTCATATATTGAATATTATATTAATATGTGCAACTAAATTGAATGTAGAAAAATATGTTTAGGATTGCTTAGCATGCTTCTAAGTATGAGTAATGTTTTTTGTTTGATAATGATTTCATTCACTCACTTATTTTGAAAACTTACATGTGTATTTAATCTTAACCTTGCATGATTGTGTAGTGTAATAATATAATAATTAAAATACATAAATAGTTTACCTACACTACATTGAATTGATTATTTCAATTCTTTATGTTTCATGTACTTATTCATTTGAGAAAAGTGGTGTAAAATATTAATAATGATAATGTTATTGTTTGCAAAACAAGTGAATTCAGAGTCCTTGGTCACAAAACAAAAAAGTGAAAAAAAATTGACAAGGAAACTCCATCAAGCACTAATCACCCTCCTGATAAGTCTTAATGAGCATTGTGAGGTTGACCACTTCTGGAAAAGGATTTTAAAGTTTCTTTTAGTAAACAAAATATTCACCACTTCTCTTAGTACATCAGATCAAGAAAATAAAAAAACTTAAATAGAATAAATGTGATCCCCAAGCTCTGCTTTACTTCTTGATTAGTCTTAATAAGCATTGTGTGTGTAGAGCACCTTGGTTATTGTACTCTATACTAATGTGCATTAAAAAATAGTGGAAGTAATATGGTTTTTGTATCTTGATGTTATATTATTCCATTATATATGTCTTGTGTTTTGATTAATCCATTTGTATACTTTATCAAAACACCATTTGTACACATCATTAATTTTCATAAAACTTCTATTCATCAGAATTAGATCATAATGCAAATCTATATTATTCTCTACAATCTTAAGTAAATGCATTAGATTTCAAAGCATGACCGCTACAATATTTATTTTTACTTAATATACAAATTAGCTTACATTATAGTTCTTATCTCTTTTTGATATTTTGAAATCATCTTTGCAAAATTTCAATGAAAAAGCATCTCTTGAACTTGAATTTAATTGAAAACATCTTCTTATAAGGCTTAAAAATCTTTATACTCTTTATGATGTTATTTTCCGAAAACTATATATATTTTATGAGTGCTTATTATAATCTTATGCTTAGTACTTGTGCATAATAATCTTTTTTCTCAACAAGTGGTAAAATATGCTTAAACAAGTGGTATTTTCTTAATCTCTACTAATATATTAAATCATGCACACAATTTGTCAATAATAGTAATGAATTTGAAAATTTAATCAGATCTTCTTCTCTACATATATTTCACTTATTCTCATTGCATACACTCTCCTCTACCCTCTTTTGGTTCTACCAAAATGGGGGAGAATATCTTTCTTAGATAAAATGGATCATACTTTTAAAATTTTGTTATAAAATCTCATGGTTCATTGTTAAAAAAATGTGGTATCAACTTTAATTACTTTAAGCTTAAGCATGTTACAATAATTAAATAAGTAGTAATATATTTTCTAATAAGTGGTATCCTCACAATGTTCTGTACATACAAAAACTCTATTTGCCAAAACACTCGACCACAACCTCTTTTAATAGTACCAAAAGGGGGAGAATAAATTTGAAGAAATAGGTCATTTATTGGGAGTACAAACTAGAAAGCTTCTATGTAGGGGGAGTATCCATCTAGGTGGAGAATGATCATACCTATAAATACAAACACTTTTCATTTATGCATTATTTCTTCATAGTTGATTTGTTTTTGTCAAAAGGGAGAGTTTGTTGGAATATGCACAACACATCTCTTGGTTTGAGATTAAAAAATCCCAGTTTATATTTTATCACATTTGTTTTGTGTTTATAGTGTGCAGGAACTATAGGTTTAGTTCCTCATGGAAGAACAAATCAAAAATGATAGAGAAGCCAAAGTTCTATTATTATATCTGGAAGTATTGCTACTTGTGGAAATAGATCTGTCAAAAAAGGAAGGATACCAGCTGTGCAAGGAAGCTGCATAATATGGAAAGTGCTACCGTTGGGAGGTATGCTACCTCAGGGTGATATATTTTAGAGAGTCCATTTTTGGAAGAATTAAGGGACAAAATGCTTGTTTCCAAAGTTCAAAACTTTTCTAAAATGGCATCGAAAGTTTCCTAAAATGGCGAGAAAAAGTTTTCTAAAATGGCAAGGAAAAGTTTCTTAAAATGGCCTTAAAAAGTGTCCTAAAATGATAAGGAAAAGTTTCCTAAAGTAACAATGAAAAGTTTCCTAAAATGGTAATGAAAAGTTACCTAAAATGATGATTTTCAAAGGAAGAAGAATGCAGTCTAAAGAAGCTATTGTCGGGCAAAAAGTCTTCCATTGGAGGTGGCATTTGAGGCCTTTTTAAAGAGCTGCTCCTCTAATTCCTTATGCATCAATTCCTTCACTCTCTAAGACACAACTCAAAATCAGTTTAGAGGGGCTCATATCTAGAGATCAAGAGAACTTCCTCGGGTGAATACAAAGATCAAAAGGAGTTTTTGAAGGGGAAGTGCTACCATGCTTATTCAACACGAAGGACAAACACACCAAGAACGCCAACATTAACATCGCCTTCGTCTTCACCTCCAGAAGTCCTTGGGGAGTTTTCCCTTACTTAATTTATTATCTTCTAATCTTTTTAGTTTATCCTTTTATAAATTGAGTGGAAAAATTGTTCAAGAAGAAAGCCAAATTCTGAGAAGGATTCCCTGGGAAAATTCACCGCAGGTAAGGGCGACTAGGTCTTGCAAGAAAAGGCGAAAATATCATCTGGTGCAGATGTCATTTTTCTAGGAGGATTCCACAATTCATCATGTTTTGTGCTGAATAGGTCTTGGGTAGATCTAGGGGCTATTTGAGGCCTTATTTGTGAGATATTGGCTAGAACAAACCGGTCTTTAGGGATAAGGTTCGACATAAAAAAGGAAAAGATTTTTTCATGTTTCATCTCGATTTCTAGCTTTATCGAAATCAAACATTTTGTAATCAATTTCTTATAAAATAAAATTCTGTCTTTTATTGTTTTAGTAAATTGATTTTATTTTGTGTTCATAAATGTTTTAAATAATATTTATCCCTCAAAACATTAAAAGAAAACATATTGCAAATTAATTTTTAAAATACATGCACATATTTCATTTTCACTTACTAGTGCCAGGCAGTAGTATTAACGCTGGTGGTAGTGAAGGAATATTGAAATCTGGTGTCCTATAAAAGTAATCATCAATATAATATTTTAGGAAGTATTAAAAGATATTTTCTGATAAACCTGAATCTTATTTAAGTAACTCTTATATTTTAAATAAGATTCAAAATTTTTAAAATCACTTATTCACCCCCACCCCCTCTAAGGGAACTTAAAGATCCAATAATTATGTCGATCGCTAATCAATATAACATCAACTTCTATAGGTGCGCATGAAAAATATTCCCTAATTCTTGATGTTTCTTTAATACATATACCTGACATTTGTTATAACGAAATATACTTTCAGAAATCTTCATCTTCCCCGCTCTCTGCTTTCTTGCTCTCCTTATCACTCGTTTGTCAAGTGTTTTTGCAGGCGCTCTAATGGCCAACATGATAACTAATCAGAAATAAGAAGCACACTTGACAAAGTCTTGATAGAGCTAGTTTTGGGGTTTACAATATTCTTTCTCATATTCTTAGACGACTGTCCAATATGATGACAACACTATATAAACATCTTAATAATATATCTGACCCAATGAAATAATTGGAACAATAAATTAAGAAATACCATGTCCATGAAGAGGTCCTTCGATCCTTTTTCCAAGAATATAAAGAAGGGGGAGAGTCAGGGCAGGCTCAGGGATTGTTCAGAAAATAATAATCTTGATCTAGGCAATACTGAGGCTTCAGAGAAACTGAATGGAAAATGTATTAATAATAGGGTCTCAAAAGTTGAGATGACAAATCAACCACATGATGGAGATAAGATTTCAGAGAAAGAAATGGTTGTTCCCATGAAAGTTGATCAAATGTTAGAGAAAAAGATGGACATTGTATATATTATGGTTATTGGGGCTCTCCTTATATTTAAGAAGAAGAGTCAGCCATTAAGTCCAATTTACTATTATATGTCCCAGAGACTGAGACTGGGATAGTGATTCCCGTTATTAAGGGGGAGCGATCATTATAGTGGGAGCTTTTCTGTAATGATATATTCTAATTTAAAACTAATGAATTCAGAATATGAGAAGAGGCTCATATGCTTGAGCTCTTACCAACATCTCCTGCAAGGTCTACTTCAAAAAGAAAGCCAGAATGGAAGAAGTATACCATGGCCCAAATAAAATAATACAAAAGGGACAATTTGTACAATAGAGAATATCCTACATTTGATCTTCCTGAAACTACAGTAGAGGAATACAAGGATCTTGAGTTAGAGAAAGCTTTTGATGAAATAAGAGAAAGAGATGCAGCTGAGTATGGGAATGCATAAAAGACATTGCAGATAAAAGGAAAATTTTTATTGATATGGTCAAAGTAGGGGAATCAAAGGAGGATACACTAGTTAAGAAACTAATTCGATTACTTGATATAATATTTGATCTTAAAGAATATGCCACAAAACATCCTCAAGCTCAAATTGTGGATATTACAAGAGATTGCTATAAGAGGGTAGAATGGCTTAGTTTAAATAAGGATGAATATATTTATGATATATTTAAAAGAGACAAGCTTATTAGCTTTATAAAGGCACCAGTCTCTAGTGCTCAAGAAGCAATAGTTGGAGATCATCAAATTGAAGAGTTTCTAGAAAATTTTTTTGAGTCCATTAATGAGATGTCAACCAAGATTTTGAGCCATGACCTTACAATCAATATAGCATCCCATAATGTTGAAGCAGAAGGTCAAAAGCTATTCAAAATTTATTATAACATCCAACAACATACATACAGAGTAAGTCCCGCCTACTTTCCGTTTGTGGAGAAGATGTCAAAGAAATTATATATTACAATCTCTCAGTTTCTTACAGATAAAAATGTGGGTAACATTGTGTAACGACCCCATCCGTTAAATGACGTATAGTAGAAGGTCCGGCCGGGGCCCCACACTATATGCCATAAACAGACGGTGAAGTCACAGGATAATACCAAACCAAACACGAATCCTAACTCAGAGCATTCTAGCGGAAGCTTTAAGTTGTACTTTGAACTCTAACCAGGAATGTCCAATATATAAACCACCTTTATATATAACCACGGAATGTACAACAAATACATGAAGTTTGGCCTTCAGGCCTTACAGTTCCTCTTTTCACACATTATGGTTTACAAACCTCGGCGCGCAGGCCGGCCATACATGAGTAAAAGAAAACAAGCAAAAACATTCGCTTAGCCTTCAAGGGCTAGCCGCAGCAGCAGCAGCAATAGCAGTAGGGCTTCAGCCCTTCACTTACCACTTGGCTCTCCAGCACCTGCATAGGGACAATCCACCCAACCGGTGGCAAACAATGCAACGGTCAGCATTCAGCTGACCCAATTATAACAATCCTACCCCTTTCTCGGGGCATTAGCATTCTTTCCCTGCAAAGCATGGCATCATCATATAGCAACTATGTGCGCGCAGGCACATTCAAGCCATCACAACCATCGGCCACACGGCCCGACAGTCCGTGCACTCAGGGCACATTCTTGGTGTACCGGAATACCAGGGTCAACACCACCGTCTACACGCTATTTGAGCATTCTAGTCTTTCCGGCACGCGGGCCTAAGACTCTCATTAGGCGCTCCAACAAAACCTATAACCAGGCTTCCAAGTCGGACGGACCTAACGCAGGTACGGATCAGCCACCCCCCGTTGCTCAAGTTGCCGTGCCACCTCGAATACGGAAGTATCCATGGCTATTTATAGGCGCGGGTCGGTTTCACCTTTCCTGTTCGGCAATCTACCTTTTCATCTAGTTGCAGCCCAATGGCTCAATCGCTCATAAAGTGGCAACGCACGGCCACAAGAGTTGCATCCAACCCTCTTCATTTCCTGGACATCATCTAGTACTTCCTGCTGCACCAAGCAACAGGTAGTCACAAGGCAACACAAGCCATAATCACGGAGCCTTCTCCGATATGCAAACAAGCATCACCAATCCAGACCATGTCCAGATGGGCTTCACACAGCATGCCTAGAGCCGTACTCCAATTCCGGCCTCTAACAAGGGGGACTTCACATATCTACCCCAAGGGACACCACAACCCACCACACACTCGCGGGGAAGGGTTTTCCCTATGCAATGCAGAAAAGAAGGACTTCACATGTCCAAGAAGGGAGATCGTTACCCTTGTCGATCTCTTGGGAGCCATCGAAAACTAGCCGGTGAGAAAGAACCGCAGCAGCCTTGCCTTCACAACGCCGGCTTCGGATCACGAATCGGACCACGGGAACTCCGCCGGTGGCTTGATCTCCTCCTCCTTCTTCTTCCTCCTCTCTCTTTCTCTCTTCCTTAAGCAAATGAAGAATGAAGTCTTCATCAGCCTTCACGGATTAAATCCAGCCAGGAAATCACCTGAGCACTTGGATCCAAAGAGAGAAATCTAAACGGCCACGATTTGCCCCAAAAACTCAATTTTTGGCTGACACGGCCTGTGACACGCCCGTGTCACAGGCCGTGTACCCTTAAGCGGCACACGCGGTATTCGTACCGACTGAGATTTACCAGAACACGGGCATCGACACGCCCGTGTCGAACCTGACACGCCCGTGTCATTCCTGAGACACGCCTGTGTCACCCCTGCCTCATCGAGCTGCAAGCAGTACACGGGTAGGCACACGGCATCGGACACGCCCGTGTCCAACCTGACACGCCCGTGTTCAAGGCTTGGTTCAAGGCCGTGTAACTTTCTGACTCAAATCACATTTTATTTGCGTGACACGCCCTGGGACACGCCCGTGTCCCAGGCCGTGTACCCCCGACACGCCCTGGGACACACCCGTGTCCCAGGCCGTGTAACATGACCTGCACCTCAAAATCATTTTTGAGTCTTTTTGGGGTGTTACAATCCTCCCCCTTAACAAAATTTCATCCCGAAATTTGCACGGTAAGGAAACAAGAACCAATAATGCTATAACTTGATAACTCTGATATAACAAAAGTACACGGTCTACAGTTTATACAAACAGCTCAGGAAATTCAGCTCGCATGGTCTGCTCTCGCTCCCATGTTAGCTCTTCATGGCCACAATTGTCCCATCGGACCTTGACCATCCCGATCACTTTGTTCCGCAACTGTTTCTCGGCTCGATCCTCGATCCGAATGGGTCTAACCCTCGTCGTTAGCCCATACTCGACCGGTATCCGATCATTCTCCACTACTTGAGCTGGATCCTTCACCGCCTTACGAAGGACTGAGATGTGAAATACATCATGTAATCCTCCCAAGTCTGCTGAAAGTGCTAGTCGATAAGCAGCTTCCCCAACTCGCTCCACCACCTCAAACAGACCAAGATACCTCGGACTTAACTTTTTCAAACGCCGAATCCTGGACACGCCTTTGAAGGGTTTGATCTTCAAATATACCCAGTCACCCACCGCGAACTCCACGTTCCGGTGTTTGGCATTGTAGTACTCTGCTTGATGATCTTGGGCTATCACTAGCCTCTCCCGAATAGAGCATATGAGCGAGGTAGCTTCTTCGACCTCCTTTTTCCCACTCAGCTTAGATTCGCCTGCTTCTGCCCAAGCTAACGGTGTACGGCATTTCTGACCATATAAAGCCTCAAATGGTGCCATACCAATACTCGCTTGGTATTTATTATTATAGGCAAATTCGACAAGAAATATATAATCTTCCCATCTCTTACCAAAGTCTAGGGCGCACATGCGGAGCATATCCTCCATCGTCCTGTTGGTTCGTTCAGTCTGGCCATCTGTTTGGGGATGAAAGGCCGTACTAAACGCTAACTTTGTACCCAACATTTGATGAACGAGCCGCCAATCATTCGATGTGAACCGCCCATCACGGTCACCAACGATGCTCCGAGGAACACCGTGCAGTCGAACAACCTGCTCCACATAAAGCTTGGCCAAGGTTTCCACTGAATCGTCTCTTCTGTTTGGAAGGAAGTGCGCCACTTTCGTCAACCGGTCCACAATCACCCAGATGGAATCATGACCGCGTTGAGATCTCGGCAACCCGTGCACGAAATCCATCGAAATATCATCGAACTTCCACTCCGGAATAGGTAATGACTTCAGGAAACCGCCAGGCTTCTGGCATTCTGCTTTCACCAACACACAGGTATTGCATTCAGCCACATAACGTGCGACATCTTTCTTTAATCCGGGCCACCCGAACAGCTTTTTCAGATCTCTGTACATCTTTGTTCACCCTGGGTGAACTGAGTACTTTGCAAAGTGAGCTTCGTACATCAACTCTTCCCTCAATTTACCCACACTCGGGACGCACACTCGACCATTTCTTCGTAACAAACCGTTATCCCAAGAGAATTGGTCATCCGGTCCATCTTTTGCATAGCGCTGGAGACTTTCATCAAGCTCCGTTGCTCGCCGAACTCTGTCCGTAAGGTCATATTGCACCTCCGTCCAGTTCAAGCATGCATCGGTCGACGAACCCTTGTCAAAACAAGATATCTCCAATGCTTCCAATTCCTGTATTAAACGCTGATCATGCCTCTGCAACCAGCTTGCCCGTACTGGAGTCTTCCGACTCAAAGCATCAGCGACCACATTTCCCTTCCCGGGAGTATAGTGAATCTCGAAGGTGTAGTCCCCAAGGAACTCCATCCATCTTCGTTGTCGCATATTCAGATCCTTCTGATCCAACAAATACTTTAGGCTTTTATGATCTGTATAGATATCCACTTTAACGCCATATAGATAGTGCCGCCACAACTTGAGCGCAAAGATTACCGCCGCCAACTCCAAATCATGGACGGGGTAATTCCGCTCATGCACTTTCAACTGGCGCGAGCCATAAGCAATCACTTTACCAAACTGCAGAAGAACGCAGCCTAAGCCGCTCCCGGAAGCATCACTATAGATCTCATACCCATTTGTACCACATGGCGATGTCAACACAGGCGCCGTGGTCAAACGACTCTTCAAGTCTTCAAAAGCTCGCGCGCACTCCGGCGTCCAAATGAACTTTTGATCTTTTCTCGTCAGCGTGGTCAGAGGTAAAGCAATCCATGAGAAGTTTTCCACAAACCGTCTATAGTAGCCCGCAAGTCTAAGGAAGCTCCTGACCTCGGCCACTGAAGACATCACGGCCAATCCCGAATGGCACTTATCTTCAACGGATCCACCGCGATACCTTCTCCGCTTACCACATGGCCTAAAAAGGCTACTGAAGAGAGCCAGAACTCACACTTTGAGAACTTGGCATAAAGCTTATTCCTCCGCAGGGTATGCAAGACCAACCGCAAATGGTTTGCATGATCCTCTTCCGACTGAGAGTATACTAAGATGTCATCGATAAACACAATAACGAACAAATCCAAGTACTCTCGGAACGTTCGATGCATTAGGTCCATAAATACCGAAGGCGCATTACATAGGCCAAACGGCATTACCGTGAACTCATAATGACCGTAGCGTGTTCCGAACGCCATCTTGGGAATGTCATCTTCCCTAATCCTCAGCTGATAATATCCCGATTTCAAATCCAATTTGGAATAGACCGTTGATCCTGCCAGCTGATCAAAGAGGTCATCAATCCGTGGGATCGGATATTTGTTTTTCTCCGTTAGCTTATTTAATTCGCGGTAGTCAATACATAACCGTAAGCTACCGTCTTTCTTTTTCACAAATAGAATAGGCGTGCTCCAAGGTGATATACTTGGGCGTATATATCCCTGCTCCAACAACTCTTGCAATTGGACTTTCAACTCAGCCATCTCTTTTGGCGCGACGCGATATGGAGAGCGGGCCACAGGTTTCGCACCTGACACAAACTCAATAGAGAAGTCAATCTCCCGCTGGGGTGGTAACCCAGGAAGATCTTTAGGAAACACGTCGGCAAACTCTGACACAACTAGTACTTCACCGACACTGGCCTTTGGCTCAACAGCCTGAATTAGCGTGAAGAATAACTCCGCGCCCTTCCGAACAGCATTGACGACTTGGAGTGCAGACAACAGAGTCCCGCCAACTCCTCGCATACCAGCGAACTTCGTCACAAGTCCAGTATTCTGGCCCAGTGTAATCTCCTTGGAGTTGCAATTAATAAAGGCACGCTGCTCCGAGAGCCAGTCCATACCAAAGATCACATAAAACTCCGATAACGGTAGCACAGCTGCACTCAAACCGAAATCCCGACTTCCTATTTGCACATCCAAATCGCAAGCCCTATCCGCAAGCATCACACAGCCATTCGGCAATAGCACCCTTGTACTATCCACCGTCACATGACTTGTTACCCCAATGCGAGACACGAAATCCTCAGACAGAAAAGAATGCGAAGCACCCGTATCAAACAGGGCTCTCGCCAAATTATTCCGAATCAGGACAAAGCCTGCAGCACACACATCATGCACAAGCTATACATAACCAAAAACAATAGCACATAAGCAAGTAAGCTAAATCAACTCATACCTGTGATGACGTCACTTTGCTTAATCGCTTCCTGTTGGCCAAGCTGATAGATTCGGGGCTGTGCCTGGGACGCAGAGGAATCAACCACCGCTTTGCCCTTCTCAGCATAAGACGCACCCATCTTCTTGTCCCCTTTGGGCTGAACAACCCGACAGTCACGAGCTATATGCCCCACCCGGCCACAGTTATAGCATGTACGAGAATCCGGCCTTGATGTCGCTCCCGACACAACGGTCGTAGTCACTTGCCCAGACGGCTTGGACCTCTTGCCCCCTTTCTTCTGGTAAAACGATTTGCTCGGGCGAGGTGCTTGAACCTCTGGCTTTGACACAACCAAGCCCTTGTTCCCTTGCACCTGCCGCATGCCCTTCTCCAACGCACACGCAGTATCAACCAACGCCTGAAACCCTTGGTTCACTGAACTCGAAAGCAGGAATCGCAACTCATCCCGCAATCCTTCATAGAACCGATTCGTTTTCCTTTGGTCATCCGCAAAGATTGTACCCGCATACCGTCCCAACCTGGTAAACTCATGCAAGTAGATATCCACGCTATCTTCCCCTTGCTTTAACCGTTGGAACTCATTTTCCATAGCAATGCATTGCGCCGCTGGGACATGTTTCGCCAGAAATATCCGAGAGAACTCCTCAATCGACACTTGCGTTAATTGCCTGCCCGCCAAATGGTGTACCTCAACCTCGTCCGACCACAACCGCGCCTCTCCTTCAAGCATGAAGGTGGCCAAGGTGACCTTTAGAGTTTCCTCCGCCCTGATCGCTGTCATTATCCGCTTGACACGCGATAACCAATCTTCTGCCTGCGTTGGGGATCCCATTCCCGTAAACGTAGGAGGACTGAAGATCATGAATTGCTTCAACTGTCGGTCAGCTGCTCGTGGATCTACAGCCTCAACCGGCTCGGGTCTTACATCAACACGAACTGGCACTACTGCCGGCTGCGCTTGCCCGGTCGGCTGAATCATGGCAAATAGAGCCTCAGCAACTAAACGAACAGTTTCCGCCGATGGAGGAGGTGTTGGCACCTCAGCTGGTGCCGCACTCTCATCAGAGCGCTAGGGCTCAGACTGCCCAGCACCACTACGCGTCACCTATAGGTGGACAAGACACACATTAGCGAACGTATGCAAGCAAAACAACACAAAAAGGAACGCGCAGATTCCTCAAACAAGATTTTGTACATTCCTTAGTGGACATTCCAGAGTTCATTAGCGTTACAGCAGGGCGCATAAACACGTGCTCGTCACCCCATAAAAGAATTCGTCCACGAATTCGATAGAGGAAGACCGAACGCAGCGGAAGCGTGGTGGGCCCATAACCCACATGTCCCAGGATCGAAACCTGCCTCTGATACCAAAATGTAACGACCCCATCCGTTAAATGACATATAGTAGAAGGTTCGGCCGGGGCCCCACACTATATGCCACAAACAGACGGTGAAGTCACAGGATAATACCAAACCAAACACGAATCCTAACTCAGAGCATTCTAGCGGAAGCTTTAAGTTGTACTTTGAACTCTAACCAGGAATGTCCAATATATAAACCACCTTTATATATAACCACGGAATGTACAACAAATACATGAAGTTTGGCCTTCAGGCCTTACAGTTCCTCTTTTCACACAGTATGTTTTACAAACCTCGGCGCGCAGGCCGGCCATACATGAGTAAAAGAAAACAAGCAAAAACATTCGCTTAGCCTTCAAGGGCTAGCCGCAGCAGCAGCAACAGCAGTAGGGCTTCAACCCTTCACTTACCACTTGGCTCTCCAGCACCTGCATAGGGACAATCCACCCAACCGATGGCAAACAATGCAACGGTCAGCATTCAGCTGACCCAATTATAACAATCCTACCCCTTTCTCGGGGCATTAGCATTCTTTCCCTAGAAAGCATGGCATCATCATATAGCAACTATGTGCACGCAGGCACATTCAAGCCATCACAACCATCAGCCACACGGCCCGACAGTCCGTGCACTCAGGGCACATTCTTGGTGTACTGGAATACCAGGGTCAACACCACCGTCTACATGGTATTTGAGCATTCTAGTCTTTCCGGCGCGCGGGCCTAAGACTCTCATTAGGCGCTCCAACAAAACCTATAACCAGGCTTCCAAGTCGGACGGACCTAACGCAGGTACGGATCAGCCACCCCCCGTTGCTCAAGTCGCCGTGCCACCTCGAATACGGAAGTATCCATGGCTATTTATAGGCGCGGGTCGGTTTCACCTTTCCTGTTCGGCAATCTGCCTTTTCATCTAGTTGCAGCCCAACGGCTCAACCGCTCATAAAGTGGCAACGCACAGCCACAAGAGTTGCATCCAACCCTCTTCATTTCCTGGACATCATCCAGTACTTCCTGCTGCACCAAGCAATAGGTAGGCATAAGGCAACACAAGCCATAAACACGGAGCCTTCTCCGATATGCAAACAAGCATCACCAATCCAGACCATATCCAGATGGGCTTCACACAGCATGCCTAGAGCCGTACTCCAATTCCGGCCTCTAACAAGGGGGACTTCACATATCTACCCCAAGGGACACCACAACCCACCGCACACTCGCAGGCAAGGGTTTTCCCTATGCAATGCAGAAAAGAAGGACTTCACATGTCCAAGAAGGGAGATCGTTACCCTTGTCGATCTCTTGGGAGCCATCGAAAACTAGCCGATGAGAAAGAACCGCAGCAGCCTTGCCTTCATAACGCCGGCTTCGGATCACGAATCAGACCAAGGGAACTCCGCCGGTGGCTTGATCTCCTCCTCCTTCTTCTTCCTCCTCTCTCTTTCTCTCTTCCTTAAGCAAATGAAGAATGAAGTCTTCATCAGCCTTCACAGATTAAATCCAGCCAGGAAATCACCTGAGCCCTTGGATCCAAAGAGAGAAATCTGAACGGCCACGATTTGCCCCAAAAACTCAATTTTTGGCTGACACGGCCTGTGACACGCCTGTGTCACAGGCCGTGTACCCTTAAGCGGCACACGCGGTATTCGTACCGACTGAGATTTACCAGAACACGGGCATCGACACGCCCGTGTCGAACCTGACACGCCCGTATCATTCCTGAGACACGCCCGTGTCACCCCTGCCTCATCGAGCTGCAAGCAGTACACGGGTAGGCACACGGCATCGGACACGCCCGTGTCCAACCTGACACGCCCGTGTTCAAGGCTTGGTTCAAGGCCGTGTAACTTTCTGACTCAAATCACATTTTATTTGCGTGACACGCCCTGGGACACGCTCGTGTCCCAGGCCGTGTACCCCCGACACGCCCTGGGACACGCCCGTGTCCCAGGCCGTGTAACATGACCTGCACCTCAAAATCATTTTTGAGTCTTTTTGGGGTGTTACACATTGCTTGAATTATAAGTTTTCCAAATTGAAGTTATACATATTCAGTTGCCTACTCATGCTTATGCCAATTACTTGTTGTTATTTAGTCAATACGATAAAAGTAGTAATTCTTAATGCATTTTTTTGTAAATCACAATTGAATATTTTGTAAAATTAATTAAGCTAAGTAGGGGGAGATTGTTGGGAAAAACCCTTTGATCTAACTTAACAAATTATATTATAAGTGATTTTACAGCCTAGGATTATTACCAATATTGTATAAAGCGGGTTATTTGGTTATAGATGTCCTAGGTAGTCAGTAGAGTCAAGGGCATAAGAAAGGCATGTTGAGATAGACAAGAAAATCAAGTCAAGTCAACATACGTGAACTAGAAGTCAATGCACCATCGACTTAAAGTTGACATTACTTCGACTAGAGGTTAGAGCAACAAGAAAAGATCAGTCGACGCTACTTTAAGGCAAAAGTCGACGCATGCATTAATAGGATTTCAACACAACATCAACTATAGAATTTAATAGACTGGGTTTCATTCTAAAGGAAGCTATCAATGTAACTCCTACATGAAGTTAACATAGCGTCGAGTACAGTCTAGAATGGAAATTCTATAGAATTTGACTAGCCTTATTCCAAGGAATAGTTTATATAATCAATTCAAATATTTCTGACTATTGGAAGGAGGATTAATGGAAATAGTTTTCCATCAGATTCAGAGGTGTATTTATAGAAAGATTCTGAAGAAGATATCTAGATTTATTAAAGCAAATTTGGAAAAAGATATTATTATTCCTTCTGAAGCGAATTCTTATGAAGAGGACAATTCAAAATTATTCAAGAATAATATACTCATATGAAGAAAAAGTTGATAATGGAGAAAATAGTAAAATACAGACATATATAATACAGAGCCAAACACTCTTGATCATCAACTTCTCCTTAATTATTCTCTGTGGTTGTTACTTGATATTATGAAAGGATAACTAGAGAAGAATTTTGGATCCATGGCTTATCACCCATGAAACTTCTCTTCTAGTAAGGGTTCTTTATATCACAGGGATCCAATACACTTAGTACCAACAGTCCTTCGATTACTACTAAGATAAGACTAATCATTGAAGACTTCACTCTTCATCTCTTCATCTCTTCTATCTTTTCTCATCTCTTCTTATAATGATTGAGTAAAGAGTTTTTAGAATCCTTATTCAAAGGATTCAGTTTATGGTTTTGAGAGTCTTCTTATCAAAATACTTAGTGTGTGTAGGTTCAAGATCTCCATATCAAAAGATCTAGTTGTTGGTTCTGAGAGTCTCCTAATCAAAAGAGTCAGGCACTAAGGTAGTGTATTCCTACCAAAGTATTAGAAGAGTGGATGTACCTAGATTTTGGGGAACAACTATAGCTTTGGTGTTCTTTGCGTTTATATTTTTCCATATTTATTTTGCTGTGTTGTGTTTTTATTTTCTGAGATATATTTTTGGTTAATTGCTTATGAATGCAAAATCTTAACCAAGTCTAAAAACAATAGCTTGCTCTAAACCAGTCTTTTAAATCTCTATTCATGACCCCCTCTAGTGATTTCTCAGAGAATTTACACATAACTATTCATACTTTCATAGCCGATACCTTCAGAATATGCACATTATCTTGTAGTGTTGATTACTGAAGAAGTTGGAAGCTCTGAAAGTAAACCTACACAAAAGGTCAATTCAAGTGAGGGGGAGATTTATAATGAATCATCTGCTAAATAGTCTGCTAAAATTAAGGAGGAGACTTATCTTGGGCCTAATACCCATGAAGTAATCTTTGAAATTCTAAAGGACTTGGATGAGGAGGAGACTCAACCTGAGGTCTCTACCTAAGTGGAAACTATAGTTGGTTAAGGGATAGTTATCGAAATGGAGGAGAATCATTTTAGGGAAATGATAATGTTCTCAGGAGTTCAAGAAGAAGAAAATGCGGAGAGCCAAATTCATATAGCATACTCTCTTGATGATGAATATTATGACAGATTCTTCAATACTACTCTGAATAGAGTGGGAGGAGACAGAGAAGCTGAAATGTCAAGCTCATTAGTTCCAACTATTTCTGAGTAACCCTCTACTTCAATAATTGATTAAATGAGGATATTACTGGGTAAATAAAGGAAGCATTTTTAAACCTATAAGATAGGGAGGTCCAAAATGTTATGTAGGAGCTAACTGAACAAATGAATGGGCTGAAAGGTGAAATTGACCATATGAATGCATATCTAAACAGCTGGTTCTTAAGAGCTAGTTTTGTGGTAGAAAAAAAGTGAAAGTACAGAAAAATTTGGATAAAAAGATGGATAATTATATTTACAACACAGATAAGAGAAAATAGTTATTGAAATCCTTGCGAAAAGATCTAGAAAGTGATGTCAACTAGACAAAGTATAAAATATTTGAAAGTAAAGCTGAAATTCTCTAGGATGGCGTAGAAAATAAAGATTATTTAATTGAAAACCTTACTATTCAGATGCAAGATTATAAAGAGGACATTCTCAAGAATCTATTTGAAGAAGTTAGAAAGGGGGAGAAAAGGGGAGTTGATACCTTTCACAAGTTATTGAAAGAAATTTACTTATTTCTCATCTTCCCACCTTTTTCTTTTTCATGAGGAGGAATTTATTCTGCAAGCTGAACAATAAGAAACAAGAAACCAAGGGCCAGAAATCTCTTTTGAGTAACACTACCACTTCAGTCCAGTACAACACTATGATTTCATCCCATGCCACCAAGAAACAAAAGACTCATATGTGCATCACGAGAGTTATGATGCTGACTATATTGCCTTTATCTACTCTGACAAAGGCAAGGGTGTATCCATTCATGATGATGAAGCTTATATTAGGAAAAGATAACACAGGGAGGAGAGGGAGAAGATCCAAGTTTTGAGATATGGAGCCCTAGGTTCAGACATATTATCTAGTCTGCATGGCAGGTTCGGGGGAAAGAAGTTAAAGTTAGAGTTGTGTATTATAATTGAAAGTCTTTAGTATCAACAATAGTTAATCACCTAGAGGGGGTGGGGGTGAATAGGTTTTTAGGTCTTTTTAAATAACCTTTGCTCTTTGGCGTGTTGTGATTTGTGTTAAGTTATCTTTTAAGATTACACAACCAACACACAAGATATTTATATTAGTTCCCCAGATTATGGGTAAATCCACTGCCCCTCCCACCTTTCCACCAGATTGATAGATAAGGCAACTTGTCCAAACTCAGCTCAATGAGCTTATAACTCAAATCCCTCAGGATTTCTCAGACTCCTCCAAGTACTACACTTAGGCCCAAGGCCCTACCACTCAGAAAAATCAATGCTCCTACATCTCAGTGATCCACAGATCACCTACCTTAGACTTTTCTCAAAGTCCTACAGCTCAGGCTAGGAGGATAGCCCTACAACTCAGAGAGAATAACTCTCCTAACTTAGATCTGAACTAGATCCTACAATACATGAACAAAGGACTTATAGCTCAGATCCACACAAGGATTCTACCTCAGGCACACAAGTCCTACCACTTAGCCTTTATGATTTAGGCTTACAACTTAGATCTGTTAAGATCCTATAAAATGAAATGGTTGTTGTTCTTAAAAAAAATCATATGAGCAGTGTTTTCACTCAATGCGTTTTGCCTTAGCCTATTTTATTGAAGAGGCGTTTAGTGAATGGCCTTCACTCAACGCTCTGTCCTTAGACAGATTTTCTATTGAATAGGCGTTGAATGAGTTGACATCACTAAACTCTTCTGTCCGTAGACAAAATTCATATCAAACAATACTTCAACTCTGACTGAACTATGTTCTGTCGACACATTTTCTACATGGCACCGCTGAACTACCTTCACTCAACACTTCTGGACTTAGCCATATTTCTTGACAGATTCTCTGTATCTTTGATTACTTGAGCTTTACTCAACGCTTCTGGCTCTGGGCATTGAGTGAACCGTCTTCACTCAACACTTCTGGGATTAACCAGATTTTTTGCTTGAAAATGTAGAGGCTTTGACTGTCGAGTCTTTACTCAACGCTTAAGTCCATCTGGAATTGAGTGAACTGTCTTCACTCAACACCTGTGGACTTAAACATATTTCTATCTTTTTAGCATTTTACCACGTGTCAACCTATGATTGTTACTTTGACAACCTATCTAATTAGTGTAATAAATAACCACCTGTATACATAGAACTTAGGGTATGCATCATATACAAACATGTGTATGCCATTGTCCTTAAGGACTTCTTCAAATCTAGGACATTTTGATCATTAGACAAACCAATCTCCCCCTATTTGAAGAATTCAAAGCCTTAGAAAGTGACATAAACCAACACATAAGAAAAAAATATAACATTTCAGAAGAAAGCATAGAAAATGTATACACAACCAGAAATATGATTTTCATTAATAGAAGTCATGTTTTAGTAGTGTGCATACGAGAAAATACATTTCCTACAACCCTTTTAAAAAAGATAAGAAACTTTTCTAAGTTTTAGGTTCCCTTATCACTATGCCACTACCTGGCTTCTTGCCTGCTTTCTCTACTCTCTCTTCTGATTTCTTTTCTTTCTGCCTCTAGAAGTAGCTATAAGGCTTTGGTAAATTCTTGAAAGGCTCCAAAGAACCTGGTGGTAAAGTGCCTAGCAACTTTTCATTTTTGAACTTTCTTCTATCCATTTCATTTTTCTCCAGCTTGGCCCACTCTACGGAGTTGTAGAGCTTTCCCCTTTAAGTGTTCTTGTTCATGACAAGATCCCAGACAGACAGAATTATGGTCCTTGATTGAGGACTCTACTATTCAAAATCAGGCCTTGTTTCCATCTCTTCCCTATATCACTTCTTGCTCATCCTGACCTCTTCCTCATCCTCAGCAACTGATTCTCCTTTGGCCCCTATCTCTTGATAAACAGTAGGGATGAATGTTGGAATTGTAGGAATGTCAACTGCTGTAGAAGGATCAACCCACTATGTACCATCTTGGATGTCATACTAATGATCAACTTGAGTATCATTCTGTTCTACATTTTGATCATAGTATTAGCCATCATTCTTATTAATATACTAAACATCATATAAATTTTTAGGGATAGGAGCAGTGCTAATGTTTTCATATGATAATAGCTCAAGACCCATTGAGCCTCCGATAACATTTGTGGTGCAGACTATATTTTCAGTATTGCCCTTTATCACACCCTTCTCCCCCTTTTTGACTTCTTCGCAGATATTCTTAGTCAGAGAGGTGCTGGCCTTTGTCAACTTTCCATCTAAATATAAATACTAAGGGTAACATGGTTCTTGACTTTGAGTAGATGATCATCTAGAATTCGAGCACATGCATCCATTCTTCTTTCAAGAATTTCTTGTGCTTTTCAAGCAGTTCCTTCTTTGCATTATTGACTGCCAGCTTGTTTCCAGAAAGAATATTCTGATTTTCCATAATTGAATTTGAGGAGTGCCGATACCTTCCAACTTGCTTTGAGTAAAGTCAACTACAGGAGCTGCTCTCAAGAAGAATTTGATAGTCTTGGACTTTAGCAGATTAAACTCAAATCTGATGGATTTGATCTCTATTGTCAGATCATTTATGATATTCTTTATGGAGTCATCCACAAAGTTTTCCAGTTGCCTTCTCTAGTCATCCAGTAATCCTTTCAGTTGAGTTATGAAGACTGGGGACATCTGATCACCCTGATGGGATGTACCTTCATCACAGATGTTGTATTTCTTTGGTCTGACATCTTTTCTTGCATTTGAGAAATCCTTTCCAACCTCTAAAGAATGTTTATTGGCATAGTTATCAGCAACAACATTCTCTTCATCATACTTAGAAGAGTCAGTTTTATAGACTTCACCTTGAGCAGGGAGTTCAGTGTGAATCTCCCCCTCAATCTCTGCCAGGTCCACAGGGACATTCAGATCTATTGTTATGTTAATTTCAGTCGCTTTCTCCATAGACACTCCATGTTTATCAATACTAAGAGGATTCTGAATATTCTCGTGCATAATTTGTAGATGCCTCCCCTTAACAAGAGGATCTTCCATGACTTGCTCTAGAAGTTTCTCCCACTCAGTTAGAGGAATGTATCTTTCTTATTGATCCTGGCGTATGAGAGCAGTTTACTGTTCAATAGGAGCTAGAATTTTTATAGTCTCCCCCTCAATCTCTGATGAAATCTTGTTCACTATTTCTTTAGCAACCTATTCAACAACCTCAACTGGAGGTATATCCATTGCTTCCTCAATGACATGTTCTTCAAACTGAGTTCTTCTTACTTGAATCATTGCTACAGGTTTAGAGGAAAATGATAGCTAGCACTTGTATCTCTCCTGGTCTCTTTAGTAGATTGAGAAAGTTTCAGATCATGAGACTCTTCCTTAGCCTATTCTGATGAGCTGCTGTTAGTACTTTCATCTGGAACTGGAACTTCATTCTTCTTCCTGGAAACATTCTGTTCATGAGGCAACAAAAAACTGTCCCATCTGTCAAGCATTTTCAAGTCCATCCTCCTCATGTGATGGATCTTTGTTCCTAGCCTTATATTAAGGATCCCTGGAACACTCTTTAGCAGAAATAGAGAAAGAATCCTTCCTATGTTTGCCTCTACTATACAGTTAACTATCCTTTGAAATAGTATTTTTCCCCCAATCAGTCTTCTTGGCTAGGATTATCCTTGCCATTAGTTCAAACATTCTCTTAAAGATCTTATCATGTGAGCCGGTCTTGCATAATAGGTCTTTCCCAATTACATTAGCTAGGAATTTTCCCTTCAGATTAAACTCCTTCCTCAGAATCAATCAAGTGGTGTGTTTAGAGAGTCCACACTACTTCAGAGTAGATTTGATATTAGTCTGATCCAGTTTATCTTCTTCATCTTACTCTTTGAACTTGGGAAGTTATAGTGCCTTGCTCTGTCTCTTAGGGCTTATCTTAATCTTCTTACCACAGATGAAGATCCTTATTTTACTGAATGATGAGTCTACCTTAGTATTTGAGTATAACTCAAGTACCTCTCGCTTCTACAGCAAACTGGGCTAAAAAAGAAAAAATTATAGGTCAGCGACCTGAAGCAGGTGGTGGTCAAACTGTACTTCCTCAGGTACATCTTAGAATCTATTTCGCACCAGCTATAAACCCTCGAACAAGAATTCTAAACCTTTCGGCGCCATTTCTTCTGCGAATTGCTGAAGATATTCCAAGCTTTCGTCGATTCGTCACAAGGGGCATAGAAGAGCAAGGAACAATGTATTTTGTTTTATACACACAGCCTTCTATTTATAGTGATTTCTATTTTAGAAGGTAGAGAGGCGCGTAACTATTTATGATCAAGATATAATCAATAATTGGGATTGATTCTGATCCTTAGTCGCAAAAGAGACTCATTCGAAGCTTGAGTTGAGTGAACTCGACGCACTTAGCGCTCTTGACTCTTGTAGTTCATTCAACACACTCGACGTTTGGACACTTAGTTCATTTCTCTTTTATTTATCCTGCAGGGATTAAAAATTAACTGCAACAAACAAAAATTATATGGAGATCTACTGAAGCTGGGCTAAATTAAACATACCCAATTCAAATTTGATGGTGTTGAATTTTGCTTCATCTAGTAGCTTAGTGAAGATGTCAGCCACTTGCTTATCTGTGGGGACAAATTCAAGACTGATGTATTTATTTTCCACATGTTCTCTAATGAAGTGATACCTAATCTCTATATGGTTTGTCCTACTGTGAGATATAGGATTCCTAGCAATAGAGATTGCATAAGTTGAATCACAATATAATGGAGTGTTACTTATCTTTAGGGTATAATCCTTGAACTACTATTGGATCCACATCAACTGAGCACATCAACTTCCTACTGATTTATATTCTAACTCGGTTATTGATATTACAACACTAGTTTACTTCTTACTTCTCCAAGATACAAGTCTTCCACCCAAAAACTGACAGGAGCCTGAAGTACTTTTCTTGTCCTCTCTACAACCTGCAAAGTCTGCATCTAAATACCTAGTTTGCTCAAAATCACTATTCCTATGGTACCATGGGCCAAGATATGGTATGCCCTTAAGATATCTCAGAATTCTTTTAGCAGCAGAATTTCCAGACTCCTTAGGGCAAGCCTGGTATCTAACACAAACACATGTAGCATACATAATGTCTGGCCAACTTGTAGTAAGATAGAGGAGGGAGCCACCTATGCCTTTATACATGGTTTCATCAATAGGTTTCCCTATTTCATCCTTGTCTATTTACATATTTGACCCCATGGGAGTTTTTTTTATGGAGGCACTCTCCATACCAAATTTTTTAATTAACTCCCCAGTGAACTTATACTGAGAGATGGATAATCCATCCTCAGACTATCTTACTTGGAGGCCCAAGAAGTACTTAAACTCACCCATACTGCGCATCTATAATTTCCCTTCATAAGTTTGGCAAAGTTCTTAAAAAGATTATAATCAGTAGACCCAAAGATTATGTTTTCTATATAAATTTGGACTAGTATGATCTTACCCTTGGATTCCCTTAGGAATAGAGTCTTGTCTATCTTTGCCCTTGAGAATTTATTCTCAATAAGAAAGCTAGACAGGGTCTCAAACCATGCCCTAGTTGCGTGTTTCAACCTATACAAAGCTTTCCTAAGTCTATAAACATGATCAGGAGAGTTAGGAATGACAAATTCTTATGGCTGCTCAACATATACTTTTTCTCTTAAGTCACCATTTAGGAAGACTTATTTCACATCCATTTGGTAGACTTTGAATATCTTGTGAGCAGCATATGCAAGGAACAATCTAATTGCTTCTAATCTAGCTATAGGGGAAAAGGTTTGATCCTAATCAATACCTTCTTCTTGTCTGTAACCCTTAGCCACCAGTCTAGCTTTATTCTTAATTATAACACCATTTTAATCCAACTTGTTCCTGTAAATCCACTTGGTTACCATGATGTTATGTCCTTGTGGTCTGGGAACCAGCTTCCAAACCTTATATCTCTTGAACTGGTATAGTTCCTTTTACATTGCTATAATCTAATATTGGTCTATGTTGGCATTTCAAATCTCTTGGGCTCAACCTGAGACAAAAAGCTGGAGTACATAGCTATGTACATACTTTTGCTCCTTGTTGTAATCCCTTGGATGGCATCTCCAATTATCTGATGTTTTGGATGATCCTTTAGATGTCTAACTGTTGGTGGCAATCTCTCTTCAGCATCATTGACTTCATTGGTTGGATTCTACTGATCTTCATCCACATCATGTATTATTTATCCTCTTTCTGAAATACATACTCCTACATCTTCATCATTGGCAGCAGGAAGAGCATCCTTGAGGGTTAATGTAACATCCAAAATTTGACAGCGGGCCTTCTGGTCGATATCGCCATGTGATAGTAGGTATTGCCGATGGCGATAGCAATAACATTCAATGCCTTGAAGCATTGAGTAAACTAAACACACTCGACGCCTTTCGATGAATTGTTGAGTAAGAGACTATCATATGGAGATAGTGGGTATCGCACGGTCATAGTCTCAGCTCTCAATGCTCTCGAAACCTTGATGTATTGAATGAACTAAATGCACTCGATACCATAAAGCGTTGAGTGAGCTTTCAGAACAACAACAGTGGATATCTCCAGGTGATAGTACCACGTCTGCTAGACACGAGTCAGATGACCTTATGGTGGTTGATATGTAGTGGTTGACTAGGGTCAAGGAGGTTACTTTCGCTATCGCCAGGCGATAGCCAATATCACACAACTATATCCTTTTGTTTGAATTTTCAACCGAACTCGTGGCATTTGATCCCTTTTGATGAAATGATCATGTGGTTGGGTGTTAATCCCAAGGCCACATATACAGAGGAGTAGAGGAATGAGAATTCATTCTCTTCTTCTCACTCTCTCCCCTTCTTTAATCCATGTTCTTAAGAGAAAGAGCTAAGGGTTGGAGCTGAGCTTTAATAGTTTGGTGACGGAGATATTGTAATCAAAATTTAGAGCCGAGGCTAGAGATGCGAAGAGGGAAGTGAGGTGATCCTTTCCATCTACGAAGAAAAGCTTCACCATGGCTCCAAAAGAAACAACAAGGGTAAAAATCTTCCTTCTTGTACAAGTGAAGTACTTCATTTGGCATGTGTATGGAATCTCCCACCAAAAGGTGGAAGAGTGATAGGAATTCCATTTGGGTTGATACGTGATGTCCCCGATAAATTAATTTGCATATAGATCCAGAAATGCGTAGTACGGAATAGGCTTGCTATCTAAAGCCCATCTGGATAGGATGGTATGGATTAGTGATGTTTTGATTTACGTGCCGGAGAAGACTCCGAGTATAAATGAGTAGTTTATGAGGTTTGTGGGTTATACCTGTACAGTGGAGTAATAGGAAGTATTGGAGGCGCGCTCTAGGAAAATACCAAATAAATTCTATTGTTTTAAGACCTGTTGGATATTACTGGATGATAGTTAGTATCGCCAATACCAATAGCTTTTGGTGAGCTATTTGTACTGTTTGCTATGAAAGTCTAGTATTTCTAGCACTATAGGTTACTGTAGGGTTTTGGCTGGGTCTGGTACAAAAAGTGAGTTCTGATGTTAACGTCTGGTGATAGTGATTATCGCCGGTGATATCTCTCAGATACCCTTTTGATTATAAAGCCAGTCTCTTGGAGACAGTGTGGCTTGTGTCAGATATGAGCTCTTAAGGCCATCGTGCGGAATGTGCAAGTGGAAGCCAACCTGTATAAGTCTTTGCCTCTAAACTGATGATTTGAGCAATTGACAAAGGCTGAACAGTACCCGCGTTATGTCCGGCCGACTTGAATACCTAGGTTATTGGTCTCATTGGAGCGCATAATGAGTGTCTTAGGCCTGCATGCCATAAAGAATAGAAATGCTCAAAGTTCTCTGTCATGTCTTGAACCTCTGAACGGTGGTGCAATCCGGGAAACTGGCGCACCAAAAATGTTCCCTGAGTGCACGGAGCATCGGCAGTTAAGACCAACATTTGTGATATATTGAACTGTGTGTGAGTGCACGTTCTTTTGATATATCTGCTTGTGATAATGCTATGCCTGCAGGGAAGGAATACCACTGCCTCGGGAAAGGGATAGGGTTGTTATAAATTGGTCAGCTGAATGCTGACCGTTGTCTTGTTTGCCTCCCTCGTGGTGGTTTATCCCTGTGCAGGTGTTGGAGAGACAAGCGGGAAGTAGCGGGATAATGCCCTGATGCTTTGCCGGCACTCAAAGGATAAGTGAAGTTGTATTACTTTCATTTGTGCCCGGCCTGGGTGCCGATGTCTGTAATCCACACCTTGTAAAGAGTAAATATAAGGCCTTAAGGCCAGAACAGTTTTAAGCTACTATTGACTATCGCCGGGTGACAGTGATTATCGCTGGGCGATAGTAACTTTTGTGTATTTTTGTAATAAACATTCCTGTATTTATATAGTGGACATTACTGTTGTACTTGAGTTCAAAACTTAACCCCTAAAGCTTCTCCTTGAATGATCTGAGTTAGGATGCGTGCAGTCTTTGAATATTCATATGTAATCGTGCTGCCTGTTTATAGAATATGGTGTGTTGCCTCGACCGGACCCTCTATTATATTTCATGTGATGGACTGATAATACGTTTTGTGGCCTAAACTATTATCGTATTTTCTATTTTATATTATACAAATCATGTCTATTATTAGTTTATTTTTTATCATTTTTATGTAAATATTATTGCCACTAACATTTTCTTGACCTTTTGCAGGTTTTCAGAAAATTGGTCAAAAATGACCTGACACGCCCCCCTGTCACGCCCTCCCTGGGCGTGACCTAGGGCGTGTCACCCGATCCCAAGGACTTTTGTTGGAAGGGACAGGAAAACGAACAAAACCGCTGTCACGCCCCCCTGACACGCCCTCCCCGGGCGTGACCAAGGGTGTGTCGCCCTCTATCGCAAAGCCTGCCACCGCATTGAATGCAGGTTCCGCCATAGCACGCAATAGTACTATCACGCCCCACATCACGGGCGTGACCTGGGGCGTGACATCAACTTTTCCGACGACTGACGGATTTTCGACCAATGATTTCGACGCGACGTACGTGTCACACCCCCCTACACAGGCGTGACCATGGGCGTGTCGACCGACGTACCGAAGCAATGATCCTTCCCGCCAGAGTCCAGAGCCCGAGGTCAACATAGTACTATCACGCCCCCGGACACGCCCCCCCCTAGGGCGTGTCGGAGGGCGTGACCAACTCGTGAAAAAATCTATAAATTGAGACCCCCCTCTTCATTTCAGAAAGCTTTGGTTGAGTGGGGGAGGTGTTTCCCCTTTGGTTCTTGATCTTTTTCATGCTTTTTCTCTCTCTCTCTCTCTTTGTAATTTTCTTTTAACCCTAGTTTAATCTTTACTTGTTTATGCTTTCCTTGTAATCTTTAGTGTTGCTTAGTGCTAATTGTAGGGCTAGAATAGGCTTTACATTCAAGCAACTGTAATTTCTTTTTCAATAGTGTAACTTGCCCCTTTTTATTAATAGAAGTGTTCTTTGTTTAGCTTGTGTTCTTTTTATGCTTTACTACTCATCCCCCCTCCTCCACTCCATTATGATTAACTAATCCTCCTTGTACTCGATCTTGATGATCCGAGGTTAGAGCGATTAAGTTATGATGTTTTTAATTAATCTTTTCTTTTTAGGTTAGGGCCTTGAATTACTCTTGATTAATCATGGGCTGGAGGTATATTATCGATATATACCCTCCACCTTTGCTTTCATTCTGGGCTAGCCGAGAGGCCGATAGAATGAAGTGAGCATTCAAGAGTAAAGGGAGTTGTACGTACCCCTCGAGAGAGGCAGACGTCCAAATCTCCCGGATTGGAGTAAAATCCAATAGTGGGGTTCACCGCGTAAAGCGAGTTTAAGGCCTCCGATTTAGACGAGAGTCGGTCGGACCTTCCTAAACTCAGTTGGGCACGACTTCGAGAGAAGCGTTTTCAAGCTTTAGGAACCTCCACGGTCAAGGACCTTTATCCTATTAAGTTTAGATTTTTATCGCATTTTCTTAATCATCTTTAGCCGAGGTGATTCTTGATCGAGTGCATTTCCATTTCATATTTTCAACCCTTCGTAGTAATCGATTTTCTTATGCTCTTTAATTAATTGTAATAGCTCTCTTTCTAGCTTTAGCTTTACTTCTTTCCTTGCAATTAGTTTTTCTTAAACCCTAGTTTTTCCGTCGATAAGATAATATCGTTCGTGTGAGTAAGCATAGCCAACAGCTCCCGGATTTCAATACGACACTTGTGTCCCCTAACTACCATTCGATAGGTATACTTGCCTCATTGGGTTGCTATTTCGGTTGCGTTTATTTTCTTCGAACCCTAGCGGGCAACATGGACTGAGGTATTATAATTTTGTATCAGTTTGTCTTGGTGTTCCTCCTGCAAATTCGTGTTCGAATTCTTCTGAGGGGTGGCGAGAATGTGTAAGTGCTTACCGTCATAACATAAATGAACTCAAGAATGTCCACTTAGGAATGAAAATACACTTGTTTGAGGGACCTACGCATCCCTAATAATCGTTTTTTGCTTCTGTGGTAGTCGCTAAATTGTGTATTTACCACTTATAGGTGATTAGAAGTAATGAGGGGCAGTCCGAGCCACAACATTTTGTTGAGAGTGCGGCACCAGTTGAGGTGCCCATACCTCGTCCTTCAGTAAAGACGGTTTAGATGATCACTGATGTGGTCTTTGCAATGATCAAGGCCCAAAATGAGTGGCATGTACAACCCTCTATTCCGGTGGTGAGTTCAATATCGATTGGTGTACTTGAGTAGATTGCAAAGGGAAGAGCATCGGCCCTGCCGTTGAATATGTGTCTGATGCAATAACCATACACGGTTGAGGAGTACTTTCATGCATTTGTTGTCTTGATACAACATGCAAAGTTTGTGTTTGAGATCGAGGAGACTATGACCAACAAATTTTATGATGGTCTGCACGATGAACTACGATGTCTATTGGTGGGTCCAAAGTTAATTAGATTCCATGCCTTTGTAATGACTGGTAGATCTTTGGAAATGGACTTGGAAAAGTTTAGGGAGAAACAAGAGTTCAACGTGCTGAACTTTGAAAATGTTTCAAAATCAAACTCTTGCAAGTGGAAGAAGAAGTTACATCTGTTGGAATTAACATCTTCCACAATCATAGGAACAAAAAAAAGGCATGGTCCATATGTTTGCTTATCTTGTGGCAAGGTAGGACATCTTGCCTGAGAGTGTTGGGGTGGTGACTGGAAGCCAAAGAAGGCTATGGTTGGAGAAGTTGCAGGGCGAACTCCCCGCACTTGCTACTCATGTGACAAAGAGGGACATATAGACCGAGAATGCCAAAGTGGCCCTTAGACGATTCCAAACTAAAAGGGAATGTTTAGTATATGTACATAAATAACTGTAATTGTGTACCGTACATTTCCTAATAAGTAATAATGTATACAATGCATGTTTTTCATATATAAGCATAATGTGATGAATAATCAAGAAGTCGTTTGATTAAGGCTTAATGTATGCACTACGTGCTTATCTTTGTATCATAGATAAGAGTGGAATGACATGGCCGTAGTAATAAGTGTGAATATGGGTAGAAAGTGATATGTTAAGATGCAGTTATGATATCAAATCATGACATGGAAGCATATGTGCTGGCAATAGTTGTGATTGATGTGATCATAGGTATGGACTAGCTCTTGGAGCAGCTTACTGGTATAGATTGTACCTTTATGAAATTAACACTTGGATAGATAATCGAACGAGGGACTAAGTTCGCTTGTATGCGAGGATCGAGCAAGATATTGATGTCTGCTCTCCAAGTCGTAAAAAATGTCCGGTTGTGCGTGAAGTAATTCTTCATACCTATAGAGGCCATTGGGCCGAAGCCCCGTTGACTGACGCTTCTATTATGAAGTCCTATACAGATGTGTTTTCTAACGATCTCCATGGGTGATGTCCCCACAGGAGACCGACTGCTCTATTACAGTGGTGCTAGGTGTGAAACCTTTGGCCTGCCTACCATATTAAGTAACGCTAGAGGAAATGCAAAAAATGGATAGTTCAACTATAAGAATTTCTAAGATAAGGCTATTCAAGTCCAAGGGTGTCACTTTAAGATGCACCAGCCCCTTTAATGAAAGAAAAGAAGGACGGTAGCTTGCACCTATGCATCGATTATAGAGAGATAAACAAGCTGACGGAGAAGAACATGTATCTGATTCAACGGATTGGTAATGTGTTCAATCAGCTAGTTGGATCAATGGTATACCCAAAGCTAGATTTGAAGTATGGCTATTACTAGTGGAGAATACATGGATAGGATATTCCCCAAGATGCCATGTGTAAAACTCTACGGTCCTTATAAGTCCACGATACTATCGGTTGGGATGACAATTACAACACCGGTCTTCATGGATTGAATGCCTTAAGCTTTTAAGGAGTACTTGGACCTATTTCTATCATCTTAATTGATGACATATTAGTGTACACTTAGCTAAAAAATAAAAAAAGAATGGTTTTGCATACCCTGTGAAAGAACAAACTCTTGGCCAAGTTCTCAAAACGCGAGTTCTAGCTATCGTCAGTGGGTTTTTTGGCCATGTGGGTAGTGATATAGGTATTACAGTAAATCGAAGGCCTAAGACCTTAAAAGAAGAAGAAAGCTAAAGCGTCATAACTGATCAACTCATCCTCGGATCATCACGATCGAGTACTATGAGGATTTAGTTACTCATGGTGAAGGGGAGAAAGAGTGATGGAGAGTAGAACATCAAAATAGTTAAGTAGAGAGAAAGAGAAAAGAACATTTTTTATTAATTTAAAAAGGGGGTAACACTTACATGAAATTGAAACCTAAGCTAGCATTTTCAATACATTAGAAAAAAAGTACAAGAACACTACAAAGACTTATTTGAAAACTAAGAATCTAAAAACTTGAAATGAGAAGGAGAGAGAGTGAAGAGCTTAAGGGAAAAACATAAAAAACTCTAAGAAATAAAAATGGCAACACCTCCTATTTGCACAAAATCTGGATGTTGAAGCCTTGTTGCTATACTCAATTTATAGAAAATTTTCTAGCTGGGTCACTCCCCCCTTACATGCCTAGGCGGGCGTATACCAGGGGCGTGTAATACTTGTTGAATTTGGCTGGCTAAAATTATATTCTAGAAGTGACTGGCGTGACAGTTAGGTTAAATGCCCTAGTGACACGCCCGTGTAGGAGGGTGTGTCAGCTGCGGCATGATGATGGCTTGGAAACATTGTGTTGCGGCGCCAAAAATGTGGACTTTGATGTATAAGACCCCAGTACATGCCTGTGTCAGAGGGCATGTAAGCTGTGGCGTGTTGGTGAACTCTAGAAAGTCATAGGCAGCGCCGAATTTGTGGACTTGCGGTACACGCTCCAGATACACGCCCGTGGTGGTGGCACACGGGTGTGACCGAGGGCGTGTAAGCTTAATTTTCCTAGATTTTGTCTTCGGACTGTAGCTTCATTCCAGTTGGGTTACATGCCTTAAGTACATGCCCTGGGAGGGCGTGACCTGGGGGCGTGTAACAAGAGAAAACCTAAAAAAACCAAAAACCCAAAAAACAGAAAATAAACTAAGTTAGAATAATAATTATAAAAAGAAACTAAATATGGGCTAATTGCATACGTTTAAAGTTATAAAATTCTAACTTTTACCCTAGTAAATTAAACTAGAAAAGGTATTATTAAATTTCCCCAAGCTTATGCTTTACTTGTCCCAAAGCAAGGATATATAAACTAGCTAACATAAAAGTAACTAATCAAAAAGTTATAATTATGCTAAACACAAGTACCACGCAAAATTCTAAGTAGGGATAAAATGAAAGGTAAACCTAAAATAAGTACTTAAACATGGTTTATAATTTACAAACTTTACTAACAAAAATTACTCATCCTAAATTTTAACAAAATTCTTTAAATAGATTTAAGCAAGGAAAAAAATTAAATAGAGCATTGAGTTGTTACTAGATCCTAAAAGACAATTTATACTCATTTCAATCAAAGAAAAAAAATAAAAATTCAAGCCCAAAACTTAACTAATCTACTTTTCTTTTTCACCTTGCTAATAAACAAACCTAGGAGCATGAATCAAGAGGACTTATTAGGACCGAAATGTTTGGCATAGGTATATGATTAGGAGTGAAGACATATTGCATGGTTTCACCCTTTTATGTTAAAATTTGAAATGAAACAAATGTTTTGGTTTAGTGTGATTAGGAGTGAAGAAATATTTTTCTTGAGAATGGGGTGCAAGCTTGATGAAGCATGCAATATGGATCACAAAAGCTGAATTTGTGCTGGCATAGATGGTCAGATTATGTTGTTGACTATGAGGTTGATATCCTTTATCATCCGGGCAAGGCTAATGTGGTAGGCGATGCCTTGAGAATAAAAGACGCACATGTATTTAGTATTTGCGTGCAATCTTTGGAGGAGTTCTTATTGATGAAGATAACTATAAGGATTAGCTTTTTGCCAAATAGCTTGGAAGTTGGAGAGCTCTCATGGATCTCACTTATGAGGTTACATCAAAAGATGATCTGGATTTGTAGCATATTCAAAGTAAAGAAAAAATTAAGTGGAGAATTACCGAACTTCCCTTTAGATGGTGATGGTACCTTAATGTACAGGGATAGATATTATATTCCCACTATTAAGGATATTCGAGAAACGATTTATGATGAAGCACATGTATCTAGTATTGCCTATCATTCTAGTTTTACGAAGATATACCAAGATCTGAAGCAGATTGTTTGGTGGTCAAGTATGATGAATGATATAGCAAAGTTCATATTATAATACTATACCTATCAGCGTATTGAGGTAGATCATAAGAGGAATGGAGGTAAGTTGACACCTTTGGATATTCCAAGATGGAAACAAGAGAGTATTTCTATAGATTTCATTATTTGTATGTCCAGGTCTCCCTGAGGCCATGATGCTATATTGGTTATTTTCGAAAGATTGATGAAGTTTGCTCACTTTGTGCTTTTCAAGATTGACTATTATATGAAGAAAATAGCAGAGTTTTATTTGGATGAGATCATCAGATTGCACGGTGTTCCAGTGAGTATTTTGTCAGATCGGGATTACAGATATATATCTCATTTTTGGAGAAGCTTACATGGATCTTTGGGCACTAATCTTAGGTATTATACCGCTTATCATCCGCAGAGTAATGGTCAAATAGAAAGAGTGGATAAGATTTTGGAAGATATGATTATATATTATATTCTTGACCATGGTGGATCCTGGGACAAACTTCTTGGACTTATGGAGTTTACATATAATGACAGTTATTAGGGGAGTTTGTAGATGCCATCCTTTGAAGCTTTGTATGGGAGGCGTTGTCGAACTCCCCTATTTTAGGCTGAGGTTGGTGAGAGACCGTTCATAGGTCCAAAATCCTTGGAGGAGATGAGCATTGTTTTATTGCATATCTATGAGAAGATTCTTGTGTCTCAAGTGTATTATAAAAAGTATGCAAATCAGTGATGGATTGATCTAGAATTTATAGTTGAGGACATGGTTTTCTTGAAAGTTTTTCGGGTGGTAGGTGTTAAAAAATTTGGAAGGAACCACAAGTTAGATCCAAGTTATGTGGGACCTTTCTAGATTGTTGAGCACATCAGAGTGTCTGCTTGCAGGCTAGAATTACTTGCTAATTTCCCTAGTGTTCTTGATGCATTTCATGTGAGCAAGTTGCATATGTGTGTGCCTATTGATCGCCATGTCCTTGACTATGTACTCCAATTACAGCCCAATCTTAATCATGTCGAAGATCCTGTCTGTAATCTGGAGACGTAGGGTCGAGTGTTGCAGAGGAAGATGATTCTTATGGTTAAGGTTCTTTGGCAAAATTAGGATGTTAAGAGCGTGACTTGGGAATTAGAATTTGCTGTGAAGGAATCTCATCCATATTGTTTCTCTTAGTTTTCTTCGGTGAGTATTTCTAGATAGCTAAAGTTTAATTTGTCTCTTTTTATCTCTTAGGTTCTAATTGCTTTTCAAGTTTTGGGACGAAACTTCGATTTATGGGGGGGGGGGGGGTAGATGAATTACCCCTGAGTTTTTGATAATTAATTTAGATCTAATCTTGGCGTATGGGCGTTACATTAATAGAAAGTTAACGGTGCGTCATCGCAAGTGCATTTTCGTGTCTGTTTGGTAAAGTCGACTGAATTTAGAGCTTGTCGGAGTGTATATTATTTTTATAACTTTAGAAAATTAAAGTAGTTAATTCGAGTCGTGATTGTCAAGTTTCATTGCAATCCGAGATCTATTAGAAACCCGATGAATTTTCAATTATTGAAATGATTTATTGTTGCCATAAACCATGGAAATAAATCGTAACTTGATATTGGCTCGTCGCACTCTGATTTCAACTTCGTCGTTGGATTTATAGGACATATATTTACCTTTAGTGCAAATTTCATCAAAAATAAAGTTAATCTTTGTCCAAATCATCAAATGAAATGCTAAGTTACTTATATATAATATTATATATATGTATAATTTCTATATAAAAGTCGACCCAACTCTAGAAATTAGGTTTTTGTGTCATTCTACTTCCTATTTCGTCAAACCAGCACATGGGAGAGAGGGAGAAGCATCCTTTCGGGAGCTTTCTGACGGCCTCTGCGGGAGCTCTAGTGTACAGAATCTTCGTCGGAGTATATACTTGGGAAGCCCTCTCTGAGATCTATGCATGTGCGGTGAGTATTTTTTGTTTGTGGATTGTTCGCATTAGAGTGAGTTGCCCTAACTTTTGTTTTCATCCAAATATTTCCAGATTTTATTGTCTTGGTTTTCTTTTTTACCAATCCTTAACGTGGAGTGCTTAGGAGGCTGGAAATCAGAAGATTTGAGGCAAACGATGGACTATTGCTCTTGCTTAGTCTCCTTTTAGTTCCTTCTTTTCTTTTATTTTAAATTTCCAAGACTCGATGATATTTATTTTATTTTCCTTGTGTTGGTCTTTCCAAGTTCATACAGTTTCAGTTTGTCCTTAGTTAAAATTGATCGAGTTGTTACATAAAGTTCATTGAGTAGTTACGTAAAATTCGTCGAGTAGTTATGTGAAGTTTGTCGAGTAGTTACGTAAAATTCATTAAGTAGTTACGTAAAGTTCATCGAGTAGTTACATAAAGTTCATCGAATGATTACTTCATATACGTAGAGTGGTTGCGTCGAATACGTTGAGTAGTTATGTTAAATTCTTCGAGTGGTTATGTCAAGCTCTTCGATTGCTCTTATAAATTCATTGAGTTATTATAAAAAGTTCATCGAGTGATCACACCAAATTCGACGTATGGTCAGAACGAATTTGTCATGGGCGGTTTTCACTTGAAATTTCTGGGTCTTTTCTTTCCTTGTGTCATCGTGAAGACCCGATGCCAAGTCTTATGCGGTACTTGTTTTTTTATGATATTATTTGGACTCTGGGTGTTTGTGGAATGTACAACCGCCACAGTGCCTATTTGTGAATTATTACACTCGGTGGCTTTGTTATGGACTATTAAGTTAGGTTGGATGGATGACAACCACCACATCTCCTTTCGTTTCTTTAGAAGTTTTGGTCTGATGGTTTGTGTTGGAAAGAATGTTACCACCTCAGTACTGTTTTTTGCCTGATGTTAATGATTCACTCTTCGAGCAGATCAGTCTCTTTTACTATATATATGTTTATTAATATGAATATTTATTGCAAATGGGGCAAGTCCTTATCTTATTTAGCAATTTCGTGTTGAATTAATTATACTTACAGCTTATGTGGTCTTTAATTATTATTGTTTCATAACTATTCTCGTTGGGTTGGTATTCTTCTTAAGCATATTAACCTCTTGAACTCTATTTTAGCTGCCATTTGCGACTTTGTGCTGAGGCATTCTTTTCTTATTGAATGGCTCAGGTTCGGAGCAATAGTTGTTAGAGCTGATGAGTTTGTTCCTTTCAGTCTTCTATAGCTGATTTCCTTTCTCTCATCAGTAAGAGATATTTTGTTATTTTTCTTGACCTTATAGTGTATCTCAGACTTTTACAGTTGGTACTATGGATTTGGGTCAGATTGTTGGCGCCCATAGCATAGTTTCTTTATTTGTTAGACTATTATTTGTTGTTTCTGGTACTACTACTTCCTGCTATTGATGCATTGCTCTCTGGGAAGGTTTATGTTAGGATGCATATTAGTTATTTTAATATGTATAAAAATCTGCACCTTTACTCATACTCATAACATTTATTTTAACAAAATGTCACCCTATATTTGAAGATCTTAAAAGCTATTTTCTATTTATACTAAATTTAGAAACTTGCATATCATTACCATATTGTTGGGTCTTCATGATCATGTAAGATAAAATGAATTAAACTTTATATTTTTTTGCTATGTATATACTTATCTACTTGTTGAGTAGCAGCTTATCCACCGAACCGAGAGACATGGTTTTTGAAACGTTAAACTTAATCATATTCTTTAACAAAAAACATATATGTCATTTATGAAAATAAATGTAGAGACGGTACTGCCTGAGCGGGTGCCTGGTGAAGCTAGGTGCCCGCTACTTTTAAAGTATAAAAGGACCAATATCATTATCTCATATTCATAGCATCTTTTTAAATCAAATGCCACTCTACTTTAACGAACTTAAAATCTCTTTCAGTACTTATATTAAATCTAGAGTTATGCATATCATGAGTTATCATATTATATTTTCATGCTCTTATAGGATAGTAAATGAACTAAATAAAGATTTTCTACTACATATATGCATATTTTTACCCGTGGATTAGTTGATCCATTGAGCCGATGGACACGACCATCAAAACTTAAACTCAAACTATATTTTTTTCATAACAGACTTGAGGATTTCATAAAAAATATTAGGAGTAGGTTCTTACCTGAGCGTATGCAGTTGTCCCCTGCATGACATAACATCATGACGCATTTTTTCTCTCACTCTGATATATATTATTTAATGTTGAGAAAATGTGGGTTGTGATAGCTATGACTGAGACTGACCTGCAATGCTTCTAGTCACCTATAATCGTGAAACACATAATTAAGCGATTATTAGTATTGCAAAACAAAAATAATAGGAACACGCAGGTTCCACAAACATGTGTTTTATCATTTCTAAGTGGGAATCCATGGGTTCTTTCACGTTGTAATAGTAACACTCATACACGTGTTCACCGCCCCTTCAAATAATTCGACCACGAATTCGAATAAGAAAGACCGACACCAGAAGCTGATACCAAATTGTAATACTACATACATCATAAAGAATATAATAGAAGGTCTAGCTGGGTCCTATGCCATATTTCACAGACAATCAGTGGAGTTACGCATTGAAACCAAAACAACCATGGATCCTAACTCAGAGTTACATTATAGCAGAATCTTTTAAGTAACAAAAACTAACAACCAAGCATGCCAACTAACAACATAAATAAGAATGAACGTTATATACAATATTAAGCCTTAAGGCCTTACAATAGTTTGCAAAAATGAGTGTTTTCCATACATCGGGATGCAGGCTGAGAACACATGAAAGGAAAACTAATAACAAGTAGTTGGGCCTTCAAGGGACAGCCATCATAGCAAAAGGGAATTTATCCCTCTACTTTCTGCTAGGCTCTCCAACACCTACACAAACACATCCCACCAAGATGTGGCAGAATAAGGGAACAGTTAGCATTAGTTGACCAAAAATATAAAGACCCCACCCCTCACTTGGGGTGGCGGTACTCATTCCCTGCAAGCAAGCATAGTAGTCGTATATCAATATATTAACTAGTATAGACATTGGCACGCACAACAACACACCCCGTGCAGTTAGGGCACATCATCGGTGTACTGGATTCCTAGTCCCACCACCATCCACAGTCCTAGACTTGATTTTTTAACATTGAGCTTTTACCATCAAGGACACCATGCCTTACAGACTCTCCCAAAATAAAATAGAGCACTGAAGAGCTACTACTTCACCAACCAGTAAGGGGCGAGTTTGTATCAGCGCTGTCCATGCTCAATTCGTCAGAATAACACTATCACGACGTGGGCATGATTTCACCTAATCTTGTTAATTTGATAACCAACGCTATATCAAATGGTCGGCTCTCATGGCCAATAAGTTGGGCTCTTCAGGCCTCTCATGCTTTTTGATGCTACACACCCAGTCCCCGGTACCTATGCTTCACACCTCTAACAAATAACACTAGCTACCACCAACTATAATGCTAATGCGGGGCGATATCAAACAGAACTTTGATTCTGCTATAACTTAGGTGCTTTCCGGGAGAACACCTCCAGTACTTTCTACAACAACATACATCACCCCATAACTCTCCAAACTACACGTTTATCAATGGAAACTTCTCCGACACGCAAATCAATCATCACTAATACAGACCAACTTGTCCAGATGGGCTTCACATTACATGCATATTCCATACTTCGATTCCATATTCTACATGCAGTTTTACCGGGGATACTTCATATCGACCCAAACGAAACTTCTCGTTCTTGACCATTTGGTGAGGGTTTCCATGCACACATTTTAAATGAGGACTTCACTTGTCTAAGAGGAGAATCAATACCCTTGTAGATCTCTTATGAGCCATGAATTGATTTATATTCCGTGCTATTTGAAGAACATTCCTTAAGTATAATTTCTATCCATTGGAAGACTTCCTTTTCAGCAGCAAGGCCTATGCCTATTCAGTCAACTATAAAAAGGACATGCAAAATTAAACATAAGATACACACACGTACACCTAAGGAAACATTCTTATGCGGGAACTTTGCAAGTGTTCAAGTTCTCAAACTTTCTCCAAGTCCTCAGAAATTGCAAAACCTAGAGATACAACTTCCAAAGCTCAACAAATTCATTTTCTTTCTGAAGATATATCTCTATGGGAAAACAACTCTTGATTTAACCCAACATAATCCAAGCAGAAATCATCAGGTGATGATCAAGGAAGAAGAAGCCTTCATGGCGCTTCCATATAAGATTCAAGTGTTTTTGTTTGAGACAAATCTATTGTAATTTCACTATAATTGTAGAGTCTTGTTAGATATGAGAGTACTGTAGGATTCCATTGGGAATTTGAGTTGTTGGATCATTATGATCTGAGGTAAGATCTTTGGAGAAGATCTGAGTATAGATCTCTGGGTGTATAGATTGAGGTAGGGATATTGTTTTCCTGAGTGGTAGGACCCTGTGGTTGAAGGTCAGAGTTGTAAGACCTTATATTGGAGGTCTGAGGTAGGGGACTGTTATTGTTCCTAAGTTCTAGCAGTCAAAGAATCCGAGTTTAAGATCATTGGGTCTGAGTAAATTGGATAAGTTTGTCAAATCTAGCACTCTGCTAGATAGGTGAATGGGGAAAGTGAATGTACCAATATCAGAAGAACTACGATATATCTTAGTGAACTCTGTTGTGATTATGTCGTGTTGATTCTTTGTTGTGCTTAACTGAAGAAAAATCAAGAATTGCCTAAAACTCTTAACAAACTTATTTACCCCTCTAGGTTATTAGACTACCCTTACTTTTAAAGTGGTATTCAAGTTAGGTTGCTCAAAAAGACCTAACAACTGAACAAGATCCTTAAGGGTTTTAAAAGTCTAAAGCATCATGACTTCTAGAGAGAGCTATAAAGAATTGAGTTGTGTGAAACTTCCAATCTACTGGAAGAATAAATTTCAAATCTGGAAGCAAAGGGTGAAGCTTTTCATGGAGGCCTCTAACCTTAGAATCTTCACTACAATTGAAGACCGACCTTACATCCCCATGAAGGTCTAACTATTGATAAAAATCTGAAAGTGCCAAAGGAAATTTCTGATTTGAGAAAGATGAAGTCATGGCTACTATATATAAAGGAGCAAAAAAATATTATAGTTCGTGCCATTGATGACTCCATATTTCAAAACCATATTCACTATAAAAAAGCAAAGGAGATGTGAGACACTTTGATAGTATACATAGAAGGCACAAAGGAGGTACGCGTAGGATATAGGGGCCAACCTTAGGGGGGGTGATGCGTTGAACGGCAAGTGTACCGGTTGCATAAGTAATATTAAATGGGCGAATTTTCCCAAGTGTCGATCTGAAGGGAACACAGCAAGGTGGAGTTAATTTCGAGGATGAATTGAGATTTAAGTCCTTAGGTCGGAGTTAACGAAGGGGGGTTTTGATTGTTGCGGAAAAAGAAAGTAAAACACTATCAACTACTCCTATGCAATGTCGCTATGCGATGCTCGACGGGATGGAAGACTACACGGGCCGATACGCACTGAATCTCTAGGCGGATGGATGACTAGGCTTGCGAATGAGGAGGTGAGAATGGCAGAATGAGGGTCGAGAGCACCTCTTCGCTACGCAAGCCACTAGCAATTGCTAGTGCGGCACAGTGTGGTGGAGGATGGAAAATAAAGGCGCACCTCAAGAAAATAACATAAATATGAAATCACATAGACATCTTTGGATACAAATGTTTATCAAAATAAGTACAACTTCATCATATACAAGAGATCAAATATACTATCAACAACAAGAGAAGAAAAGTGTGCGAAATCGACCAGATCCGAAGTCTTGCTGAGGATTCACAGTATGATTTGTCGGGTTGTCAATCTGCATCCTAACTCGGTCCTCAACTACGTCCGGGGTAGAGCAGGCTGTCACTCAATCCCAATGGACCCGTCTTCTTCATGTCATAAGCCGGTGGAGGATTGCAAAGAGTTCTCCTAGTTTGATGGAGAAAGCTAGGTCAAAACTCTTCTTGAAGCTTAAGGATGAAGGAGGAGGCCGAAAGGAAGCTCCGGCTTGGATTTTGGGGTGAAAGCTTGCCCAGAGCACCTCCCTTCGGTGGAAGATGAAGGGGAACGGGGGAACCCTTCCTAGGAGACGAAAACGGCGGAGAAATGTTGGGCTCTCCAGAATTACGGCGGAACCTGCGTATATATAGACATTAGAAATAACAATGCGCATGATCACGGGCGCACGACCAGTGATCATGCGCACTATGTCAAGTGATCGTGCGTACTAGCGTGGCAGAATAAAAAGAAGAACTGTGATAATGCGCATGAGCAGTGGAGCATGACCGGTGGTCGTGCCATATGTATAATGGTCGTGCGATTACCCCAGACAGAACTCCAGGAAAAAGGGAATCAATGCACACGATCAGTGGCGCAAGACCAGCGGTCATGCCCACTATGTCTAATGGTCGTGCGCCTGCCTAGATAGAACTTGGAAAACTAAGAATAGTGTGCACGATCAGTGGCGCATGACCAGTGGTCATGCACAATAGATCCGATGATCGTGCGTAGTATTGTTATTCCCAAACAATCCCGGAACACACACACGACCCCTGTACAATTAGGAAAAACAAATCACTGATATGTATAGACATTCCAGGCAATCTCAATAAGGAGTACAATCAATAAAAGTAACAAAAATACACAACCACGGGCCTAAGTGTGCACTTCCTATATAAATAAAGATTAGATGAAATATATATGACAACGAACTAAAAGTTAAGTACAAGTGAAAGAAAACTAGCCCAGATGAGTCCGAAAATCACAATATAAAAAGAACTCATCACACCCCCAGACTTACCTGTTTGCGTGTCTCAAGGAAACTAAATCTATACAGATAAAAAATGACTTAGCTAACATAGAAATTGTGATATAGAGTACCATGCGAAGTCGCATGCTTGTATGCGTAAAAATATAAATAGAGAAAATTTCTAAGTATGCAAAATAGTTTACACTTTTCATAATGCGTATCAAAATTTTATTACTACTCAAAAATGGAATCACGCTGAATCTTCGGGTCACGCATAGGGAGAAAGTAGGCAGGCCACTAAGGTGAGCTTTGCCAAAGACCGAGGCTCAAGATCACCTCTAAAGGAATCCACCAATATCGGGGACTATACGCTTGCCTGTTCACACTCTCTCCACGGTACTAGTTTGAGTCAAGCGTGAATCTGTAGGACTTTAGGAGAATCATGGGGCTTGGGTTACGGTGAGGTAAACAAAGATAAATAAGAAGTCTATGCACCTAACCCAAATGATCTAGCATAGAAAATTGAACCATCCGCTAATCCAAAATACATGCGGGTACACCACACCCCCAGACTTAAATTTTTACGTATGGGTGTATGCACCGCCTACTCCAAATACAATCACATCCCCAATAGGATTTTCAATCATGCATTTTCTTTTCACTTCTCTTTTTCACAAATATTTTTTTAAAATAATTTTTTCCTTTAACAACTTCAGCAAATAAAAGCCTTGGAGCACTTCCATAAATTCACATATAATATCACCACATGAACACCCCAAAATGAAAATGTACAACACTAAAGCTCGACTTGGGTGTGCGACTAGGATCAGATATTAGGCTTTGGTGAAATATCAGTGGAGCTGAATCAAAAGAATGGGTAGGAACAATGGGGCTTATCGAGGATAAGATGTTAGGAATGGTACAAGGCTCAACCGGGCCAAAATGATGGCCTTCATCAAACTCACACTCGACTAACCATGCACCAATGCTTCGAGAGTAGCTTCGGACAAGTTCTTTGCCACCGAGAAAAATGATCCTTCCGCCCATCTCGAGCAAAATGAGTCTAGTGATGGCTACACACATCCCTACATTATCGTTCGATTCACACCGGATTCACAATTTTTTGAGTAGAATAAAAAGTTTTTACGCAAATAGAAAATTATAATACTATAAGCATACTGAAAAATCAAATCTACTCTAATTTCTACACGAGATGAGAGCACTCGACTAGGAGCACTACAGGAGTCAACATTTTACTCCGTCTCACAATCCTATGCCATCACAATAATTTTCCCAAATCATACAAAAGAAACGAGTTTAACTCGCAACACGCTAACAGCTAAGCACGCGCTCATGTGGGTGTAGTGGTGTGCGATGCAATGAACTAATCAAAATAAAACAATAAAATCTTGTAGTATGCAAATGAAATGTGCGCGTGCAAAAGGTAACTAATAATGGATGTCTCCCAGACTTAAACTAAACTCCACAATATATGAAATAGAAATTTAAAACAAATAAAGACAAGGGAAGAGGTTAACCAATGCTCAGGCATTGAGCATACTAGAAGACGCGTGAAAAATAGAGGCAGGCCTACCATACAAAGAATCACAACCCCGCCAATACGAAGTTGCCAAGAATACCTGCAGGGGTGAGCTCCGCAAAAATAAAAGAAAAATATATAAAATACAAAATAATACTAAAACTAAAATACACATGAAAAATAAAAATTCTGGAAATAAAAGATAAGTACTAGGGTTATTGTCATCCCAACATGTCTTATTTGATTCTATACAGTTCTAGCTAATGCGCATATGAAAAGAAAAGTACACAGGTAACTGTTCCATTATCCATTTCGGTAACGGGTACCGATACAACAATAAAACAGTTACCCCTCTACCTAAATAATAATACATGCCCAACACAGGTAGAGGAAATAAGAATTAAGAAGAGGAGGAGCGCTGGTCCTCACTCATCTCCCCATTAAATACATCCTTACCCAAAAAGGTATCGTCTACAGGGAGACCGTAGGAGGAGAAAGCGATGAATGGATCTTCCTCAACAAAGGAGGAATCAACCTCCTCGTGAAAGAGGATGCTATAATACACTACTCGAGCTGAAAGCTCCAAGTCCTCCTGAAGCACCTGCGGAGACTCAACCTACACATGCTCAGATATAGAAAGGGGATCAAGGAATAAAGGAGAAGAAAATCTAAAATAATCAACAATAGGGGGAGTGATCCCGGTCTCACTCCCAGCAGGATCCAAGCATAGATCATCGTCAGTATCATCAACCGACTCACTAAAAATTGGGGTAGATAATTCCTGCAAAGAAAGCGGAGGAACAACGACATCAGATAAAATATGCATGGGTTCCTCCAGGGGTGAATCCAAAAGAGGGGAAGAAAGCAAGGGGAGAGACGGCACCATAATGTCGTCACACTGAGCAGCAGAAAGTCTGATTGGTATATCCGTAACAGTCCCCCATAAACAAGGTGGTACTGCGAATATATCATCAGAATCAAAAGGGGCAGCCTATTGAGAGGTGGATAGAATGAGTCGTATATCTGGTTCATCATTCTCCTCCAACTAGCGCTGAAATTTTGCGCAATCTTTCAATACGTGCTCGGTGCTACGACAACACAAACAACATTTTCCATTACTCCTCGGTCCTGGTGGGACTGGGGAGGAATAAGAAAATGGTGAAGGCGTAGAAGAGAAGTTACCATAAGACTTGGGTATAGTGTATGAAGTACCATAAGAGGACGGTGCTCCATACACTGAACCATGAGAATTATGCTCACTATCTTCATTGGGGCACTCATCACCTCCATGCATATAATCCCCACACCATCTACAAAGGATATTCATATAAGAAAACATAACGCAATGAGAAAGAATTCACCACAAGAAATATTCTAAGAAAAAATTAACTATACACTAGCAGATAAACGAAAATGAATGTCTGCTGCTAAAAAATTAAAACTAGAAAAGGAACAAACAAAAATAAGCAACAAATTCAAACAAATAAAGAAAGGAAGAAACTTGAAATGTACAAATGGAAAATGGCTTCTATCTCCAATCTCCCTCTCCAAAAACTCTCACGACCATTTTCCCCGGCAACGGCGCTAAAAACTTGATGCGTTGAACGACAAGTGTACCAGTCGCACAAGTAATATAAAATGGGCAAATTTTCCCAAGTATCGATCTCAAGGGAACACAGCAAGGTGGAGTTAATTTCGAGGAGGACTTGAGATTGAAGTCCTTAGGTCGGAGTTAATGAAGGGGGGTTTTGATTGTTGCGGAAAAAGAAAGTAAAACAATATCAACTACTCCTATGCAACCCACTATGCGATGCTTCTCCAGGCGGGATGGAAGACTACACGGGCCACTATGCACTGAATCTATTGGCGGATGGACGAGTAGGCTTGGGGATGAGGAGTTGAGAATGGTAGAATAAGGGTCGAGAGCACCTCTTCTCTATGCACACCACTAGCAATTGCTAGTGCGGTACGGTGTGGTGGAGGATGGAAAATAAAGTCGCACCTCAAGCAAATAACATAAATATGAAATCACATAGATATGATTAGATACAAATGTTTATCAAAATAAGTACAACTTCATCATATATAAGAGATCAACTATACTATAAACAACAAAAGAAGAAAAGTATGTGAAATCGACCGGATCCAAAGTCTTGCTGAGGATTCATGGTAGGATTCGTCGGGTTGTCAATCCGCATCCTAGCTCGGTCCTCAACTGCGTCCGGGTTAGAGGAGGCTATCACTCACTCCCAATGGACCTGTCTTCCTCGTGTCACGAGCCGGTGGAGGATGGCACAAACTTCTCCTAGCTTGATGGAGAAAGCCTGGTCAAAACTCTTCTTGAAGCTCAAGGATGAAGGAGGAGGCCGAGAGGAAGCTCCGTATTGGATTTGGCAGTGAAAGCTTTCCCGGAGCACCTACCTATGGTGTAAGATGAAGGGGAATGGAGGAACTGTTTCTCGGAGACCAAAATGGCGGAGAAATGTTGGGCTCTCCAGAATTAGGGCGGAACCTGCGTATATATAAATAGCAGAAATAACAATGTGCATGATTACGACCGCACGACCAGTGATTGTGCGTACTATGTCCAGTGATTGTGCATACTGGCATTGCATAATCAAAAGAAGAATTGTGATAATGCGCACGAGTAGTGGCGCACGAACGGTGGTCGTGCGCATTATGTATAATGGTCATGCGATTACCCCAGACTGAACTCCAGGAAAAATGGAATCAATGTACACGATCAGTGGCGCACGACCAATGGTTTTGCATACTGTGTCCAATGGTCGTACGTCTGCCCAGACAGAACTTGGAAAATGGAGAATAGTGCGCACGATCAGTGGCACATGACCAGTGGTAGTGCGCAATAGATTCGATGATCGTGCGCAGTATTCCTGTTCCCAAACAATCCTGGAACACGCACACGACCGCTGTACCAATAGGAAAAACAAATCACTGATATGTATAGACATTTCAGGCAATCTCAATAAGGAGAACTATAAATAAAAGTAACAAAAATACACAACCACAGGCCTTATTGTGCACTTCCTATGGAAATAAAGATTAGATGAAATATAATGATAACAAACTAAAAGTGAAGTGCAAGTGAAATAAAACTAGCCCAGATGAGTCCGAAAATCATTATATAAAAAGGACTCATCAGGGGGGTGAATAAGGTTTTCAAGTAAATTCAAAATTAAAATAACTTTCAGCAAGGCAACCTATTTTGGAAGCTACCGTAGGGTGGTAGGATACTACCATACGGTGGTGGGTAATAGAGATGATTTTCCTTGTAACAATTTACTTTTTGACTTCTCACACAACCCTCAATTCCCTAACAACAATCAATCACAAATTTGAGAAGAAATAAAAGAAAAATAATTTTATTCAAAATTAAATAGTGCTTTACAATAACAAAATTAGATCATCGTGATGTCGGAGATTGAAGGCAATGAATCAAACTATCTTTGGTTTCTATACCGACACTCCCAGGACTGGTTTGCTCTCTCTCTTCTTCCTAAAAAGATAGATGAGCCGAATCCTCACCTTCCTCCCAGTAAGGGTCTTAGAGACCACTAGATCTCCCAGATCTAAACGTCCTCCTAGGATGATTTTCATAGATTCCTCCCAGAAATCTGATGACCTCCCTGGCTGATTTCTCACAAAATCCTTCCAGGAACTCGACGTCCACACGTGCGATTTATCTACACAAAATACAACAAGTTTAAATAAAATACAAGAAAATGAAAGAGTTTGAAATAATTGCTCCCTTAAAATAAGAAATCCTCTGTAAAACGGTGCACTTCTTAATTTCTTTCTTTGTGCACTCGATCATCCGCTGATGGTTGTTGTAGACTTCGCTCTTCAGAGTTCTTTGATCACGAATGGAAGCGAAAAATTTTGCTTTTCCTTGCTTGGAGATGGTGGTTCGCACCAACTGTTGCGGTAGCCGAACCCTAGGCTCAGAATTCTTCTCCTCGTCTTCTTAAAAAACCCCTGCTTTTATACTCGTCTTTAAAAAAGCTACCACCAGCTATAAACCTAGCACCCTGTGGTAGGTCTTCTCATGTAGTGTCGCTAGCTGTTAATTAAATTAGGAAAAATATCCAAAAGAATATTCGTGCCACTTTTGGATACAACGACGTGGTAAGGATAACGCCTGGCGGTAGCGTTTTTTTCTCGACGAATTGCCTCGACGGTCGTCTAAATAGCTAGTGCCCAGTGATATGGTTAGTGACTGGCGATAGGTCACAGTGATGACTCTTTGCACACAATAATAATTATTCAATGCTAGCGCCAGGCGGTAGGTCATAAAAAATTTCATTCTTCATACCTATACATCTGTACACTATTCCCAAGACAAGTATGATCAAATACAACATGGGATTTTATATTATCAAACTAAAGAGATGCGGACCATGGGTTCAAACAAACTTCCCCTTTTGATAATATCAAATCCCGTTCATGAGATATAAATCATTAGTAGTATGGTAAAGTGTATTTCGACAATAAACATGAAATAAGCATTAAATATAAACCAAAGTATGAAGTACGACTCCCCTAACATGTGTGCTGCCCTACACATTATCTTCCCCTAGGTGGCTTGTATAAAACTCAAGAACAAATAAATCTCCCCCTTTTGGTATTATCTAAAGGGCGGGGAACTAATAGTACGGGCTAGAGATTAAATAAAGAGATGAAGCTTTGACACAAAAAAACACAAACATGGGAGAAAAATGTTATTTTTGGACAGACCTACCCAAGTAAGAAAATTTTTTGAATTAAATGAAGGTAGAGCATAAGAAATTTATGAACACAACATGTGAAACTTAATACAAAATATTTGTCGTAAAATGTCAGGTGATTTATAGAGTTAATGCGGTGTGACATTATAAGCGTCACAAATATTAATCGTATACTAGTGTACACTTGTGCGATAGATAGTTTCTGTAGTTTTGGTCCAATTATTATGTATACTATATCCCAAGACTTGAACAAAAAGGCCCTAACTCAATTTACTGTCTTTGTAAAAGATTGAAACGATTCTATAGTCCAAGGTGCTCATTCTCACAATGCTGAAAAAGGCTTATCAGGAGAATTGAGTAGTGCTTGGGGGTATCCATGACACATACTTTGATAATTTAGAAATAATGTACACACACATTCCTTCATTCTTTAAACTATCAATTTATATATATATTTATTTAGTTCAAGGTCCCTAAATTATTGTGCAAGGCTAATGCTCTGGATGCTGAAATAAGGAAGCATAGTTATGCACACAAAAATCAAAATGGATTCTTGTGTCTACCCTCTCTAATGTCTTTGGCTTTGATTTGAGGGCATGATTTTGTAGCAAACATGGCGGTATAGGGGCCCTTATTTCAGTGGTATCTGTGAGCAGCCACTTTGTGCATTTATTAATGATTGTTAGGGCTTTCTCCTTTGAGAGAAGCCACTTTGTGCATAGTGCCAAAGGTTAGGTCTGTTTTTAATGTTCTCCCGCCCATACCCCCAATGAATATGGACTATATGGGTTCTGCTGGGATTGTTATGCAGTTTAAGATCCCCGAATCAATAAAAATCTACCCACACAAATAAATACACTTTAAATTGTATACAAAGACCATACAACTGTAATTTTGGCCCAATATTCTAAACTCTAGATATGAAAAATGAACAACGTGACATTGATTTTTCAAGTCATTCCTATCATGTTAAACACAATATCACGACTTATAACATCTAAGCTTTGAAATGTCTATTAGAGTGCATTTTCTACGAATGTGTGAATTGTGAATAGTCATTATGCTACCTAAATCCTCACACATACCTAGAGGTATATCAAACATACACTTTCATATCAAACAACACTCAGTAGCAAAGTTCCAATAGATTAGACACAACATGAAAAAGCATACAATGCGAACTTAGATTAACAAACTTAAATCAAACACTGAACGTAATCTTTATACTTTAAGTTCTAGTCATGCATGTCTTTATAATAATGGTGCGATTTTATTATATAATAACATTTTTTGTTTTTGAAAATAAATAAATAAATAAAATTATATATTTGGTATTTTTGGCTTTTACATATTTTTTGTTTTTTAATAATTAAAGACCAAACAAATCAACCAAAAAAATAAAAAAAGCATGTTTTTGTGTTTTTATTATTTTTCTAAATTTTATTTAATTTTTGTTTATTTAACAAAGTGGAAAAATGGTGCACTCTCAACGGAAGTGCAGAATAATAAATGACATAAAAAATAGAAAAACACACACAAGATAAGAATACAGGAAACTAAATTTACGCCAGAGCTAGAGCTACCACGCGACAGTAACTTATAGAGATACGAGTTCACAAAAAAACGCCCAAAATCTGTCAGTTTTTGCTTTTATTAATGATTTATATGAATGTGCAATGTACTATCAATTTTTTGCATTAAAAAATGGACGAAAATCTATCATTAGTTTCCAAGGTTAAGAGATTATGCAATAAGATCTAAAACATTGAATTCTAACTGAAGCAGAGAAAAATAATCACTAGGGAGGGGTTTTGTGAAGATATCTGCAAGCTGATCATTAGTGCCAATGAAGCTCATTTTCACATTTTCCTTTTTAATGTGATCACAAATAAAGTGCTGAAGAATGTCTATGTACTTAGAATGAGAGTGATACACCAGATTATTTGCTAAGTCAATGGCACTCTTAGTGTCGCACCTAAGTTCAACGTTCTTGAAGGAGAGACCGAAGTCCTCTAACATTTTGTGACATCCAAAGTGCTCTTGCACAACAACTTCTTAGGGCAATATATTTAGCCTCTACCATAGAGTGGGCAACATAATTATGTTTCCTACTCGACCCTAAAACTAGTGTGGGCCCTAAGATGTGACACGGGCCACTTGTGCTTTTTCGATCAAGTGAATGTACAACCCCATATTCGCTAGGTAGAACCCAGAGGCTTCAATGGTCTGAGTTGGGCTAGCCTCGGGCTAGCCCAAGGGCAAATCAGCAGAGTTCCCGCTTCTTAAGGGGCTCCCGCCTAGCTATGGGCGAGACCTTTCGCGCCAGGATTCGAGCCTCAGGCTAGACGAGCTTCTGCCTTGAGAGAGCTCCCGCCCAGAGGTAGGCGAGAGGGCACTGGGTGGGCCTTCAGCGCCAATAGCATTAAGACCACCACGGGCGAGAACCTTCTCGGTCGGAGCTCTCGCCAAGGTAGGTTCAATTGGGACCCAGCGAGAGCCTTCTCAGCCGGAGTTCTCGCCAGGTGGGTCCATGTGGTAGGGCCCGGCGCCCAGGAAAAGATTACTTTATTATTTCTTTATCCTCGGGCTCAATTACCTATATGCCCCTGGGATGACAGCGGGATTTGGCTATTGGCAGACCCATCAGGGGTATTTCAGTATTTTCAGGTCAAGAGAAGGCTATAAAAAGACCCATAGGGGCTCTTTGGAAGGCAGGGTTCTCATTTTACTCTCTAACTCCAGTGCTTTCTGAAGAGCTCCCAGTCCAGCTTTTGGTTTTGGAGGGGAAGCTCTCAGAGATCTTCCGGGTATGAGGTGGGACCTCCCAGCTGAGGCTTTGGGTCAGTCTTAGGACCTTAGCAGCTAGTCAGGGGTCGAGATTTGAGAGAAGTAAGCGTCGGTTACACTTTGGTTTGTGAACAGTCGTTGAGGTCAATTTTGGCTTCAACAGTTCTGGTACGGTGAGCGTGGAAGCGGTCGGTGCAAGAAAATCTTGAGTCGAGTCCCATGGCAGGAGGTGAAGGTGAAGGATCTGGCACAGGAGGATCCCCCACCCGGTGAGAAGAGGCGACAAGGAAGATGTTAGAGGATTTCAAGCGAGATTTCATGCAGACGATCAGCTTGGCCTTCTCGGCAAGGAATGAGTGGGAGACGCTGCAGGTTCCTGTGGAGGGGGTTCCGCTGTTAGGCGAGAACGCTCTAGGGCAGCGTCTCGGGAAGGAAGTCCCGGTGGAGGCAGGCAAGAGGGATGTGGCTGCGCGGGAGCTTTTCCCAAGCCAGCGTCCCGGAAAGGAGGTTCTGGTGGATCTGGGCGAGAGGGAGGCGACAGTGCGGGAGCTCTTCCCCGGGCACGGTCTCGCGGATCGGTCCAGCCAGCCGAGGTCGCGGGACGGGACCTCTCGCCAGGCAGGGGGCGAGACCCCTTTTAGTGAGCTCATCGTTTCGGCCCCAGTGTCGGAGGGGTTCAGGGAGCCGGATATGACCTACTACACCGGGAAGGATGACCCGGTTCAGCATGTACAATGGTTTGAGGATGTTGTGTCGATAAGGCAGATGTCGGATGCCTTCAAGTGCAGGCTTTTTGCCATCACTCTGAAAGAAAAGGCCAGGGACTGGTTCCACCAGTTGCCAGCGAGCTCAATTTATAGTTTTGAGGACTTGCGCAGGGGTTTTCTGTTGAGGTTCTCGACTTCGAAGAAGCGGAAGAAGGAGGCTGAGTGCCTGTTTGCGGTGAGGCAGAAGCCGGAGGAGACGTTGGGTCATTATGTTGACCGGTTCCAAGAGGAGATTCTCCTGGTCCAGGAGGTCCCGGGGTATGCACTGATGCTTGCCTTCACCCTGGGGCTGAGGCCAGGATTTTTTAGCATGGAGCTGAAGAGAGTGCCCCCTCTCTCTTTTGAGGAGCTCATGGAGAGGGCGGCAAAGGAGATAGACTTCGAGAGGGCAAACCCTGCGTTTGCGAGGAAGCTGGCCAGGTTGGTGGAGGATGATGTGAAGGAGCCGACAGCAGGGAGGCAGAGAGAAGTGAGAGAGCAGAGGGAGCCAAGGGAAGATAGGAGGAGGGAAGAACCCCGAGGGCAGGGACAGCAGCATGGGGGGGCCAGGGAGATGAACAACCGATTGATTTGGAGGCCTCAGGAAGGCCGCCCCCAGGGCCAAGGGGGTTTTCAAGGAGGAGACAACTTCCAGGAGCCAAGAAGACTCGAGCAGGGAGGATGGAGGTAGGGACCGAGAGGTCACCCCCCACCACCGCAGGAGGCCATGGAGGTGGGAAGAGGAAGAGGAAGAAGAATTCGAGGAGCAGGGAGAAGAGGAGGAGGAGAAGGAAGAGGGGGCAGGGTGGCGTTGCCCTATTGTGACTTCCATCAGGAGGAAGGTCACGCAACGGCCACCTGCCCAGAATTTCTAGAGGTAAGGGAGGCTAGAGGAGCAGGAAGGCAAGACCCGCCTACAAGGATCGTCGAGGTGCAGCACGGAGAGGCTGAGGATAGATGTGAAGACAGGGTCGATGTGGGGACCCGAGGGGGGATCAGAGTGATCCATGGGGGAGTAGGGATTGAGGAAACCTGCAAGGGGAGCCATCAAACCCTGTTCCGCAGAGGGGTCGCCTCGACCTCCCTAGCTCCCCCCCCCCAGAAGAAAAAATCACCTTCTCATCCGTAGATATGCCAGACTACGAAGACCCGTTCTGCGACGCACTAGTGATCCAGACAGCGGTGGAGAACTTCACAGTCTCCCGGATACTGGTGGATAACGGGAGCTCCGTGAATGTGATCTTCAAGAAGGCCTTCGAAGAAATGAGGGTGGAAGGAAAAAGGGTCCTGGCTTCCGACGGACCGCTTTTTGGTTTTTCTGGAGAGAGGAAGGAGGTAGAAGGGGGGAGTGGTCCTGCATGTGAAGCTTGGGGGCATCTCGCGGAACTGTAGGTTCATGATTGTAGACGCCCCAAGTAGCTACAACGCCATCTTTGGGCGTCCTCTCATCAGCGCCTTTCGCTGTGTCCCCTCCTCATTTCATCAATGCCTCAAGTTCAGCAACAGAGGGGTGCAGGTTAGGATCAGGGGGACCCGAAGGTGGAAAGGCAGTGTTATGTGATGGCAGTAAACACCGTGTCGTGGATGGCTGAGGCGGAGGAGCTGGAGAAAGAGATGGCAGGGCGGGAAGGAGGTATAGAAGTAGAGGAGGCGAGCCCCAGGACACGGAGGACTTGATGATGGAGGAGGTAGCGGAGATGGAAGAGATGAGCCTGGAAGAGGCAAGGGAAGGAGAGCAGAGGCAAGAAGAAGGCCTGGTGGAAGCAATGGGGGTTGAAGAGGTCGGAGGAGAAGAAGTTGAGCAGGAGGACGCAAGGGCAGGAGGGGAGCGGTCGAGGCTAGAGCCGGCCGAGGAAGTGGTGGAGATGGAGGTACTCACCAGAGCGGGGCAAGTACAGAAGGTGCGGGTCAGTGGAGGCTTAAGCCTCGAGGACCAGGCGCGGATGCTAGGCTGCATCCAAAGAAACATCGACATCTTCGCTTGGAGCGCGACAGACATGCCGGGTATCGATGCAGACGTAGCTTGTCATCGCCTGAACCTGGACCCGAGGACTCGCCCCATGCGCCAGAAGATGAGGGCCATTGCCACCAAGCTGGAGGAGCCCATCCGAGAGGAGGTCAGGAAGCTTCTGGAGGCAGGCTTCATCTCGGAGATCCAGTATCCAGGCTGGATCTCCAATGTGGTAATGGTAAATAAAGGGGGAGGAAAGTGGCGTATGTGTATCGATTTTTCCCTGTTAAATAAATCATGCCCCAAGGATTGCTATCCCCTGCCTCGAATCGACGTGCTGGTTGATTCAGCCGTTGGTTTTTCTGTTATGAGTTTTTTGGATGCTTTTTCAGGTTACCAACAGATCCGGATGCACCCTCCCGATGTCAAGGATGTCTCCTTCATCACGAGAGAGGGATGCTTCAGCTATAAGATGATGCCCTTTGGATTGAAAAACGCAGGGGCAACATACCAACGCATGATGGATCGAGTCTTTCGAGACCAAAGGGGGAAGAATCTAGAGGTCTACGTCGATGACCTACTGGTCTAAAGCAAATGCGTGGATTCCCATTTGCGGGACTTAGAAGAAACGTTTGCCACCCTGCGGAGGTTCAAGATGAGGTTGAACCCCTTGAAGTGTGTCTTCGGGGCCAGTCGCGGGAAGTTTCTCGGACACCTCTTGACTCCGGCAGGGCTAGAACCTAACCCGGACAAGGTGAAGGCTATATTGGACTTGGAGTCACCTCGCAGCGCCAAGGAAGTCCAGCGCCTGACGGGAAAGTTGGCCGGGCTAAGCAGGTTCCTCTCTCGGTCCGGGGATATGTGTTCTTTTTTCTTCAAAATGCTCCGTAGTAATTAGGTGTTCGAATGGACGGTTGAATGCGAAGAGGCTTTTCAGGGGCTGAAGAGGCAACTCTCCCAGGCTCCGCTGCTCCAAAGCCCCAAAGAAGAGGAAGACCTGGCCTTGTATCTCGGGGTGGGGGTGGAAGCGGTGAGCTTCGTCTTGGTTAGGGAAGAGGGGAAGAAGCAGTTGCCCGTCTATTACGTAAGCCGAATCCTGAAAAAGGCGGAACTCCGCTACCCCATCCTGGAGAAGCTGGCTTATGCCTTGGTTGTTTCGACAAGGAAGCTCCATCCATACTTTCAAGCTCACTCGATTAGGGTGGTCACCGACCATCCTCTCCGCAAGATCTTCGAGGGGGTAGAGCACTCGGGAAGGCTGGCAAAGTGGTCTATCGAACTAAGTGAGTTCGACATCTCGTTCGTCCCGAGGCTCTCCATCAAAGCTCAGGCCGTGACAGACTTTCTGGCAGACTATGTCACTGAGGCTGAGAATGAGGAGCCGAAGTCCCACAAAGCATGGAAGATGATGGTCGATGGGGCCTCGGGAAGGCACTCCCTGGGAGGTGGTGTAGTATTGGTGAGTCCTCAAGGGGTTACCATAGAACAGGCAGTGGTTTTCCACTTCCCTGTTACCAATAATCAGGCGGAGTATGAGGCTGTGATAGCCGGCCTTCGATTAGCAAGGGAATTAGAAATCCAGGATATGGAGACCTTCACTGACTCGATGGTGGTAGCGTCACAGATCAGAGGGGAGTTTGGGGCTCGAGAGCCTACCCTCGTGAAGTATCTATCCAGGGTAAGGGAAATCATCGGAGGGTTCCATTCCTTCTCTATTCAACACGTTCCCAGGGAGGAAAGCGCAGCAGCTGATCGGTTGGCAAAGTTTGGGCCTCGGGGAGGAGGGACCGTAACTGAACTTTTCCGACCAACGATTGAAGAGGGGAATCGATGGAGGTGGGTCGGCGATCCACATGGGTGGACCCATTGGTGACCTTCCTTACCACAGGCAAGCTGTCAGAGGGGGTTAAGGAGGCGAAAAGCTTTAGGCGAAAGGCAGCCCACTACCTGATGTTGGAAGGGGGCTTGCACCGAAAAATGTTATCAGGGCTCCTCACGAGATGTGTGACCGAGGAGGAGGTCTCGAGAATCCTGGAAGAGGTGCATTCAGGAGAGTGCGACAGTCAATCGGGAGGAAGAACGTTGGAGGCAAGGGTGATAAGATAAGGATACTTCTGGCAGACCTTGAGGAAGGATACAGTCGAGTTTGCGAAGAGATGTCTAAAATGTCAAGTACACGCCCCCTCCAGCTCTTACTCACACAAAGGCTTCGGAGCATCATGGCCCCATGGCCCTTCGCCATTTGGGGAATGGATCTGGTTGGACCCTTTCCTCCAGCTAGCAGGCAGAGGAGGTCCCTCCTAGTCATGACCGACTACTTCTCAAAGTGGCTGGAAATCAAGGCCCTAGCCAAGGTTACCTCCCAGGTCATCAGGAACTTCGTTTGGGGGGAAATTATATGCAGGCATGGGCTACCCCAAACGATAGTGACGGATAACGGTCCTCAGTTTGCCAGTGAAGAGTTCATCAGCTTCTGCGCTCTACTGGGGATTGACCTCAGGTTTGTAGCTGTCCATCACCCCCGGAGCAACGACCAGGTGGAAGCGGCGAACAAGATCATCGTGTACTTGCTCAAGAAGAAGGTGGAGAACCTGAAGGGCAACTGGGTGGAGCAGCTCCCTTCCGTCCTGTGGGCCTTGCGAACAACTCCGAACACGGCCACAGGGGAGACCCCCTTCAAGCTCTCTCGTGGTGTGAGGCTGTCCTCCCGGTAGAGTTCGAGGTACGGTCTCCACAGGTCGCAGCCGCGGGTGAAGAAAGCGAAGCTTGGAGGTTGGAGAACGAGGAGGGATTGCGCCTCTCGTTGGATATGGTAGAAGAGCTACAGGATGTTACTGCCATCAGACAAGAAGAGATAAAAAGGCGAATGGCCAGGTACTTCGATAAACACATTAGGGTTAAGCAATTCGCCGAGGGGGACCTGGTGCTAAAAAAGGTCGACGTAGCAGGAAGGTCGGCCCCTGTGGGCAAGCTCAACCCCAACTGGGAAGGGCCTTACATAGTAGAGAAGGCTCTGGCTAATGGGGGTTACTACCTCTAAGATGTGGAGGGAAGGACCTTGAGCCACATCTGGAACGGTGATGACTTAAAACGTTTCTACCCTTGAAGGGAGAGAAGGATTATAATATGGTGAGTAAATATTATCATTTCGAAGTAGTCTTTTCAGAATGTTGACTCTCTAAAAAATGCTATCACGAGAATAGGCCTTTTCTACCCTAAAATGCTTTTGCTTTAACCGACTATTTCTCCCCATCTTAATGATAGAATAGGCCTGGTTGAAGGAATCGTCATCAACACCCCGAGCTTGGCTCGGCCCCAGGTAGACCCGCTGCGCAGGCTCTCATCTAGCTGGCAGGTCCGAAGGCTCGCCTGTGGTGGAGAGGTTTGGCTTGATCGTCATCAACACCCCGAGCTCGGCTCGGCCCCAGGTAGACCCACTGCGCAGGCTCTCATCTAGCTGGCAGGTCCGAAGGCTTGCCTGTGGGTGAGAGGTTTGGCTTGATTGTCATCAACACCCCGAGCTCGGCTCGGCCCCAGGTAGACCCGCTGCGCAGGCTCTCATCTAGCTGGCAGGTCCGAAGGCTCGCATGTGGGGGAGAGGTTTGGCTTGATCTTCATCAACACCCCGAGCTCGGCTCAGCCCCAGGTAGACCCGCTGTGTAGGCACTCATCTAGCTGGCAGGTCCGAAGGCTCGCCTGTGGGGGAGAGGTTTGGCTTGATCTTCATCAACACCCCGAGCTCGGCTCGGCCCCAGGTAGACCCGCTGCGCAGGCTCTCATCTAGCTGGCAGGCCCGAAGGCTCGCCTGTGGGGGAGAGGTTTGGCTTGATCTTCATCAACACCACGAGCTTGGCTCGGCCCCAGGTAGACCCGCTGCGCAGGCTCTCATCTAGCTGGCAGGTCCGAAGGCTCGCCTATGGGGGAGAGGTTTGTCTTGATCGTCATCAACACCCCGAGCTCAGCTCGGCCCCAGGTAGACCCGCTACGCAGGCTCTTATCTAGCTGGTAGGTCCGAAGGCTCGCCTGTGGGGGAGAGGTTTGACTTGATCTTCATCAATACCCCGTGCTCGGCTCGGCCCCAGGTAGACCCGATGCGCAGGCTCTCATCTAGCTGGCAAGTCCGAAGGCTCGCCTGTGGGGGAGAGGTTTGGCTTGATCTTCATCAACACCCCGAGCTCGGCTCAGCCCCAGGTAGACCCGCTGTGCAGGCTCTCATCTAGCTGGCAAGCCCGAAGGCTCGCCTGTGGGGGAGAGATTTGGCTTGATCTTCATCAACACCCCGAGCTTGGCTCGGCCCTAGGTAGACCCGCTGTGCAGGCTCTCATCTAGCTGGCAGGTCCGAAGGCTCGCCTGTGTGGGAGAGGTTTGGCTTGATCTTCATCAACACCCCGAGCTTAGCTCGGCCCCAGGTAGACCCGCTGCGCAGACTCTCATCTAGCTGGCAGGTCCGAAGGCTCGCCTGTGGGGGAGAGGTTTGGCTTGATCGTCATCAACACCCCGAGCTTGGCTCGGCCCCAGGTAGACCTGCTGCGCCGGCTCTCATTTAGCTGGCATGTCCGAAGGCTCGCCTGTGGGGGAGAGGTTTGGCTTGATCTTCATCAACACCCCGAGCTCGGCTCGGCCCCAGGTAGACCCGCTGTGCAGGCTCTCATCTAGCTAGCAGGTCCGAAGGCTCGCCTGTGTGGGAGAGGTTTGGCTTGATCTTCATCAACACCCCGAGCTCGGCTCGGCCCCAGGTAGTCCCACTGCGCAGGCTCTCATCTAGCTGACAGGTCCGAAGGCTCGCCTGTGGGGGAGAGGTTTGGCTTGATTGTCATCAACACCCCGAGCTTGGCTCGGCCCCAGGTAGACCCGCTGCGCAGGCTCTCATCTAGCTGGCAGGTCAGAAGGCTCGCCTGTGAGGGAGAGGTTTGGCTTGATCTTCATCAACACCCCGAGCTTTAACCGACTATTTCTCCCCATCTTAATGATAGAATAGGCCTGGTTGAAGGAATCGTCATCAACACCCCGAGCTTGGCTCGGCCCCAGGTAGACCCGCTGCGCAGGCTCTCATCTAGCTGGCAGGTCCGAAGGCTCGCCTGTGGTGGAGAGGTTTGGCTTGATCTTCATCAACACCCAGAGCTCGGCTCGGCCCCAGGTATACCCGCTGCGCAGGCTCTCATCTAGTTGGCAGGTCCGATGGCTCGCCTGTGGGGGAGAGGTTTGGCTTGATCTTCATCAACACCCCGAGCTCGGCTCGGCCCCAGGTGGACCCACTGCGCAGGCTCTCATCTAGTTGGCAGGTTCGAAGGCTCGCCTGTGGGGGAGAGGTTTAGCTTGATCGTCATCAACATCCCGAGCTAGGCTCGGCCCCAGGTAGACCCGCTGCGCAGGCTCTCATCTAGCTGGCAGGTCTGAAGGCTCGCCTGTGGGGAGAGGTTTGGCTTGATATTCATCAACACCCCGAGCTCAGCTCGGCCCCTAGTAGACCCGCTGCGCATGCTCTCATCTAGCTGACAGGTCCAAAGGCTCGCCTGTGGGGGAGAGGTTTGGCTTGATCTTCATCAACACCCCGAGCCTAGCTCGGCCCCAGGCGGGCCCGCTGCGCAGGCTCTCATCCAGCTGGCAGGTCCGAAGGCTCGCCTGTGGGGGATAGGTTGGGTCCCTGACTCGTGGTCCTTGGTTCTTGATTTATGGTTACTCAGTGTTACAACAAGCCCGGCTCAGCCCCCGGTAGACTCGCTGCGCAGGCTCCCATCTAGCTGGCAGGTCCGAAGGCTCGCCGGTGGAACGTAGATCCAGTTTGTGGGAAGGTATCTTGTCATGACCCTGGCCTAGATCAGAGACAGCCCTAAAGGTCTCAGCCAGTAGAGGTCTCGACCAGTCAGGGTCTCGGTCAATAGGAGTCTCGGCCAAAAGGTCTCGGCTGGGGGGATCTCGTTGAAGGAGGCCCCCGACAGACCTGGGCATAACGACCTAATCGATGGCGCAAGTCTCCAGCCTAGACAATCTCTAGGGAAGGTGACCCTAAAGAGACTAAGGGTTTCGGCGGAAGCTCGCGCGGAAGCCGCTGGCTCTCTAACCTATTCGTTCAAGCAAACACCGGCAGTGAAAAACGAAACATTACATTATATTAAATAGTTACAGAGGTTTGGAGCTTCTCGCTCATTACAAAAGTGTATCAAAAGAAAAAGAAAAGGCACTTCAAGGGGACGTGCTGTAATCCCCGCTGGTACTCTCGCCCGAATCCTCGCTAGAGTCCTCGCCCGAGCTCGCCCCAGACGTCTCGCCGGCAGCGGAGGAAGACTTCGGGATATCCGAAGGAGGAGAGTCGGGCCCGCCAGGAGGCTTTGGGACTAGATCGAATATCCATGGGAGGAGTTGACGGGCGTCAATGGTTACGCCGTCCTCCCGAAGAAGCTTCGCGTCTCGCAGCGTCTCGACCGTCAGCCTGACGGTAGCCTGAGCGTTTGCCTGGAGCAGCTTGTCGATGCCGTACACTGAGAAGTGACGACTCTTTAGTCTCTCATCAAGCGTCGGAGGCGTGCCTTTCGCTGCTTCCGTACGCCGGAGTTGGTCCCTCAGCAGGACGTTCTCGCAGCGTACGTCAGCCAACTCCGCGCGGAGCGCCATGGCCTGGGCGGAATCCTATGGAGAAGAGATCAACTCAGTAAATACTGCGCAAGCGTGACTTCGAGTAGCGAGAGCAAGGGTCCAGGAAGATCCCGCTTACCTCGGCTGCGGGGCGTAGGGACAGCGCTTGTTGAGCATCCGCCAACTCTTGCCGAGCACTCGCGAGCTCTGTCTCCGAAGAGCGTGCTCTGGCTACCGCTTCTTCCCTCGCCTTGTACATATTGGCGAAGTTCTTATCGATGTTGATGCTTCAACGCGCGCACATGTGCGCAAGCTCAAACCCGCGAAGCAGGGCCCGGGTAGCGTCGAAAGCCAGGAGCCGGGTGGGCGTCTGGTCGAAGACACTGGCGCCCTCTCGGCTATAGAGGCCATATCCCAGCGAGAAGGCCTCGCGAGGAACCTCATCCCACTCCGACCAGCTGGGGAGGAGCGTTGAAACCGCAACCCTGTTGGATTCGGGATCCCATTGGAGTAGAGGCTTCCCTTTCGCGTCAACGTGCTTCACACCGAAGCCATAATTTCTGTGTCCTTTCAGCACTTCCCTAGGCGGGGTCCGGGCAGAGGTCTCGGCGATGACTCCCTCTCCTACCGCCATATCTGCGGCCGGAGGGTTCTCGGCAGTAGCCTCGGTACGCCTCCAGGCGGAAGCACCCATCTCGCTGGCCATCTGGAGCAGCCCTTCGAAGGACTTGCCTAAGGAGGGATGTCGGGCAGGCGAGACGGCCAAGTCCTTGCCCTTGTCCGTAGCGGATGGCTTTGGCCTCTTCAGCGATCGCGAGGCGGGAGCGGTGCCTTTTCGCTTCTTAGCTTCGGGTGCCGAAGGCTGAACGGGCTCTTCCTGGCAGGCGCGAGCGCTGGCCTCCGCGAGAGTGAGAGAGCCTCTCGCAACCCGATCCTCGACACCGGGGGCCACAGCGAAAGGTTGGCGTGGAGGGACCTCCCGCTCTCCTGCAAAGAGCGCTATTCAACACAGGAAGATCCTAACAAAAGATCAAATCTAAGGCGAGACCATACCTTCGCCCGGGTGAACAGGAGGAAGGGAGTCGACGTCTTGCCGGAGGAAGAGAACGTCAAACTCCTTTGTTTCGAAGAACTCCAGGAGTGCGCTCTCGCGCGACCCCAGAACGGGCGGCTTATAAGCAGCATTCTCGTACTGGACGGGTCGGAGCGGGACGTTGCCGAAGTCCCCGGTGACGTAGACAAACTTTTCGCCCCAATGGTGATGTTTATTGGCGAGGCCGGTGGTCTTGAGCAGCTTCCCAGAGAAGAAGACCACGCCTCCTTTGGCGCGGAAGTTGAACAACTTGCAGAAGATCGGCAGACTAAACTCGATCCTCTCGGATCGCATGTAGCAGATGAATGCCATAAGGATCGCGACAGAGTTCGGGTTCAGCTGGGCGGGAACCACCCCATAGTAGCGGAGGGCTTGCCGAATCTCCGGCCAGAGGGGTAGGCGGAAGCCCACCTCGAAATGTTCGAGGGGGATGGCGAGCTCTCCCGCTTCCGGGGTATTCACCTTGTCGTGATTACCCGGGTTCCGCACCGAGAAGCCAGCGGGAATGAAGCGGTTGACGATCAGATTGTACTCGTCCAAGGTGAGCGTGCAGGAGGGGAAGAGATGCTTGCGGAATGCTTCCGCGCAATGAGCGTGACCCTCGTTCTCGCCCAGCATTTTGAGTTTGGGGGGTAATAGCGAGAACAATAAAGAGGAAGAAGCGGAAGCAATTGGTCGAGATCAAGGAAGGGGAGTTGAGGTTCCGGATTAGAGAAGTAAATGCGGTTGGTAGATTTCTCTATTTATAGGGAACCGTGGTAGTTACGGCTCCGTCCGATAGAGAGAGAAAATAATGGCGGAGTATAGCTGTCACGATCTGGGCCGGCGACGCCTCGGTATTCCCCCGCGGGATGACGGCAGTCGACGATCATCTCTAGTTTCGGCGCAAGCCATTTAGTTTCGGCGCAAGCACCCTAATTTCAACAAATTCTTAAAATTCGCAGCACAATGAAAGAAGAAACAGATAGTAATTTGCTCTCGCCGCCGAGAGCTGAATAAAGTTAATAACAATTTTTACAAAGGCATAAAGGTACATGGCGGAAGGGAAGGCTAATAAGGGAGAAGGGGCGAGACCTAGATGAACTAATACGGTTCCCAGCGCCATCGCCCTCGCTCCCGCCGCCTAGTCCTCGGAGGCACCATCGGGTTGAAGTAAGATGACAGGGTGGTACACCCTAGGTTGATCCGCCTAGCATGATCCCGGATCTGCGCGATGCATCTCCCTGGCAAAGACTCGGCAGTAGGCCCTCCCGGTCGATCAGTCTTGCCCAAGAAGAAATCACGCTCCAGGGCCTCCAGCCTTTGTTCCACGGATTCGCGGAACACTCTCGCCGCGGTAGCATGGGCGCGGTCTCGCTGGATGAGCTTGGCCAGAATGGCCGAGATCTTCCTCCTCCGCTCCTTCGCATTCCCGGTGCCGTTCAAGGTTTCTTCTATCTCGCCGGGCGAAGGAGGAAGGGAATCTTCTTCTTCTTCTTCTTCTTCTTCTTCTTCTTCTCTCTCCTCGTTGGCTTCTGACCGAGAGCTGGGATCCCCTGCAAAAAGTGCGCCCAAGGTTTTGATTAAGGCATAACGATCAGCCGATAAGAATGTCTCGCATACCTGCAGTCTGGCGAGAGCCATTGACTGGTGTCGGGTGAGAAGGCCTGACCCCTCCGTCAGTTCCATAAAGGAGGTGGAGAGGCTTTCCACGCCCTGGGCGGAAGGGTTCACGCTCAATGGTCCCAGCCTGGCCGGAAGCGGGGAGAGAGTTGTCATCTCTCAAGGGATGATCAGCATCCTTAGTAGCAGAAGGGTCAAAGGCCACCACTCTCGCCTGCAGGGCGGGATTTGCCGCGGAAGGAAGCAGCTCGCCGGTTCTCGCTTCATCCTCCCGGGTGACGAATCTGGGGGAATTGAGAAGTGGCGGAAAGGATACCTATCACCCGGGTCTCGGCTGGAGGAATTGTCTCCAAGACCCTCATTCGATCCTCAAGAGAGAGTGCTGACGAATCTGGGGGAATCGGGGAAGACCCGACGACGTCATTTAGGGCGGATTTCTGCGAGAGGTCGCGTTAACTATCAGGCCTGTAGCGTAATCAGCTCGGTAAGCAGGGTCGGAAGACATACCTTTTGAGGGGAGGGGTCCCCCGCAGGGATGGGAGTGGGAGAAGGTGAATCCCTGTTCTAGCGAGCAAGATCTCGCCGGACCACCTTCGCTTTCCTCTTCCCCTTTTTCTTCTTCGGCTCAGAAGGGCCGATGTCTGAAGATTTCCTCGATAGCCAAGGCGCTACCGCAACACTATTTGCTAAGGCTCGTGCTTGAGCCGCATTTAACCGATCCTGAAGGTCCTGCGGAAGGGGTTTGCCAGCACGCTTAGCAGACATCTTAGTATCGCGCATAAAATCTCGGGAGCGAGCTCAGTGAAAAATAGTAGTTCGGAGGCAAGACTTATGGTCACCCGTCGGCGTATATTTATAGCCGCAGTAGGGCCCGCCAAAAGATACCCTTGGCTGACAGGCACGTGTCCAACAAATATTTTGGGGTTGGACTTGTCTTGTCGAGCGCAAGGCTAGCTCGAAAAGAGCGGGGATTGTGTACAACCCCATATTCGATAGGTAGAACCCAGAGGCTTCAATGGTCTGAGTTGGGCTAGCCTCGGGCTAGCCCATGGGCAAATCAGCAGAGTTCCCGCTTCTTAAGGGACTCCCGCCTAGCTATGGGTGAGACCTTTCGCGCTAGGATTCGAGCCTCAGGCTAGACGAGCTTCTGCCTTGAGAGAGCTCCCGCCCAGAGGTAGGCGAGGGGCACTGGGTGGGCCTTCAGCGCCAATAGCATTAAGACCACCACGGGCGAGAACCTTCTCGAACGGAGCTCTCGCCAAGGTAGGTTCAATTTGGACCCAGCGAGAACCTTCTCGGCCGGAGTTCTCGCCAGGTGGGTCCATGTGGTTGGTCCCGGCGCCCAGGAAAAGATTACTTTATTATTTCTTTATCCTCGGGCTCAATTACCTATATGCCCCTGGGATGACAGTGGGATTTGGCTATTGGCAGACCCATCAGGGGTATTTCAGTATTTTCAGGTCAAGAGAAGGCTATAAAAAGACCCATAGGGGCTCTTTGGAAGGCAGGGTTCTCATTTTACTCTCTAACTCCAGTGCTTTCTGAAGAGCTCCCAGTACAGCTTTTGGTTTTGGAGGGGAAGCTCTCAGAGATCTTCCGGGTGTGAGGTGGGACCTCCTAGCTGAGGCTTTGGGTCAGTCTTAGGACCTTAGCAGCTAGTCAGGGGTCGAGATTTGAGAGAAGTAGGCGTCGGTTGCACTTTGGTTTGTGAACAGTCGTTGAGGTCAATTTTGGCTTCAACAGTGAACACCAAGCATAATCTGAATCCGAATATCCATGAAGCGTGAAATTGGTGGTGTGTGGATACCAAAGATCAAGATTTTGAGAACCTATGATGTACCACAATATACGTTTAATGGCTATAAGATGGGATTCTTTAGGATTAGCTTGATATCTAACACAAAGACACACTTCAACCATGATATCAGGTCTAGATGCACTTAGATATAATAATATACTGACCATGCCTCTAAATAATGTTTGGTCCACCAAAATGCCACTTTCATCATTCCCTAATTTTAGTGATGCACTCATAGGAGTTTTCACTTGTTTCAAATTCTCAAAACTGAATTTCTTAATCATATATTTTATGAATTTTGATGGACAAATAAAAATACCATCGTCTCATTGAGAAGTTTGAAAACTTAAAAAACATGTCAATTCTCCTACTAAAGTCATTTCAAATTCACTTTGCATCACTTTTATGAATTCTTCACATAATTTTACTTTCGTAGAACCAAAGATTATATCATCAACATAAATTTGCATGATCATTAAATTTGAATCGCTATGTGTTACAAAAAAGTAGTATTCGCACTTCCCATCCTAAACCCATGCTTGGCAAGAAAACTATTAGCCTATCTTGCCAGGCACAAGGTGCTTGCTTTAATCTGTATAAGGCTTTTATAAACATGATTTGGATGATTACTATTTTTAAAACCAGGTGGTTGCTCTACGTACACCTCTTCTTTAATATAACCATTTAAAAACGGACTCTTGAAGTCCATTTGATACAATTTTATCTTGTTAAAACTCGCAAATGCTAAGAACATCCTAATGGACTCAAGGCAAGCTACAGGTGTAAAAGACTCCTCAAAATCCACCCCTTCGATCTATTAGTATCCCTGAGCGACCAACCTAGCTTTATTTCTCATTATCATAGACTCATCATCAAGTTTATTTTTAAAGATCCACTTATCACCTAATACTGGATGGTTATTAGGGCACTCCACTGTGTCCATACTGTATTTCATTCAAATTGATTAAGTTCTTCATTCCTGGCAAAAAACCAAGACTCATCATTTAGAGCTTCAAAAATGTTTTCAGGTTCAATTTCATATATAAAACATAAGTTTGAAAATGATTCATGCACAAATGAAAGTGTTCTAATCCCATGTGAAGGCTCTCCAATTACTAGTTCCCTAGGATGATTTTTTGAAAAATTAAGTTCATTTGCAGGCGTATATTCTTCCGAATCACATAAGTTGTCACCTATTACTACTACATCCCTCTTCACAGTATCCTCATCTTGAGATTTGACGTCATCATCAACTATATTTAACTTAGGGCCTTCTTTTGAAGTAATTTTATCAAAGTGAACATGAATTGATTCTTCTACAATCAAGGTTCTTTTAATATATACCCTATAAGCACAACTCGTAGAGGAATATCCTAAAAAGATGCATAGATCAGATTTTTTATCGAATTTCCTTAAACTATCCTAGTGTACAAAATGTAATATGGGCATCCAAAAACTCTAAAATAGGATACAAATGACTTGTTATCATAGGATAATTCATATGTGGTGCACTTGAGAATAGGGCAAAGCATGGTCCAGTTCACCACATAAAATACAGTGTTACCACTTTAGCCAAAAATTATCGAGGCAAGCCGAACTCGGCTACCATTGTGCGTGCTAATTTTTGGAGTGTTCGGTTCTTTCTTTTTTCTACTCCATTTTGTTATGGAGTGCGTGGGGCTAAAAAATCGTGTCGAATACCGAAAATGTTACAAAAATTTGTAAAATGTTCAATCTCAAATTCTCTCTTATGATCCGGCCTTAAGCATTTTATTTTTAATTTCATTTCATTTTGCAATCTAGTGCACATGTTAGAGAATTCAAAAAATGTTTCAGATTTATTAGCAAGAAAAAAGGTTCAACAAAAACATGAGTAATCATATACTCACAAAAGTGTATCATTTCCAACCTATACTACATGTGCTAAGAGGACCAAACAGATCCATGCAAATTAATTATAGTGGTATTGATGTGGAAATATCATTTTTTGCTTTTGAAGGAAGATTTTTTGAATTTTCCCTTTTGGTAAGGAGCACATAAAGAAGTCAACCAACCACTTGGTTTTTGAAGTCTACAGATTAGTTTTTCTTTCAATAGTTTGACTATTAGTTTACACTCAGAATGACCGAGTCTCTTATGCCAAAGTTACAATTCTTCATTTTTAACAACTAAATATTTTAGATTAGATGAAGATATGTCCATAAACCTAATTATATAGACATTATGATTTGCATGTATAGTGAACAACATGGTGTTTGATTTAGTGTCTATAATATTACATGTATTTGTAGAGATTTCAAATAACAGATTCAAGCCCTTTTCGTAAAAATGACTAATAAAATTTAAATTGTGCTTTAAGACTTCTACTAGAAGTACATTTGAAATAAAAAAAATACTTTATTACCTATGTTGTTGTCTTCAAAAGTCATAATGCCTCCTTTCTTCTTCTCCAGGCTAAGGAACTTGTCTTCATCGCCAGTCATGTTCTTGCAATACCCAAATTCCAAGTACCACCCATTCTACCTGTCCTTAGCCTACCAATACACCTAAAAAGTGGATGAGGGTAAAGGTCTAGTTACCCAAGTTGTTCCACCAATAATATAGGCAGTCAACTTTGGCAATTTTCGTTAATACTTTCTTCAGGCACAAGCCATAAGTATGACCAAACTTATTTCATTTGGCACAGTTGATATAGGCGGTGGATATCACCTTTTATGCTTTGTTTGGGCTCATGCTGGAATATGGGCATAGGATTCCATCTCTATCATAATTCATTTTAATTTTTTGAAGCTTATTTGTCGAATTTGTTAGATGAAGCTATCGCGGACGGTAATGGTACCGTCGGGCGGTAGCTTCACATGTATGTATCCCAGCCTGAACTTTCCTGATCCCTGATACTAATATCCTAGCAACATATTAAGAGATTTTTGTCCTATTCTAAACTTATGGATGGCACGATTCAGGTCATTGATCTTTGCCTTTAATACAGTGTTTTCCATGACTAGCATCACTCACCGGTTTGTAAATGGCTTCTTTCTAGTTTCAATGTGACTAAGAGAAGTTCGCAGCTTCCTTTCCAAGTCCTTCCTCTCTTTATTAAGAGTTTCGTTTTTGGAGGAAGTCTTGGAGAGGCTCTCTTCCAATTATCTTATCGTGCTCAAAGAGTGAGAGAACTCTTGACACTCGACCTTCTATTTTCCATAATTAATCAATTCATTATCAAGACACTTTAACTCAATTTTCATTTGTTAATTTTCATATTTAAAAATATTTTTTATCGCTCAAATCTTCTAATTTATCACATAATTTTTCATATAGATCATAAAGTTCTTTGAAAGTGGGAGGAGTTACCTTAGTGTCACTACGGACACTGGATTCTCTGCCAGACTCACCTTGGTTTTTTCCTATGAGGCAAAGATTTGCCTCTTCTTCACTGCTCAAGCTCTACGTATCAGACTGGTCTACTGATGTATCATCCCATGTTGATGCCTTTAACACATTTTTCCTTCCTTTGCCACAGATCTTCCTTTACCTTTCCTCCTTTAGAAGCTTAGGACAGTCACACTTGAAGTGTCTAGATTTGTGGCAGTGGAATCACTCAGGGGCCAGTTCTTCTTTATCACTCTTTTCCACCTTTGATGGTTTGCTCCACCCTTCTTCTCTTCTGCGTCATTCTTCATGAACCTTTGAAACTTCTCTAGCCTCTTTGGGTTCCTTATGAACTTCTTGAAACAACGGGCATACATACTCTCCTCATCATCAATCTACTCAATCACCTCTATCTTGTTACTTGCCTTTAGTTCCAGTCCCTTCTTCTTCTATTCCCTGGGATACTCCTTGACTTGTATTTTAAATTCAAGCTCGTGGGCCTTAAGGTTCCCAATGAGGCTCTCAATTGCTAGAGTGCTAATATCATGAGATTTAGCAATGACAATCACCTTCAGGTTGAATCGCAAAGGCAAAGAATGTAGGATCTTCCTAACCAAGTCCCTATTTGAGAAGGTCTTTACGAGATATCTAGAGGAGTTGATGATCTTTGTAAAGCGAGTGTACATGCAATCCATCTCCTAGTCTATCTAAAACCGGAGCTATTCATTTTCAGACTCCAGACGAAACATCTTTGATTCCTTTACCTATGAGGTACCTTTATGAGTAAGTTCAAGTAAATGCCAAATATCATAATCAGTTTAACAATTACAAATTCTATTAAATTCAGTCTTATCTAATGCAATGAATATAGAGTACATGGCCTTGGAATTATTAGTACACCTCAGTTTATTAGTGTCATCCCATTTATCACAAGGTTATTCCACAATCTAATCAGAAATAATTATAGTGGGTGAAGTGTATTTTGTTTCTACCATGGACCACACATCCATGCTCTGTATCATTAAGAATATTTTCATGAGCATTTGCTAGTGGGTGTAATCATTCGCCATAAACAAAGGAGGCCTACTTACTCCTTGTCACTCAAGAAAAGCATGATTAGCATTGTCCATCTACTTCAGGATTTTAATCCCTTTTTAAAGTAACCTTCCTCTAATACTACTTGCTCCATCTGGTGGCCTACCTTAGAGGGGGGTGGGGGAGGGGGTGAATAAGGTTTTCAAATAAATTCATAATTAAAAGAATTTTCAGCAAGGCAACCTATTCTGGAAGCTACCATAGGGTAATAGGATACTACCACGCGGTGATAGGGCACATGGCCGATTTTCCATGTAAAAATTTGCTTTCTGACTTCTCACACAACCCTCAATGCCCTAATAACATTCAACAATGAATTTGATATGAAATAAAAGAAATATAATTTTATTCAAACTTAAACAGTAGTTTACAATAACAAATTGGATCTCCGTAACGTCGGAGATCGGAGAAAATGAATCAAACAATATTTTGGTTTCTATACCTACCCTCCCAGGACCAGTGGCTCTCTCTCTTCTTCGCAAGAATATCAATGAGCCGGCTCTTCACCTTTCTTCCAGGATGGGTCTTAGATCCTAATAGATCTCCCAGATCTATATATCCTCCCAGGACGATTCCCATAGATTCCTCCAAGAAATCCGACGGCCTTCCAAGATAATATTTCATGAACTCCTCCCAGGAACTTGATGTCCACACCAGACGATTTATCAGCACAAAATACAACAAGTTTTAAAAAATTACAAGAAAATGAAGAGTTTGAAATAATTTCTCCCTCAAAATAAGAAATCCTCCGTAAATGGTGCGTGATCGAGGCTTCTGAATGTCATTATTTGTGCATTAGATCAGTCGCTGATGGTCATTGGAGACTTTGCTCTTCAGAGTTCTTTGATCATAAATGGGAGGGAGAAATTTCTCTTTTCCTTTCTTGGAGATGGTGGTTCACACCAACAGAGGAAATTGTCGAACCCTAGAATTGTAATTCTTCTCCTTGTTGGCTTAGAAAAAGAAACACACACTTTTATACTCTTCTTTAAAACATCTACCGTCGGTAGTAGAGCTAGAGCCCGATAGTAGGTCTTGTCACGCGGTGTCGCCCACTATCCATTAAATTATTAAAAAATATATAAATTAATATTCTCGCCACTTTTCAATACAATGACGCGGTAAGGCTATGAGGCCAGACTCATCACATTCTTCAAAGTAACTATCAATAGAGGATAGTGGAGCTCTAATGCCAGTTGAGGTAGCTAGATGATCAGCCTCTAATTTAGTAGACATGAGACCAATGTTGGCCTCTTCATCCTCTGATTCTGAAGACTCAGAATCACTATCAGACAGGCTGATTTTCTTCTTGGCCAAGAAGCTCTTTTCAGCCTTCTTGTCCTTGTAATGCTTTTTGTATTCAGATTTCTTGTGCTCCTTCCTCTTGAATGGACAGTCAGCAATGACATGCCCACTCTTGTTGCAATAGTAGAAAACAACATTAGTCTTAATATGTTTGTTCTACTTAGAGTTATACCTTTCCCAAGATGGGTCTTTTCTGGACTTTTCCATGTTGGAGTAATGCTTTCTTGAGGTGGAGCTTGAAGATCCCCTTTTCTTCCATTGTCTTCTCCTACTCAACATTTTCTTAAACTGCTTGGAGAATAATATGAGTTCTCCATTTAATAGCTCATTGCATGGGGAGCTGGGTGTCTGAGCTCTCTGAATCTGCAGCTCTCCTCTTCATCTTCTAATTTAGCTAGGTGTTTGTCCTAAGAGCCAAGTCCAAAAACTCTTTAGTCCTCTCAAGATTTACCAAACAGATTCAATCTGTATATGATACTTAAGTGTATTTAATCAAAAGTGATCATGACACATTATTTGAAAATTAATTGATCTGTAGATTTTGTGAGGATGATGGAATTAGAATTTTTTTCAGTTCTTAGAACACCTCAACAAAATGGAGTGACTGAAAGAAAAATCAAAACACTTATTGAATCAGGTAGAACCTTATTAGTAGAGTCAAATCTGTCAAGGTACTTTTGGGTTGAAGTAGTAAACACTAGTAATTATGTTCTGAATAAAAGTCTAATACACAAAACTAAGTTAAATACACCTTTTGAACTTTTGAAAGGTAAAACACCTATATTCACTTATTTTAGAATATTTGGCGGTGCTTATTGTATACTTAATAATGAGAAAAGTTATCTTGCCAAATTTGATAAGAAAGCTGATGATGGAATTTTTTTAGTATATTCTGATGGTTCTATTGATTACAATATCCCAGATTTGAAGAAAGCCCATAGGTCAATAGTATAACCATGATTGTATCTGATATATATTCAAAGTTCAATATATACAGGTTGTCTACTATTCCTTGATTAGAAAGATTATTAGGGTCATAATGTTAGTTGGACTCATGATAGTTTGCTGTAAAAGTAGAATTCAGGCTAAGTCTAGAAGCATGAGTGAATACACTTCACTTAACACCAGAGGTCTAAAAGTGTTGATAGAAGTTCATGAGGTCAAAGCCTCAGTATTGCTAGATTGAAACCTAGCTAAGTCCAAAAGAGTTGAGTGAATGCAGTTCACTCAATGCCTACTCAAAAGGAAATCTGTCTATATACAAAAGCATTGAGTGAGGAAGGCTCATTCAATGCCTTATCAATAACTCAGCTAAGCACAGAACCGTTGAGAGTTGAAGGTTCACTCAATGCCTTCAGTCACTAGAAATCTGCCAAGTCCAAAAGCATCGAGTGATGAAGGCTCACTCAATGCTTTATCACTTAAGGTGTCTAAGTCAGATTCGTTGAGTATGAAGGTTCACACAACGCCTCAATGTACAAATTTTCTACCAAGTATTTTTGCATTGAGTCACTTGACTGCACTCAATGCCTGTGCAGTTTGACTGAAAATTTCTAAGTCCACAAGCAATGTCATACTGACGTCATATATAATTCAAATATTACGAGACTTGTGCGTAAGAAGACAAATGGAACAAAATTCCTTCTGCACAACAATTTAATCTAAAGGTACTTTACAGTTTACAATTTCAGCTCGCCCATACAGAGAAAAGAGCCATTGGTCTACGAGAGATAAAAAGGGATTTTTTTACAAAGAAATATAGAGAGCTTTTACAATAGTCATCTTCTCCATCAAGTTAAAAATCCATTACACTCGGATTTATAAAGGTTTTCTGGAACACATAAAGAAGCTCGCTGATTGAAGAGATCAAGAACTTAGAACATCTAAGTCTTGTACAACAAGAACATAAAACATTTCTTTGTAAGAGGAGAAAAAGCAGAGCATTCAAAAGTTGATGTTCTTCTTAAAGGTCACTGCTTACAATACCGCTACATCAAAAGCTTAAAGATACAGAGCTCTACATCAGTTCATCTAAGCACAAGCCAAAGTGCTCTGAAGATCTAAAGTCTTACTAACTCAAAGAACTATTTCTCTGGAGTCAATCATCACCAAACCTTAACTCAATCTGCAAGAACACCTGTTGATCTGAGTTGTAAGCCTGAGTTATAAAGGCTGAGTTTAGGAGCTGAGTCTCTAAGTTGTAGGATCCTATTTAAGATCTGAGGTAGGGCTTGTACCTGAGGTAGGATCTCTATATAGATCTAAGGTTGGAGATCTGATATCTCTGAGTATAGTGTTGTCTAGCCTAAGGTAGGAGTATTTATACTCTGAGCATTAGGAGTGAGTTTCACTCAGAGGTGTAGGATCCTGTGGGATCTGAGGTGTAAGCTCATGGAGCCGTATTAAAGGAGGAGTAAGTAGAATCTAACTCACTACTAAATAGGTGGAGGGGGAAGTGGTTGTACCGTATATAGGGGAACCACTATAACTTCTGGTGTTTTATTGTGTCTCTTGAAAGCGAACAATAAAATCTAACACACAACTAAACCAAAGTTAAAAGTGTTCAAAAAGACTTGAAAACCTATTCTCCCCCCTCTAGGTGTGCAGTTACTCTTAAATAATGACTTTCAAGTGGAATCAGAGGGAGGTTATTGAAAAAGGACTTAATTGTCTTAAAAGATCTCCAAGAGTAGCAGAATATTATCTTCATAGGTTCAGGTGAGAACCATAGGGATTTGAGCTCAATGTAGCTTCCTATATATAGGAAAGAGAACTTTGGGGTATGTAAACAGAAAGGGTAAGGCTATTTATGGAAGCCTCAGACCCAAGGATATTCATAATAGTTCATGACAGAACCTTCATTCCCATAAAGGTCTCTACTATAGATGTCAATATCTAGACACCAAATAAATATACTGAAATGACCAAGGATGAAGTCAGTCTGGCATCTATAAATAAACAGGCCCAAAACATTATTGTTAGTGCCATAGATGACTCCATATTCTAGAATTTGGTCCACTGCAAAACTGCTAAAGAGACGTGGGATTCTCTTATAGTGTATATGGAAGGGATAGAAGAGGTTAGGGATGGCAGGAAATCCCTCTAGAATCAGAAGTACGAGGCCTTCAAGCAAGGCATAAAAGATTCCATAGCTGAATTCTATGAAAAGTTCTTCATCATAATGAACAGTATGATAACTTATAGAAGATAGTTCATAAATTATGAGCTAAATGACAAGTTCTTGAGATATCCAAATAAGGAATGAGATATCAAGATCTATGCTATTAGATAGGTTGGTAACTTGGCCAACACATTGCATCAAAATCTATTTGGGAAGTTGCTATCTCATGAGATGTAGCTGAATTCCAGAAGGGCGGAAGAAGATGCAGCCAGAATTCTTAAAAAAGAGAAGGTTGTGGCCTTCAGAGCTGAAAAAACTAAGAGTAGCAAAGAAAATACTCCTTCTCCACTAAGGAGAGCTACAGAGTCAGAGATCTCAGATCCCAACTCCTCATGCAATGAGCTGTTAGATGGAGAACTCATATTGTTCTCCAAGCAGTTCAAGAAAATGTTGAGTAGGAGAAGACAATGGAAGAACAAGGGCTCTTCAAGCTATACCTCAAGAAAGCCTTACTCCAGCATGGAGAAGTCAAAAAAGACCCTTGGGGGAAAGGTATAACTCAAAGTAGAACAAACATATTAAGACTAATGTTGTTTTCTACTATTACAACAAGGGTGGACATGTCATTGCTGACTGTCCAATCAAGAGGAAGGTGCACAAGAAGTTTGAAGACAAAAAGCATTACAAGGACAAGAAGGCTGAAAAGAGCTTATTGGACAAGAAGAAAATCAGCCCATCTGATTGTGATTCTAAGTCTTCAGAATTAGAGGATGAAGAGGCCTATATTGGTCTCATGTCTATTGAAGTAGAGGCTGATCATCCAGCTGCCTCAACTGGAATTAGACCTCCACAATCGTTTATTGATTGTTACTTTAAAGAATATGATGAGTTTGGCCTCATAGCCCTAACTAAAGACAAACATGACAATCTTATTCCTGTTGAGATACACTCTCTCCCTAACTCTCCCTCTGTCTATAAGACTAGATCAGCCCATGAAGCATCCACTTCCTACAGTGAGGATGATGGATCAGAATTTGATGATGTCAATCAATAGATTGACAAGTATGGTTCTATTCTGGAGGCTTTGAAGAAGAGCATAAGGCTTGTCAAGAGACAAGCTGAGGAGATTGCTTATCTTTAGCAAGCTGCTTCCCTGCAATCTGAGTCAGCACCTTTGTTAGCTCAAATGAGGAGGGAAGTTAGTCAGCATAAGATAGTATTAGTTATCAAAAATGGCACCATTAGGTAGAAAAACAAGATCATTTTGGATCTTGAAGAGAAGCTCCTCAAGGAGAGGAAGTTTGTGGCTGAATTTTCTAAGCACAAAATAGTTTTTCCACTGATTGACTCTTTCACCTCTCAAAAAGATAAGAGAGGTTTGACATTCAAGTGGAATACTAGAGTTGTCCTTTCCAAAGGGAAGGCAAGGCTCCTATTGTGCCTCAGACCACCTTTCAGAAGGTAATCCTGCCTTCTACCATGTTTGACCATGATAGTATGTATGGTCATTAAAAGAATGGAAACTCATATTATAAGAATACAAGTGTATCTTACATTGGAAGGAGAAAGAGCATGAGATTGAGTGCATTGAAGGCTCCCCATGAGGAAATCCAAATGACCCATTATGGACCATTTGTGTTTGGTGCTCAAGCTCCCACTCTCAAGGAGAATGGTGTGGCCTATTCTCAAGTTCCTTCAGCAAAACACTTGACTAAGGGCAAGTCAGTAAGTAAGCCTCACTGGTTTATTTCTGATGCCGTCAACAGCATGAAAACTACCAAGAAGGCATCTGTTGATGTAACTCAGAATAAACCAATTACATCTACTAACAGACTCACCTTAGGTCAAATTCTTTCTAAAAGAAAGGGGGGGGGGAAGGCTGCTGTTGTCCCCTCTAAATAGTCAAAGACTGATAACTTACATCAAAGACTGTTCAGAAGCAGAGATATAATATTCATGAGTGTTTTTGTTGTGGCAAAGTGGGTCACTTTGCCATAGACTATTGGCACAACCCAAGTGTTCCAAGGTCAAAGGTGAGTCTTCTTGTCATGGCTACTGCAGGTAGACCTAGTCATTCTCAGGATAACATGAACCAAGGACAAAAACCCCTTTGGGTTCCTTAGGTGAACTAATTTATGATTGCAGGATAGTCCAAGTACCCATACAATGCTAATATGATACTTGGACAGTGGATGTTCCTGATATATGACTGGAACAAAGAGCCATCTTAAGGATTATACTCTTATAAGTAATGGACCTAAAGTTATCTTTGGAGGTTCAGACAGAAGAGTTACCAAGGGATATGGTATGATCACCAATAATATAGTATCCATTACACATGTAGCTTATGTTGAAGGATTGCAGCACAATATAATTAGCATAAGCCAACTATGTTATATTGGTTATGCCATTGTCTTCCACAAAGATGAGTGTTTGATCAAAAGGTCAAGTGACCAAGAGGTCATTTGACAGGCACTAGGAGTGATAATATTTATTGTTTAAATTTCTTATGTTTAAGTACATACTCACCAGTATATCTTGTTGCAAATGAGAAAGTGTAATTTTGGGTATAATGGCATAAAAGGCTTGCTCACTTTAATTACAAGGCAATCTACATGCTCTTTAATTAAGGGCTAGTCAAAAATGGAACCAATCTGAGATGCATCAAATAGGGTATTTGCTCTTCTTTCCTAAAGGGCAAATAAACAAAGTCCTCCTTTAACAGCATTCAGGCCAAGGATTCTGAGATGTGTTTATACCTCTTGCATATGGACTTGTTTGGTCCTATGCCAGTTCATAGTCTAGGAAAGAAAGTCTACACGCTTGTGATAGTTGATGACTATTCCAGATTTGCTTGGGTCTTCTTTCAAAAGAAAATGTCAGAAAACCTTGACATCTTTGTGACCCTTATTTGGCAAGTTCAGAAAGAAAATGACTGTACTGTGGTCAAAATAAGAAGTGACCATGGTACTAAATTTCAGTTTGAAGGCATGACAAAGTTTTTTAAAGAGCGAGAGATTTATCAGGAGTTTTCATATCCAAGAACACCCCAGCAAAATGAGATTGTTGAGAGGAAGAATAAGACTCTCATAGAGGCTGAAAGGACATTACCTAGTGACACTTCTCTCCCAGAATACTTATAGGCTGACACAGTAAACACTACTTATCATGTCCTGAATAGAGCATCTCTGAACAAGTATCACAAAAAGACTCCCTATATGATTATGAAAGGCAAAAAACTAAATCTTATATATATAAGGATCTTTGGAAGCAAATGCTTTGTGCTCAATAATGGGATATCATAATTGACTAAGTTTGTTGCAAAATCCTATGAGGGAATTTCTGTTGGGTACAGAAACGACATCAAAGCATATAGAGTCTATAACTTAAAGAACCAAGTTGTAGAAGACTCTATCAATATAGTGTTTGATGAATCTTCTATAATTAATAATGAGCTGTCTAGCTCCCCTAGATCTGCAGGTATGTAAAGAAAGGGTAAGGTTATCATCATAGAAGAAAGTTCAGAGAGTAGAGGTGAAGAACCTCATAACCCACTGCTGTCTGACTCTTCTACAGACACTAAAAGAGATATGAGTGCTCGGGTCTCTATGTTCTTAGATCCCGCAGCAAAGACTATACAAGGTAGTGGCTCTCACTCTGAAGACATTCCAACAGATGCAACTAAATAAGTGACTTGAAATATAGTGGACAAGATCTTTGTAGAAATTATGGGGGAGAATACCGAGTTGGATGCTCCTGTTGAGTGGGAGGAGGTTCAATCAGTACAAGACCAACTTGACTCCTTGGAAAATCTATAGAGAAGGATAGACCAGATTTTAGATGGTTCTGAGTTGACACTCTTCTGCCCTCAAGCCGAGGGGGAGAAAATTCCTAATACTTTGAATGAAGGTGCTTCTATTGCAGTTGATACAGACTAGCAAATTATTATGACAAGCACAGAAGTTCAGGAGGAGATTCCAACCATGCTCCCTACTTAGGCAACTAAAAATTTCATTGACATATCTGAGGATGGTGAGCAAAAGGATGATATTGCTGATCACTCTTTTGAATACACGAGGGCTGACTCAAAAACTAAGGTAGATACAAGGAAAGAGGATTAGGATGTCTGCTTCCAAGGGCATCTCATCAAACTGATCCCATGTCCTCAACCTTCCTAGTACAACTGAAAGGACTTCTAGATGAACAAATGAGATAGCTAGAGCATTATGTTAATGATTCTATTAAAGGATTAAGATAAGATCTCTCTACTGAGATCAAGTCTATAAGATTTAAGGTAAACTTGCTAAAGGACAACACAATTGTATTCTTTATGAGAGCTGCTCCTGCTGTGACATATACTGAAAGAAAACTTGAGGACATCAAACAAAAGCTGAATAATATAATAGAGAATCAAAACATCACTTCTAGAAATATAGAAATGGTGCATAATGTGCAAAAGCAACTGATGGAAGCACACAAGATTACTCTAGAGAGGAGGTTAGATGCATGTATACAGATTATGGATTATCACTTGCTGGAGGTTAAGAATCATGTTACCAAAGGGGTAAATTTTTTGGATGAAAAAATCTCTCTGGCCAAGAACTCCCTAACTATAGTTATGTTTGAAGAAGTCATAAATGGAGATAAAGTAATGATCAAAACAAATACTGAAAATGTTGTTTGAGTCACCAATATCATCAGGGGATTATTAGGACTAGAATAATATTCATATGATAATGTTCCGGTTGTTCCTCCTCCAAAAGAATAGATGGGAGGTGATCTATATGGTGATCAGTGGGCTGAACTCTCTGCGACTTATATTCCTACCTTCATCCCCACTGCTGAATAGATATCAAGGGTCAAAGGCAAGTCTGTTGTTGAAGAAGATGAAGAGATAGAACAAAGCAAAAAAGAGATATAGAGAAGAGATTGAAACCATGCCTAACTTTGAAAGATGGAGTCCTCAATCAAGAACTATCATTCTGTCTGCCTGGGACCAAATTAAAAAAACAAACTAAAAGGGGAAAGCTATATAGCTCCCTTGAATGGGCTAAGTTGGAAAGGAGTGAAAAGCTAAGAAGAAAACTTAGAAGGGACAATAGGTTAGGGGCAATTCCATAAGATGATCAAGAGCCAACCAAGTACTTTCCAAAGCCTTACAGCTACTTTGAATGGCAAAGGCAAAAGCTGATTGAAGCTGATGAGAAGGATACCAAGAAACCAAGAAGGGGCATATTCATCAAGGAACTAGAAACTTGAAATGTTGTATGTATTAGGTTCCTTAGGACTCTAGGAATATGAACATTATTATGAGCACACATTCTGTTTATAATTATCACTTTTACTATTAATAATATTTTTGATTACATGTTACTTATTTCTCTTGTTTGCTGTGAAAGTTTATCTCTTTCATGTGGTAGTGTATATCATTGACTATGGTTCTGACTTCTTCAAATAGGGGGAGATTGTTGGGTATATTTATCAAAATGTCCCGGATTTGAAGAAAACCTACAGGTCAATGGTATACACATAATTGTATCTAATATATGTTGAAAGATCATTATTTGCAGGTTTTTTACTGTTCTTTGATTAGACATATTATCTGGGTTTCAATGTTAGTTGGACTCATGACAGGTTGGTGAAAAAGTAGAAATCAGGCTAAGTCCAGAAGCGTTGAGTGAATACACTTCATTCAATGCCAGAGGCCTAAAAACATTGACAGAAGTTCATGCTGCCAAAGCCTCAATGTTGATGGACACAAATATGGCTAAGTCCTAAAGCGTTGAGTGAAGGCAGTTCAATTAACGACTACTCAAAAGGAAATTTTTCTATGTACAAAAGCATTGAGTGAGGAAGGCTCACTCAATGCCTTATCAATAACTCAACAAAGTATAAAAGCGTTGAGTGTTGAAGTTTCACCCAACACCTTAAGTCATGAAAAATCTGCCAAGTCCAAAAGCATTGAGTAATGAAGGCTCACTCAACGCTTTTTCACTTAAGTTGTCGAAGTCAAATACGTTGAGTAATGAAGGTTTACTCAACGCCTCAGTGTACAGATTTTCTACCAAGTTTTTTTACATTGTGTCACTTGACTAAAAACTACTAAGTCCACAAGTAATGTCATGCTGATGTCATCCATAATTCAAATATTTCAGGACTTGTGCGCAAGAAGACAAATGGCTAAAGGTACTTTACAATTTCCAATTTCAGCTCACCTATATAGAGAAACGATTCGTTGTTCTACGTAAGATAAAAAAGAATTTTTTACAAAGAAATAAATAGAGCTCTTACAATAGTCATCTTCTCAATCAAGTTAGAAAATCCATTATACTCGGATTTACAGAAGTTTTTTGGAACACAGAAAGAAGCTTCCTGATTGAAGAGATCAAGAATTGAGAACATCTAAGTCTTCTACAGCAAAAACAAAAAACATTTCTTTATAAGGAGAGAAGAAGCAAAGAATTCAAAAGCTGTTATTCATGTTCAAGGTCACTGATTACAATACTACTACATCAAATGAGTGAAGATACAGAGCTCTGCACAAGTTCTTCTAAGCACAAGCCAAACTACTCTAAAGATCTATAGTCTTGTTGCTATGAAGAGTTTTGACTGGGTTTTCTTAGTTTAGAAAGTTTACTCAGAGAAATATTTCTCTAGAGTCAATCATAACCAAACTTTGACTCAATCTATAAGTTCATCTGTTGATCTGAGTTATAAGCCTGAGTTATAAAGGCTGAGTGTAGGAGATGAGTCTCTGAGTTGTTGGATCCTGTTAAGGATCTGAGGTAGGTCTTGTGCCTGAGGTAGGATCTCTATGTAATTATGAGGTAGGAGATTTGATATCTCTAAGTGTAGGGCTGTCTAGCCTGATGTAGGAGTTTTTATACTCTGAGCAGTAGGAGTGAGTTAGAATCTAAGGTGTAGGATCCAATGGGATCTGAGGTGTAAGCTCAAGGAGTAGAGTTAAAGGAGGAGTAAGCCAAATCTAGCTCACTACTAGATAGGTGGAGTGTGAAAGTGGATGTACCCTAGATAAGGGAACCATTATAAATTTTGGTGTTTTATTGTGTCTCTTGAAAGCTAACTATAAAATCTAACACACAACTCAACAAAAGTTAAAAGTGTTCAAAAAGACTTGAAAACTAATTCACCCCCTACTTGTGTATATACTCTTGAACATAGACTTTCATATTCTTTGACAAGAAAAGCTTAATTATGTTATAATAAAATGACCCTTAGAATTAAGGAATCTATTCATATAGTATATCATGAAACTCTTTCTTATTCTTAGTAGGAGGAAACATCCACCAAGAATCTTTTGCAAGAACAAGATTTTTTATGTAATGATTTAAAAGAGCTGAAGATTGAAGAGATTATAGAAAACTCATCCAAGATGCATATTCATGAGTCAGAAGATATTATAGAAAGTTCAGACGATAAAGTAGTAGTTGAAGGGATGCTTAGTCCACATGTTATTACAAATAAAATTAATGACCAAGTGACTGATATTCCACATACAGAAGAAATTATTGAACAATAAAGTGATCGTCATCAAATTGTTCAAGATAGAATAGATCCAGATAGATGAATTATTAGAGACCATCCACAAATTCAAGTGATTGGAAATGTGAATCAAGGAGTAAAGACTAGAATGCAATTAACTGCAGAAGTTATATTACCGTGCTTTCTTTCATAGTATGAACCTAAGAAGTTTGAGGAAGTAGATAATGATCCACATTGGTTGGTTGCTATGCAAGAAGAGCTTGCACAATTTGAAAACAATAAAGTGTAAACACTAGTGGAGAGACTAAAGGATTACCCAATTATTAGAATAAAGTGTGTATTCAGAAATAAAATGGATTTAATTTGAGTTATAGTAAGAAAAAAGGCTAGACTTGTTCCTCAAGTCTATAGACAAGAAGAAGAGATGATTATACTCAAACTCTTGCACCGATGGATAGGCTTGAAGTAATCATATTATTTCTTGCCTGTGCAGCATACAAAAGAATCATTGTTTATCAAATGGATGTAAAGAGTACTTTTCTTAATGGAAATCTACAAGAGGATGTTTATGTTGAATAAACACATGGTTTTGTCAATCTAACAAACACCTCATATGTTTATAAACTAAATAAAGAACTTTATGGTTTAAAACAAGCTCCAAGATCTTACTATGAGACCTTATCCAATTTTCTCTTAGATCACTCTTTCACAAGAGCAAAGGTGGATAAAACTCACTTCATAAAAAAATATAAGGATAATTTGTTTATTGTCCAAATTTATGTGGATGATATTATTTTTGACTCAACAAACTTTAGTCTTTGCAAATGATTTGCTGACCTAATGCAATCTCGGTTTGAAATGAGTAGCATGGGAGAATTACCCTCCTTTCCTGAGTTATAAGTGAAACAAAGTGATGAAAACATTTTTATATCACAATCAAAGTATGCAAAGGAACTAATAAAGAGATTTGGCATGGAAACTACCTCCACCATAAAAGCTCTTATGTCTACTAATGTTGTTTTAGGTAAAGATGTTTCTGGTAAATCTATAGGTAAGAAAAATTATAGCGCAATTATTGGATCACTTCTTTATCTTACAGCTAGTAGGCTAGACAGAATGTTTGCCATATGTGTTTGAGCAAGGTTTTAGGTAGATGATAAAGAATCTCATCTTAGTTCTGGAAAAAGAATTTTGATGATATCTTAAGGGTATACCTGAAATAGGATTATGGTATCCTGCAGAATCAAAGTTTGAATGATATGGATCTCTTAATACTGATTATGCAGGATGAAGATTTGATAGAAAAAGTACCTCTAGAACATGTCAATTCCTAGGTGTTATACTGATACTTTTGTTTACTAAAAAGCAAACATAAATCTTCACTTCTACAACAAAAGCTGAGTATATTACTGCTGAAAGCTGTTATTCACAGATTTTGAAGATCCAGAATCAGTTACTTGATTATAACTAGAATTTAACTAACTCGATAATATTCTATGATAGCTCAAGTGCTATTTCAATTGCCTCAAATCCATTCTTGCACAGCAGGACAAAGAATATAAAAAGTAGACACACTTTCTCAAAGACATAGTGGAAAAAGGGAAAATTTCCTTGGAATATGTGTCTTTTGAAAATCAGAGGGAAGATATTTTGACAAAGCCTCTTTATAAAATCAAGCCCAACTACCCTATCAATGTTTTGGGCATGCTTGATAAAGCTCATTAATTAATTTTAAAACTCTCAATTTTTATTAAAAATATTACTGGGAAAAACCTACAAAAGACTTACAAATTTAATTCTGTATTCGACATAACGTTGAATACAAGTCGATGGAAAATCCAATTTTATTCAACACAATGTTTAAAGATGGTGTCTATGATGAGTTTTGGATCTTATTAATGCAACATTGACTTCAATCAACACATATGTTAACTATGGTATTTTCTCATACGTCAAAAAGAAATCGACGTCACATCGACTAAGGAAAGAGGTATTGGATGTTCTTGTTCATAATCAAGTATATTCAATATTGACTAAGAAAGTGGTGTTGGATGTTCTTGTTCATCCCTTAACGCCACTAGTTACTAAATTCACCAAGGAATTTTTGATTTTCAAAGATGAGTGCAACTGTAACCTTATGATACTTCAAAATCAGATAAATATGCTATCAAGCTCCATAAAACTTATTGATCAACAAGTTAAGAAAAGTAAACTCTTTGCCAAAGTATTTAAATCATTCTTTCGAGATTTACAAAAGGGGGAGAAAAATTGAGGCATGGATGGCTGGATTCAAGACTCAGACTGTATTCAAACTTATAATACTGATATCAAAGAAATTTCAGAAAGGCTAAACGAGGACATAGTTTCAGACAAGTCTTATGATGATGTAAATAAAGAAACAATTAAAATACTATGTGTGGGCATGGTTCAAGATATAAAGATACAAGATAATATTGTCTTTGCCTCAGAATTAGAAATGGTTTAGATGTCTGTTGAGTAGGGGGAGGATTCTGAAATGATTCAAATGTCTATTACACATGGGAGAATCCATCAGTCTAAATGCCAAGTATTTAAGCGTAGGAAATATAAGTAGATATTGAGCTTGAGAAAGCTTTTGAATTAATAAGATAAAGAGAGGGAACTGGTTCAAAGCTCCAACCAAAACTGCGAATTATTTCATACTGAATATTTGTATTGCAAATCTCTTTCCAATGTCAATCTATTTGGGGCATCTTAAGATGACTTAGCCGATAAGAAAAAGATTTTTCTGGCAAAATAGGGAAAAATGTTTTTTATTTATCAATAACTCTTCTAGAAACAATCTTTGATCATAATGAATATGCCAAGAAACATCTAGCTGCTCAGATTGTGGACACTACTAGACATTATGACAAAAGGATACTATGTTTAGGTTACAATCAGGATAAATATATTCCCCATGAAAGTTGAAATCAAAGAATTATAAGCTTTGTAAAATCCTCGACCACTGAAATATCAATAACTGAAGAAAAGTAGAAATATACTTTTCCTAACAATCTATTAGATTCTATCAATGAGCTATATGTAAAAAATTTTAAGCAAAGGATATACACTAAACACTGCATCACATAATACAGAGGAAGATGTTCAAAAGCTATTTAATGTTTATCAGGAAATATAAAGTAATCCAGATAAGGTAAGAAGGGCTCATTTTTAATTTATTGAAAACATGTCAAAGAAATTATACATTGCATTTATAACTTTTCTTGTTGAATAGAATAAGAAGTAATACTACTTTTGACACCAAAAATTTTACGGTATATTCGATTACCTCTCATGTGTATAACCATTCTCAATTTAATCTGTGTTCATTACATGTTATATGTATGTCAAATTTCTGTAATCTTATAGATTTGTTTTATAAAATCACCTTTAAAATTTTTTAAAATTTGCCAATTTAAATAGGAGGAGATTGTTAAGAAAAACCCTTATGATTTATCTTAACAAATTACTTTAAGTTATTTTACATCTTAAGTTTATTACCCATGATGTATAGAGAGGGTAATTTAGTCTTAGAAATCCTTGGGTATCATCCAGAATTACATCCTAGGTTTACAAACTAGGCATTTAACCCATCTAGAGATTCTGCCAAGTAGTGTCTCATGCTATCATCAAGATACAACGCTTGTCGTATTCTATCCGCGAGGTCATACTACACCTCCGTCCAGTTCAAACATGCTTTAACACAACTATCTTCACCAGATCCACCGTAGACAATACATGCCACTCCCGTATCACAACTATCTTCACCAGATCCACCGTAATTCTCTCTCCACTAACTACATGACCAAGGAATGCTAACGAAGATAGCCAAAACTCACATTTAGGGAACTTGGCGTGCATTTGACTCCTCCGGTCTCCAGAACAGTGAATAAATGATCCGCATGTTCTTTCTCAGACTGGGAGTACACCAGGATATCATCAATAAAGACTATCCTGAACTTGTCTAAGTAATCTCTAAATGTCCAGTTCATCAATTCAATAAACATAGATGGCGCATTCGTCAGCCCAAATGGCATAACAGTTAACTCATAATGCCCATAACATGTATTGAATGTTGTCGTGGGGATGTCACTTTCCCTGATTCTCAACTGATAAGACCCAGAATTCATATCCATCTTTGAGTATACGGTCGAACCAACTAGCTGGTCGAACAGGTCATCGATTCTCGGAATCAGATACCTATTCTTCTTTATCAGCTTATTCAACTCCCGATAATCTATATAAAGCCGCAAATTTCCATCCTTTTTCTTCACGAAAAGTACCGATGCACTCCAAGGTGATGAACTTGGGCGCACATAACCTTGATCAAGAAGTTCTTGAAGTTGTACCTTTAATTCCGCCATCTCACTTAGTGCTAAACGGTACAGAGAGCATGACACAGGCTTGGCACCAAGCACTAGCTCAATAGTGAAATCAATCTCTCTCTAAGGTGGAACTCCAGGGAGATCTTTAGGGAACACATCAGCAAAATCTGATACCATGGCAATACTTATCAAACTAGGCTTGGGCTTCTTAACCTCTAGAAAAGTGAAGAATAACTCCGCACCCTCATGAACTACATTGACTACATGAAGAGCAGACATTAACATCATGCTCGATCCCTTCATAATAGATAAGGTAGTTTCATAACCCGTATTCAACCTCAGTTTGACCATCTTAAGACTACAATTAATGTATGCATATTGCCCCGAGCCAATCCGTGCCAAAGATCACATCAAACTCTACTATCGGTAGTAGTGACGTTTCCAAGTAAAATTCGTGACTCCTTATCCGCACCTTTATGAAACAAACTCTATCTGCGCACATCGAACACCCATTAAGCAGAAACACATCTAATCTATCCTTTACTACCGAAGAAGGCACTCCGATACGCGACACAAAGTCCTCAGACAGAAAGGAGTGTGAAGCTTCTAAACAAAATAGTGCTCTCGTCTGACAATCCAAGATCACGACAAAGACTAATACAAGACAGTCATACAACCAATGCATAGGGCATAAAGTATGGAAAGCAAAAAAGCTTATGTCTAAATCACACTTGTAACCACATCGCCCTGATTAATGTCCTCCTGCTTAATGGCCTCTTGCTAGCCAAGGTTGTAAACTAATGAGTTGTAAATATACCTATATTTTCATATTTTATTAAAGTCATTTTTGTTTATTTTTTGACTTTTCTAATTTGTTTTATTAATTAATATGTTTCTTTTTTAAATTATTCCTAACTTAACTTTTTTTTTTGTTTTTCTAAATTTTTGCAGAAAAAAATAATAGTTTTCTGACAAGTCAAGTCGTTCGACTATCGTCGACCACAAAGTCAAGATAGTCGATCACTGAAGATAGTAGAACGGCAGATAGTCGACCGCCTCGACGATAATTGAACGAGGCCAGACCGTCGATCTCAATAAACTACCAGGCGTTCAACTATCGTCGACCAGATAGTCGAACGCATCCTGATAGTCGACCTCCAAACTGCTGCCAGGTCGTCGATCTCCAGAAGCCAGCAGATAGTCGACCTCAAACTGCCGCCAGATAGTCGAACGCCAACAAAGCGTTGACCACACAAAGCGTCGACCATCAGTGCCAGCCGATCCACGCCAGAATCCAGGGATCGACTATTGTCGAGCTCGGCAATTCAGCCGTTCGACTATAGTCAAACCCGATGGGATAAGATCAAATTTTGCCAGCTGACAAATACGTGGGCTTTCCCGTCCTTCTAGAATGAGGCCTGCTGGCGGATGACCGAAGCTTGCAAAGTCAAACACATCTGTAATAATTTTGTCTATAAATAAAAGCCTCCTGTACGCTTTTTCCCGTTCACATTTTTGAGCCAATTTTCGGTCTTTTTGGTGGCCGCCTTGGCGTTCTTCATTCCACTGTAAGGAGAACTTTCTCTCTCCTCCATTTCTATGTTGTTTAAGTTTTCTGTTAGCTCTGTAATAGTTTGTAATAGTTTTTTCTCATAAATAAAATGTGTTTTTTTCTCTCTCTCTCTTTACTTGGAATGAAATTTCTCTCGGGTGGCTCACTCTCTTTCTCCTTTTTTTTTCTTACGTTTATCCTTGTCCCTCAATTATTATGCAAAAGTGCCTTTTTTGGTACATTTTAATGTTACTGTTAGTTTTTATTTCAAATTATTTAAATGTTGTAATGTTAAAATTTTCTATCCTTTTTTGTCTTTTTAAAAATCATTATACTTTCATTCTTATGAGATTTATGAAGGAGGTTTTAAAGTGTTTTTTTTTATTTTTTTTTACTTAGCTTTATTTTAGGATTGTAAAACCCCCTTTGTTCTATTATTTTTATTTCAACTTTTCATTACTTTTGTAAAACTCTAAGAATGTAAATATAATTATTTTGATTTTCTAGCAACTTTGTTTTAACTTTAGTTTTCAAAACTTTTTGCTTCTTTAATTTTTATTTCATCTTTTTAATTGTTTTTGGCAAAATATAATGGTAGAAAGGTTGTAATTTTAATTTTTAGGTAACCTTCATTTTGTGTTTTCATTTCTGTAGAGTGCGTGCGTGTATGAGGTTAATTTACCCCCGCCCACTCGCTCGAGCCGGGATTCGCATTTACTGCTTTCTTCAGTCCTACTCGTTTGGGTAGGACTTGCAATTTTCAGCTTTCTTACTGATTTCTTTTATCGCTTTCTTCAATTATGTAGAGTGCGTGTGTGTGTGCATTTATTTTCGCCTACTCGTTAAGAGTTAATGCGTGCTTTAATTTCCCGCCTACTCAGTTTTGAGTAGGACTTGTCATTTACTGCCTACTCAGTTTTGAGTAGGACTTGTATTGGCATTTATTTCCGCCTACTCGTTAAGTGTTATTGGCGCGCTTTAATTTCCCGCCTACTCATTCAAGTAGGACCCGCTTTATTTACTTTCTTTATGGTTTTGAAGTGTGCGTGAGTGCCTGCATCAATTAGCTTTATTTTCAGTTTATCTAAACATCTTGTTTTTCTATGTCTTCTCTTATAACTGTTTAGTTCTTAATTTCAACTCACGCTCAACTAAAAACCATAAAGCTGTCCCCATACCGATGAGTGGCTAATCTCTTTTAGCCTTCGGCATCGAAGAGCATTGGGACATATAAAATGATTTGAAATAATTAAAGAACTTTATTTTTATTTTAATTTAAGGACTTAAGGTTTGCCCCGGGTTAACGACGCATAGGACCACATAATCGATGTGTGGGCTCTATTTCCGTTATCCATACGCAAAACCGAGAGGCCGCACGTATGGACCGTTCCCCCTTGGGTAAATAGAATTGCGTACATACCCTCGAAAGAGGACGAGCGTATTTCTCCCGAATTGGGTTCCCCACCCAATAGCGGGGTTCTTAGCGTAATGCGGGCGTTAAGGGGAATCCTTCGTCGGACTAACGTTTGGTCGAATAACCTTAGCGCCCAGGTGAGCGATATCCCTAGACCAAGGTGAGCTCATATCTAAGGAACCTCCACGGCCAAGTGCCTTTTATTAATTTAGAAACTAAGTTCAATAATTATTAAGAATTATTTTAGTCTTAATTTGATTCGATGCCGAGCATTGACACGTCATCGAACTAGCTTAGAAAATTTCCTGCTCTCTTTCCCTTTTTATTCTTAGTAAAAAACCACCTTACTGATAGTAAAATAATAGTGTTCCTGGAAGAGTAGATATAATCAACGCGTACCCGAGAACAATACGACCTCTGTATTCTCCCGAATACCGAGTACTACGCGATAGGTGCACTTGCCTCCTCTCGTTAGAAAACTCGATCTTCTAGCTCGGCCCGCGAAATCAGACCACCATCGAACCACCCACTGTCGGTCTCTCTTCTGCGGTTCCCATCAAGTTTTTGGCATCGTTGCCGGGGAATCACCGTTGTTATACTGAATCCGGGCCTCTATTAATTTTACTTTATATTTCAAGTAAAAAATTTTTATAACCAAAAAAAAAAAATCCTCCCCTCCCCTTCGTTGTTTTTTTTAGGGTGTATGACCCGTGGACAACCTTCAGGTTCTGAAAATCTTGAATTCGACCCCGAGATCGACCGCTCTCTTGCGCGTATCCGATCTCTACGTCAAATTCCATTTTTGGACCCGGAAGAATCCATCGGAGAACCCTCTTCTTCTTCTATGGCCGACCCGAATAATGCCCAACCAGCTGAGCGTACTATGTCTTACTACGCTCGACCCAACTTGGATGATACGGGGTCGAGTATTGTTCGGCCCGCTGTGGCCAACAATAATTTTGAAATTAAGTCGAGTGTTATTCAAATGATCCAAAATGCCGTGCAGTTCGACGGACTGCCGGATGAGGACCCAAATAACCACTTGTCTAATTTTCTTGAGATTTGCGATACTTTTAAAATTAATGGAGTCACTGATGACGCCATTCATTTGCGCCTTTTTCCTTTCTCTTTTAAGTCCAAGGCTAAGGCATGGTTACTCTCCCTCCCGCGGGGATCCATCATGACCTGGGCGGAGTTGGCAGAGAAATTCCTTACGAAGTATTTTCCGCCCGCAAAAACTGCAAGATTGCGGGCGGACATATCTTCGTTCGTCCAAAATGACTCTGAGTCTCTTTACGAGACTTGGGAACGCTTTAAGGAGTTTCTCCGCCGGTGCCCGCACCACGCTCTGCCAACGTGGTTGCAGGTACAGATTTTTTACAATGGATTGAATAGTCAGACGCGTCAAATGATTGACGCGGCTGCCTGGGGCACTCTGAACAATAAGACCCCCGAGGCCGCCCAGGCCCTTTTCGAGGAAATGGCGATGAACGCCTACCAGTGGAATGTCCCGCGGGCGCGCCCTAAGCAGGCGGGCATTTTTGAAGTGGATGCCACTGCTCAGCTAGCCGTCCAAGTGGAAAGGCTAACTAAGCAGGTGGCGGAGATGTCTATTGCCTCCACCACTCCGCCTTATTTTCTCCACCCTTCCGCATGCGTGGTCGACGAATTCGTGGACTACATGGGAAATCCGGTGCGTCCCTCCTTTCAAAACAACCCCTATAGTACTCACTATAATCCGGGTTGGAGGAACCATCCGAACTTCTCTTGGAGCAACCCGAATAACGCGCAGCGCCCTCCTCCCCCTCCTTTTGCGCTCTCTCTTCCTTCTCCTCCTCCGAAGCTTCTTCCGGTGGAGGAAAATTTTAATCGTTATGTTGTGTCTAACGAGTCCAATATCCGGAACATCACCGGATCGCTAAAGAATTTAGAAATTTATGTTGGACAGTTGGTACAGCTTTTGTCGGAACGCGCCCTAGGGGCACTTCCAGGGAACACAGAGCCCAATCCAAGGGAAAACGCCAACGCTATAACCCTCCGTAGTGGTAAGGAGGTGGTCGATCCAAATCAGATCGATCCTCAGGTACAAATTTCACCTCCTACCCCTCTTCCCTCTTCTTCGTCTACGCAGCCCTTACCGATTTTAATTGAAAAACCTATTTTAAACAAGGCGTTGCCCTACCCGCATAAATTAGATAAAGAGCGAGTTAACGTGCAATACGAAAAATTTATTTTATTACTTAAACAAATTCATATTAATGTTCCTTTTTGCAAGGCCATCTCGCAAATGCCTAAGTATGCAAAATTTTTAAAAGAGCTTCTTTCTAACAAACGAAAACTAGAAGAAATTTCGCATATTTCTCTTAACGATGTCTGCTCGGCGGCTCTTACTAGTAAATTTCCCTCGAAACAAAACGACCCGGGACGGTTTTCCATCTCGTGCCTTTTTGTCAATGTGTTAGTAAAGTACGCCTTAGCAGACTTAGGCGCGAGCATTAATTTGATGCCGTTCTCGCACTTCCTGCGATTAGGTTTGGGTACTCCTGCTCCTACCAATATACACATCCAACTAGCGGATCGCTCGGTTAGGTTCCCCATCGGGGTTGTTGAGGATGTCCTTGTCCGAGTAGACAAGTTCACCTTCCCGGTGGACTTCGTCATTTTGGACATCGAGGAAGACGCCAACGTACCGATAATACTTAGTCGCCCTTTCCTCGCGACCTCACGTGCGTTAATCGATGTAAGTAATGGTCAGCTTCTCCTTCGGGTAGGAGATGACCAAGTTACTTTTTCTATTAACTCCTCAATGGAAGACTCGTCGCCGAGGGACGATTTCTGCTACTCTTTAGATTCTTTTTATGGAGATTGTTCTTCTCTGGTTTTCGAGTCCGAGTTTTTAAACGAAAATATTTTTTCGCTCGAAAATTTTTATTGCGATGAGGACGCGTCTACGGATATGCCTTTTGAACAAATTGGTTCAAAAGACATTAGCACTAAAACCTCACTAGAAGAACCGCCCACCCTAGATCTCAAACCATTACCCGAATCCATCAAATATGCCTTTTTGGGGAAAAATGATACACTCCCTGTTATCATTTCTTCGTATTTAAGCGATTCGGAGACCTCCGATTTATTGGAGGTTTTGCTTAAACATCGCCACGCAATTGCGTGGCAAATTTCTGACCTCAAGGGGATTAACCCTTCATTCTGCACTCACAAAATTTTCCTAACCGATAATTGCTGCAAAACCATTCAGTCGCAGCGGCGTCTTAACCCAAACTTGAAAGATGTCGTCAAAACTGAGATAATTAAATTATTAGATGCGGGGATTATTTATCCCATTTCTGATAGTGCATGGGTTAGTCCCATTCATGTCGTGCCCAAGAAGGGCGGTCTAACCGTAGTGGCGAATGAGCGCAACGAGCTCGTCCCAACTCGTACTGTTACGGGTTGGCGTGTGGTCATCGATTATCGCAAACTTAATGATGCCACCCGCAAAGACCATTTTCCACTACCGTTCCTTGACCAAATTCTCGAGCGTCTTTCCGGTCATCCTTTTTATTGTTTTCTCGATGGTTTATCGGGGTTTTTCCAAATCCCCATTTCCCCCGAAGACCAAGAGAAGACAACTTTTACTTGCCCCTTTGGCACCTTCGCTTATCGAAGAATGTCATTTGGCCTCTGTAATGCACCGGCTACATTCCAAAGATGTATGCTAGCAATTTTTGGCGAGCTAGTAGAAGATATTATGGAAATATTTATGGATGACTTTTCTGTATTCGGATGCTCATTCCTGGATTGTCTTCGTAATCTTGATCGTGTCCTCCAGCGATGCGAGGACACGCATCTTGTTTTAAACTGGGAAAAGTGTAACTTTATGGTTCGAGGAGGTTTGGTCCTCGGCCATAAGATTTCGATTAAGGGGATAGAGGTCGATAAGGCCAAAGTAGAAATCATTGAAAAGCTTCCTCAGTCGACTAACATAAAATCTATTAGGAGTTTCTTAGGCCACGCGGGCTTTTACCGGCGCTTCATTCAAGATTTTTCAAAATAACAAAGCCGCTTACTCACCTCTTGGAAAAGGAATCACCTTTTGTCATTAGTAGCGACTGCGAGTCTGCATTTAATTTTATAAAACAAAAGCTTATCAATTCTCCAATTCTAGTGGCCCCTAATTGGTTCCTTCCGTTCGAAATCATGTGCGACGCTAGTGATATTTCCTTAGGCGCCGTTCTTGCCCAACGCGTAGAAAAACATTTTCATCCTATTTATTACGCTAGCAAGACACTCACTTCCGCACAAGTGAATTACACGATGACGGAAAAGGAACTCTTAGCCGTCATTTTCGCTTTCGATAAGTTTCGCTCGTACCTTACGCTATCTAAAGTTATCGTTTTCACCGATCACTCTGCCCTTAAGTATTTACTAGCCAAAACTGATGCGAAACCCCGCCTTCTTTGATGGGTCCTCCTCCTTCAAGAGTTTGATTTGGAGATCCGAGATAAGAAGGGCGCGGAGAATCTAGCGGCAGACCACCTCTCCCGTTTAGAAAATTCTGGTGCGGAATCGCTCGTCGAATCTGAAATAAATGACAGATTCCCCGAGGAATGCCTTCTCGCCCTTCGTTCGTCTTCGTCATCTTCTCCTTGGTTCGCAGATTTTGCGAACTACTAAGTCGCGCGGGTTCTTCCAAAAGAATTTTCAAGTCATCAAAAGAAGAAATTCTTTTCCGACTTGAAAAATTTCTTTTGGGATGACCCGTTTCTTTTCCGTATCTGCGCGGACCAAGCGGTTCGAAGATGCGTCGCGGGAGTGGAGTGCACACAAATATTACGGCACTGCCACGAGGGTCCAGCCGGAGGGCACTATCAAGCCAACCGGACCGCTAGGAAGGTGTAACACCCCAAAATGTTGTAGGAGCGACGGGGATCACTTTTGGCCAAGACAAAGTTTTGGTGCAGGTGACACGGGCCCCGACACGGGCGTGTCGGAGGCCGTGTCGGGCGTGTCGAGCTCGGGCCGTCGAGCTGGCCGTGTAGTTGACCAGTTCGGGTCGACGATGGTCGTGTGGAGGAACACGGCCTAGGACACGGGCGTGTCCCAGGCCGTGTCACACCTGGGCTGTACGGTGGGGTACACGGGCAGTGACACGGGCACGAACACGGGCGTGTCTAGTTTGACATGGGCGTGTCTGATGCCGTGTCACCAAGCCGTGTACCTCTCTGACTGCGAAGTGTTGATCGATTGCACACGGGGGGCGTGACACGGGTCCCGACACGGGTGTGTCGCAGGTGACACGGGCGTGTCGGAGGCCGTGTCACCTGCCGTGTTGCTGGTTTTCAATTTTGGTCGAGACGGCGAATGAGCTACACGGCCAGGCACATGGCCGTGTGTGAACCCGTGTTCGGCCCAGTTTTTGTGATTTCAGATCTAATCCTGGCCGTTCGTTTCCTTGGCTTTGGATCTGACGGTAGGGGTTGCTCCTGGGTGGTTTTAGCCGGGAATAGGGTTTTGAAACCCTTATTTCACTTGGGTACTCTCTCTCTAAAATCTAGAGAGAAGGGAGAGCTTGGAGGAGGAAGAAGGAGGTCAACTCCGGCGGCCGGTGGAGATTCGGAGCTCCAAATCGCGAGCCGTCTTCGGATCCGCGGAGGCAAGGAGATTGCGGTTCTTTTCATCCGCATAGATTTTCATGGCGCCGCGGAAGAACGCAAGGGTAATGATTTCTCATCCTTGGGCATGTGAAGCCCTTTTTCCCTTTGCATAGGAAGCCCTCTCTCGCGAGTGAGCGAAGAGTTGGAGCGTTCCTTGGGGTAGATATGAAAATTCGCCCTTTTGTAGAGTCCGTATGCGAAAATGGACATAGGCATTGTGTGTGAAGTCTATCCGGACAAGTAGAGCCGAATCGGTGATGTTGCATTGCATATGAACCGGGGAAGACTCCGGGTGTTTGGGTGTTTTCTGGTTTTCTACGTGGTAGATTGCATCAGGGAGCCTTGGAGATTAACTCCAAGGTGCACCCGGAAAACTGGGCAAAAGCGGGTTTTGCCAACACGATGGCCGGGGAGCCAACATGAACATAACCGGGTTATGTGATTATTGTGGTAGAAACGGGACTCGGTGAGTCTTGGCCTGCGCATATGGCTTAAATTGTCGTTGTGGTATGAGCACGGGTAAGGCAAAACCGTACCTGATCTATGTCGTTCGGTAGGACCGTTGGCATGGATGAGGGTCTTCGGCGGTCTATGGCTTAAATTATCGTGACCAAGGCCAATAAGACAAAATGCTCATATAGATGACCGTCCAAGAGGCGGTTGTGGATTGGGAACGTCTATGGCTTGAATTGATGTGACGTTGGCCGGTTCGTCGAGAATGTGCCCTGAGTGCACGGGGTGTGTGGCCGTGCGAGCCTACACCTGTTGTGAAGTGCAAATACTTTATATAAGTGCCTATGCTAATAAAGTGCAGGGAAAGAGCATCGCCGCCCCGAATGTGGGGGCGGGATCGTTAAAATTTGGTCAGCATTGCTGACCGTTGCTATTATTTGCCACCGGGCGGTGGTTTATTGCTTGCAGGTGCTGCGGAGCCGAGAGGAAAATAGCGGGCTAAAGCCCAAGTTGCTGCGCCGGCTCTCGAAGGCCAAATTTTCAGTGTTTTTATTGTATTCACGTGTGACCGGCCTGCGAGCCGAAGTATGAAAACACTTCTCTTGTTAAGTGAACAGTGTATGGCCTTAAGGCCATTTCTCTTTTGGTGTATGTTTACATTCCTGAGTTGCTAGTGGACATTCATGCTGTTGTGGCTGGGTTCTTATTTCTTTTGCAACCTAATAAATTGCTTCCGCTAGGTGTTGTGTAGGACGACATGATTGGTTGAATGGTTTCAACGCGTAACCAACCGGTCTGTCCGTAGTATATGGCGTCGGGCCCCGGCCGGACCTACTGTTATATGCTATACGACGGATAGGGGTGTTATAAATTGGTATCAGACTTCTGGTTTCGGTCAGGCTTAAATGAATTCGTGGGCGAATTCACTTTATGGGGTGGTGAGCACATGTGTGAGCGTCATCGTTATAACATGAAAAGAACCCATGAATGTCCACTTAGGAATGAAAATACACATGTTTGAGGAACCTGCGTGTTCTTATAATTGCTGTTTGCAGTAATTTTTGGTCGCTTATCGGTGTTTGCACGATTATAGGTGACCAGGAGTGGTGCTGGGCTGTCAGAACGGCCAGGTTCTGAGGCGAGCAGTGCGCCAAGCGATGCGCCTGCAACACCTTTGTCTGCTGAGACCATTAGGTTGGTGGCATAAGCGGTCATGGCAATGATCAATGCGCAGCCTGCAAAGCAGGTGCAGTAGCCTGCTCCTACTGTGGAGCAAGTACCGCTTCATACGGCAGAGCAAAGGAGGGTTCAGCAAGTACGGGTGGAGCCAGAGTTGCCTCGGAGAGCAACTGAAAGACAACTGAAGCATGTGATGGGTTTTCATCCACCAGTATTCACGGGGGCAGAAACCCCGACCCAAGCAGAGGATTGGCTCTCAAGGGTCAACAGGGTGATGACTGCAACGGAAACGGAAGAGTGGCAGAAGACCACTATATCAACTTTCCTTTTGGATGGGGACGTAAGACTATGGTGGGAAGGCCTAGAGCAACATCAGTTGCAGGGAAGGCCGTTGGCCGAAGTTTCGATGGAGGAGTTTGCGAGACTATTCATGGCTCGATACCTCCCCTCGGCGCAGAGAATCGCGCTAGAAAGCGAATTTCAGAAGTTGGTGCAAGGGGATAACACCGTTGATGAGTACCTCCACGAGTTTACTCGGTTGGGGAGATATGTCGGCGCTACCTTCGCAGACGAGGAGCGCAAGACGAGCCGCTTCTATGAAGGGCTATGGGATGATTTAAGGTTGCTACTGTGGGGGCCCAAGGCGCAGGGTTTCATGACCCTGGTCAGTTCGGCCCGATCCTTGGAGAAGGACATGAAGAATGTCCAAGCGAAAAAGGAATCCGGTAGTAAGAAAGCGGAGTTCAAGGCACCGACTACGTCGAAGTCGGGCTTTCGCAGATTCTATAAGAAAGCTAAGACGTCGGGTCCAGCTTCTTTAGGTGCCTCGGGGGCAGCTACCAATCGAACCCCGGGCGCTTGTTTCACGTGTGGAAAGATGGGGCACTTTGCCCGTGATTGCTGGAGTGGACGCTCAAAGTCCGAAAGGAAACAAGGAGTTACCTACGAGGAGAAGGGCAAAGCGGTGGAGTCGACCGCGTCCCACTATGCTCCGACTCAGCCGAGAGTCTATAACTTGGGCCAGCAGGAGGCCATCAAGCAAGCGGATGTGGTGACATGTATGAGTTAATTTATAGCAAGTTAGCTTTAATACCGTTATCTATTGCTTGTTAGCCTAATATTCTTTGCATAGGCTTTGTCTTGATTAGTGATAGTCCGGCACGGGCACTATTCGATACGGGAGCTTCACGCTCCTTCTTGTCCGAAAGTTTTATATCGCGCATCGGAGTCCCTTCTTCGATGGCGAAGGACAAGTTGGATGTGCTGCTACCGAATGGGTGCTCGATGCGTGCGGACAGAGTGTGTGCAGTGAAGGTTCGTATTGGGATCCAAGAGTTCGACTTGCTAGCATCATTGCTGCCGCTAGTAGAGTTCGACGTTATCTTTGGAATGGATTGGCTGTCAGAGCAGAAGGCTTGGATCGACTGTGACCGAAAGGAGGTCAAGCTGGGTGTAGGGCGGGAGACTACATTCGAGGGGCTGAAGGGGTCAAGCAAGACACTGATGTCTGCTCTTCAGGAGGTGAAGGCGGTTCGTGCTGGTGCAGAGCTGTTCTTCGCATTAGTGGAGGCCGCAGAGCTGAAGTCCACTTTAGTTGAGATCCCCGTGGTATGCGAGTACCCAGATGTGTTCCCGGATAGCCTTCCTGGAGCCCCACCGCAGCGAGAGATTGATTTCACGATCGAGCTCGTGTCGGGTGCCAAACCCGTGTCATGTGCTCCTTATAGGTTGGCGCCAAAGGAGATGGCGGAGTTGAAGGTTCAGCTAGAGGAGCTGATGGAGCAAGGTTATGTGCGTCCAAGTTCGTCGCCTTGGAGCGCACCGGTCCTCTTCATTAAGAAGAAGGACGGAAGTATGCGGCTGTGTATCGATTACAGAGAATTGAACAAGTTGACGAAGAAGAATAAGTACCCGATCCCGAGGATTGATGATCTCTTTGATTAGTTAGTCGGATCGTCGGTATACTCTAAGTTGGACTTGAAGTCGGGATACTATCAGCTGAGGATCAGGGAGTGTGATATCCCGAAGACGGCGTTCAGTACGAGGTATGGGCATTTCGAGTTCACGGTCATGCCGTTTGGACTGACGAATGCGCCATCGGTATTTATGGATCTGATGAACAGGACGTTCAGAGATTACCTGGACCGCTTTGTGATCGTCTTTATTGATGATATTCTAGTGTACTCGCAGTGCGTGGAAGACCACTTCAAGCACTTGCACCTGGTGTTGGAGACTCTGAGAAGGAATGAGCTTTACGCAAAGTTCTCCAAGTGCGAGTTCTGGCTACCCTCGGTAGCGTTCCTTGGTCATATAGTGAGTGGGGAAGGTATAGCGGTGGATCCGGCGAAGATTGTTGCGATATGGGAGTGGCCTGCGTTGTCTTCTGTCGCGGAAGTCCGTAGCTTTCTCGGGCTTGCCGGATATTACAGGCGCTTCGTAGAGAACTTCTCGCGGATAGCTTTACCTCTCACGAAGTTGACAAGGAAGGATCAGAGATTCTTATGGATGCAAGAGTGCGTGCAAGCTTTTGAGGAGCTGAAGAGGCGGTTGACCACGGCGCCAGTGCTTAGTTCGCCGAGTGGGACCGAGGGCTTTGAGGTGTATAGCGACGCTTCGGGTAGTGGCTTGGGCTGCGTGTTGTTGCAGCATGGGAGCGTGAGAGCATATGGATCGCGTCAGTTGAAGGTGCATGAAAGGAACTATCCGATCCACGACTTGGAGTTGGCGGCCGTGATATTCGCACTTAAGTTGTGGAGACACTACCTATACGGCATAAGGGTCGATATATACACCGATCACAAGAGCCTAAAATACTTGTTGGTTTAGAAGGACCTTAATATGAGGCATAGGAGGTGGATGGAGTTCCTGGGGGACTACACCTTCAAAATACATTATGTTCTCGGGAAGGGCAATGCAGTTGCGGATGCGCTGAGCCACAGGGCTCCCGCCCAAGCCAACTGGTTGTCGGTGCATGATGAGCGGCTAGTACGGGAGTTGGAGGAGCTTGAGATCTGTTGTGTTGACAAGCAGACGAGCGACAAAGTAATGTTAAACTGGACAGAGGTGCAGTATGACCTGGCTGACCGGGTTCGGCAGGCATTGGAGTTAGATGACTCCATGAAGGAGCTTTTGGAGGCCGCTCTGGATGGGTCAAATTCCCAGTTCTCGATGGAAGATGGTTTATTATGGAAGGATCATCGGTTGTGCGTCCCGAGTGGGGTAACCTCCGGGCGGAGTTGATGTACGAGGCTCATCATACCAAGTACTCAATCCACCCAGGGAGCACGAAGATGTATCGTGATCTCAAAAAGTTGTTTTGGTGGCCGGGCCTCAAGAAAGATGTGGCGTTGTACATGGCTAAATGCCAAACGTGCGCCTTAGTGAAGGCGGAATGCCAAAAGCTGGGAGGATTTCTGAAGTCCTTGCCTATACTGGAGTGGAAATTCGACGACATATCTATGGACTTTGTGCACGGGTTGCCAAGGTCGCAGAAGGGGAACGATGCCATCTGGGTGATCGTAGATCGGCTAACCAAGGTGTCGCATTTCTTTCCGCATAGAAAGGATGACTCGGTGGAGAAGCTGGTGAAGCTATACGTGGACAATATTGTTAGGCTGCATGGTGTGCCCCGTAGCATTGTGAGTGATCGCGATGGATGGTTCACGTCAAATGATTGGAGGTTGGTACAGCAGATGCTGGGAACAAAGTTAAAGTTCAGCATAGCTTTCCATCCGCATACGGATGGGCAGACCGAGAGGGTCAATAGAACGACGGAGGATATGCTACGCATGTGTGTTCTGGATTTTGGTAAGCATTGGGAAGACCACCTGTATTTGGTGGAGTTCGCGTACAACAATAGCTACCAAGCGAGTATACAAATGGCGCCCTTCGAGGCCCTGTATGGTAGGAAGTATCGCACGCCGTTATCGTGGCTTGAAGCGGGTGAGGCAAGGTTATACAAGAAGCAGGAGGTGGAGAGTGCTACCTCGTTAGTGCGGATCATTCGGGAGCACTTGTTGATCGCTCAGGACCGGCAGGCGAAGTATTACAATACCAAGCACCGGAACATGGAGTTTGCGGTAGGCGATTGGGTATACCTGAAAGTGAAGCCGTTCAAGGGGGTTTCGCGGGTGAGACGCTTGAAGAAGCTGAGCCCAAGATACCTTGGACCTTTTGAGGTTCTGGAGCGAGTCGGCGAAGCGGCATACCGTTTGAGGCTATTGGAGGAATTAAGTGGACTACACGATGTGTTCCACATTTCTGTGTTACGGAAGGCGGTACAGGAGCCTTCGCAGGTAATCGCAGTTGATCAGGTGCCGGTGGACGAAGGGTTGACGATTAGGGTCAAGCCCATTCGTATCGAAGATACTGAGGTCAAGAGACTCCGTAACAAGGAGATCTGGATGGTTAAGGTCCGGTGGGATAATTGCGGGCGTGAGGAGCTCTCTTGGGAACGGGAGCAGACTATGCTCGAGGAGTACCCGGAATTGTTCCGCTCAGGTACTGATTTACGTTAAGTCCTGTTTTTCCTTTATTAATTTCGTGGAAGAAATTCTTTAAGGGGGGTAGAATTGTAACACCCCAAAATGTTGTAGGAGCGACGGGGATCACTTTTGGCCAAGACAAAGTTTTGGTGCAGGTGACACGGGCCCCGACACGGGCGTGTCGGAGGCCGTGTCGGGCGTGTCGAGCTCGGGCCGTCGAGCTGGCCGTATAGTCGACCAGTTCGGGTCGACGATGGTCGTGTGGAGGAACACGGCCTAGGACACGGGCGTGTCCCAGGCCGTATCACACCTGGGCTGTACGGTGGGGTACACGGGCAGTGACACGGGCACGAACACGGGCGTGTCTAGTTTGACACGGGCGTGTCTGATGCCGTGTCACCAAGCCGTGTACCTCTCTGACTGCGAATTGTTGATCGATTGCACACGGGGGGCGTGACACGGGTCCCGACACGGGCGTTTCGCAGGTGACACGGGCGTGTCGGAGGCCGTGTCACATGCCGTGTTGCTAGTTTTCAATTTTGGTCGAGACGGCGAATGAGCTACATGGCCAGGCACACGGCCGTGTGTGAACCCGTGTTCGGCCCAGTTTTTGTGATTTCAGATCTAATCCTGGCCGTTCGTTTCCTTGGCTTTGGATCCGACGGTGGGGGGCTGCTCCTGGGTGGTTTTAGCCGGGAATAGGGTTTTGAAACCCTTATTTCACTTGGGTACTCTCTCTCTAAAATCTAGAGAGAAGGGAGAGCTTGGAGGAGGAAGAAGGAGGTCAACTCCGGCGGCCGGTGGAGATTCAGAGCTCCAAATCGCGAGCCGTCTTCAGATCCGCGGAGGCAAGGAGATTGCGGTGCTTTTCATCCGCATAGATTTTCATGGCACTGCGGAAGAACGCAAGGGTAACGATTTCTCATCCTTGGGCATGTGAAGCCCTTTTTCCCTTTGCATAGGAAGCCCTCTCTCGCGAGTGAGCGAAGAGTTGGAGCATTCCTTGGGGTAGATATGTAAAGTCCCCCTTGTGTAGAGTCCGTATGCGAAAACGGACATAGGCATTGTGTGTGAAGCCTATCCGGACAAGTAGAGCCGGATCGGTGATGTTGCATTGCATATGAACCGGGGAAGACTCCGGGTGTTTGGGTGTTTTCGGGTTTTCTACGTGGTAGATTGCATCAGGGAGCCTTGGAGATTAACTCCAAGGTGCACCCGGAAAACTGGGCAAAAGCGGGTTTTACCAACACGATGGCCGGGGAGCCAACGTGAACATAACCGGGTTATGTGATTATTATGGTGGAAACGGGACTCGGTAAGTCTTGGCCTGTGCATATGGCTTAAATTATCGTTGCGGTATGAGCATGGGTCAGGCGGAACCATACCCGGTCTATGTCGTTCGGTAGGATCATTGGCATGGATGAGGGTCTTCGGCGGTCTATGGCTTAAATTGTCGTGACCAAGGCCAATAAGACAAAATGCTCATATGGATGACCGTCCAAGAGGCGGTGGTGGATTGGGAACGTCTATGGCTTGAATTGACGTGACTTTGGCCGGTTCGCCGAGAATGTGCCCTGAGTGTACGGGGTGTGTGGCCGTGCGAGCCTACGCCTGTGGTGAAGTGCAAATACTTTATATAAGTGTCTATGCTAATAAAGTGCAGGGAAAAAGCATCGCCGCCCCGAATGTGGGGGCGGGATCGTTATAATTTGGTCAGCATTGCTGACCGTTACTATTGTTTGCCACCGGGCGGTGGTTTATTGCTTGCAGGTGCTGCGAAGCCGAGCGGAAAATAGCGGGTTAAAGCCCAAGTTGCTGCGCCGGCCCTCGAAGGCCAAATTTTGAGTGTTTTTATTGTATTCACGTGTGACCGACCTGCAAGCCGAAGTATGAAAACACTTCTCTTGTTAAGTGAACAGTGTAAGGCCTTAAGGCCATTTCTCTTTTGGTGTATGTTTACATTCCTGAGTTTGTAGTGGACATTCATGCTGTTGTGGCTGGGTTCTTATTTCTTTTGCAACCTAATAAATTGCTTCCACTAGGTGTTGTGTAGGACGACATGATTGGTTGAATGGTTTCAACGCATAACCAACCGGTCTATCCGTAGTATATGGTGTCGGGCCCCGTCCGGACCTACTACTATATGCTATACGACGGATAGGGGTGTTACAGAAGGCGCTGGAGGCGGGCTACTTTTGGCCCACTCTCTTCAAAGATGCGCACAATTTTGTGCGCGCATGCGATAGCTGTCAGCGGTCGGGTAACATCTCTCGTCGAGACGAGATGCCCCAAAATATGTTTTTAGAATGCGAAGTCTTCGATTTATGGGGCATAGATTTTGTAGGCCCCCTACCTCCCTCTTATAAAAATTCGTATATTTTAGTGGCGGTCGACTAAGTGTCAAGGTGGGCGGAAGCGCAAGCTCTCCCCACCAACGATGCGTGAGTCGTCGTTACTTTTCTAAAAAAATTATTTTCTCGCTTCGGCACTCCTCGCGCTATTTTTAGTGATAGGGGTACGCATTTCTGTAACGCTCTCATGGCTAAGACGTTAGCTAAGTACAGAGTCACGCACAAACTTGCCACCCCCTACCACCCGCAAACAAGTCGCCAAGTTGAGGTAGTAAATCGAGAGATAAAGCGAATATTAGAAAAAACCGTTTCACTTAATAGGAAAGATTAGTCCGTTAAGCTAGACGACGCGTTATGGGCGTACCGTACGGCGTACAAAACCGCTACCGGTTGTACTCCGTTTTGATTAGTCTATGGCAAGGCATGCCATTTACCCGTAGAACTGGAGCACCGCGCACTTTGAGCACTAAAACTCTTAAACCTCGACTCTAACTTAGCCGCTCGGAATAGAAAACTGCAACTAAACCAGCTCGATGAATGGCGTGCGAACGCTTACGAGAGCAATAAGTTCTATAAGGAGCGTTCTAAGTTATATCACGATCGAAAAATTAAAACCCCCAAAATTTTTTCTCCGGGCGATCTTGCCCTTCTTTACAATTCTCATCTTAGACTTTTCCCGGGTAAGCTAAAATCGCAATGGTTCGGCCCCTTCAAAGTTGAAGAGGTTTTTCCATATGGGACTGTACTCATTTCCCACCCCGATAAAGGTACTTTTAAGGTGAACGGTAATCGGTTAAAGTCTTATATTGCGGGCGACCCAGTGATCGATAGAAATGAAACCATAACACTTCTCCACCTATAACCCCGCCAATATAGTCAATCTACGCGACTATAAACAAAGCGCTCCTGGGAGGCACCCCACCCTTATCTTTTTTTTACGTCTTTATTTATCATGTTTTCTATTTTTCTAATAAATGCAGGGCTTCTAAAGGGCTTCCCCGAGCGTGGACCAGGGACGTTTTCTGCCCCCCTCTTTCTCCTTTTTGTACATATCGCTACTATATTGTTCCTCATGCTTAGCATACAACATTGGGGACAATGTTGGAACTAAGTACGGGGGTGTTTTTGTATTTTCGCACTTTCCTTTTTACTTACAAAAAATTATAAAAACACAAAAATCAAATTTTTTTTGTTTTTGAAGTTTCATTTTTGAAACTGTCTTGTTTTTAACTCGGTCCGCGAGATCCGGCTATTCGAGCCATCCACATAACGAGTCATCTCGCGGCAACCTAGTTTTTTTTTTGTGTAAATAATTTTTGTAAATAATTTTTGTAAATAATTTTTGTAAGTATTTTTGTAAATATCCTTTTTCTCTCATCTTTGTAATTAACTTTTCTTTTTTCTCTCATTTTTGTAAATAGAATGAAAATTTTCTTAAAAATACAAAAAAACTCACAAAGCTTAAAAATCTCAAAAAAAAAATTTGCAAACCAAAAAACCAAAAAAAAAAGATAATAACTTCAAAAATTCAAAAAAAAAAATAAGTTATGAAAATAAATCAAATTTTTCATTCTTAAGTTTCTTGCTATCCAAAAAAAATTAGTTTTGAGTTTATTTATATGCGAATTTTATTAATTCTTTGTTCACTATTCGTTTGTTAATTATAGATTGAAAATTTTAAAATAGTCGGGGTTAAGTTTTAAAGAATTTATTATGCTTTGTTAAAGATAGGGGACTCGCTTTAGTCACTACTTCTAATTTTTCATAGATAGGAGCACGTGTACTATGTTAGAAAATAACGACTATAGAATTCAATTATGCTTACTTTTAGCTTTCTGAAAAATTGGAACGTATAATTTATAAAGGTTGCTCTCAAATTTTTTTTATTAAAAATCTAGTTCTCTTTTCTCCTCTTACTTATCATAACCTACTTGGTATGATAAAATAATTTTCCCCCTTAAAAGATCTTATGTCAATGGGGATAAGATTTCGTCCCGTAAACATAGGCATCCAATAAATTAAAAGATTATATGCTACGGAGTAAGAGGATAAAATTCATTACCCCAACATATACATTGGGTTAATTTTTATTATGAAGAAAAAAGATTTCATGTTAAGGAAAATAAGATTTCATTTTCCTTTAACATCCAAATCAAAGAAAAAAAATTGGAGGTTTAAGAAAAAATTTCCTCGCCTCATTATCCAAGCATCTTCATAAACCAACATCACCCCCCTTAGCCAATTTCATGACTCTAGAATTAATTCAAAAATCTTTTTGAGAGCATAATTCGTAAATTGCATTAGTTCCGGTAAAACTCCTATAAGCTAAGGTTCGTATAACTCCAAGCTATTTTTGTTTATCTAACCAATACAATTATTGCTTTCTATTTGATTACATCAAGAAGTCATTTGGCCAAAACTTTTTCCCTATTTAAATCATCTACATAATTTTAGAACTTAACTCTTATACCCCGTATATTTATTTAGATCTCTCTTATAATTAATTTAGCGGTAGCAAAACTTAGAGTTTTTATTATTCCTTATAAGTTCACCTCAAACTTTTGCTCTGGAATAGCAAAAGCTTAAGTATGGGGGTATTTGATGAGTTGTAAATATACATATATTTTCATATTTTATTAAAGTCATTTTTGTTTATTTTTTGACTTTTCTAATTTGTTTTATTAATTAATATGTTTCTTTTTTAAATTATTCCTAACTTAACTTTTTTTTTGTTTTTCTAAATTTTTACAGAAAAAAATAATAGTTTTCTGACAAGTCAAGTCGTTCGACTATCGTCGACCACAAAGTCAAGATAGTCGATCACTGCAGATAGTCGAACGGCAGATAGTCGACCGCCTCGACGATAGTCGAACGAGGCCAGACCGTCGATCTCAATAAACTGCCAGGCGTTCGACTATCGTCGACCAGATAGTCGAACGTATCCCGATAGTCGACCTCCAAACTGCTACCAGGTCGTCGATCTCCAGAAGCCAGCAGATAGTCGACCTCAAACTGCCGCCAGATAGTCGAACGCCAACAAAGCGTCGACCACACAAAGCGTCGACCATCTGCGCCAGCCGATTCACGCCAGAATCCAGGGATCGACTATTGTCGAGCTCGGCAATTCAGCCGTTCGACTATAGTCGAACCCGATGGGATAAGATCAAATCTTGCCAGCTGACAAATACGTGGGCTTTCCCGTCCTTCCAGAATGAGGCCTGCTGGCGGATGACCGAAGCTTGCAAAGTCAAACACATCTGTAATAATTTTGTCTATAAATAAAAGCCTCCTGTAAGCTTTTTCCCGTTCACATTTTTGAGCCAATTTTCTGTCTTTTTGGTGGCCGCCTTGGCGTTCTTCATTCCACTGTAAGGAGAACTTTCTCTCTCCTCCATTTCTATGTTGTTTAAGTTTTCTGTTAGCTCTGTAATAGTTTGTAATAGTTTTTTCTCATAAATAAAATGTGTTTTTTTCTCTCTCTCTCTCTTTACTTGGAATGAAATTTCTCTCTGGTGGCTCACTCTCTTTCTCCTTTTTTTTCTTACGTTTATCCTTATCCCTCAATTATTATGCAAAAGTGCCTTTTTGGTACATTTTAATGTTACTGTTAGTTTTTATTTCAAATTATTTAAATGTTGTAATGTTAAAATTTTCTATCCTTTTTTGTCTTTTTAAAAATCATTATACTTTCATTCTTATGAGATTTATGAAGGAGGTTTTAAAGTGTTTTTTTTATTTTTTTTTTACTTAGCTTTATTTTAGGATTGTAAAACCCCCTTTGTTCGTTTATTTTTATTTCAACTTTTTCATTACTTTTGTAAAACTCTAAGAATGAAAATATAATTATTTTGATTTTCTAGTAACTTTGTTTTAACTTTAGTTTTCAAAACTTTTTGCTTCTTTAATTTTTATTTCATCTTTTTAATTTTTTTTGGCAAAATATAATGGTAGAAAAGTTGTAATTTTAATTTTTAGGTAACCTTCATTTTGTGTTTTCATTTCTGTAGAGTGCGTGCGTGTATGAGGTTAATTTACCCCCGCCCACTCGCTCGAGCCGGGATTCGCATTTACTGCTTTCTTCAGTCCTACTCGTTTGGGTAGGACTTGCAATTTTCAGCTTTCTTACTGCTTTCTTTTATCGCTTTCTTCAATTATATAGAGTGCGTGCGTGTGTGCATTTATTTCCGCCTACTCGTTAAGAGTTAATGGCGTGCTTTAATTTCCCGCCTACTCAGTTTTGAGTAGGACTTGTCATTTACCGCCTACTCAGTTTTGAGTAAGACTTGTATTGGCATTTATTTCCGCCTACTCGTTAAGAGTTAATGGCGTGCTTTAATTTCCCGCCTACTCATTCGAGTAGGACACGCTTTATTTACTTTCTTTATGGTTTTGAAGTGTGCGTGAGTGACTGCATCAATTAGCTTTATTTTCAGTTTATCTAAACGTCTTGTTTTTCTATGTCTTCTCTTATAACTGTTTAGTTCTTAATTTCAACTCACGCTCAACTAAAAACCATAAAGCTGTCCCCATACCGATGAGTGGCTAATCTCTTTTAGCCTTCGGCATCGAAGAGCATTGGGACATATAAAATGATTTGAAATAATTAAAGAACTTTATTTTTATTTTAATTTAAGGACTTAAGGTTTGCCCCGGGTTAACGACGCATAGGACCACATAATCGATGTGTGGGCTCTATTTCCGTTATCCATACGCAACGCCGAGAGGCCACACGTATGGACCGATCCCCCTTGGGTAAATAGAATTGCGTACATACCCTCGAAAGCGGACGAGCGTATTTCTACCATATTGGGTTCCCCACCCAATAACGGGGTTCTTAGCGTAATGCGGGCGTTAAGGGGAATCCTTCGTCGGACTAACGTTCGGTCGAATAACCTTAGCGCCCAGGTGAGCGATATCCCTAGACCAAGGTGATCTCATATCTAAGGAACCTCCACGGCCAAGTGCCTTTTATTTATTTAAAAACTAAGTTCAATAATTATTAAGAATTATTTTAGTCTTAATTCGATTCGATGCCGAGCGTTAACCCGTCTTAGAACTAGCTTAGAAAATTTCCTGCTCTCTTTCCCTTTTTATTCTTAGTAAAAAACCACCTTACTGATATTAAAATAATATTGTTCCTGGAAGAGTAGATATAATCAACGCGTACCCGAGAACAATACGACCTCGGTATTCTCCCGAATACCGAGTACTACGCGATAGGTGCACTTGCCTCCTCTCATTAGAAAACTCGATCTTCTAACTCGGCCCGCGGAATCAGACCACCATCGAACCACCCACTGTCGGTCTCTCTTCTGCGGTTCCCATCATAAACTCTAGGTTGTGCTGGAGAAAGATAGGATGTGGTTGACTCCACCATCTTCCTTTTCTTAGCATAAGATGCTCCTGCCTTTTTCAATATCTTGCCACTCCAACAATAGTGGGCTATGTGTCCTGGCTTGTCACAATTATAATAATAAATCGGGCCTCCTAGCCTGGACGTTGCCCCAAAAGTAATAGATGAAGAAGCCGATCCTGTAGATTTGGGCTTCTTGTTCCACCTTCTGTACCCAGACTTTGATGAGTTCGGTACCTTAAACTATGGCCTCTTTAATGCCGAGTCATTTTTTAGCTGTACGCGCTTCATGTCTTGCTCCAGGGATCGGGCTGTATTGACAAAGGTTAGATAACCCTACGTCATTAGACGTGAGAACAACAACCTCAGATCGTCCCACAGTACTTCATAGAACCAGTTGGTCTTACGCTCCTGTAACACCCCAAAAATCTCAAAATGTGTTTGCAAACAATTTTGGGGTGGAGGCTGTTAGACACGGCCTGGGACACGGGCGTGTCCCAGGGCGTGTTCAGGCTAGTCGACGTTTGATAGTCGACGATCGTCGAGCCTGGGACACGGCCTCCGACACGGGCGTGTCCCAGGGCATGTCGCGCAATTAAAATCGAAAAATGGCCTGTTTGAGTCAGAGAGGTACACGGCCTTGAACACAGCAGTGAACACGGCATGGAACACGGCCGTGTTGGGTTTGACACGGGCGTGTGCCCTACCCGTGTACTGGTTTTGGAGATTGGTGAGTACCATGTAACAGGAGACACGGGCGTGTCTCATGACTGACATGGGCGTGTCAGGTTCGACACAGGCGTGTCGATGCCCGTGTTCTCGAATATTTCAGTCGGTGCGACTGCCGCGTGTGCCGCTTAAGGGTACACGGCCTGTGACACGGGCGTGTCACAGGCCGTGTCGACCAAAAGAAAAGGAATTTTCAGTTAGATCTTGGCCCTTCATTTTCTTTAAATAAGATCCTGTGGCTGGAGATCATTTCTGGGCTGATAAGGCCAGAAAAGGGGGGAGAAAAGCTCATTCTTCTTTTTCATCTTCTCTTTCTAAAGTTTAAAAGAGAGGTGAGAGCAAGGAGGAAGAAGAGGAAGTGGAGTCCGGCTGCCGGTGGTGCTACGGTGGTCCAAATCGCGAGCCGAGTTCGGATTTGCGAAGGCAACGCTGCTGCGAAGGCTTTCATCCGTCTCAAATTTCTCTCCATGGCTCCGAAGCGAACTCCTAGGGTAACGATTTCCTGCTTGGACATGTGAAGTCCTTAATTCCTGCATTGCATAGGGAAAACCCTTCCCCGTGAGTGTGCGGTGGGTTGTGGCGTCCCTTGGGGTAGATATGTGAAGTCCCCCTTGTTAGAGTCCGGAATTGGAGTACGGATCTAGGCATGCTGTGTGAAGCCCATCTGGACATGGTCTGGATTGGTGATGCTTGGTTGCATATCGGAGAAGACTCCGTGATTATTGCTTGTATGCATGATGGATAAAGTACTGGAGGAAGTCCAGGAAATGTTGAGAGTTGGACTCTCTTGTGGCCGTGAGTGCTACTTGGTGGAAAGTTGAGCCGTGAGGCTGCAACTAGGAAATGGTGGAACGGGCAAGGTAAAACTGTACCCGCGTCTGTCCAGGCGTGAGTCTGACGATGTGAGCAACGGGAAAGGTGGATCTGTACCCGCGTTATGGTTGTCTAACCTTGGGTGCTTAAGGCCCTGTTAGGATCACATAGCGAGAGTCGACGGCCTGTGAGCCGATCAGAATAGAATGCTCATAATGCACCGTTATGTCTGGGACCTCTGAACGGTGTGAATGTGCCCTGAGTGCACGGAGCATCGGGCCGTCGTGCCGACGTTTGTGATATGTGACTGTGCGGGCGTGCACGTCTTGCTTGAATGGCTATATATCATGTTGGATGATTGCTATGCAGGGATGGAATTCCGCTGCCCCGTGCCAGGGGCAGGGTCGTTATAATTGGTCAGCTGAATGCTGACCGTTGCCCTGTTTTGCCACCGCTTGGTGGATTGGTTCTTACAGGTACTGGAGGTGCTGGCCCGAGCGGGACTTAGCGGGCTGAAGCCCAAAGCTGCATTGCTGCCCTCGAAGGCATTGTTTTATTTCTTTTGTTCATGTGTGGCCGGCCTGCGTGCCGATGTCTGTAATCAACACTCTTGTTAAGAGAAACTGTTGTAAGGCCTTAAGGCCAGACTCTTTTGATGTATATATATATTCCTATGTTGGTGGACAATGTTCTTTATCTTGAGTTCATTAATTCAACCGTGAAGCTTCCGCTAGAATGCTCTGTGTTAGGACGCATTGGTTATGATATTATTTCGTAGCGTCTCCGCCTGTTTGTGGAATATGGTGTGGGGCCCCGGCCGGACCCTCTATTATATTCTTCTTGACGGGTAGAGGTGTTACAATTTGGTATCAGCTTGTTGGTCGATCTCTTCCGAATTCGCGGACGAATTCTTTTGAGAGGTGGCGAGCACGTGTCAGTGTTGTCGTTATAACACTTAATTTGAACTCAAGATTGTCCACTTAGGAATGAAAATACACTTGTTTGTTGCACTTGTGTATTCTCTTGGTCGTTAACCTGTGTATTTTACACATATAGGTGACCAGAAGTGTTGCGGGTCAGTCCGAACCACAACGTTCTGTTGAGAGTGCGGCACCAGCCGAGGTGCCCACAACTCCTCCATCCGCTGAAACAGTCCGTCTCATCACGGAAACGGTGCTTGCGGTGATGAATGCTCAGCAGGCGGGGAAGGCACGTCCTGCAGTGGTGCCACCACAAGCTGGGGTACGGCAAGAACCGGTAGAAGCTGAAGTTGATCCGCGGGTAGCAGATCAACAATGGAAGCAATTCTTGAGCTTTAACCCTCCGCAGTTTCATGGGGCGGGTACACCGGCCCAAGCAGAGGATTGGCTTGCAAGAATCAAGAGGATTATGAGGGCTATCAGGGTTGAGGAGGAACAGAAAGTTATGTTAGCCACTTTCCTACTGGAAAGAGAGGCGCGATTGTGGTGGGATGAGATCGAACTGCATCACTTGGCTGGTAGGCAATTGGCAGAGATTACAATGGATGAATTTTCTCGATTGTTCTTAGCACAACATCTGCCGGTGCAGCAAAGGATATCGATGGAAATGGAGTTTCAACGGTTAGCACAGGGAGATCGAAGTGTGGATGACTACCTGCATGAGTTCACCCGTTTGGGAAGATATGCGGGCACGATCTTCGTCGAAGAAGAGCGTAAGACTAGTCGGTTTTATGCGGGACTGCGAGATGAGCTGAGGTATTTGCTCTCGAGTTCTGTGAGTCAGGGATTCCAAGCCTTAGTCTGTACGGCTCGTTCTTTGGAGACGGACATGAAACGGGGGCAAGCAAAGGGAAACTTGGCGGTGGTGAAGCCAGAGTTTAAGCCGCCGCGTCCGGACAAGTTTGGCTACCGAAGGAAATGGAATAAGAAATCTAAGTCTTCTGGACAAGCTCCTTCTACGACTGTGACGGATACATCTGGGTATGGATCTCGTGCTTGTTATACGTGCGGGAAGGTTTGACACTTCGCACGTGAATGCCGATTTGGTCCTCCAAAGGGTGATAAGAAGACGGGAGCGTCTTATGCGGAGAAGGGGAAGGCTGTGGTGGAGTCTTCTGCCTCGCACGCGCAGCCTAGGGTCATCAACCTTGGACAACAGGAGGCCATTAAGCAGGCGGATGTCATCACAGGTGCGCATAAGTTTAATGTTTTTACTTTTGGTGTGCTGTGCTTATTTTAATTGTAATGTTATAGGGTTTGTCCTTATACGAGAGTATCCGGCGCGAGCACTGTTCGACACAGGTGCTTCACATTCGTTTCTGTCTGAGGACTTTGTCTTTCGTGTCGGGGTGCCTATCCGGACCAAGACAGACAGTGTAAAGGTGCTGTTGCCTAACGGATGTTTGATGTGCGCGGATCGATCTTGTGGTCTTGAGGTCAAGATAGGAAGTCGGGAGTTCAAGGTGGAAACACTAGTATTGCCGATCAAAGAGTTTGATATAATCTTTGGTATGGACTGGCTTTCAGAGCAGCGTGCCTGTATCGATTGCACTTCAAAAGAGGTCACACTTGGGCAAAATACCGAACAAGAGACCAAGTTCATTGGTATGTAAGGGATGAGTGGGATGTTGTTATCCGCTCTCCAAGTTGTTAAGGCAGTTCGGAAGGGTGCGGAGTTGTTCTTCACACTCATAGAGGCGGTGGCGCCGAAGGCCAGTGTGAGTGAAGTGCCGATTGTGTCGGAATATGCGGATGTGTTTCCAAAGGACCTTCCGGGGTTACCTCCCCAAAGGGAAATTGACTTCGCTATCGAGCTGGTGCCGGGTGCAAAACCCGTGGCCCGTTCGCCGTATCGGGTAGCGCCAAAAGAAATGGCCGAACTGAAAGTTCAGTTGCAAGAGTTGTTGGAGCAGGGATACATACGCCCAAGTATGTCACCTTGGAGCGCGCCTGTTCTTTTTGTGAAAAAGAAAGACGGTGGTTTGCGACTATGTATTGATTATCGCGAACTAAACAAGCTGACGGAGAAAAACAAGTATCCAATTCCTCGGATCGATGACTTGTTCGATCAGCTAGCAGGCTCAACCGTCTATTCGAAGTTGGATTTGAAGTTCGGGTATTACCAGTTGCGGATTAGGGAAGGTGACATTCCCAAGACAGCGTTTGGCACACGCTATGGTAATTATGAGTTCACAGTGATGCCGTTCGGCTTATGTAATGCGCCTTCGGTTTTCATGGATCTCATGCATCGAACGTTCTGCGAATACCTGGATTTGTTTGTGATTGTGTTTATTGATGATATCCTGGTATATTCACAATCGGAGGAAGATCATGCAAACCACTTGCGATTAGTATTGCATACCTTGCGAAGGAATAAGCTGTATGCCAAGTACTCTAAGTGTGAGTTCTAGCTCTCGTCGGTGGCTTTTCTAGGCCATGTGGTAAGTGGAGAGGGCATAGCGGTGGATCCGGCTAAGATAAGTGCCATTCGTGATTGGCCAGTATTGTCTTCGGTGGCCGAAGTCAGGAGTTTCCTTGGACTGGCGGGCTACTATAGAAGGTTCGTGGAGAACTTCTCCCGGATTGCTTTGCCTCTGACTACGTTGATGAGAAAGGATCAGAAGTTCGTTTGGACGCCGGAGTGCGCACGAGCTTTTGATGAGCTGAAAAGTCGTTTGACCACGGCGCCCGTGTTGACGTCGCCATATGGTACAGATGGATTTGAAATATACAGCGATGCGTCAGGAAGCGGCTTAGGCTGCGTTCTCCTGCAGTTTGGCAAGGTGATCGCATATGGTTCACGTCAATTGAAAGTGCATGAGCGTAATTACCCCGTCCATGATTTGGAGTTGGCGGCGGTGATCTTTTCGCTAAAGTTGTGGCGACATTATCTGTATGGGGTGAAAGTGGATATTTATACAGATCATAAAAGCTTAAAGTATCTGCTCGATCAAAAGGAGTTAAATATGCGACAAAGGAGGTGGATGGAATTCCTTGGGGATTATACCTTCGACATTCACTATGTTCCCGGAAAGGGAAATGTGGTCGCTGATGCCTTGAGTCGTCGGACTCCAGTACGGGCAAATTGGTTGCGGATACATGATGAGCGATTAGTCCAGGAGTTGGAAGCTCTGGAGATATCTTGTGTAGAAAGAGATTCTTCGACTGAAGCATGCGTGAGCTGGTTGGAGGTTCAATATGACCTTGCCGACAGGGTTCGGCGGGCAACGGAGTTGGATGAAAGTCTCCAACGCTATGCAAAGGAGGGATCTGGTGATCAGTTATCCTGGGATGATGGTTTATTACGAAAAGATGGCCGATTGTGCGTCCCTAGTGCAGGTAAATTGCGGGAAGAATTGTTATATGAAGCGCACTTTACAAAGTATTCAATTCAACTTGGGAGCACAAAGATGTACAAGGACATGAAGAAACTGTTCTGGTGGCCTGGTTTAAAGAAGGACATAGCCGCGTATGTGGCTAAATGTCGTACTTGTGCTTTGGTAAAGGCAGAATGTCAACGGCCGAGTGGTTTCCTGAAGTCGTTGCCGGTTCCGCAATGGAAGTTTGAGGATATTTCTATGGATTTCGTGCACGGATTGCCGAGATCTCAGCGTGGCCATGACTCAATCTGGGTGATTGTAGACCGGTTGACAAAGGTGGCTCACTTTATGCCAAACAAGCGGGACGATTCAGTGGAAACGTTGGCAAAGCTCTATGTGGAGTAGATAGTTCGATTGCACGGTGTTCCCCGGAGCATCGTAAGTGACCGAGATGGGCGCTTTACCTCGAAGGATTGGAGATTAGTTCATCAGATGTTGGGCACGAAGTTAGCATTCAGTACGGCCTTTCACCCGCAAACGGATGGCCAAACTGAACGAACCAACAGAACGATGGAGGATATGCTCCGTATGTGCGCCCTGGACTTCGGTAAGAAGTGGGAAGAACACCTTGTTATGGTGGAATTTGCCTATAATAATAGCTATCAAGCGAGTATAGGCATGGCCCCATTTGAAGCGCTGTATGGTCGTAAGTGTCGTACACCGCTAGCTTGGGCAGAAACTAGCGAGACCAAACTTTTAGGCAAAAAGGAAGTCGAGGATGCTACCTCAACAATACGCTCTATTCGAGAGAGGCTCCTAATAGCCCAAGATTGGCAGGCCAAGTATTACAATGCTAAGCACCGGAACGTGGAGTTCGCGGTGGGTGACTGGGTCTATTTAAAAATTAAGCCCTTCAAAGGCGTATCTCGGATTCGGCGGTTAAAAAAGCTAAGTCTGCAATACCTTGGTCCGTTTGAAGTGGTGGAGCGAGTTGGGGAAGCTGCCTATCGGTTAGCTCTTTCATCGGAATTGAGTGGATTGCATGACGTGTTTCACATCTCGGTGCTACGCAAAGCAGTCAAGGATCCAGCTCAAATAGTTGACAATGATCGAGTGCCGGTTGAGTATGGGCTAAAGACAAAGGTGAAGCCTATACGGATAGAGGATCGAGCCGAGAAACAGTTACGGAACAAGGTGATTGGGATGGTCAAAGTCCGGTGGGACAATTGTGGCCGAGAAGAGCTAACATGGGAGCGCGAGCAGACCATGCGAGCCGAGTTTCCCGAGTTATTTTCGTAACTTGTTCGCTCGTTGTATATGTAATAGAAACATATAAATGTTTGTTATTTTCTCCCTATTGTCTTCAAATTTCGGGACGAAATTTAATTAAGGGGGGGAGGATTGTAACACCCCAAAAATCTCAAAATGTGTTTGCAAACAATTTTGGGGTGGAGGCTGTTAGACACGGCCTGGGACACGGGCGTGTCCCAGGGCGTGTCGGGTGTACATGGCCTGGGACACGGGCGTGTCCCAGGGCGTGTTCAGGCTAGTCGACGTTTGATAGTCGACGATCGTCGAGCCTGGGACACAGCCTCCGACACGGGCGTGTCCTAGGGCGTGTCGCGCAATTAAATTCGAAAAATGGCCTGTTTGAGTCAGACAGGTACACGGCCTTGAACACGGCAGTGAACACGGCATGGAACACGGCCGTGTTGGGTTTGACACGGGCGTGTGCCCTACCCGTGTACTGGTTTTGGAGATTGGTGAGTACCGTGTAACAGGAGACACGGGCGTGTCTCATGACTGACACGGGCGTGTCAGGTTCGACACGGGCGTGTCGATGCCCGTGTTCTCGAATATTTCAGTCGGTGCGACTGCCGCGTGTGCCGCTTAAGGGTACACGGCCTGTGACAGGGGCGTGTCACAGGCCGTGTTGGCCAAAAGAAAAGGAATTTTAAGTTAGATCTTGGCCCTTCATTTTCTTTAAATAAGATCCTGTGGCTGGAGATCATTTCTGGGCTGATAAGGCCGGAGAAGGGGGGAGAAAAGCTCATTCTTCTTTTTCATCTTCTCTTTCTAAAGTTTAAGAGAGAGGTGAGAGCAAGGAGGAAGAAGAGGAAGTGGAGTCCGGCTGCCGATGGTGCTACGGTGGTCCAAATCGCGAGCCGAGTTCGGATTTGCGAAGGCAACGCTGCTGCGAAGGCTTTCATCCGTCTCAAATTTCTCTCCATGGCTCCGAAGCGAACTCCTAGGGTAACGATTTCCTGCTTGGACATGTGAAGTCCTTAATTCCTGCATTGCATAGGGAAAACCCTTCCCCGCGAGTGTGCGGTGGGTTGTGGCATCCCTTGGGGTAGATATGTGAAGTCCCCCTTGTTAGAGTCCGGAATTGGAGTACGGATCTAGGCATGCTGTGTGAAGCCCATCTGGACATGGTCTGGATTGGTGATGCTTGGTTGCATATCGGAGAAGACTCCGTGATTATTGCTTGTATGCATGATGGATAAAGTACTGGAGGAAGTACAGGAAATGTTGAGAGTTGGACTCTCTTGTGGCCGTGAGTGCTACTTGGTGGAAAGTTGAGCCGTGAGGCTGCAACTAGGAAATGGTGGAACGGGCAAGGTGAAACTGTACCCGCGTCAGTCCAGGCGTGAGTCTGACGATGTGAGCAACGGGAAAGGTGGATCTGTACCCGCGTTATGGTTGTCTAACCTTGGGTGCTTAAGGCCCTGTTAGGATCACATAGCGAGAGTCGACGGCCTGTGAGCCGATCAGACTAGAATGCTCATAATGCACCGTTATGTCTGGGACCTCTGAACGGTGTGAATGTGCCCTGAGTGCATGGAGCGTCGGGCCGTCGTGCCGACGTTTGTGATATGTGACTGTGCGGGCGTGCACGTCTTGCTTGAATGGCTATATATCATGTTGGATGATTGCTATGCAGGGATGGAATTCCGCTGCCCCGTGCCAGGGGCAGGGTCGTTATAATTGGTCAGCTGAATGCTGACCGTTGCCCTGTTTTGCCACCGCTTGGTGGATTGGTTCTTACAGGTACTGGAGGTGCTGGCCCGAGCGGGACTTAGCGGGCTGAAGCCCAAAGCTACATTGCTGCCCTCGAAGGCATTGTTTTGTTTCTTTTGTTCATGTGTGGCCGGCCTGCGTGCCGATGTCTGTAATCCACACTCTTATTAAGAGAAACTGTTGTAAGGCCTTAAGGCCAGACTCTTTTGATGTATATATACATTCCTATGTTGGTGGACAATGTTCTTTATCTTGAGTTCATTAATTCAACCGTGAAGCTTCCGCTAGAATGCTCTGTGTTAGGACGCGTTGGTTATGATATTATTTCGTAGCGTCTCCGCCTGTTTGTGGAATATGGTGTGGGGCCCCGGCCGGACCCTCTATTATATTCTTCTTGACGGGTAGAGGTGTTACAGCTCCTCATTAGTAAAGGTAAATCCCGCATACCTCCCTAATCTCATGATCTCTTACAAGAAGTCATCAACACTACTCTCGCCCTGAGTTAACCTCTAGAATTGATTCTCCAGAGCAATTTTCAGTGCTAAAGGAATACACCGAGCGAGAAACAATCTTGAGAACTCCTCCATCGAGATATTTTTAAGTTGTATTCCAGCTAAGTGATGTAACTCCAATTTGCCACACCATAACCTTGCCTCTCAGTCCAGTACGAAAGTGGATACAGTGACTTTCTACCACTCCTCTGTTTCTATTGCCATCATGAATCACTTAATCTTAGAAAGCCAGTCTTCGACTTGCGTTGGGGTTCCAGCCCCCAAAAACACTGGAGGTTTGAAGCTCATCACAGGCATAAGCTGCTTCTCAGTCACTCTTCTTTGTACTAAGAGATCAACAACTACATGATCTGCCACTATAGGCAAAACCACGCCAACTGTCACCTATCCCACTTCAGGGATAGGAGGTTTCCCTTGCCTCCCTAGATGGGCATTTATCATAGCGAACACAGCTTCAACCACCAGCCTTATAGTTTCAGTAGAAGGATGGGTTACAGGAATGTCATTCGACATACTACTCTTTGCAAAGTGCTGACATTGTGATTGCTCTACACAACTCTTAGTCAACTATAATCGTGAAACACACAATTAAGTGACTAAACACATGCCAAAAAGTAATTATAGGAACATTCAGGTTCCTAAAACATGTGTATTTTCATTTCTAAGTGGATGTTCATGGGTTCTTTCATCTTATAACGGTAGCACACATACACGTGCACACTACCCCTTAAAAGAATTCGATCACGAATTCAAATAGATACGACCGACACCAGAGTCTGATACCAAATTATAACACCCTCATCCATTACATAGGATATAACCGAAGTTCCATTCATGGACCCCCACCATATTCTATAGACAGTTAGAGGGGTTACGTTTTGAGACCATAATCCATTTTGCATCCTAACTTAGAGTACATTCTAGCGAAAATATTAAATTATTTTTAAGAACCCAACCATACGAATGTCTACTAAACTCAAATAGGAATGATAACTTAAATACATAAATAGTTATCGCCTTAAGGCCTTACAAAAGTTTTCTCAAATATAAGTGTTTTACATACTTCGGCACGCATGCTGGCCACATATGAAATAGTAAATAGTAAATACAACTTTGCTTTGGCCTTCGAGGGACACCATAGAAACCATGGGAGTCAACCCGCTAATTCTCACTCAGCTCAACTACACCTACACGAAACCAATCCACCCAAATGGTTGTAAACAAATCAACGGTAAACATTAACTGATCAAATTATAATGAACCCACCTCATACTTGGGGGGGGGGGGGTGTTCCTTCCCTATAAGTAATTAGCATAAATATATACTGGTGATTGGGAGTGTAATAAAAGCATCATTCACCACAGACATTGTCACTACATTCCACACGCCTTGTGCACTCAAGGCACATTATCGATGTACCAGACCTAACCTAGGTCACACCCCCCGCACTCAACGATAGTCAACATGTTTTGAGCATTCACTAGTCTTTCCAGGATGAAGCCAAAGACTCACTCCTATGGCTATGACAAAGTCAAGGTGATCCACAAGATTCACTCAAAGACTCACTCCAAGTCGAACGACATAGGGATGGGTATGGTTCAGCTCTTTCCGGATGTTCAAATCGTCAGGCGCAACAAACTGTGATGCGGTCAGTCTTCCCTTTCCCATTCGTATGATACATAACTTTTTTATGTTCCAAGGCTGGCACTCACGACCGCCTAAGCTAGGCCCCTCGGGCTCTCAGCTCAACATAATGGTCCCCATGTCTCCAAGAGACATCCATCACCAATGGCCCCCAGGTCTCCAAGAGATAGGCCTCATATTCACAATCATAATATCCTCCAGGTGTCCAAAAGAAAAGCCTCAGATAATATTGCTCACTAGGAGCTACCGCCGGTGGTTGCGCTACCGCCCCGTGGTTGGGGATAGACTATCGATTATTCTCCTAAAGCTAGTTTTTTCCTAGAGGCACTTCCAACACTCTCTCCGCAGTATCCTGTAAACCCAGTGACTCTGAAAAGTACACTTTTACCACAGAGTCTTCTTTGGCATACAGACAATCATCACCAATCCAGACCAACCTGTCCGGATGGGCTTCACACAACTTGCATATTTTTTACTTTGATTCTGGAGTCTAAATATAAAGATAATGGGGATATTACTGATCAAAACATCGGGAGATCCACTTCCACGTGCTTGTGTAGCGTCTACCCTCATATGCCAAAATAAAGGACTTCACATGTCCAAGGAAGAAGATCGTTACCCTTATATTTTTTTGGGCGCCATTGACGAGAATCTAGCTGAAGGAAAGTGCTTGCAACGATCTTTCTTCTACGGATCCAAACTCTCCTCGTGGATCAGATCTTCGAAGCTCCAACAATGGCGTAAAACTCCTTCTTCCTCTACCAAACCTCTCCCCTCTCTCTAGCGCTTAGAAAGAGAAAACACAAAGAGAAATGATGGTGAAACCTCTTTCTCAGGTTTTAAACCATCAAGGCAGAGATTCCTCCATTGGATCCCAAAGAAAACAAGTGAATGACAAAGATTCACGCTAGGGATGCAGTTATGAGAGCTACTACCGTGCGGAAACTATCTATCGTCGCGCAGTACCCTAAGCATTGGCTTGTTTGGTAAGCAACCGTTCAAATTCTCCAACAAGTCGTTGAAACATGTCTATGCCGTAATTTTTGTACTACTGCCCCGAAATAGCTTACTCTCACCGGGGAATAGTTGGCTCCTCTTGAGGCCACGTCGAATACGATAGAGCTTATACTAGCTCAAGCGGTAACCTTATCGCTAGGTGGTATCTCACCGAGAGCCTTGCCAAACAAGTCAGGCCACCATCGCCGCGTGGTATCACCCTACCGCCTCGCGATAAAATTTGATACGCTTCATTACGACGGATCTGTCGAGGAACTCGAACTACCGCTAGCGATAACTACAACCGTCGAGCGGTATCCCATTGAAATACTTTTTTTGCTACGGGAAAAATTGGGGAATTACAAATGCACTGTAGTGGAGAGGAAGACTCCCTCATCTTTCTTTATGCCTTTAAGGTAATTGCCGTCGCCAAATAAAATGATCCCGAGCGGCCGTACTACGAGAAAATAATAATTGATTTTTTTCGGCAAGTGACGGTGGCGACCGACCATCAGATTGCCACCCAAGAGTTCTCCATCCTCTAGCAAGTTGACTAGTGGTGGTGTGTAACGACCCCATCCGTTACATAACGTATAATAGAAGGTTCGGCCGGGGCCCCACACCATATGCTACAAACAGGCGGCGAGGTTACAGGTTAATACCAAAACATACTTGCATCCTAACTTAGAGCATACTAGCGGAAGATTTACAGTTAATATTGAACAACCACTTTTATATATAACCCCGAAGGAATGTACACCAAATACACACAAGTTTGGCCTTAAGGCCTTACAGTTAAGCTTCGCAAGTGTGGATTACAAAAATCGGCGCGCAGGACGGCCACACATGAAAATAAAAATGTTCTTCGCTCAGCCTTTGAAGGCCAGCAGCAGCAGCAGCAAGGGCTTCAACCTGCTATTTCTTGCTCGGTTCTCCAGCACCTGCACAAGGACAGCCCACCATGATGGTGGCAAACAAGGCAACGGTCAGCATTCAGCTTACCAATTTGTAACGACCCTACCCCTTTCCTAGGGCAGTTGTATTCCTTCCCCACAGGCATACCATTTCACTAGCAGATATATCACACAATGTGCACTCTTGCACAATCAATATATCACAAACGTCGGCCACACGGCCCGATGCTCCGTGCACCCAGGGAACATTCTTGGTGTACCGAAAAACCAAGGTCCCACCACTGTTCAAGGTCCGAAACCCAATGGTAAAGTTTGAGGATGATGGTCTACAACCTATAGCCGAAGACATTAGTCTTAAAGGCACGCAGGCCTAAGACTCTAATTATGTGAACCTAACGAATGCCAATATTCAAGGCACTCATGCCAGACAACCATAACGCAGATACATTTCAGCCCTTGCCCATTGTTCAAATCGCCAGTTCAATGTCTAGACTGATGCGTATCGGTATCCCCTTGTCCGTTCGGCACGAAGCCTTTTAAGAGCTCGCAGCTCATAATAGCCATACTGTCCACCAAGGACTAGCTTCACAATCCAAAAGGGGAGCTAGTGCAAGCGTTCCTCGCAGTCGCTTGGCGGGTTCAGCAGAAGTTCTTTTTCTGTACCCAAACTCCACCCAAACCATACATCATCCTGTAGTGCCAGAAAACTTGTCTTTCCATAACATACAACACAAGAATTTTAAGGGTATTTTCCTAGAATCCCCATACCAGTACTTCCTGTTACTCCACTTCATAGGAACAACCCACCGACTCCACAAACTACTCGTTTAAATGCGGAGTCTTCTCCGGTGCGCAAAATAAAAGATCACCAATCCAGACCAACCTGTCTAGATGTGCTTCACATAACATGCATATTCCGTACTACAAATTTCTTGATCTATATGCAAGACTTATTGGGGATTTCAAGAATCAACCCCAAGGGAAATCCCTCAATAATCCACCTTTTGGTGGGGGAAATCCATTCACATGCTAAAATAAGGACTTCACATGTCCAAGAAGGAAGATCATTACCCTAGAGGTTCGCTTTGGCGCAATGGAAAACTAGTCGAATGAAAAGCACTGTAACGGGCTTGCCTCCACAGATCCGGACTTGGCTCGCGATTCGAGGCTCAAAAGCTCCACTAATAGCCGGATTCCTCCTCCTTCTCCTCCTTCCTTGCTCTCCCCACTCTCTAGCTCTTTAGAGAGATAAGGATATAAGAGAAAATAGGACTTCACCCTCAACTCCTGGCCTTAAAACAGCAAGGAGATTTCTGGACCGTTGGATCCTATTTGATTGGAATGAACAGCCACAAATCGCCCTGAAAATCACTTTCCTTGGCCGAACACGACTTGTGACACGCCTGTGTCATAAGCCATGTGCCTTAAGTGACAAAAGAAACCGCCGCTTCCAGACAAGGACATTGCCTTGTTACCCACCCGTGTTTGCCCTGTGACACACCCGTGTCACAGGCCGTGTGCAAGACACGACTTCGGGCATTCCCGTGCCCAACCCGTATTCATCAGTGTTCACTGAACGACCACACACAGAGAAGGACATGACCCTTGAAATGCCTGTATTATAGGCCGCGTGCCCAATAAGGCTTACCTCTGAGGATAGTCGACTGTATTTCGTCGACCTTACGGAAACACGTCGAACTCATTGCAGGACATGACCATGGACACGCTCGTGTCATAAGCCATTTGACACACTTGACACCGCCCAACGCCACACTCGACACTGCCCTGTGCCACACTCGACACCGCCCTGCCAACACTAAGCAGGACACGTCTTTGGACACGCCTGTGTCCTCGGCCGTGTTGATAACATAGAGTAGGACATGGCTTTGGACAAGCCCGTGTCCCAAGCCGTGTTGCTCAGCTTACACAGCACACTCATAATCGAGATTTGGGGCGTTACAATTCTCCCCCCTTTAAAAGAATTTTGTCACGAAATTAGAAAAGAGAAAAGTACACAAACTTAAATGGTGTCGGAGTAGAAAAGCTCGAGGTACTCCTCAAGCATGTCCTGCTCTCGTTCCCACGAAAGCTCCTCATGACCGTAATTAACCCATCAGACCTTGACCATCCTGATAGCTTTGTTCCGCAATTGCTTGACCTCAGAATCCTTGATCCAATGGGTATAACTTTTTTCGTTATCCCACTATCGATCGATACTTGATCCGCAACAACCACTTGCACTAGTTCTTTCACGGCTTTGCGTAGGACCGAGATGTGCAATATATCATGTAAACCACTCAGTTCTACCGAAAGAACCAACCGATAGGAGGCTTCACCAACCCGCTCCAAGATCTCAAAAGGCCCAACGTACCTCAGACTAAGCTTCTTTAAGAATCAAATCTTAATACGCCTTTAAATGACATTATCTTGAGGTATACCCAGTCGCCCACCCAAACTCCGCATTCCGATGCTTGGCGTTGTAGTACTTGGCCTGTCTATCTTGGGCTATCAGTAGCCTCTCCCGAATAGAGCGTATCGTCGAATTATCTTCTTCGACTTCCTTACGCTTATATAATTTAGATTCGACTTCTTCCGCTGAAGCTAATGGTGTACGGATTTTCCGAACATACAAAGCTTCAAACGGTGCCATACTTATGCTTGCTTGGTAGCTATTATTGCATGCAAACTCTACCATATAGAGATGTTCTTCCCACCTCTTACCAAAGTCCAAGGCGCACATTCAGAGCATGTCCTCCATCGTTCTGTTAGTCCTCTCAGTCTGGCCATCATTTTAGGGATGAAAGGCCATACTGAATGTTAACTTTGTTCCCAAAAACTGATGGATTAGTGTAACGCCCCATTTTTTTTCAGCGATTATTTTTATTCTCGTCTGGCATTACGATGACGCGTTTCCGTGTCTTGTGCCATGTGTGGAGCACGGTTTAGCTCCTTAGAACTGAGTGCCCTATTTGGTAGCCTGTTGGCAAGATCTCCCTAGCAAACCGAGTCGTTTTGGTGACCCGGTGTGGCCTCTCGGGGGGATGTTTTTGTTTGGCTTTGTTTGGGTGTAACTCGAGTTCTGTTCGTCGAAAGTTAATTTCGACTTCGTCGTTGCGTTCGTAGCGTGGGTATTTAGCTACGGTGCGAATTTCGTCGAATTCCGAGGTAGTTCGGTTTTCGCGTCGATTTGGTGCTTTATGTAATTTTGTAATTAATAATATAATTATATAATTATATATATATATATATATATATATTTATGGAATGAGAAGGAACCGCCATCTTCATCTTCCCCGATAGAAACCGCCGGCCCCTTGTACGAGAGAAACGGAGTAACCGCCTACCTTGCCTTCGGACGCCGATTCCCGGAGCGTTTGTGGACGGAATTCGATTCCGAGAGTGGATTCGGATTGCTCTCGTCGAGACCTTCATTCCTGCGGTAAGAAATTCGATTTTCGTGGAGTTTTGGAAGGATTGGAATTTTTGGTTTTGGAAGTTTTCCGCCATTAATGGCCGAGTCTTTGTTCTAGGTGTTGCGGCCGTTTTGATCCGTGCGAAGAGGAGGAAAGCAGTCCAAAGCTTCGTTGTGAATTGAGGCAAGTGGTATTCTTGCCCTTGCCAAGTGTTTTCTTTGATTTTATTTGCTGAAATTGAAATCCCGGTTAGCCCAGGTTAGAGGCCTTGTTGTTCTCATTTTCTTGCTAACTATAGGGCTTAGTTCTTCCTACTGAACCCCCCCTATGTTGTGGTGTTTGGAATCCAAATTGTCGGCGTGAAGCCGTTGTTTCCCTTGCTCTGATTGTTGCTCTGGTTCGGGCGTAGCCGAGAGGGAGAGTTAGGAGGGGGGGGGGTGAGGTTGCCAATTTCCTTCGTTATGGTATTATTCGAATGGTTAGACATAGTTTGAATGGTAGTAGCGTGCGACGTTGATAGTTGTCTACTGCTACTGCAGTGGCGTGAGTCGTGTGCGCGTTCCGGTATCATTCGGAAAATTCCAAACGGTACAGGTTAGTCGCGCACGGTCATCAACCTTTAGGGTGCACGACCACTGGTCGTGTGCCTCTGTTCGTGTGCGTATAAATTTCAGTTTCCAAAGTTCTGTCTCGGGCAATCGCACGAGCGCTGACAATAGTGCGCACGACCACTGATCGTGCGACACTGATCGTGCGCAGTTGCTAGGTTTTCTGTCAGGTTTTGCAGGTTCGCTTCGCACGATCATCAGCCGATGAGTGCGCACGACCACTGATCGTGCGTCACTATCGTGCGCTTTGTATATTTTCTTTTGATAGGCGAATTTAGATGGTTTCGAGTGCGGGAGTTTAGATACTCAAGTGGCAGGCAACTACTCGAGTTCTGGATCTTCTGCTTTGGCCGTTCGACTGTCGTCGAGCTCCGTTTTCTTTAGTGGGTTTGTGGGTAGTAACTTTATTTTGGTGGCGAGTGAGGCTAGCTCACTCAACGCCAAAGTTTAGGTAGGCACTGAGTGGGTTTCACTCAATGCCTAGTCGTGTTGGTTTATTTCAACACTCTTCCTTTACCTTATGTTTTATTTCCGAGTGGATTTCCAGTTGTATTTCTGGGTTTTCCTTGTCGGCCGTTTTCTTTATTTTCCTAAAGGCCGAATCGTGGGTCGTGGTTAGTAGTGGTGGTTGTAGCTCTTTATGGGGGTGGAGTTGTGTGATATAGCCAAGGCCACCCATGGATTTCTTGCTCCAGGTATGGGCTGGGCATGTCGGGTGGAAGGTCCCTTGTGTTTTCACGTGTTGACCCTCGAGCTTTTGACTTGGACATGGTGGATTGGGGGACTGCGTTTGCCTTCGATCCGGTTCCTCGTTGTTGTTTTTGCTACTATCACTTCCCGCAGTTTAGGGTGTTAGAAGTTTCTTCTTTGGTAGTTTGCAGCATTCTGGCTCTTGGTAGTCTAGTAGGCCCTGCAGGATGTTGTTCCTGGGCTGGGTCGTTGCTGTTTCTTTGCACGTTGTGCATTTCTTGTTGTCCTGTTTTGGATAGTTGTGACTCTTTCTACTGCATGTTTTTTGTTGTTTTGTCCTTTTGGTTGACTCTTTCATGCAGTTTTACCTTGATTTTTGCTTGCTGAGGTATTCTGTTTTCTTTTGGAATGCCTCAGGTTCTGAGCTGTAGCCAGTCTGGTGGCTAGTTGGAGGTGTTGTTGTTGGTGGACTCCCGGACTTTGGAGTTTTGTTTACCTTGTTTGTGAGGTTGTTTTCAGTACTTTCTTACAGACATATATATGTGCTGGTGGGTTCGTGTCAGGTTGTTGGCGCCCACTAGTAGTTTTTACCTTGTACTAGATATATACTATTGCTGCTACCATTTATTTTTCTGGAGATAGTCTACTTGCTTTGAGAAGGTTTTATGTTAGGTTGCTAGTTATTTTTAAACTATAATTATTATTATAAATGAAGCTCATGATCAGCATGTTTTGTAAACTTAATCACTATTTTCCAAATCACGTACGAAAATCGTTTTCTTATATGTATTATATAAACTAAGTGTAGTGTCTTGCATAGCATGAGTGGTTCTCTTGGGACCCTTATGCGCTCTTTAGGGTGTAAAACCTAATTAAAGTATTTTTCCGCAACGTTTAAATATAGTTTTCTTTTGTGGACTAGATGATCCACTGAGCCGAGGGATACGGACTCTAAACATAACTGATTTTCTATTCATTAAGCACATGATTTTCTTGCATAAAGATTGTAGTTGGATTTGCCTGAGCGTCAGCAGTTATCCCCTGCTTGACGTGGCATCATGACGCGTGTTTTCTCTTACTCTGATAATTCTTAATTCGGAGAAAATGCGGGTTGTGACAGTTGGTATCAGAGCGAGGTTGCTTGACAAGTTAGTTGGGCAACCTTGCTTGGATGCTTTTAGTAGTTCAGCACCATGTCATTCACACACCGATATGTCATCAGCACGTCTTGGCAAAAGCACGAACACTACACTCATAGCATAACATGAAGTATACGGGGCATATTATGTAGTATGGGATGCATAATATGTGTTCGTATATGGATCCACCATAGGGGCTACATGTGAGGGTTATGTAGTATGGGATACATAACCTCACCACATGACTGCGACTAGCACATTTCTTTTTTCGTTGCATGGAAATGCTATGTAGTATGGGATGCATAACATTTTCATGTGTACGCCGCTCATAACATGCATTAGGGCCTTTTTTTTGAATGCATAGCACAATCATGCATATCATATCATTGCATAAGCACAACGCGCCGAGCTAAAGATTTGCAGGATGACATATGTACACACATGAGTTTTCAAACTAACATAAGTTCATGCATCCGATCTAGGCACAAGAGTTAGTGAGGTGGTGGTTAACCATCCTAGGATAGGGCATATCATCTAATTATTGTGAAGAAGATAAACTCTCAGAGCAAGTTTAGCAGCTTTAAGTCTATATCTACATATGTATTGTCTGTACTGGTAGTCGGTTCTAGTCGTGGGATTTGGATCTGATTTGCGTTGTAATGATTTTTAGGATGGCTAGGCGTCCTGCAACTCGATCGACTCCCCTGTCTGAGGGTGAATCTTCTGGAGCTCAGAACGATGCGGTGATCGAGGGTCTGCGTCAGAGTAGCGAAGCTATGGGTAGGCAGTTGGAGGAGGTGCAAGCCCAGATTCAGTCTTTGGTGGCAGTTGTGGCAGGGCAGGCTCAGGGTGCGCAAGTTCCTGCAGGGGGGTTAGCTGTTCTTTCTCCTCCTGCACCCTTGAGACCTCCAGTGGTGGTGCCAGCAGAGATGGCCTTCATCTCGCAGTTTCAGAGGCTGAGCCCTCCCACTTATGATGGGAAGGCAGATTTCATGGTGATAGATGACTGGCTGATCTCCATGGAGGAGATGTTCTCGTACTCAGGGATTTCAGATGATCAGAGGGTGATGATAGCCGCCTATCAGCTTAAAGGTTTGGCTAAGAGTTGGTGGCTGAGAGAGAAGGAGAGCCTGGTAGCCGGATGCTCTTGGGAAGTGTTCAAGGAGATGCTGTTGAGGAAGTTCTTACCCTCGGTCGAGCGTGACCGCCTCATGAATGATTTCCTCTATCTGAAGCAAAGGCAGCTCACGGTGGGTGAGTATGAGATAGAGTTTAGTAAGTTGAGCCGTTTTGCCCCTGGATTGGTCAGCGTTGAGGCTGATCGAGTTAAGCGATTCCTCGGTGGTTTGAGGAGTGAGGTGCAACATTTGGCCAGTGCTTATGGGTCAGTGACTTATGTTGGAGTTATAGAGGCTGCTCTTAAGGTTGAGGCCATTGAGACGGCGAAGAGCAGAGGCCAGCAGTTGAGGAAGGATAAGAGGAAGTTGGTAGAGGAGAAGAAACCCCTGGTACCCGATGCTGTTCCGGGAAAGAGGAGCAGGGTGGTGTGCAGTTTTTGTGGCCGGTCAGGCCATCCTGTCGAGAGGTGTTTCAAGAAGGCGGCAGCTCAGAAGAAGGAGCAGGTTCATGCGATTCAGGGTGCTCCTGGGAGAGATGTCTCTTATTCAGTTTGCAAGCGATCCGGGCATGATGCAGCCCAGTGTTGGTCCAGGGATAGAGTCTGCTATCAGTGTGGGCAGAAGGGTCACGTTAAGTCGAGGTCCTCAGGTCCAGTCAGCTCTTCCTGCAGTTCCATTGCAGGCATTACCTCCACCTCAGCGTGTGGACAAGGGAAAAGTGAAGCTGAACGTGATTTCTTCCGAGGAGGCTCAGACTTCGACCCAGGTGATCTCAGGTTAGTAGTTGGTTGTTTTTCTTTCTAGCCTGGTAGTTTAGTTGCTAGATTGTTTGCGGTACTGTTGTGCTTGTTCCTTAGCTTTGTGCGTTCCTATAGGGAAATTTAAGGTGAAGCACCGCTGGGCGCGTGTCCTGTTTGACTCCGGCGCTACCCACTCGTTCGTGGCTAGAGCCTTTGTGGAGCATCATCGGTTGTCTCTAGATCGTGTTCGGGATTCCTTCCGTGTCAAGTTTCCCTCTGGTGAATCTGTGTTGTCAGATTTGGGTATTTTGGATTGCCCGGTTTTGTTGGGGGATTTTCTTGCGAAGGCGGATCTGAAGATGATTGATCTAGAGGACTTCGATGTCATTTTGGGCATGGACTGGCTCTCTCGGTATGATGCGGTCATTCAGTGCAAAGGAAAGCGCTTGGACTTCATCAGGGACGACGGTCAGCCCGGCAGCGTGTATGCTGATCCGTGTCAGGATTTTCCTGTTCTCTCTGCGGTATGTGTTCAGAGATTGTTTCTTTCTGATTGTTGTGTTTGTTTAGTCTCGGCGGTTGGAACTGTTGTTAGCGTGCCACGCTTGGAGGAGATTCCTATTGTTCGTGGTTTCGCCGATGTTTTTCCTGATGATCTTCCTAGTATCCCTCCTGAATGGGATGTGGAGTTTGTTATTGATTTGGAGCCGGGTACACGTCCTATTGCTAAGGCGCCGTAACGGATGGCCCCTCGTGAGTTAGAGGAGTTGCGAATTCAGTTAGATGAGTTTTTGGCTAAAGGTTTTATCAGGCAGAGTTCGTCGCCTTGGGGTGCTCCTGTTTTGTTCGTAAAGAAGAAAGATGGGTCGATGCGGCTTTGCATCGACTATAGAGAGTTGAACAAGGTCACTGTCAAGAACAAGTACCCTCTGCCGAGGATCGATGATTTATTTGACCAGTTGCGTGGTAGCACGGTGTTCTCCAAGATCGATCTTCGTTCGGGGTATCATCAGCTCAGGATCCGTGAGGCAGATATTCCACGGACTGCGTTTAGGTCGAGGCATGGGCACTTTGAGTTTTTGGTGATGTCGTTTGGTCTGACCAACGCACCATCAGCCTTCATGGATATGATGAACAGGGTGTTCAAGGATTTCCTAGACAAGTTCGTTATGGTCTTCATCGATGACGTGTTGGTTTATTCTCGCAGTGCTGAGGAGCACGAGCAGCATTTGCGTTTGGTCCTATCAGAGTTGAGGAACCACAAGTTATTTGCCAAGTTGAGCAAGTGCGAATTTTGGTTGCCTCAGGTTTCTTTTCTAGGCCACGTGGTGAACAAGAATGGGATCTCGGTTGACCCAGAAAAGATTGCAGCAGTGACGGATTGGAGTAGGCCGAATACTCCTAAGGAGATCAGAAGTTTCTTAGGGTTGGCTGGCTATTACAGGAGATTCGTGGAGGGTTTCTCTTCTCTAGACGCACCGTTGACCAAGCTGACTCAGAAGAATGTGGCATTTGTTTGGAGCGAGAAGTGCGAAGAAGCTTTTCAGGAGTTAAAGAGGAGATTGTGTACTGCTCCCGTTCTGACCCTTCCTACTGAGGGCATGGATTATGATGTGTATGTGGATGCTTCACATATAGGTCTGGGATGCGTATTAATGCAGGATGGAAAAGTAATTGCTTATGGGTCAAGGCAGTTGAAAACTCATGAGCGGAATTATCCTACGCATGACCTTGAGTTTGCAGCGGTTATCTATGCATTGAAGTTGTGGAGGCACTTACTTTATGGGGCTCAGTGCAAGATTTTTACTGACCATAAGAGCCTGAAGTACGTGTTCACGCAGAAAGAGTTGAATCTGCGTCAGCGGCGGTGGCTTGAGTATGTGGCGGATTATGACGTAGAAATCCAGTATCATCCGGGCAAGGCCAATGTGGTGGCCGACGCCCTGAGCCGAAAGACGGGAAAGATCTTTAACCTCTCTGCCGATCGATTAGTTGAGGAGTTCCTCCTTATGGATAATTCAGTGGGATGCTGTAGTTTGCAGAGTAGCTTATCAGTGGAAGAGCCGTCCTGGATTTCTTTGACTAGACTGCATCAGAAGGACGATCCGGATCTGTTGCACCTTTTTACCAGGACAGAGAGGGGAGAGTTGCCAGATTTTTCTATTGATGATGCGGGTACTTTGATGTACCGCGGCAGGTTTTGCGTTCCCGCTGTTGGGGACATTAAGAGTATGATTTGCAGTGAGGCTCATGGTTCCAGCGTTGCCTACCATCCAGGATCTACGAAGATGTACCGTGACTTAAGGCAAATTGCTTGGTGGTATGGTATGAAAGGAGATATAGCCCGATATGTTACTGAGTGTCACACTTGCAAGCGTGTGAAGGCCGATCATGGGAGGCCTGGTGGTAAGTTGACTCCGCTAGAGATCCCGACTTGGAAGTGGGAGAGTATATCTATGGACTTCATTACGGGTTTGCCAAAATCCCCGAGAGGATTTGATTCTGTTTGGGTTATAGTGGATAGATTGACGAAGTGTGCTCACTTCGTGCTTTATAAAATTGATTACCCGATGAAGAAGATAGCGGAGTTGTACTTGAATGAAGTCATCCGACTCCACGGTGTGCCGGTTAGCATCATTTCTGATCGAGACTCCCGGTTTACTTCTCGTTTTTGGCAGAGTCTGCAGGAGGGTTTGGGTACGGATCTGAGGTATTCTACTGCGTACCACCCTCAGACCAATGGGCAGACGGAGCGGGTCAATCAGATTGTTGAGGATATGATCAGGTGCTATATTTTAGACCACGGTGGAGCGTGCGATGAGCGTCTGCGACTCATGGAATTTGCTTATAATAACAGTTATCAGGAAAGCTTGCAGATGGCTCCGTTCGAAGCTTTGTATGGGAGGCGCTGTAGGACTCCGTTGTTTTGGGCTGAGGCTGGTGAGAAGCCTTTGTTGGGTCCTGATGCTCTGGAAGAGATGGAAGTCGCCGTGAAGCTTATTCGGGAGAAGCTTCGTTTAGCCCAGGAGAGGTATGAAAAGAACGCCAATCGGCGTAGGTCTGCTTTGGAGTTTTTAGTAGGGGATCATGTATACCTCAAGGTTTCTCCAATGGTTGGTGTGAAGAGATTTGGTAAAAATCGGAAATTGGACCCAAGGTATGTGGGCCCGTTTGAGGTCTTGGAGCGGATTGGTGTGTCTGCATATAGATTGGATTTGCCAGCGAACTTCCCTAGTGTTCATAATGTTTTTCATGTTAGCCAATTGCGGAAGTGTGTGCGCAGCAGTGGGCAACTCTTGGATGTTGTGCCCCAGTTAGAGCCCAACCTCTCCTTCGTTGAGGTGCCAGTTCGTATTTTGGATACTCAGGAGCGTGTGCTGCGAAAGAAGTCCATACCGATGGTGAAAATTCTTTGGAAAAATCAGGATTTGGAGAGCGCAACTTGGGAGCTAGAGTTGGCCATGAGGAGGGCGTACCCTCACCTGTTTCTCTGATTTGATCGGTATGTTTCCCTTTGTAACTTCTGTTTGTTACTTTTCCTTCTTTTGTAGGAGGGTTGTGCGTAAAGTTTCGGGACGAAACTTTCTTTTAGGGGGAGTGATTGTAATGCCCCATTTTTTTTCAGCGATTATTTTTATTCTCGTCTGGCATTACGATGACGCATTTCCGTGTCTTGTGCCATGTGTGGAGCACGGTTTAGCTCCTTAGAACTGAGTGCCCTGTTTGGTAGCATGTTGGCAAGATCTCCCTAGCAAACCGAGTCGTTTTGGTGACCCGGTGTGGCCTCTCGGGGGGATGTTTGTGTTTGGCTTTGTTTGGGTGTAACTCGAGTTCTGTTCGTCGAAAGTTAATTTCGACTTCGCCGTTGCGTTCGTAGCGTGGGTATTTAGCTACGGTGCGAATTTCGTCGAATTCCGAGGTAGTTCGGTTTTCGCGTCGATTTGGTGCTTTATGTAATTTTGTTATTAATAATATAATAATATAATTATATATATATATATATATATATATATATATATATTTATGGAATGAGAAGGAACCGCCATCTTCATCTTCCCCGATAGAAACCGCCGGCCCCTTGTACGAGAGAAACGGAGTAACCGCCTACCTTGCCTTCGGACGCCGATTCCCGGAGCGTTTGTGGACGGAATTCGATTCCGAGAGTGGATTCGGATTGCTCTCGTCGAGACCTTCATTCCTGCGGTAAGAAATTCGATTTTCGTGGAGTTTTGGAAGGATTGGAATTTTTGGTTTTGGAAGTTTTCCGCCATTAATGGCCGAGTCTTTGTTCTAGGTGTTGCGGTCGTTTTGATCCGTGCGAAGAGGAGGAAAGCAGTCCAAAGCTTCGTTGTGAATTGAGGCAAGTGGTATTCTTGCCCTTGCCAAGTGTTTTCTTTGATTTTATTTGCTGAAATTGAAATCCCGGTTAGCCCAGGTTAGAGGCCTTGTTGTTCTCATTTTCTTGCTAACTATAGGGCTTAGTTCTTCCTACTGAAACCCCCCCTATGTTGTGGTGTTTGGAATCCAAATTGTCGGCGTGAAGCCGTTGTTTCCCTTGCTCTGATTGTTGCTCTGGTTTGGGCGTAGCCGAGAGGGAGAGTTAGGAGGGGGGGGGTGAGGTTGCCAATTTCCTTCGTTATGGTATTATTCGAATGGTTAGACATAGTTTGAATGGTAGTAGCGTGCGACGTTGATAGTTGTCTACTGCTACTGCAGTGGCGTGAGTCATGTGCGCGTTCCGGTATCATTCGGAAAATTCCAAACGGTACAGGTTAGTCGCGCATGGTCATCAACCTTTAGGGCGCACGACCACTGGTCGTGTGCCTCTGTTCGTGCGCGTATAAATTTCAGTTTCCAAAGTTCTGTCTCGGGCAATCGCACGAGCGCTGGCAACAGTGCGCACGACTACTGATCGTGCGACACTGATCGTGCGCAGTTGCTAGGTTTTCTGTCAGGTTTTGCAGGTTCGCTTCGCACGATCATCAGCCGATGAGTGCGCACGACCACTGATCGTGCGTCACTGATCGTGGGCTTTGTATATTTTCTTTTGATAGGCGAATTTAGATGGTTTCGAGTGCGGGAGTTTAGATACTCAAGTGGCAGGCAACTACTCAAGTTCTGGATCTTCTGCCTTGGCCGTTCGACTGTCGTCGAGCTCCGTTTTCTTTAGTGGGTTTGTGGGTAGTAACTTTATTTTGGTGGCGAGTGAGGCTAGCTCACTCAACGCCAAAGTTTAGGTAGGCACTGAGTGGGTTTCACTCAACGCCTAGTCGTGTTGGTTTATTTCAACACTTTTCCTTTACCTTGTGTTTCATTTCCGAGTGGATTTCCAGTTGTATTTCTGGGTTTTCCTTGTCAGCCGTTTTCTTTATTTTCCTAAAGGCCGAATCGTGGGTCGTGGTTAGTAGTGGTGGTTGTAGCTCTTTATGGGGGTGGAGTTGTGTGATATAGCCAAGGCCACCCATGGATTTCTTGCTCCAGGTACGGGCTGGGCATGTCGGGTGGAAGGTCCCTTGTGTTTTCACGTGTTGACCCTCGAGCTTTTGACTTGGACATGGTGGATTGGGGGACTGCGTTTGCCTTCGATCCGGTTCCTCGTTGTTGTTTTTGCTACTATCACTTCCCGCAGTTTAGGGTGTTAGAAGTTTCTTCTTTGGTAGTTTGCAGCATTCTGGCTCTTGGTAGTCTAGTAGGCCCTGCAGGATGTTGTTCCTGGGCTGGGTCGTTGCTGTTTCTTTGCACGTTGTGCATTTCTTGTTGTCCTGTTTTGGACAGTTGTGACTCTTTCTACTGCATGTTTTTTGTTGTTTTGTCCTTTTGGTTGACTCTTTCATGCAGTTTTACCTTGATTTTTGCTTGCTGAGGTATTCTGTTTTCTTTTGGAATGCCTCAGGTTCTGAGCTGTAGCCAGTCTGGTGGCTAGTTGGAGGTGTTGTTGTTGGTGGACTCCCGGACTTTGGAGTTTTGTTTACCTTGTTTGTGAGGTTGTTTTCAGTACTTTCTTACAGACATATATATGTGCTGGTGGGTTCGTGTCAGGTTGTTGGCGCCCACTAGTAGTTTTTACCTTGTACTAGATATATACTATTGCTGCTACCATTTATTTTTCTGGAGATAGTCTACTTGCTTTGAGAAGGTTTTATGTTAGGTTGCTAGTTATTTTTAAACTATAATTATTATTATAAATGAAGCTCATGATCAGCATGTTTTGTAAACTTAATCACTATTTTCCAAATCACGTACGAAAACCATTTTCTTATATGTATTATATAAACTAAGTGTAGTGTCTTGCATAGCATGAGTGGTTCTCTTGGGACCCTTATGCGCTCTTTAGGGTGTAAAACCTAATTAAAGTATTTTTCCGCAGCGTTTAAATATAGTTTTCTTTTGTGGACTAGATGATCCACTGAGCCGAGGGATATGGACTCTAAACATAACTGATTTTCTATTCATTAAGCACATGATTTTCTTGCATAAAGATTGTAGTTGGATTTGCCTGAGCGTCAGCAGTTATCCCCTGCTTGATGTGGCATCATGACGCGTGTTTTCTCTTACTCTGATAATTCTTAATTCGGAGAAAATGCGGGTTGTGACAATTAGCCTCAAATCATTTGATGTGAATCGCCCGTCATGGTCACTTACGATGCTACGGGGAACACCGTGCAATTGTACGATTTGCTCACCATAGAAGTCTCGCCAAGGCTTCCACTGAATCGTCCCTCTTGTTCGGAAGGAAGTAAGCCACTTTAGTCAACCGGTCTATGATCACCCAATCCGAATCATTACCGCATTGAGATCTCGACAAACCGTGCTTGAAATCCATCGAAATATCATCAAACTTCCATTACAGAATAGGTAGCGACTTCAAGAAACGTCTGGGTTTCTGGCATTCTTCTTTCACCAAGGCACATGTTTGACATTTAGCCACATAATGTGCTATGTCTTTCTTTAACCCTGGCCAGCAGAATAGCTTTTTCATGTCTTTGTAAATCTTTGTACTCCCTGGGTGAATTGAGTATTTCGTAAAGTGACCCTCATATATCAATTCTTCTCTTAGCTTTCCCATACTTAGGACGCACAAATGACCCTCTTTCCACAAAAGGCCGTTATCCCAGGAAATTGGTCATTTGACCCATCCACTGCATAGCGTTACAGAGTTTCATCAAGTTTTGTTGCTCGCCAAATTCTGTCTCCAAGGTAATACTTTACCTCCGTCCAGTTCAAGCATGCATTTGTTGTGGAATTCCTTTCAACATAAGAAATCTCTAATGCTTCCAACTCCTGGATCAGATGTTCATCATGCATCTGCAACCAATTTGCCATTGGCAGAGTTCTATAACTCAAGGCATCTGCGACCACATTTCCCTTCTCGGGAGTGTAGTGACTATCAAAGGTGTAGTCCCCTTGGAACTCCATCCACCTTCGTTGTCGCATATTGAGATCCTTCTGATCCAATAGGTACTTTAGGATCTTATGGTCCGTAAATATATCCATTTTTTATGCCATATAGATAGTGATGGCACAATTTTAGTGCAAAAAACACCGCCGCCAACACCAAGTCGTGGACGGGATAATTTCACTCATGCACTTTCAACTGGCATGAGCCATAAGCGATCACCTTTCCAAATTGAAGAAGAACGCAACCTAAGCCGCTCCTTGATGCATCACTATAAATCTTATAGCCGTTTGTACCACATTGCGATGTTAAAACAGGTGTTGTGGTCAAACGACTCTTTTACTCTTCAAAAGCTCGCGCACACTCCGGCATCCAAACGAACTTTTGATCCTTCCTCGTTAATGTGGTAAAAGGCAAAGCGATCCGTGAGAAGTTTTCTACAAAACATCTGTAGTAGCCTGCTAGTCCAAGGAAACTCCTGATTTCGGCCACTGAAGACAACACTTGCCACTCCCGTATGTCTCTTATCATTGATGGATCAACAATAATGCCCTCTCCACTTACTACATGGCCAAGAAATGTAACGCCCCTAAACTCAAAAGAGCAATGGGTGGAGTTTTGAGCCAAGTCTGGGACTTGGTAAGGGTCACACGGCCTTGGACACGGGCGTGTCTTAGGGGCGTGTCGTGCTCGGGTTCGACGATAGCTGTGTGGTCGATGAAATTGAGGTCGACGATCATCAAACAGCAAACACGGCCTGAGACACGGGCATGTCCCAGGTCGTGTCCTACTCGGGTTATTAGCCAAGTTGTGTTGGAGGAGAGACAAGGCCTGAGCCCAGGCTTGTTCGGGTCAAACACGGGCGTGTCAAATTCGACATGGGCATGTCGAATACCCTTGTTCTCCTTGGGTTGGTGTTGGACCTATGTCAATGGAGGAACACGACCAGCTACACGGGCGTGTACTGGATGAAGAGGGCGTGTCAAGCTTGACACAGGCATGTCGAGAGCTTGTGTTCTTTTCGGGACGTGATGTTTTCGGCGTCGATTGAGGCACGCAGCCTTGTACACAGGCGTGTCGCAAGCCGTGTGCAGCCCAGGTTTTTGATTTTAAGTGCGAATCGTGTCTGTCCGTTTCCTTATTTTGGGATCCAACGGCTCGGGGCTGTTCTTGCTGGGATATACCCGGGAATAAGGCTTAGAAACCGTCATTATATTTGGGTTTTCTCTTTCTAAAGTTCTATAGAGAGGGGAGAGTAAGGAAGAAGAAGGAAGTGAGATCCGGCTGCCGGTGGAGCTTCAGAGCTTCGATTCTCGATCCTAGTTTAGATCTGCGAAGGCGAGGTAGATACGGTGCTTTTCATCCGTATTGATTTCCATGGTGCCAAAGAGAAACCCAAGGGTAAAGGTTCTCATCTTGGACATATGAAGTCCTCTTTATTTCTGCATAGGAAGCCCGCTCTTGCGCGTATGCGGTGAATATGAGGTGTTCCTTTGGGTAGACATGAATAGTCCCTGCTTTGTTGCATGTAGAGTCCGAAATCGAGATACGGACATAGGCATGGTGTGTGAAGCCTACCCAGACAAGTTGGTCTGGATTGATGACGTTTCATTGTGCATGATTAGCCAGAGAAGACTCTGTGCCTTTGGTTGTTTTCGGGTTTTCTACGCGGTAGATTTCAACAGGGAGTCTTGGGGATTAACTCTAAGGTGCACCCGGAAAACTGGGCGGAAACGCATTTCTGCCAACTTGGTGGCTTGGGAGCCAACCTTGAACTTAACTGGGTTATGTGCATGTTTGATCGTTTTGGGACTCAGGGAAGCTTGACCCGCACATATGGCTTAAATTGACGTTGCGGTGTGAGCAACGGGTTAGGCAGAACCGTACCCGCTCTGTGTCATTCGGTTAAAGAGACCTAAAGTACATGACACTTACCGTTGACATAAATGTAGGGTCTTAGGCTTAGGACAGAAACACTAAAATACTCACGAGTATTGCTGTCCAAGGGGCGGTGGTGTGACCGCGATTTTGACCGGGTTCACCGTGTAAGTGCCCTGAGAGCACAGGGTGTGCGGCCGTGTGTGCCTGCACCTGTGATTTTGTGATTATTCACTATAATTCTTATTATGCTAAAAAGTGCAGGGAAGGAGCATATACTCCCCGAGTTTGGGGGCGGGATCGTTATAATTTGGTCATCTTTAGCCGACCATTACTTTTGTTTGCCACCGTTGTAGTGAATTTTGCTTGCAGGTGCTGCAGAGTCGAGTGGCAAATAGCGGGCCAAAGCCCTTGTTGCTGAGCTGGCCCTTGAAGGCCTTGTTTTGTTTACTTGTTTAATTCCTGTGTGACCGACTAACGAGCCGAAGTATGGAAGACACTGTTTTAAATTTAGTGAACTCTTGTAAGGCCATAAGGCCGGTACTTTGTGTACTTTGTAATTCATTACTGTTTGGGTTCAATAGTGGACATTCATGCTTGTGGCTGGGTTCTTATTTTGAAACTTAATAAATTGCTTCCGCTAGATGCTCTTTGTACGACATTACGATTGGAAGAATTGTTTCAATGAGTAACCTTTCAGTCTGTCCATGGTATATGGCATCGGGCCCCGATCGGACCTACTGCTATATGCTATGTGATAAATAGGGGTGTTATAATTTTGTATCATACTACTGATTTTGGTCAGGCTTAAATGAATTCGTGGACGAATTCACTTTTAGGGGTGGTGAGCACATGTGTGTGTGTCATCGTTATAACATGAAAAGAACCCATGAATGTCCACTTAGGAATGAAAATACACATGTTTGAGGAACCTGCGTGTTCTTATAATTACTTTTTGCAATTTTGTTCGATCACTTATTGGTGTTTTGTACGACTATAGGTGTCCGGGAGTGACGCGTGACAGTCTGAATGCATGCTTTCTGAGAAAAGTATTGCACCCAGCGACGTTCCTGAGACCCCTCCTTCTATTGAAACCATAAGAAGGGTAGTTGAGGCGGTGTTCTCGGTGACCAATGCACAACATGGAAGGAATGTGCAACCCTCTGTCCCGTAGGTGGCCTCGACCCCAGGTGGTGTGATTGAGAAAATGGCATTTAGAGGACCATTGGGGCAGCAGGTGAACATGCTTTTTGTGCTGGGAGCGCACTCAGTCGGCGAATATTTGCATGCATTCCTTATGTTAAGGCGCTATCCAGGCTTTGAGTTGGAAAGCGAGCAGTCTATAGTCGATAGATTTTATAATGGTTTGCGTAGCGAGTTGCGAATCCTACTGATAGGACCAAAGTTATTGGGATTCCGAGCCTTGGTGGAGTCGGCCAGATATTTGGAAGTAGAGTTAGGGAGAACTTACCAAATACCATTGAGTAGGGTACTGAACCCTGCAGATCCTTTAAGGGCTGCCTACCGCAGAACGCTGAGAAAGAAGGCTAAAGCATCTACTCGCAAATCTATTTACACTTGTCATACTTGTGGAAAGAAAGGGCACTTTGCCCGAGATTGTCGGGAGGGTGCTCAGACGACAAAGAAAGCTATGCCAGGAGCAGTTGGAGACTTTGGTGATAAGAAGTAAGAGTTCAAGGTGCCGACTTCAAAGTCCGGTTTCCGAAGGTAGAATAAGAAGGCTAGGGCATCGGGTCTATCCCCTTCTTCTTGTGCTTCGTGGGCGACTACAGGCCGTGCACCGGGCGCTTACTTTACTTGCGGGAAGCCGGGGCATTTTGCCCATGACTGTTGGAGCGGACGTCCAAAGTCCGAGAGGAAGCATTGAGCAACTTACAAGGAAAAGGGCAAGGCGGTGGAGTCAACAACATCCCTTTATGCTCTGACTAACCCAGGAGTCTGCAATCTTGGCCAGCAGGAGGCCATCAAACAAGCGGATGTGGTGACAGTTACGGTTTAAATTTATATCAATTTAGCTTTAAATATTGTTACCTTGTGCTTGTTAGCTTATTACTGCAGGTATAGGATTTGTTTTGATTTGTGTAAATTTGGCGAGAGCACTCTTCGATATGGGAGATTCACACTCGTTTTTGTCCGAAGGTTTTTATCGCGCATCGGAGTCCCTTCTTCGATGGCAAAGGACAAATTGGATGTGTTGTTGCCAAATGGGTGTTCTATGCACGCGGACAGAGTTTGTGCCGTAAAGATTTGTATTGGGAGTCAAGAGTTTGACTTTCTAGCGTCGTTACTGCCGCTAGTAGAGTTTGACGTCATTTTTGGTATGGACTTGCTTTCAGAGCAGAAGGCATACATAGATTGCAATCGTAAGGAAGTCAAGTTGGGAGCTGACCGGGAGACAACGCTTGCGGGTTTGAAGGGGTCGAGCATGACCTTAATGTTTTATCTTCAGGTGGTCAAGGCATTTCATGCTAGTGCAGAGCTATTCTTCACGCTAGTGGAGGCTGCGAAGCCTAAGACCACTTTGGGTAGTATCAAAGTAGTGTACAAGTACCCTGATGTGTTCCCAGACAATCTTCCCGGAGCCTCACCCCGGCGGGAGATCGACTTCACAATTGAGCTAGTGTCAGGTGCCAAACATGTGTCACGCTCTACTTATAGGTTTGCGCCTATGGAGTTGGAGGAGCTAAAGGTTCTACTTGAAGAGTTGTTGGAGCAAGGTTATGTGCGTCCAAGTTCATCGCCTTGGAGCGCATCGGTCCTCTTTGTTATGAAGAAGGACAGAAGTCTACGATTGTGTATCGATTATAGAGAACTGAACCAGTTAACGGAAAAGATCAAGTACCCAATCCCAAGGATTGATGATCTGTTTGATCAGTTAGTCGGGTCATCGGTGTACTCAAAATTTGATCTTACGTCTGGTTACTATCAACTGAGAATAAGGGAAAGTGATATCCCAAAGACAGTGTTCAACATGAGATATGTGCATTTTGAGTTTACGGTCATGCCGTTCAGGCTGATTAATGCGCCATCAGTGTTCGTGGATATGATGAACAGAACGTTTGGGGAGTACCTAGACCACTTTGTGATTGTCTTTATCGACGAAATATTTGTGTACTCGCAATGCGAAGAGGATCACTTAAAACATTTGCATTTGGTTTTGGAGACGCTAAGGAGGAACGAAATATACGCAAAGTTCTCCAAATGCGAGTTTTTGTTTCCCTCAGTAGTGTTCCTTGGTCACATAGTTAGTGGAGAAGGGATTGCGGTGGATCCGGCGAAGATAGTTGCAATACGGGAGTTGCCTGTGTTGTCTACGGTAGCGGAAGTCCGAAGTTTTCTGGGCTTGGCGGCTATTATAGGCACTTCATAAAGAACTTCTTGCGGATAGCGTTACCTCTCACAAAATTGACAAGGAAATATCAGAAGTTTGTTTGGACGTCATAGTGCGCGCAAGCTTTTGAAGAGTTGAAGGGTTGGTTGACCTAGGCGCTAGTACCAAGTTCGCTGATTGGGACCTAAGGCTTTGAGATCTACAGCGATGCTTCGGGCAGTGGTTTGGGCTGCGTGCTGCTGCAGCATGGAAGTGTTATAGCTTATGACTCGCGTCAACTGAAAGTTCATGGGAGAAATTATCAGTCCATTACTTGGAGTTAGCAGCCGTTTTTTTTGCTCTGAAGCTGTTGAGGCATTATTTGTACGGCATAAATGTCGATATTTATACCGACCATAAGAACCTGAAATACTTCTTAGACGAGAAGGATCTGAATATGAGGCAGCAGAGATGGATGGAGTTCCTGGGGGACTATACATTCAAAATTCATTATGTGCCCGGGAAAGGAAATACAGTTGCGGATGCGTTGAGTCGCAGTGCTCCCGCACAATCCAATTGGTTGTTGTTTCATGACGAGCGGTTGATTTGGGATTTGGAGGCGTTAGATATCTCTTGTGTTGACAAGCAGACTAGCGCTGAAGCGCTATTGAACTGGACGGAAGTTCAGTATGACCTGTCTGATCGGATTCAGCAGGCTATGACTTTGGATAGCAGCATGAAGCAAATCATGGAGGCGGTTTCAGATGGGTTTAATTCCCAATTTATGGTTTAAGATGGACATCTAAGGAAGGACATTCGTTTGTGCATCCCAAACGTGGGTGATTTATAGGTGGAGTTGATGTACGAGGCTCATCATACTAGGTACTCGATTCACCTAGGAAGCACGAAGATGTACCAAGATCTGAAGAAGTTGTTCTGGTTGCCAAGACTCAAGAAGGATGTGGCATTATATGTAGCAAAGTGTCAGACTTGTGCCTTAGTGAAGGTAGAGTGCCAGAAGCCAGGGGGTTTCTTGAAGTCTTTGCCTATTCCGGAGTGGAAGTTCGACGATATCTCAATGATCTTTGCGCATGGATTGTAAAGGTCGCAGAAGGCAAACGACGCAATCTGGGTGATCGTAGATCGGTTGACAAAGGTGTCACATTTCATTCCGAATAGGAAGGATGATTCGGTGGAGAAACTGACAAAACTTTATGTGGATAACATGGTTAGACTGTACGGTGTGCCCCAAAGCATCGTGAGTGATAGAGATGGGCGGTTTACGTCCAATGACTGGAGGTTGGTGCAGCAAATGTTGGGAACCAAGTTGAGGTTCAGCACAGCCTTTCATCCACAGACGGATGGTCAGACCGAGAAGGTCAACGGGATGATGGAAGACATGCTTCTTATGTGTGTCATAGACTTCGGCAAGCAGTTGGAAGATCATCTATATTTGGTGGAGTTTGCGTACAACAATAGCTTCCAGGAAATCATTCAAATGGCACCCTTCGAGGCCCTTTATGGTAGAAGATGTCGCACGCTGTTGTCTTGGTTTGAAACGAGTGAGTCGTAGCTATACAAGAGACAAGAAGTGGATGATGAGGCGTCATTGGTTCGAACGATTCGAGAAAGATTGCTAATCACATAGGATCGACAAGCTAAGTACTATAAAGCCAAGCATAGGAACATGGAGTTCGCTGTCGGCGACTGGGTGTACTTGAAGATTAAGCCATTCAAGGGTGTCTCGCGGGTACGACACTTGAAGAAGCTAAGACCGAGGTACCTTGGACCGTTTGAGGTTCTGGAGCGGATTGGCGAAGCAGCTTATCGATTGAAGCTATCAGTGGAGCTAAGTGGTCTACACGACGTATTCCACATATCTGTGCTGCAGAAGGCGGTGCAAGAGCCTTCACAAGTGATTGTGTTCAATCAAGTACCGGTCGATAATGGGTTGATGATGATGGTCAAGCCCGTTTGCATTGTGGACTCAAAAGTCAAGCGATTGCGTAACAAGGAAATCAGGATGGTCAAGGTCTGTTGGGACAACTGTGGTCTGTAAGAGCTCTTGTGGGAGCGAGAGCAGACCATGCTTGATGAGTACATGGAGTTATTCCACTTAGGTACCACTTTTTGTTTAGTGTATCTTTTCCTTTCAGTAATTTCGTGGACGAAATTCTTTTAAGAGGGAGAGAATTGTAATGCCCCGAAACTCAAAAGAGGGACGGCTGGCGTTTGAGCCAAGTCTGGGACTTGGTAGAGTCACACGGCCTGGGACACGGGCGTGTCCCAACGACGTGTCGTGCTCGGGTTTGACGATGGCCGTGTGGTCGACAAAATTACAGTCGATGATCATCGAACAGCGAACACGGCCTGAGACACGGGCGTGTCCCTGGCCGTGTCCTACTTGGGTTATTAGCCGAGTTGTGTCGGGGGAGATACAAGGCTTTAGTCCAGGCATGTTCGGGTCTGACACGGGAATGTCAAATTCGACACGGGCATGTCGAATACCCATATTCTCCTGGGGTTGGTGCTTGACCTGTGTCGATGGAGGAACACGCCTAGCTACACGGGCGTGTACTGGATGGCATGGGCGTGTCAAGCTTGATACGGGCGTGTCGAGAGCCCGTGTTATTTTTGGGACGCGACGGTTTCAGCGTCGATTGAGGAACACAGCCTTGGACACAGACGTGTCGCAATCCGTGTTCGGTCTAGGTATTGGATTTTAAGTGTGAATCGTGGCAGTCCGTTTCCTTATTTTGGGATCCAACGGATCAGGGCTTTTCGTGCTGAGATATACCCAAGAATAAGGCTTAGAAACCCTCATTCTATTTGGGTTTTCTCTTTTTAATGTTCTAGAGAGAGGGGAGACCAAGGAAGAATAAGGAAATTAGATCCGACCGCCGGTGGAGCTTCGGAGCTCTGATTCTCGATCCGAGTCCAGATCTTCGAAGGCGAGGCCGATACGGTGCTTTTCATCTGTATAGATTTCCATGGTGCCAAAGAGAAATCCAAGGGTAACGATTCTCATCTTGGACATGTGAAGTCCTCTTTCTTTCTGCATAGGAAGCCCGCTCACGCGAGTATGCGGTGAATGTGAGGCATTCCTTCGAGTAGACATGAATAGTCCCCGCTTTGTTGCATGTAGACTCCAAAATTGAGATACGGACATAGGTATGGTGTGTGAAGCCTACTCTGACAAGTTTTTCTGGATCGGTGATGTTTCATTGTGCATGATTAGCCGGAGAAGACTCCATGCCTTTGGTTGTTTTCGAGTTTTCTATGCGGTAGATTGCAACAGGGAGTCTTGGGGATTAACTTCAAGGTGCACCTAGAAAACTGGGCGAAAATGCATTTCTTCCAACTTGGTGGCCTATGAGCCAGCCTTGAAGATAACTTGGTTATGTGCATGTTTGATCGTTTTGGGACTCGGGGAAGCTTGACCCGCACATATGGCTTAAGTTTGCGTTGCGGTGTGAGCAACGGGTTAGGTGGAACCGTACCCGCTCTGTGTCGTTTTGTTAAAGAGACCTAAAGTACATGGTACTTACCATTGGCATAGATGGAGGGTCTAAGGCTTTGGCCAGAAAGACTAAAATTCTCACGAGTATTGTCGTACAAGGGGCTGTGGTGAGACCGCGGTTTTGACCGGGTTCACCATGTAAGTGCCCTGAGGGCACGAGGTGTGCGGCCGTGTGTGCCTGCACCTGTGATGTTGTGATTATTCACAATAATGCTTATTTTGCTAAAAAGTGCAGGTAAGGAGCATCGCCGCCCCGAGTTTGGGGCTGGGATCATTATAATTTGGTCAGCTTTAGCTGACCGTTACTTTTGGTTGCCACCGTTGCGGTGAATTGTGCTTGCAGGTGCTGCAGAGCCGAGTAGCAAATAGCGGGCCAAAGCCCTTGTTGCTGAGCCGGCCATTGAAGGACTTGTTTTGTTTACTTGTTTAATTCATGTGTGATCGGCCTGCGAGACGAAGTATGGAAGACACTGTTTTAAATTTAGTGAACTCTTGTAAGGCCATAAGGCTGGTACTTTGTGTACTTTGTAATTCATTCCTGTTTGGGTTTGATAGTGGACATTCATGCTTGTGGCTGGGTTCTTATTTTGCAACTTAATAAATTGCTTCTGCTAGATGCTCTGTGTTGGACGTTACGATTGGAAAAATTGTTTCAAAGAGTAACCTTTCGGTCTGTCCGTGGTATATGGCGTCGATCCCCGACCGGACCTTCTGCTATATGCTATGTGACGGATAGGGGTGTTATAAGAAAAGCCACTGATGACAGCCAAAAGTCACACTTTGAGAACTTGGCATAAATCTTATTTCTTCGCAGGGTATGCAACACCAACCGTAAATGGTTCGTATGGTCAACTTAATATTGAGAGTACACCAAGATATCATCAATGAAGACGATCACAAACAGGTCCAAGTACTCTCGGAACGTTCGGTGCATTAGATCCATGAACACCGATGGCACATTACATAACTTAAATGACATTACAGTGAACTCATAATGACCGTAGCGTGTTCCAAATATTGTCATGGGAATGTCACCTTCTCGAATCCTCAACTGGTAATAACCAGATTTTAAGTCCAGTTTAGAATAGATGGGTGATCCCATTAGCTGATTGAACAAGTCATCTATCCGTGGAATCAGATACTTGTTTTTCTCTATATGCTTATTCAATTTGCGATAATCGATACACAACCGCAGACTACCATCCTTATTTTTCTGAAAAAGAACAGGTGCGCTCCAAGATGACATACTTGGGCGTATGTATCCCTATTCTAGCAACTCTTGCAGTTGAACTTTCAGTTCTGCCATTTCCTTTTGCGCTACTCGATATAGCGAGCGGGCCACAGGTTTTGCACCTGGCACTAGCTCAATAGTGAAGTCGATCTCCTGCTGGGGTGGTAACCAAGGAAGATCTTTAGGAAACACATCAGCAAACTTCGATACAATCGGAACGTCACTAACACTGGCCTTTGGCTTAATAGCCTGAATATGCGTGAAGAATAACTCCGCGCCCTTCCGAACAGCATTGATGACTTGGGGAGCAGACATCAAGATCTCGCTCGTTCCTCACATACCAGCGAACTTAGTCTCAAGCACGGTATTCTGGCCCAGTGTGATCTCTTTTGAATTGAAATTAATAATGACACACTGCACCGAGAGCCAGTCCATACCAAAGATCACATCAAATTCCGATATCGGTATCACAGATGCGTTCAAGCAGAAATCCCGACTTCCTATTTAATCTTCCACGTAGCAAGTCCTATCCGCACGCATCACACATCTGTTTGGCAATAACACCATTACACTATCTATCGTCACATGACTAGGTACTCCGATTCGTGCTACGAATCCCTTAGACAGAAATGAATGCGAAGCACCCGTATCAAATAGTGCTCTCTCCAGATTGTTCTGAATCAGGACAAAGCCTGTGACACATACATCATACACAAGCTACACACAAGGTATGAAATATGAAAAGTAACCAACATCTTAGATCGTACCTATGACGATGTCACTTTGCTTTATGGCCTTCTGCTGGCCAAGATTATATACTCGGGGCTGCGCCTGGGATGAAGAGGACTCCACCACTGCCTTTCCCTTATCAGCATATGACACTTCTATCTTCTTTTCCACCTTTGGAGGACAAACCCGACAATCACGGGCTATATGCCCCACTCTACCATATGTATATCAGGTACGAGTGTTGAAGTCGGCAAAACCAGCTCCTCCTAAAGCTCAGATCTAAAGTTGCAGCTCATACCTACTCTTCTCAAACCACCCCCTAGATGAGAGTCTTAAAGGAACAGACCGTGGGCTTCAGCTCGGAGGTCCTACCTCTTACCCAGAAGAATTAGTAATTCTCCCCCTCCCTAGCCAATGCTGAGATAGGCGCCTTAATGGAAAAAAAAGAAGGGTCAAGAACCTTCTACCAGGCACCTTACCGGTATATTTATAGGCCTCTGAGTTTGAACTGCCAATAACCAAACTGAACTGACCTGAAATTACCAAAATACCCTGGTCCGTGTCTGCCAATAGCCAAACTCCACTGTTCTGAAGGACTATATGTAGACCACCAAGGGAAAAAGTGTAAAATCACCTAGGGCTAAAAGTAAACCACCTTCCAACTCAACCGGCACTCGACCAACTACTGAACAGGTGTTAGGACTTTCGCCGAACCGATGCTCGACGAGAGCGTCGTCTCGCGAGCGAGAGCTCTTCCCCCCTGAGCCCTCTCGCCTAGCGATCAGCGCTCGCCCCGCGAGTGGCTTTTTCCCTGGTATCGACTCGACTAGCCAACGACACGGCTCTTGCCTGTCCCCTCTTGCCTAGTGAGCAGCTATCGCCCTGCGAGTGGCCCTTTCCATGGGATCCACTCGCCTAGCGAGTCGGCTCTCTCTTGGGCCCATCTCATCTTGTAAATATCCTTCTCCTTAAACTCATCTCACCTTTTTTTCCTTGAGCCTTCTGCTCCTACGAGCCCGAGGTTGTACACAATCCGTACTCTTTTCGAGGTTGCCTCAAGCTTGGAAAGAAAGTCCAACCGAGGCTCGTGTCATTAAAGTAAATTTTTGACGGAATCTTTTTGGGGGGCCCTCCACCGGAGCCTATAAATATAGGATTCCCACCCCGCGTAAAGAACTCCCCCTTTCCACATTTTGTCCTTCTCTAGCTATACTACGATCTTGTCTCGCAGCTAGAGCTTCTGCGAATGCATTGCGATGGTGTGCAAGCAGAACAAGGCCAACGTGGCCGCTCTGACCTAGGCTCCCGCTCGCACCCCCTCCTTACCATCATCATCGTCTTGCCCGAAGAAGGCAAACCAACTGACCCCTCCTCCTCGGTAGAGGAGCCCTCTCGAACTTCCCCGAAAATCCACTCCCCTCCTCCTCCCGCGTCTCCCAGAGAGAGAGAGAGAGGTAAATTTTCACTTCTATCAATATTTTCCTTCCTCCTCATCTTCTTAATTACTATTTGCTTTACCAGGGAGATCTCGCACCGCAACACCGACCCAAACGACCGCAGGACGACACCGTCGCCCATCGCCAAAACTCTGACTCGCCTCAGCCATCCACTCCTCCATCTACTCCTCCAAGCGCGAGGAAGGATGACCCTTCTCAGGTTATTCAGACCTCTCGCTATCCTAGAAAAAAACCTTCCCTCTCGATCCTCTATCCCGCTCGCTACTCCCATGCACTCCTTCGAGAACCCTCCTAACTCTACCCTTTAACTCCTTGCGCATGCATCCAGGTCGACTCGCCTACTGAGGAATTTTCAAGGCAACTCGTCATCTCGCCCACTCCTCCCTTAGATGAGATTGAAGAATACCTGGGTGACCCCATGGACCCGCTAGAGATGAAGCGTAGGATAGTCGAGATGTTCTGGAAGCACGTGCGCATTATCCACGAGTTGGAACGAGATAAGCAAGCGGTCGACCGACGAATCGACTGGCTGGAAATTGAATGTGCTCGCCTGTCTTTGGATATCGATGCTGACCTCGAGATAGATGAGACTGACCCTCAGGCCATCCTAAACGAGGTTGATCAGCAACTTCATCTTGCGCGTCGTGGTGTCGACGCTGCTCGCGGTTTTCACCTCCCTAACCGGCCCCCATGTGCAGGATCTCGCGGTGGCTGCTGGAAATGGCACAAACACTGATGACCTCCTGGATCGTCTCGCTTACTTTAGTAGTCTTGCTTTCTTTTGCCTCCATAAAGCTTGTAATAACTATGTAATATATATTATGCTATCGTCTCACCAGTAGCTTAGGATCTGCGAACCTGGAGCCCGCCTTATGAGGGCTGGGACAATTAAGTATTTATTGCTTATGGTTTATCTTAATGCTAGTTTTAACTACTTTTTAATCCCCCACTGGTATTTATTTGTTTATTTGTTCTATGCTGAGGAAGCCCGCGATGGGACACACATGAATCGAGGCAGAGAGAGAGAGAGTGAAATGTCGGACGACTCTCCCCCTTCTTCCATATGTTTTCCCGCCTATTTTTGTCATTTTTATCCCGGACATGTCCGCTATAAATACCCCCTCCCCTGGATCAGAGGGATATCTACGCTCTCAACCCCGTTGCGCCCCAGCTCTCGTCCCCCTGCTTCTTCCGTCTCGCCTGTCGCTCTTGCCTTTTGTTCTTCTCGCTCCTTCCTCCCTCGGCCGTCTCGCTGATTCTCCTTCTTACTACTCCTTTTTAATTGCCTCGCCCCCATCCGTCTCACCTAGAATGGGGAAGAAGAAAGTTTATGAAGGCGAGGGGCGTAGCCGCTGTGGGAAACATTTTACATACCATGACTTCCCTCTCGACAGGCTTCCTGATGAGGACTATAGAAAATTTGTCCACTAGTTCATGAGGGAGGGGTTCGAATCGCGGCCCACCAAGGTCGGCGAGGCGATCAACACCTAATACCCAGGAGAACTCGCCTTCCCCGTCTCGCATTTCGAGACGGGGTTTAGACTTCCCCTCTAGCCAGAGGTAAAATAGGTATTGAAATATTCCGGCGCCATCCCCGCGCTGCTTAACCTGAATTCCATTTCAGTGTTAATCGCTTTCGCCAGCTACATGCGCCAGGAGCGCATCGAGTTTAGCTTGACGATCTTTCCCAAGCCTTCATCTACCACGCCAATGCTGACGACGTCTCATACTTTACGGGGCAAGGGATTAAGGTGTGTGAGACGTCGAATAAAAACCATCATTGGTTCACCAGGTTTGTGTTCATCCGCGGCCACTTTGGGGGCATCCCTCTCGCGCCCGTGTCGCCCGACGAGATATTTTATATCTCCCCATAGGTGGGAGGCATTGATAAGCTGATGTACGATTTCTTTGTCGGCAAAAACTTCGAGGTCCACTTCTTGCTGCGGGGCCTCGACTCGCTACTTTCTATTCTCCCCGACGAAGGTACTCTCGTTTTTCACTTATCTCGCGTTTACTGTTCTTCGTTTCGCCACCACATAACCTTATTGCTGGCTTTTTAGGAGAGCACAAAGTTCCCGTCAGCCCTCCTTACCGGAGCAATGCCAAGCCGTCCAAGGGCCTCGCTCTCTCTAGTATGGCGGAAGAGGCTACGAAGGAGTCTCTGGCTCCTGCCCCCTAGAAGAGGTCTGTAGAAGATGTTGTTCCGTCTCACTCCAGCCCTCTTAAAAATAAGATGAAGAAAGTCGTGGTCTTCCCTAAGGAAAAAAGGGAGAAGGCCCCAAAGGAGAAGAAGGAGATGTCGGGGACCCTGAGCCCCATCTCCGTAGGGTAGTCCCAATCACCCCGCTCGCCCCCTCGGCATGCCGTCTCACCTGGCCGTGAGACGGCCCTAACTTCCCAGCTTGCTGCTACTCCTGGCTTACTTGCCCCCTCGCCATCTCGCAAAGCTGCTTCATCAAGCCGCTCAGACACTTCCTCCCACCAGAATTATAACATGGGTCCCACGGTGCCAGACACCGTCGGCGACTCTATCCTCATATGGGAGAAGGAGGGGAATAGGGTGTCCATCACCACCCTCCTTTCAGTGTGGAAGGAGCAGGACGCCCCTACAAGTCACGCCTTCTCTCTAGACTATGACTTGTACGAAGGTCCAGAAAGAAATTTTGTTGAGAAGGGAGTAATCGCGGGACCTAGTGCTGAAGACCTCCCACGCCCAGCTCCGCGCCTTGGAGCTCTTGCACCGCCTCTTAGCCCGCCTAGTCTTCAATAACAGAAAGTGGAAGGAGACTGAGAATGGGCTGGCGGTAGAGCGCGAGAGGTCGGGAGACCTTGAAATGAGGCTGGCAGTTTTTGAGGCCCTTCTTGCCAAGAGCCAGGGTGGTGTGGTAAGTTCTAGCCCTTACACGTGATTAGTTTCTCTTATGCAAACCCTTTACTGACTAGAGATTGTCTCGCATGATGCCGAGATGGTGGAGCAAATGTATCTGCGCATGGAGGCCCTGGAGGAGGAAAATAAGGATTTGAAAACTCAGGACGCCTTCCTCCAGGACAGCGCGTCGTCGTCGTCTTGCCATGGAACCCTCCAGGCACCTCTGCCCTACTATTCTCGGGATGAAGTCGAGGAACAGTGCTGATATACCATTATCTAAGAGGCGGAGCTTGTTCTGAAGATGATGAAGGAGCTGGGGGTCGTTAAGGAAGACTATGAGGCGGTGACCATTTGAGATTTTGTCTCCGAGCTCTACGGCGTGGAGGGTGAAGATTATTCTTCAAGCGAGGGGGAATGACCTAATGCTAGCGAGATCAAGGACCCCGCTCCTCTTTTTTGCTTCTGTATAATTTTACTTAGTCCCTTTTCGAGTTTCTTTTTGAGATCAACATTTGAAAGTGTATTCATAATACTGTAATGGATAGTCACATTGATCAAATGGATAAACTCATTTTGTTACTTTATTCTATATTATATTATTGCGAAACAACTCTTTGGCTTGCTCTGGTTTGCGAGACAGAGCTACTCCTCATCACGCCGACCCGCTTTCCCTCTTTTCACTTTGCTTTATTTCATTTACTGCGAGGTGATCATCCGATGCGCTCACGCTCGTGAGACGGGGCTACTCCTCGCATCGCTTCCTCACTGGAGAGTTGACGTTGTTCTGAGTGTGAGTCATTACCTCCCCCACTGTGTTTGTGAGCGAGACCAACTGATTTGAACCTCTCGTATCTCCTCAAGATACCTCTAGTGCGAGTGGCTTCCAGGGATTTAACCAGCTCCCTTATTATTGGGATGGGCCTTTCATCCCCTGCGAGTGCCCACTCGCCATAAGCGAGACCATCCCCGCAGTCGCTAGCTGGGAATACCTCCACTCGCACAGCTCCAATCCTTGCCTCCCAAAATTTATTTTCCATGAACTTAAGTAGAGATGCTTCTTAAAGAGATCTCCCCCATTACTCTGCCACAGAGTGAGCCTACAACCCTGCCAGCTTGATGAGAGCCTGGTCAGCGGGTCTTCTTGGGGTCTCCTCTCCACACCAACTCGAACCACCGAGTGAGCCTACAACCCTGCCAGCTTGATGAGAGCCTGGTCAGCGGGTCTTCTCGGGGTCTCCTCTCCAAACCAACTCCGAACACCGAGTGAGCCTACAGCCCTGCAGCTTGATGAGAGTATGGTCAGTGGGTATTCCCGGGGTCTCCTCTCCAAACCAACTCCAAACACTGAGTGTGCCAACAACCCTGCCAGCTTGATGAGAGCCTGGTCAGCGGGTCTTCTTAGTGTCTCCTCTCTAAACCAACTCCAACCACCGAGTGAGCCTACATCCCTGCCAGCTTGATGAGAGCCTTGTCAGCGGGTCTTCTCAGGGTCTCCTCTCCAAACCAACTCCAACCACCGAGTGAGCCTAAAACTATGCAAGCTTGATGAGAGCCTGGTAAGTGGGTCTTCTTAGGGTCTCCTCTCGAAACCAACTCTAACCATTGAGTGAGCCTACAGCCCTGTCAGCTTGATGAGAGCCTGGTCAGCGGGTCTTCTTGGGGTCTCCTCTCCAAACTAACTCCAACCACCGAGTGAGCCTACAACCCTGCCAACTTGATGTGAGCCAGGTCCGCGGGTCTTCTCGGGGTCTCCTCTCTAAATAAACTCCGACCACTAGTGAGCCTACAACCCTGTAGAGGTATGAGAGCCTGGTCAGCGGGTCTTCTCATGGTCTCCTCTCAAAACAAACTCCAACCACTGAGTGAGCCTATATCCCTGCCAGCTTAATGAGAGCCTGGTCAGCGGGTCTTCTTGGTGTATCCTCTCCAAAACAAATCCAACCACCGAGTGAGCCTACTTCCCTTCCATCTTGATGAGAGCCTGGTAAGCGGGTCTTCTCGGGGTCTCCTCTCCAAACAAACTCCAACCACCGAGTGAGCCTACAGCTCTGCCAGCTTAATGAGAGCCTGGTCAGCGGGTCTTCTCGGGGTCTCCTCTCCAAACCAACTCCAATCACCGAGTGAGTCTACAACCCTGCCAGCTTGATGAGAGCCTGGTCAGAGTGTCTTCTCGGGGTCTCCTCTCCAAACCAACTCCAACTACCGAGTGAGCCTATAGCCCTGCCATCTTGATGAGAGCCTGGATAGCAGGTCTTCTCGGGATCTCCTCTACAAACAAACTTCAACCACCGAGTGAGCCTACATCCCTGCCAGCTTGATGAGAGCCTGGTCAGCGGGTATTCTCGGGGTCTCCTCTCCAAACAAACTCCAACCACCATGTGAGCCTACATCCCTGCTAGCTTGATGAGAGCCTGGTCAACGGGTTTTCTCGGGGTCTCCTCTCCAAACTAACTTCTACCACTGAGTGAGCCTACAGCCCTGCCAGCTTGATGAGAGCCTGATCAGTGGGTCTTCTCGGGGTCTCCTCAATAAACCAACTCCAACCACTGAATGGGCCTACAACCCTGCCAGCTTGATGACAGCCTGGTCAGTGGGTATTCTCAGGGTCTCCTCTCCAAACCAACTCCAACCACCGAGTGAGCCTACAACCCTGCCAGCTTGATGAGAGCTTTGTAAGGGGGTCTTCTCGGGGTCTCCTCTCCAAACCAACTCCACCCACCGAGTGAGCCTACAACTCTGCCAGCTTGATGAGAGCCTGGTCAGCAGGTCTTCTCGGGGTCTTCTCGGGGTCTCCTCTCCAAACCAACTTCAACTACCGAGTTAGCCTACAACCCTGCCAGCATGATGAGAGTCTAGTTAGCGGGTCTTCTCGGGATCTCCTCTCCAAACCAACTCTAACCACAGAGTGAGCCTACATTCCTGCCAGCTTGATGAGAGCCTGGTCAGTGGGTCTTCTCGGAGTCTCCTCTCCAAACAAACTGCAACCACCGTGTGAGCCTACATCCCTACTAGCTTGATGAGAGCCTGGTCAACGGGTCTTCTTGGGGTCTCCTCTCCAAACTAACTCCAATCACCGAGTGAGCCTACAGCCCTGTAAGCTTGATGAGAGCTTGGTCAGTGGGTCTTCTCGGGGTCTCCTCTCTAAACCAACTCCAACCACTGAGTGGGCCTACAGCCCTGCCAGCTTGATGACAGCCTTGTCAGTATGTATTCTCGAGGTCTCCTCTCCAAACCAACTCCAACCACCGAGTGAGCCTATAACCCTGCCAGCTTTATGAGAGCCTGGTCAGGGGGTCTTCTCGGGGTCTCCTCTCCAAACCAACTCCAACTACCGAGTGAGCCTACAACCCTGCCAGCTTGATGAGAGCCTGGTCAGTGGGTCTTCTCGGGGTCTCCTCTCCAAACCAACTCTGACCCCCCGAGTGAGCCTATAGCCTTGCAGCTTGATGAGAGCCTGGTCAGCGGGTCTTCTCGGGGTCTCCTCTCCAAACCAACTCCAACACCTGAGTGAGCCTACAGCCCTGCAAGCTTGATGAGAGCCTGATTCGTGGGTCTTCTTGGTGTCTCCTCTCAAAACCAACTCCAACCACCAAGTGAGCCTACAGCCCTGCCAGCTTGATGAGAGCATGGTCAGCGGGTCTTCTTGGGGTCTCCTCTCCAAACCAACTCCAACCACCGAGTGAGCCTACAACCCTGCCATCTTGATGAAAGCCTAGTCTGCGGGTCTTCTCAGGGTCTCCTCTCCAAACCAACTCCAACCACCGAGTGAGCCTACAGCCTTGCCAGCTTGATGAGAGCCCGGTTAGCGGGTCTTCTCGTGGTATCCTCACCAAACAACCTCCAACCACTGAGTGAGCCTACAGTCCTGCCTTCTTGATGAGAGCCTTGTCAGCAGGTCTTCTCGGGGTCTCCCATGCAACCATCACAATCTCATATCATGGAGGAAAACACCTGAATTTCATTATATCATGAAGTTGTTCTAAATTTACAAGTATTAGAAAAGGTAAACATCAAGTATCATAAAAGGTAAAACATCAAGTATTGGAAAAGATAAAACATCAAGGGTAGAATCTCTTCAGGTCATCGCCGCTTCGGGCGCAATCGAGAGGTACCCCGTGCACATCCTTGAGGTAGTACCCTCCTAACTTCAAGGCCTCCCTCACTATAAAGGGGCCCTCCCAGTTGGGGTTGAGCTTCCCCACTGAGGCTCCTCTGCCCGCTGCATCTACTTTCTTCAGGACCAAGTCACCCTTTTGGAACTGCCTAACGCTGATGTGCTTGTCAAAGTATTTGGCCATTCGGTGCTTGACTTCCTCCTGTCGGATTGATGCTAGCTCCCTGAGCTCCTCCACCAAGTCAAGGGAGAGCTTCTGCTCTTCCTCATTTTTTACTAGCCACCCTTCATCTCCTCTCTTTGCCGCAGCCACCTTGGGAGATTTAACCTCGAACTCCACTGGTATAATGGCCTCCGATCCCTGGAAAAGTTTGAACGACATCTCTCCCGTGGCGGTGTTCAGTGTAGTTCTCAAAGCCCAGAGAACGGAGGGGAGTTGCTCCACCCAACTTCCCCTTAAGTTCTCTACCTTCTTATTTAAGAGGTATACGATGACCTTGTTCACAGCTTTCACCTGCCCATTTCTTCAAGGATGATGAGCCAAGGCAAATCGAAGATCGATGCCCAGCTGGACACAGAAATCCACAAATTCCCTACTAGCGAACTGTGGTCCATTATCTGTGACGATGGACAAAGGAAGCCTATGCCGCCAGATTATCTCTCCCCATAAAATTTTTTTTACCACCTGCGACGCGACCTTCTCTAATGCCTTCACCTCTAGCCACTTTGAAAAATAATCCACCATTACCAACAGAAACTTCCTTTGGCCACTGTCTTGGGGAAACGGGCCCACCAGGTCTAGTCCCCATATGGAAAAGGGCCATAGAGCCGTGATTGTGCGTAACCTTTGGGCTGGGAGGAGTTGAAGAGGGGCGAACTCCTTGCACTTCTTACATCTCCTTGAAAATTCTTCAGCATCCCTCCTGAGGGTAGGCTAGAAGTAGCCTTTCCTCAACGCACTTCCTTCCAAAGTCCGACTCCCAGAATGGCTCCCACAATCTCCTGAATGAATTTCCTCCAGCACTCTTGAGGCCTCCTTCTCAGATACACATCGAGCCAGCAGGCCTAATATCGTCTTCCGATATAAGGTCCCCTCTTTCAGTAACTAGTATGCTGATTTGTACCTGACCCGCTTCTTCTCAAGGTCTCTCTCGGGTAGACGTCCTGATGTAAAAAATGCGATGAAGGGATCCATCAAAGACCCTTACTGGTCCACTTCCATCAAATCTCCCTCCTCTATAGAGGGCCTGAAGAGTTTCGTCATGGTTTCTTCAGCCCGGGGGCCGTGCTTGGCGAGCAAGTCTGCCTGAGCACTTTCCTCTCGGGGGACATGCTGAATTGAAAAGCTGCGGAATTGCCCGATGACACCCTTCACCTTCATTAAATACAATTGGAGGGTGGGCTCCCTCGCTTCAAAATCCTCATTAGGGTGTCCCACAACCACTATAGAGTATGTGGAGACCTTGATGTCCTGTATGCTGAGCTCCCGAGCAAGCCTGAGCCCTTTAATGATGGCTTTGTATTCTGCCTGGTTGTTGGTGAGGGTGAAGTGAATCTTCAGGGCCTGCTCAATTCTGGTCCCCTCAGGACTCACTAGGATCATACCTCCTCCAAAAGATCTTCTTCTTGTGGCTCCATCTACAAGCTTCTCCCAATCCGCTATAGGAGATGCTTCAGCTTCTTCGACCTCAACCACATATTCTACTAAGAAATCCGCTACCGCTTGCGCCTTGATAGCCACCTGAGGGATGGAAGTGAGATCGAACTCACTGAGCTCTATCGACCACTTAGACAACCTTCTTGAGTGCTCCACCCCTTCCAGGATGCGACAGAGAGGATGATCTATCACGACCTGGATAGAGTGAGCCTGAAAGTACGACCTGAGCTTCCTAGCTGAGATTATGAGGGCGAAGGCAAGTTTCTCAAGGATAGGATATTTGTGTGTTGCCTTCTTCAGGACCCCACTTACATAATAAATCGATAACTGCTTCTTACCCTCTTCTCGTACAAGGATTGGCTTACTTATCCCGTCCCTACCCCATGTATAGGAACAAACCCTCTCCCTCTCGCGGACCGTGGAGCAGCGGCGTTTGGGTGAGTTGCTGCTTCAGAGCTAGGAAAGCCTTCTCACACTCCAGGGTCCATTAAAATTTCTTTCATCCTCTCAACGTTCGAAAGAAGGGCGAGCACCTCTCTCCTGACCTGGAGAGGAACCTACTCAATCCAGCTAACTTTCCGGCGAGACGCTGGACGTCTTTGGCACTCTTAGGAGATTCTAACTCTAAGATTGCTTTCACTTTATTTGGGTTAGGCTCTACTCTTCAGGGGGTGAGGATATATCCCAAAAACTTCCCCCTACTGGCCCCGAATATGCACTTCAGAGGGTTGAGCCTCATCTTGTACTTTCTTATAGTTCCAAAGGTTTCTTCTAGATCCAGGACATGAGACTTGAGGTCCCGGCTCTTGATCATCAGATCATCTACGTAAACCTCGAGGTTCCTCCCCTTCTGCTCCCGGAAGATCCGGTCCATCATTATTTGATAGGTTTCCCCTGCGTTCTTCATCAAGAAGGGTATCATATTGTAGCTTAAGAATCCATCCTCGGTGATAAAGGTGACATCCTTGATGTATGGGGCGTTCATGCATATTTGATGGTATCATTCTCCACTTCCCCTCCCCTTTCTTCACCATTGCAACATTACTCACCCACCCCAGTTACTTATTTACGGATACGAACCCCACCTGGAGCAGCTTCTCCACCTCCTCTCGTAGGGCCTGGCCATCTTTGAAGCGATGGCCCTCTTCTTCTGTTGAATGGGACAAGCCTTGGGGTCAAGGTTGAGACAATGGCATGCCACGTCCGCATCGACCCCCGGCATGTAGGCTGCGCTCCAAGCGAAGATGTCAATGTTCTCTTGAACGCACTTCCTGATCTTCTCCTGATCCTCGGGGCTGAGCTCTCCACTGACTTTTATTTTTTTACCTTCCTTCCCTCCTTGGTGAGAACTTCCACCTCCAGCACCTCAACCACCGCCTTTAGCTTTGAAGGCTCCTCCTGCTACCTCAGCCTCTCCTCCTGCTCCCTGAGCTCACGCTCTATGGATTAACGCCCCTCAACGGCCGCAACCACCTCCCTTAAGGACCTATCCACCTCTTCATCGGCACCACTTCTTAGCGGCGAACCTCCCCTCCTTTCCGGCTGAGCCTCTCTCCTGGATGACTCCCCTACTTCCCCTATCTATCTTTTCCTTCTTCCTGCCTCTTCTGCCTCCCATCCAACCTCATGCTCTCCTGCCATTTCTAGCTCCCCCGCAATGCCACTCTCCCCTCCTACTACTTCCCTCTCCTCTTCTACCTCTCCTCCGAACTCCTGCTCTCCTGCCATTTCTGGCACCCCCGCAATGCCACTCTCCCCTCCTACTACTTCCCTCTCCTCCTCTACCTCTCCTCTGACCTCCTGCCTTCCTGCCATTTCTGGCTCCCCCACAATGCCACTCTCCCCTCCTACTACTTCCATCTCCTCTTCTACCTCTCCTCCGACCTCTTGATCCCACTTCTCCATCCTCTTCTCCAGCTCCTCAGCATCATCTTACCAAGAGATGGTGTTTACCACTGTCACGTAGCACTCTCTGGCTGTCTTTGGATCTCCTCGCGCCCTGATCTGAGTTCCCCCTGAGTTGAGCTACAAGCATTGATGGAAGGACGATGGGAGATACCTTAAGGCACTGATCAAAGGGAGCCCAAATATGGCATTGTAACTGCTGGGAGCATCCACTATCACAAAGTGGTAATTCCTGGATAGCCCTCCCAGAGTCAATTGGAGTCCCACTCGCCCTTGGAACTCTTTCCTTTCTCCTGAAAACCCGAACAACAGTCCGTCTACTGCCAACACCCTCCTGGCCTCTACCCTCATTTCATTGAATGCCTTCTTGAAAATGACATTCACCGAGCTCCCATTATCCACAAAGATCCTCGATACCGTGAAGTTCTTGATTGTGGTCCAAATCACCAACGCATCGCAGAATGGATCCTCATGATCCGACAAGTGATTCCTAGAGAAAGTGATTTTTTCATCCGGGGGAGGGGCTTGTGACATCAAGGAAACGCTCTGACGATACATGGTATGATGGTTGCCCTTACGAGTTGCCTCAATCCCCACCCCTACATGGATCACTCCAATCTCTCCTAGATCTCCCACATCCGATCGGTCCACTAATTGATCCTCCTCCCCTATCCCAGTCATCTCTACTATCTGGATCGGTAACTGCTGCTCACCTGCTCCTCCACCCCTCTCAATTCCAGAAAATCCTGGAAGGTAGCCATCGCGTGACCTTCCTCCTCGTGGAAGTCATAATACGTTAAGGCTACCTACCCCTCCCATCTCCCCTCCGGGTGGTTCCTCCTCCTTTCCCCAGCTCCCACTCTTCCCCGCTCTCTTCCACATCCTCGCCCTTGGCCGATGGCCATAGCTTACTGAGGCGATGGTTGGAGTGGTAAAGGACCATGTCCCCACCCCAGTTGGTTGAATCTCCCTGGGCCACCCTGGTAATTCCTTCCCCCTTAGGGAAAACCACTTCCCTGCCCTTGAACAGGGCCTCCTGTTTGCCTCCAACCAACCTCATGGTGTACCAAACCCCTCGACTCCTCCCTCCTTCTTCCTTCCTATTTCCCCGCACCTCCTGGTTCCCTTAATTACACCTTCGTCAACCTTGCCAACTTCCTATCAAATATCGGGTTCGTTGTCTCCATCGCTATCTCCTTTGTCGCTTTCTCCATCAACCCTTCAAATGACAACGACGCCTTCCTTGTCAAGCTCATCTTGAAGAAGCCCTCCTTCAGCCCCACGGTGAAGGTTATCTGGAGAGCAAATCCTGGCACCTCCTGAATGTCCATGATTTCCTCTTGGAAGAGGTCCACGTACTGGGCCAAGGACTCGTCAGCCTTCTGCCTGATAAGAAAAATAGATTTCAGATTCTTCTTCCTCTTCTTGGAGGTCGAGAAGCGCAACTGGAAGCTCCTACTCAAATCCTCAAAACCATATATCGACCCTGCTGGGAGTTGATGAAGCCAGTCCCTAGCTTTGTCCTTCAAGGTGATGGCGAAGAGGCAGCACCTGAATGCGTCCATCATCAGCCTGATGGAGACCGCATATTCGAACCATTGCAAGTGCTGGAGGGGGTCATCTTTCCCCACGTAGTAGGTCATCTCTTGCTCGCAAAACCCCTCTGGGAAGGGAGCTGAAAGAATCAACTCGCAAAAAGGAGACCCTCTCGCCAGATGTCTTGCCACCTCCACTCGCGCGACCATCTCCCCTGGCGAGACGACACTCGCGGGACTGGCGAAGAGCTTCATGCCATCAAGATCTCGCCGGCTCCCTTCTACCACCTTCTCCTTCCCTGGTCCCCCAGCTCGTCCTCGCCTACCCTTGACGAGATGATCCCCTCATGAGGCACGAGGCCAGTCGCCTGAGGAAGGGGGGGGGGGTCACATAATCATCTTGCTGCGAGATCTGCTGCAGCATGTCCATGATGCATTTGATGGATGCCATGAACTCCTCTCTCCCAACATATATTCCCAGGTTTTGGGAACCACCCACTTCTCCATCTCCAAGATGTCCTACCAAAAGGTGGTCCAAGGTTCTTCTGTGTAGGCTGCTATCCACGCTCCCCACACCAAAAGAGTTTAAGCCGGAAAAACCAGCTCCTCCTAAAGCTCAGATATCAAGTTGCAGCTCACACCTACTCTTCTCGAACCACCCCATGGATGAGAGTCTCAAAGGAACAGACCATGGGCTTTAGCTCGGAGGTCTGATGACTACTTTTAGTCATCGTTTTTGGGGTAATTTAGTAGCCTAAATGTCTGAGTTTATCTATAATTTATGCTTGTCATTTCATGTTTTAATGTCTTTTTATAAAATCTTAATTTTATTATAGTTATTTTATGTATTGATATAAAAATCAATATAATCTTATTATATGTATTATGCTACTATTTGTATTAGATTATATTATGTTTAGTAATTATAATTAATGTTATGTCTTGTGTTAATGTTTTAATTTTAACATTTTAATGTATTTTTATTTTATGCTGTTATGATGTTTTGTTTTTGTCATTGTTATCTTTATGCTTATTGTGTTATATAATTAATATTATGTTTTATTAATTTGTTTTTCTTATAGGTACATGCTACATGGAGCAGCTCACAAGCCCATGGAGCAGCCCTCAAGCCACCTAGCCCTCTACCCGAGCCACCATGCAGCCCACATGATGTGGCTGGCCACTATTCACTTCCTTGCCACCTCATTCATTCTCTCTTCCTCTCTCTCCATTTATTACATGCATGCATATTTTCCCCATGATGTGGCCGGCCCCTCCCTTCTCTTTCCTTTATTATTTTCTTCCCCTCTTTTATTTTCATTCACCCCCCCCCCCTTATCCCTCTTTCATCCTTTATTAAATCCCATCCATTCCCCCTTTATTATTTATTTTATTTCCTTTTATTTTCTTTTCATAAAATGCATGCACCTTCTCCTCCTCTCTCTTTCCATTTATTAAAATACATGAATCCTCCCATTCTCTCTCCCCTCATTTAAACTCATGCATGAACAATCCCCCATGATGTGGCCGGCCACCCCTTGTCTTCCCTTCATTTCCACTTCCATCTAGAATCTTCTCCCTCTCCTATATAAAGGACCCCTTGCCTCTTGTTTATGTTAAGTAGTTTTTGGAGAGAGTATTTGTTGTAGTTGTTAGAATGCTAATGAAGAGTAGTTTAGTGGAGTGCTAGTTCAAGTTTTCTTCTTTCTTTCTTGTTGTTTTATTTCATTTCTCCAAGCAATAGTTTAGTATTTTTCATCTTTTTTTATGTACTCTATTCCTAGTTTAATGATAATGCAATTTTCTTTTCTCTTGTTTTCTTCCTCTATTATGCGTAGCTAACTTTATTTTGTGCCCGATCGCGATGAGCTTTGTAATAGAATAATATCTTTCATTTCATGTTTGCACTTGTATTTTTCTATTTTTGATTCTTCCTTGATTTATTTTGTGTCGACTACGTATTCCGGTATACGGTAGTAGGCATCCGATCTCATATTTGAGTAGCCGAGAGGCTCGTGAATGTGAAAGATCACTCAAGGAAGGAAGAAGTTGAACGCACCCCTAGAGATAGGATGACGTAAATCCTCCGGATTGGAGTCAAATCCAATAGTGCGGGTCACTTCGATAATGCGACTTTAGGCCATTTTGACTTGTAAAGAGATTTCGGTCAAAACGTCTACAAGTTAGGGGATTTAATGCTCTAGCAAGATTATTTCCTAATATCGGATCCTCCACGGTCTTAATAGATTTACAAATGCTAAACTAATTTATTCCGTTATTTTATTTCAAAGTGAATCGTTGATCGAGCACTCTTTTCTCGTAATAGTTTATTTCTTTTTAAGTTTAAGTTTATTTTAATTTTCAAACTCATTAATCGTTCGGTAGGATAATAGAGTCGTTGTGAGTAATAGTACTTGCCTGCCCTGAGTTTAAATACGACCTTGATACTACGATTCGACAGGTACGCTTGCCTGTTCGGGTTTTAGCCAATCAAGGTCCCACCTCTTACTCAAAAGAATTAGCAATTCTCCCCCTCTCTAGCCAATGTTGAGCAAGGTGCCTTAATGGAAGAAAAAGAAGGGTCAACAACCTTCTACCAGGTACCTTACCGGTCTATTTGTAGGCCTCTGAGTTTGAACTGCCAATAACCAAACTGAATCGACCTGAAATTACCAAAATACCCTGGGTCGGGTCTGCCAACAACCAAACTCCGCTGTTCTAAAGGGCTATATACAGACCACCATGGGAAAAAGTGTAAAATCACCTAGGGATAAAAAGTAAACCACATTCCAACTAAACCAGCACTCGACCAACTACTGAACTGGTGTTAGGCCTTTCACCAAATCGACACTTGGCGAGAGCGTCGTCTCGCGAGCAAGAGCTCATCCCTCCTGAGCCCTCTCGCCTAGCGTGTAGCTCTCGTCCCGTGAGTGGTCCTTTCCCTGGGATCCACTCACCTAGACAACGACACGACTCTCGCCCAGGCCCCTCTTGCCTAGTGAGCAGCTCTCGCCCCGCGAATGGACCTTTACCTGGGATCCACTCTCCTAGCGAGTCGGCTCTCGCTTGGGCCCATCTCGTCTAGTAAATAGCCTCCTCCTTAAACTCATCTCGCCTTCTTTTCCTTGAGCCTTCTTCTCCTGCGAGCCTGAGGTTGTACAACGAGACTCTTGCCTTAAGTTGCTCCCGACGCAACAGTAGAAGGTGCCTATCCAGAAGACTTGGATTTATTGCTCCATTTCCTTTTGTAGTACGATTTTCTAGAACGAGGCGCTTTGAACTCGGACTTTGTCTCAACCATGTCCCTTTTTCCTTGCACCCACTTCATATCCTTCTCCAACGCACAAGCTGTATGCACCAACGCTTGAAACCCCTGGTTCACCGAACATGAGAGCAGGAATCTCAACTCATCTCACAACCATTCGTAGAACCTATTGTTTTTACGTTGTTCTTCAGCGAAGATAGATCCCACATAGTGTCCCAATCGTGTAAACTCATGTAAGTAGGTATCGACATTACTTTTTCCCTGATTTAGACGGTGGAACTCATTTTCCATGGCGATGAGTTATGCTGCTGGCAGGTGCTTTGCCAAGAATAGATGCGAAAATTCCTCGATCTAGACTTCTGTTAATTTCCTGTCCGCTAAGTGGTGCAACTCTATCTCGTCCCACCATAACCGAGCCTCTCCTTCCAACAAGAAGGTTGACAAGGTGACCTTCTAATCTTCCTCCATCCTTTTCGCCGTCAATATTTGCTTGATGCGCGACAACCAATCCTCCGCCTGTGTTGGGGATCACACACCCGTAAACGTAGGAGGATTGAAGCTCATAAACTGCTTCAACTGTCGTTCAGCTGCTCGAGGATCAACAGCCTTAACAGGTTCTTGCCTTACACCAACCTGTTCTTACACAAATGGCGGTTGGGCCTGCCCAATTGGTTGTGCATGAATCATTGCAAACAGTGCCTCAGTAACTAAGCATACTATTCCCGCAGTAGGAGGAGGTGTAGGCACCTCAGCTGGTGCCACACTCTCATCAGAACGCTGGGGCTCAGACTGCCCAATGCCACTACGAGTCACCTATAGGTTTTCAAGACACACTTTATACACCTTGCCCAAACAATAACAATAATATAGGAATGCTCAGGTTCCTCAAACAATTGTATTTGCACTCCTTAGTGAACATTCTTGAGTTCATTAATGTTAAAGCGGGTCATACTTACATGTGCTCGTCACCCCACAAAATAATTTGACTACGAATTTGATAGAGGAAGACCGAGATAAGATGATTCCAAATTGTAATGACCCTATCCGTTACATAACATATAATAGAAGGTCCGGCCCGAGCCCCACACCATATGCTACAAACAGGCAGCGAGGTTATAGGTTAATACCAAAACATACTTGCATCCTAACTCAGAGCATACTAGCTGAAGTTTTACAGTTAATATTGAACTCAATAGCCACGAATGTCTACTATATATAAACAACCACATTTATATATAACCCCGAAGCAATGTACACCAAATACACAAAAGTTTAGCCTTAAGGCCTTACAGTTAAGCTTTGCATGTGTGGATTACAAACATCGGCGCGCAGGCCGGCCACACATGAAAATAAAAACATTCTTCGCTCAGCCTTCGAGGTTCAGTAGTAGTAGCAGCAAGGGTTTTCGCCCGCTATTTCCCTCTTGGTTCTCCAGCACTTGAACAAGGATAGCCCACCTTGATGGTGACAAACAAGGTAACAGTCAGCATTCTGCTGACCAATTTATAATGACCATTCCCTTTTCCCGGGGCAGTGGTATTCCTTTCATATAGGCATAGCATTTCACAAGCAGCTATATCACACAATGTGCACACACGCACAATAAATATATCACAAATGTCGGCCACGAGGCCGACGCTCCGTGCACTCAGGGCACGTTCTTGGTGTATCAGAAAACCAGGGTCCCATAACCCTTCAAGTTCCGAAACCCAATGGTAAAGTTTGAGCATTATATTCCATAGCCTATAGCAGGAGACTTTAGTCTTAATGGCGCGCATGCCTAAGACTCTCATTATGTGAACCTGATGAACGCCAATATTCCAGGCACTCATGTCAGACAACCATAACGCGGATACAGTTCAGCCCTTGCCCGTTGCTCAAATTGCCAATTCAAGGTCTAGACTGACGCGGGTTGGAATCCCCTTGTCCATTCGGCACAAAGCCTTTTTAGAGCTCGCAGCTCACAATAGCCATACTGTCCACCAAGGACTGACTTCACAATCCAAAAGGGGAACTAGTGCTAGTGTTCCTCACGGTCACATAGCGGGTTCAGCAGACGCTCTCTTTCTGCACCCAAACTCAACCAAAACCCTGCAGTATCCTTCAGTGCAAGAAAACTTGTCTTTCCATAGCATACAACACAAGAATTATGAATGTATTTTCCTGGAATCCCCATTCTAGTACTTCATGTTACTCCACGTCACTGGCATAACCCACCGACTCCACAAACTACTCGTTTAAATGCGGAGTCTTATCCGGTGCGCAAAATAAAACATCACCAATCCAGACCAACTTGTCCAGATGGGCTTCACACCGCATGCCTATTCCGTACTACACATTTACATATCTATATGCAAGGATTATTGGGGATTTCAAGAATCAACCCAAGGGAAATCCCTCAATAATCCACCTTTTGGTGGGGGAAATCCATGCACATGCCAAAATAAAGAGTTCACATGTCCAAGAAGGAAGATCATTACCCTATAGGTTCGCTTTAGCGCCATGGAAAACTAGCCGGATGAAAAGCACTGCAATGGACTTGCCTCTACGGATCCGGACTCGGCTCGCGATTCGGGGCTCAAAATCTCCACTTGCAGCTGGATTCCTCCTTCTTCTCCTTCCTTGCTCTCCCCACTCTCTAACTCTTTGGAGAGATAAATACATAAGATAAATGAGTATTTAACCCTCAACTCCCGGCTTTAAAACAATAGGGAGATTTTTGGAACGTTGGATCCTATTTGAAGGGAATAAACGGCCACGAATCGCCCTGACAATCACTTTCCTGGGCTGAACATGGCTTGTGACATGCCCGTGTCACATGCCGCGTGCCTTAAGCTGCAAAAGAAACTGCCACTTCCAGATAAGGACACGACCCTGTGATACGCCTGTATCACAGGACGTGTGCCAGACACGGCTTCGAACACGCCCGTGTCCAGCCCATGTTATCACAACCCACATTTTCTCCGAATTTAATATTTATCAGAGTACGAGAAAACGCGCATCGTGATGCCACATCGAGAAGGGGATAACTGCCGACGCTCAGGCGAATCACTATCTACCTCTTTTATGCAAAAACACAAGTTTATTAGCTTGGAAAATCATTTATATTTTATGGTCGTATCCCTCGGCTCAGTGGATCAGCTAGTCCACGGTTTTAAAAATATATTTGTTTGCAGCGGAAAATACTTGATTTGAGTTGAATTGACATCCTAATTGAGCATAAGTGTCCCCGGGGGACGACTTATAGAATGCTCGACTCTAAGGTTAATATAGTATATAGTAAAGGAAGTAGTCTTGTACGCTCAAGGAAAGAGGAAATATTTTAGTTTTTTTTATAAACATGATGAATATGAGCTACATATAGTAATGATTAGGTTTTAAAATACCTAACATGCAATCCTAACATAAATCCTTCCCAGAAAACAAGTAAAAGGCCATACGAGGCAAACAAATAGTAGATTTAGTTCATATCTAGCATAGCAAGTAAGCCACCAGTGGGTGTCAACATCCTGACACAAACCCCCTGGTGAGCTGCATGTCCGTACAGAAAAGAAAATAACTACCTCACAAGGCTGATGTTCGGCAATCTCAGCTACCCTGGAGGATATCAGCAAGTCCCACCAAAAGAAAAATCAGCCGCTCTATCGGCTATAACCTGGACCTGAGGCATTTCAAGAAAAATACCTCAGCAAAGTATCAAAACAAAAGCTAATAACAGAGGGAAATATGACAGTAAGAGAAAGTACTAGTCAAAAGATAAAAAAAGGTAAAAAAAAATCACACCAAGTGTGCGGATAGAAGCTACCTGCTCTGCAAAAAGAAGTAACCTGCAGCATCAAAGTACAAGTATACTAGCAGGAATAAACAAAAGCAGGAAAAAGAAAGAGTTAACATCTTAACTTGGTGAGTTATTAGCAGGGGGAGTCAAAACAAGGGTCTGGGTATATAGCCAAGTCCAGACCCAAAGAGAAGGGCTAAGGGGTCAAACAGTGGTAGCCTTAGGGTCCAACACACCAACCCAATCCGGGGCAAAAGGTGGAGGCCACGACTCTTCACATAAACACCACCCCTCTTAGAGGCCACAAAAAGAAACTCCCCTCAACGGCCATAACTCACGAATCGACATACAAAAATTAGCCGAACACCCAACACCCCCCTTAGGGAAGGAAAAACTTCTCTAACAGTCCAAAAAGGAACACACATCCCGAGGCTAAAAGACTTAGCCTCTAAAAGCTGCGGCGTTGAGTGAGGTGCCCTCACTCAACCGGCATTGAGTCAGGTGCCCTCACTCAACGCCAAAACAGGCATGGCGTTGGTTAACTAAACACCCATACAAAATGTGAAATTATCTTAAACTCACATACTTAAAATATTACCGTATCAATTTGCATCATATGGTTAGATACTAATTACATAAGTAATTTGACACTAAACAAGTGCACTTAATTTGCTCACAAAACATATACACATAATTTGATACCAAAGAATATACCATTAATTTAAGTGGTTTGATACTATCCCTTACACAAGTAATAACTGAGCTAGTCATGGTTTGACATAATCCAACAGTAACATGTGCTATCTTATATGTCTGGAAAAGGACAAGCTACAACCAAACTATTACGTCACTAGCATATGACCGATCTGGGCACGATCTAAAGCCTAAAAAGAAACAAATTATTCAAATGGAGCATTCGATAATTAACCGCAAGACAGCAAAAAAACCAATAAAAGGTTTGGTGAGACAAGTTATACCCGAACCAGGCAAGCTCCAAAGCTCAACAAGGTATATCAAAACCATCACTTAATTGCATGAATCAGATCTAGGAAATGGTTCAAAAACAAAAACAATAGGACATCAAAACTTTTAATTTGTTAAATACTCGATTCCTAAGCCGTTAACAGCAAAACCGTAACAAGAAAAAAAGGGGTTTGCATAAGGTTTTTTTGTTTCGGGTAGGCCAAGCCAAGGGAGGTTTGTTATGAAATCAAGCAACAATTCAAGAGCACTATATTGAATTACTTTGGCAAGGGCGAAGGGCGCACTTGCCTCGGTAATTAGAAGAACTTCGGCCAATGATGCTCTTCCCAACAGGATCGGCCGCAAGCAACAATCTATGAAAATCTGGACAAAATCTGGGCATCATAACAGGGAAGAACATCACCATCAAAACTCAAAAAAAACTGCATAAACTAACCCTACCGATTGGCAAAAACATGGAGGAATCGCACGAGGTTTACCTCGAAACGAAGATGGTGACTAGAGGAACTCGGATCCGGCCTCCAATCGCATTTTCGAGCGGTTTCGGGCAGGGATCGGGCGGTCGGAGCGGCACCGGGCTTCCGCCTCTTTTCTTCCGCTCAGGTCTTGAACAGGGCGCTGGTTCTGGATTTTCACGGTGAGGGGAAATGGAAAACCTAAAGCTAATAAATATACATAAATTAAACTCTATAATCTTACATAAATATACCTAAAGCTAATAAAGCTAATATCTATAATCTTACATTTGGCTGACAAGACTCCAGCCACCCAGCTGTACCAAAAATAAAAACATATATATATATATACCTATACATATATAGCTTAGCTTAAAAGACAAGGCCAACCCGGGCTAGCTCAAAGCAAGAGAGCTCGGGCAAATCGTCGGCCACAAGCTTAGCTAGGCTTAAACATAATTAAGCTAAATTTAATAGTCACAAGTTAGCCATCTACACATACGTATACAACTATCAATAAAAGTTAGGCAACACCATCAGCTAGAATCAAAACGTCGAAGCGACGCGAAAACCAACGATCTCGGAACTCGACCAAACTCACACCGTAGCTAAATACCCTAGCTACGAAAACAACGGCGAAGTCGAAAACCACATCCGACGATCAAAACTTGGGCTAATACCACCCAAGTGAAAAACACAAGTATTCCCTGAGAGGCTCTGTCGAGTCATCACATCTGACCCCGACTAGCTGGGGAACCTTGAAAACAGGCTACACAAGGAACCTAAAGAGCTAAGACCATGCTCTAACAACGGCAAAAGGCCGGAAACACGTCATCGTAACGCCAAACGATAATCAAACGATCATAGAAAAAAAACTGGGGGCGTTACAGTCAGTCCCCCTAAAAGAAAGTTTCGCCTCAAAACTTTGAACATACAACTTCTTAGCAAGAAGGAAAAGAATAGCTAAGCCAGAGCTATAAATGTGCAATCATAAAACAAAAGAGAGCACAAAACATACCAGGCACAAGTCAGGGAAACAAATGAGGGTAAGCTTTCCTCATTGCCGACTATAGCTCCCAAGTCGCGCTTTCCACATTCTGGTTCTTCCACAGAATTTTAACCGTATGAATGGTTTTCCTTCGCAACACGCGATCCTGAGTATCCAAAACACGGATAGGCACCTCCTCAAAAGAAAGGTTCGGCTCCAACGGGGGCACAGAATCCAAAACCTGCCTATCACTCTGCACACACTTTTGCAGCTGACTGACGTGAAAGACATCATGCACGCCAGGAAAATTTGCAGGCAACTCTAACCTATAAGCTGATACCCCAATCCGCTCAGTAATAAAAAATGGGCCCACGTATCTCGGGTCCAACTTTCTGTTCTTGCCAAACCTTTTAACTCCACTCATCGGGGAAACCTTTAAGAACACATGGTCCCCCACAGCGAATTCCATGTCTGATCTACGCCTGTTGGCGTTCTTTTCATATCTCTCCTGGGCTATACGATGCTTTTCCCGAATAAGCTTCACAGAAATTTCCATCTCCTCGAGTGCCTCTGGACCCAACAAGGGTCTTTCACCCAACTCAGCCCAAAACAAAGGAGTCCTGCAGCGCCTCCCATACAAAGCCTCAAAAGGAGCCATCTGCAAGCTTTCTTGATAACTGTTGTTATATGCGAATTCCATAAGCTGCAACCGCTCATCCCACGCTCCACCATGGTCCAGAATATAGTATCGGATCATATCTTCCACAATCTGATTTACCCGCTCCGTCTGACCGTTGGTCTGCGGATGATAAGCAGTGGAATATCTCAAATCTATCCCCAAACCTTCCTGAAGACTCTGCCAAAAACGAGACGTGAACCTAGAGTCTCGATCCGATAAGATGCTCACGGGCACACCATGCAGTCTGATGACCTCCTCCACATACAGCTCTGCTATCTTCCTCATTGGGTAATCGATCTTGAATGGCACGAAGTGAGCACACTTCGTCAATCTATCCACGATTACCCATACTAAATCATGCCCCCTAGGAGATCTCGGTAGGCCAGTAATGAAATCCATCGAGATGCTTTCCCATTTCCAAGTCGGAATCTCCAAGGGAGTAAGCTTGCCACCATGCCATCCATGATCAGCTTTCACTCTCTTGCAAGTGTGGCATTCATAAACGAATCTGGCTATATCTCCCTTCATCCCATACCACCATGCAATCTGTTTCAAATCATGGTACATCTTGGTGGATCCTGGGTGATAGGCAACGCTAGATCCATGTGCTTCCTTGCACACCATCATCCTGATGTCTCCAACAGCGGGAATACATAATCTGCCGCGGTGCCTCAGGGTATCTGTATCATCTATAGAAAAATCTGGCAACTCGCCTTTCTCAGCTCGAAGGTACAAATGTAGAAGATCAGGATCATCTTTCTGATGCAATTTCGTAAGCGAGATCCATGAAGGTTCTGCCACTGCCAGGCTGCTCTGCACACCGCAGCTACCCACAGAAATTCCCATCAACATAAACTCCTCCACCAAAAGCTCGACGGTGAGACCAAAAATCTTTCTTGACTTCCGACTCAGGGCGTCGGCCACCACGTTGGCCTTGCCCAGATGGTACTGAATCTCGACATCATAGTCGGCCACGTACTCCAACCACCACCGCTGACGCAGGTTCGACTCCTTCTGCGTGAAGACATATTTCAAGCTCTTATGATCAGTAACAATCCGGCACTGCACACCATACAACAGATGCCTCCACAATTTCAGCGCATAAATCACCGCGGCAAACTCCAGGTCATGCGTAGGGTAGTTCCTCTCATGAGTCTTTAGCTGTCTTGACCCGTACGCAATTACCTTATCGTCCTGCATCAGGACACAGCCCAGCCCGATATGTGACGCATCCACATATACATCAAACTCAAAACCTTCAGTAGGCAAAGACAAAACAGGAGCTGAACATAGCCTTCTCTTAAGCTCCTCAAAAGCCTCTTCACACTTGCTATCCCAAGCTAAAGCTACATTCTTCTGCGTCAACTTGGTCAAAGGCGCAGACAGAGTGGAGAATCCCTCTACGAATCTGCTATAATAGCCCGCCAAGCCCAAGAAGCTCCTGATCTCTTGGGGAGTAACAGGTCTCGCCCATTCCATAATAGCAGCGATCTTTTCTGGGTCCACCGATATGCCCTTCTTGTTAACTACGTGGCCCAGGAAAGATACTTGAGGAAGCCAAAACTCACATTTGCTCAGCTTGGCGTACAGCTTATGGTCTCTCAAAGTCGCTAAGACTAGACGTAAATGCCTACCATGCTCTTCTGCGCTCCAGGAGTACACCAAAACGTCGTCTATAAAGACAATCACAAACTTGTCCAGGCAATCCTTGAACACCCGATTCATTAAATCCATGAAAGCTGAGGGCGCATTATTCAAACCGAAAGACATGACTAAGAACTCAAAATGCCCATGACGAGGACGGAATGCCGTCCGCGGAACATCTGACTCCCGAATCCTCAACTGGTGGTAGCTCGAATGAAGATCTATCTTCGAAAACACAGCACTGCCATGCAGCTGGTCAAACAAATCATCAATCTGAGGCAGAGGGTACCTGTTCTTAATTGTCACCTTGTTCAATTCTCGGTAGTCGATGCATAGCCTCATCGACCCGTCTTTCTTTTTTACAAATAGAACAGGCGCACCCAGGGCGACGAACTCGGCCTGATAAAACCCTTTGCCAACATCTCATCTAGCTGGGTCCGCAACTCTTCCAGCACACGCGGGGCCATGCGGTACGACACCTTAGCAATGGGGCGCGTACCTGGCTCCAAATCTATAGCAAACTCAACGTCTCTATCGGGTGGGAGACCGGGAAGATCGTCAGGAAAAACATCCGAGAAATCACGCACAATAGGAATCTCCTCTAGCCGCGGCACACTAACATCTGTCCCTACCAGAGAGACCAAACAGGCAAAATAGCCAGAATCAATCAACTTGCGAGCACGTACCGCAGAGATGACTGGAGACTCCTTAAATGAATCGGCATCAACACTCCCGGTCTGACTGTTGTCCTGCACAAAGTCCATGTGCTTTCCCTTGCACTTGATGACCGCATCATATTTGGACAACCAGTCCATGCCTAGGATAACGTCAAAGTCTTCCAGGTCAATCACCTTCAGATCAGCTAACGCTAAAAAGTTCCCCAACAGGATAGGGCAATCCTGAATACCCAAACTAGAAACCACAGAGTCACTAGAGGGGAACTTGATGCAGAAAGCACCACCCTCATGATCTAGGACCAAATGGAATCGCTCCACGAAAGCCTTAGCAATAAAAGAGTGGGTCGCGCCGGAATCGAAAAGAACGCGCGCCCAACGATTCTTTACCTTGAATCTTCCTATAAAATAGCCCACGCAAATAAGGGAAAACAAAAGCTAAACTACACAGGAAGTAAAAATGTAAACAAGCTAGGGAGAAATCTAACCTGATATGACCTGAGTCGAGGTCAAAGCTTCTTCTGAAGAGATGACATTTAACTTCCCCTTGCCTTTATCCACTCGCGGGGGCGGCGGCAACGTCAGCAGTGGAGCTACTGGGAGAACGGACTGCGGCTGAGGGCACCTCGTCTTGAGATGGCCTTTCTGCCCACACTGAAAACATGTCCTATCTTTCAACCAGCATCGGGCCACATCATGCCCCTTCCTTCCGCACAAAGAACATAACAGCTCTGCCCTGGGGGCTCCCTGAATAGCATGGACATGCTCATTCTTCTGCGCTGCCAATCTTTTGAAACACTTCTCCACCGGATGGCCTGATCGGCCACAGAAACTACAAGTCCCCTTGGTCTTTTTCCCTGAAACTGCATCCGGTTCCTGGGCGCCCTTCCCTCCAATAGACTTCCGCTTGTACTGCCTTGCCAGCTGGCCCCTAAACTTGGCATTCTCAACGGCCTCGATCTTCAAGGCAGCTTCAATTACTCCGGCATAAGTGACTGCCCCGTGGGCAAGTGCTAACTGCTGAACATCGCTTCTTAGCCCACCCAGAAACCGCTTAATCCGGTCTGCTTCAACACTCACCAGTCCTGGAGCAAACCGACTCAGCTTGCTAAATTCAATCTCATATTCGTTGACGGTGAGTTTCCTTTGCTTCAAATGGAGGAAGTCGTTCATCAATCGGTCCCGCTCGACCGAGGGCAGAAACTTACTCAATAGCATTGCCTTAAACGACTCCCAAGTGCACCCTGCCATCAAGCTTTCTTTCTCTCTTAACCACCAACTCTTTGCCATCCCCTTGAGCTGGTAGGCAGCAAGCATTACCTTCTGATCATCAGTAAACCCATAATAGGAGAACATCTCATCAATAGATATCAGCCAGTCATCCAAAACCACGAAGTCAGCCTTTCCGTCATAGGTGGGAGGGTTCAACTGCTGAAACTGAGATATGAAGGCCATTCCCGGGGGAACTACAACTAGAGGCACCAAAGGAGCAGGAGGTGCAAGAGGTGCTGGAATAGCTGCACCCACTGCAGGGTCCTGAACTCTCGCGGTCTGACCTGTCGTCCCAGAAAGGAAGGACTGCATCTTAGCCTTCATCTCCTCCACTTGCCTGGATAATGCCTCATTACTTCGTCGGAGGCTCTCTATCAGTGCCTCGCTCTGCGCTCTTGAGGACTCTCCCTCGGACTGGGGAGTCGATCGAGTCGAAGGACGCCTTGCCATCCTATAGTCACCATAGATCCAGTTAAAACCCAACCCATTAGCTAGAACAAAACTACCCGGTACGGACAAGCATACATAAATATGAACTTCAACTGCTGAACTTGTTCTGGGAATCGTTTTATAATGATGATGTTATGCTTAACCTAAGATAGTTCACCACTATCATACTAACTCATGTGCCTAAATCATGGATGCATGCATTTATATTATTTTTGACTCAAAACCATGTATGCACATATGTCATCATGCAAATCTTTAGCTTGACACGTTGTGCTTATGAAGTGTTATGCTATGCATGTTTGTGTTATGCATTCTAAAAAGGCCTTAATGCATGCCATGAGCGGCGTACGCATGAAAATGTTATGCACCCCATAAATAAATGACATTTCCATGCGACGAAAGAGAAAACGTGCTAGTCGCATCCATGCGGTGAGGTTATGCACCCCATAAATACATGACCCTCGCATGTTGCCCCTTGATGGCCGCGGAACAGAGACCTACTGTGGTTGGTTCGAAATGGTCAGATTCCGCGGGCCGGTTAGAAGATCGAGTTTTCTAACGAGAGGAGGCAAGTGCACCTATCGCAAGTAGTACTCGGTATTCGGGAAAATACCGAGGTCGTATTATTCTCGGGGACGCGTTGATTATATCTACTCTTCCAGGAATACTATTATCTTACTAACAGTAAGGTGGGATTTTTTTGTTTAATTAAAACAGAAAGAAAGAAAGCAGAATTTTGCTAAGTTAGTTCGATGACGGGTTAACGCTCGGCATCGAATCGGATTAAGACTATAATAATTCTTAATAATTATTGAACTTTGTTTTTAATTTAATAAAAGGCACTTGGCCGTGGAGGTTCCAAGAACATAAGCTCACCTTGGTCTAGGGATATCGCTCACCTGGGCGCTAAGGCTATTCGACCGAACGTTAGTCCGACGAAGGATTCCCCTTAACGCCTGCATTACGCTAAGAACCCCGTTATTGGGTGGGGAACCCAATCCGGTAGAACTACATTTCTCCTCTTTCGAGGGGGCGTACGCAGTTCTCTTTACCCAAGGGGGATCGGTCCATACGTGCAGCCTCTCGGCGTCGCGTATGGATAACGGAAATAGAGCCCACACATCGATTATGTGGTCCTATGCGTCGTTAACCCGGGGTAAACCTTAAGTCCTTAAATTAAAATAAAAATAAAGTTTTTTAATTATTTCAAATCATTTTTTATGTCCCAATGCTCTTCGATGCCGAAGGCTAAAAGAGATTAGCCACTCATCGGTATGGGGACGGCTTTATGTTTTTAGGTGAAGCGTGAGTGTTAAATTAAGCACTGAACAATTATAAGAGAAAACACGAAAAATAGGACAATTAGATAAATTGAAGGCAAATTGATGCAGGCACTCACACACACTTCAAAACCATAAAGAAAATTAAATAAAGCAAGCCCTACTCAAATGAGTAGGCGGAAATAAATGCACACACGCACACACTCTTTTAATTGAAGAAAGCGATAAATAAAGTGGTAAAATTATCTCCTACACGCACGCACTCTATATAATTGAGAAAGCGATAAAATTGCAAGTCCCGGCTCAAATGAGTGGGCGGGAGTAAATTTATCTCATACATGCACGCACTCTACTTGAAAGTAAAACACACATACGCACTCTATAGAAATGAAAACGCATGCACCCACACAAAGTTTTCCTACTCAAGTGAGTAGGAAGAAAATGAAAGCAGTAAAAAGACAAGTCCCGGCTCAAATGAGTGGGCGGGAGTAAATTTATCTCATACACGCACGCACTCTACTTGAAAGTAAAACACACACACGCACTCTACAGAAATGAAAACACACACACCCACACAAAGTTTTCCTACTCAAGTGAGTAGGAAGAAAATGAAAGCAGTAAAAAGACAAGTCCCACTCAAACGAGTGGGCGGGAAATGAAAGCAGAGCGCCATTTAACTCTTAACGAGTAGGCGGAAATAAATGCATACCACACACGCACTCTACAGGAGTTGAAATAAAGCAGTAAAACCTAACTCATACACCCACACACACTTGCAAAAATAAGAAAAACAAAGTGCTCAGAAAATTAAAACAACTGCATTTCTACTGCTAGAATGCGGTAGAAATGGATAAAAAGTGAAAATAAAAATTAACCGGAGTGAAAAGTTTTGCAAATAAATGCAAAATGAAAGTACTCGAAAAATTAATACAACTGCATTTCTACCGCTAGAATGCGGTAGAAATGCATAAAAAGATGAAATAAAAATTAAAGGGACTAAAAGTTTTACGAATAAAAAGCTAAAATGAAGTGAGCGAAAAATTATAACGACTACATTTTTTATTCATAAGTTTTTATAAAACCTCCAAAAAAGTGAGAATAAAACTAAAAAGGAACGAGAAGTTTTACATTCCTAAGAGCCTAAGTTAAAGAAAATAAAATCGAACACTTTTAGGGGGGTTTTTATAAAACCTATATGAATAAAAATGATAAAGAAGAAAAAGCTAAAGCTAAAAAGTGCAGAAAATGAAAACTAGACGGACGGCACAACGGCTTGAAATGCCGATAAATCCTAAATCTAACTAAGTTATGAAAGCTAAAAAGTTGAAAACATAAAAGAAACACAAAAAGATGAACGAAAAATTGCTTAAGTAGGCGCATTCAAATGGATTATTCATACTAATTAAGAGAGAAAAATTCAAATTTTATTAAAGTAAAAACCCTAATACAAACTAAGAGAGAGAGAGGGGGGAGAAATTCTCCTTACATAAGTATGGAATCCAATTGGGCAGCACCTCCCCTAAGCAAAGTGGTCAAAAAATGTGGACAAAATAAGCTTCCTGGAAGCTCTTATTTATAGACAAATTTTTGGGTTGGTCACGCCCGTGACTAGGGCGTGACAGGGGGGCGTGTCGACACTATTCATGAGCTGATCGGGTGACTTGACTGGAAAGTTGACTTCGGCTGAAAACGTGGCAGTCACGCCCTAGGTCACGGGCGTGACATGTGTTAGTCACGGGCATGACTGGGGCGTGTCGGGGAGGTCGATCTGGGCGCGGTCCGGCCACAAAGTCGCGCGCGTCACGTCGGGCCAGGTGGCAAGGTCACGCCCGTGTCATACCTTGACACGGGCGTGTCGAAGGGCGTGTCGAGCTGGGTTTGATGACCGCCGATCGTCGAGCTGGTACCTGTGGTCGGCGATCGTCGAGGGCATGACACGGGCGTGTCGGTCATGTGACACGGGCGTGTCAGTCAACTTTTTGACTATTTTTGGAATTTTTCTGCAATAAAAATAAAGCTAAGTTAGAAATAATATTTACAAAAATAAACAATTTATTGGATAAAACAGATAAAAAAGACAAAAAAACAAACAAAATTGACTTAAATAAAATACGAAAATATAGGTATATTTACAACTCATCACCCCTATGGTGGATCCATATACAAACACATATTATGCACCCCATAAATACATAATATGCCCCGTATAGTTCATGTTATGCTATGAGTGTAGTGTTCGTGCTTTAGCCAAAACGTGCTGATGACATATTGGTGTGTGTATGATATGACTCTAGACAACAAAAGCAAACAAAGAAAGGTTACCCGACAAATTGTCAAGTAACCTCCCTCTGATACCAACTGTCACAATCCGCATTTTCTCCGAATTTAATATTTATCAGAGTATGAGAAAACGCGCGTCGTGATGCCACGTCGAGCAGGGGATAACTGCCGACGCTCAGGCAAATCACTATCTACCTCTTTTATGCAAAAACACAAGTTTATTAGCTTGGAAAATCATTTATATTTTAAGGCCGTATCCCTCGGCTCAGTGGATCAGCTAGTCCACGGTTTTAAAAATATATTTGTTTGCAGCGGAAAATACTTGATTTGAGTTGAATTGACATCCTAAATGAGCATAAGTGTCCCCAGGGGACGACTTATAGAATGCTCGACTCTAAGGTTAGTATAGTATATAGTAAAGGAAGTAGTCTTGTACGCTCAAGGAAAGAGGAAATATTTTAGTTTTTTTTATAAACATGATGAATATGAGCTACATATAGTAATGATTAGGTTTTAAAATACCTAACATGCAATCCTAACATAAATCCTTCCCAAAAAACAAGTAAAAGGCCATACGAGGCAAACAAATAGCAGTTTTAGTTCATATTTAGCATAGCAAGTAAGCCACCAGTGGGTGTCAACATCCTGACACAAACCCCCTAGCGAGCTGCATGTCCGTACAGAAAAGAAAATAACTACCTCACAAGGCTGATGTTCGGCAATCTCAGCTACCCTGGAGGATATCAGCAAGTCCCACCAAAAGAAAAATCAGCCGCTCTATCGGCTATAACCTGGACCTGAGGCATTTAAAGAAAAATACCTCAGCAAAGTATCAAAACAAAAGCTAATAACAAGAGGGAAATATGACAGTAAGAGAAAGTACTAGTCAAAAGATTAAAAAAGGTAAAATAAATCACACCAAGTGTGAGGATAGAAGCTACCTGCTCTGCAAAAAGAAGTAACCTGCAGCATCAAAGTACAAGTATACTAGCCGGAATAAACAAAAGCAGGAAAAAGAAAGAGTTAACATCTTAACTTGGTGAGTTATTAGCAGGGGGGAGTCAAAACAAGGGTCTGGGTATATAGCCAAGTCCAGACCCAAAGAGAAGGGCTAAGGGGTCAAACAGTGGTAGCCTTAGGGTCCAACACACCAACCCAAGCCGGGGCAAAAGGTGGAGGCCACGGCTCTTCACATAAACACCACCCCTCTTAGAGGCCACAAAAAGAAACTCCCCTCAACGGCCATAACTCACGAATCAGCATACAAAAATTAGCCGAACACCCAACACCCCCCTTAGGGAAGGAAAAACTTCTCTAATAGTCCAAAAAGGAACACACATCCCGAGGCTAAAAGACTTAGACTCTAAAAGCTGCGGCGTTGAGTGAGGTACGCTCACTCAACCGGCATTGAGTGAGGTACCCTCACTCAACGCCAAAATAGGCATGGCGTTGGTTAACTAAACACCCATACAAAATGTGAAATTATCTTAAACTCACATACTTAAAATATTACCGTATCAATTTGCATCATATGGTTAGATACTAATTACATAAGCAATTTGACACTAAACAAGTGCACTTAATTTGCTAACAAAACATATACACATAATTTTATACCAAAGAATATACCATTAATTTAAGTGATTTGATACTATCCCTTACACAAGTAATAACTGAGCTAGTCATGGTTTGACATAATCCAACAGTAACATGTGCTATCTTATAAGTCTGGAAAAGGACAAGCTACAACCAAACTATTACGTCACTAGCATATGACCGATCTGGGCACGATCTAAAGGCCAAAAAGAAATAAATTATTCAAATGGAGCATTCGATAATTAACCGCAAGACAGCAAAAAAAACCAATAAAAGGTTTGGTGAGACAAGTTATACCCGAACCGGGCAAGCTCCAAAGCTCAACAAGGTATATCAAAACCATCACTTAATTGCATGAATCAGATCTAGGAAATGGTTCAAAAACAAAAACAAAAGGACATCAAAACTTTTAATTTGTTAAATACTCGATTCCTAAGCCGTTAACAGCGAAACCGCAACAAGAAAAAAGGGGTTTGCATAAGGTTTTTTTTTGTTTCGGGTAGGCCAAGCCAGGGGAGGTTAGTTATGAAATCAAGCAACAATTCAAGAGCACTATATTGAATTACTTTGGCAAGGGCGAAGGGCGCACTTGCCTCGGTAATTAGAAGAACTTCGGCCAACGATGCTCTTCCCAACAGGACCGGCCGCAAGCAACAATCTTTGAAAATCTGGAAAAAATCTGGGCATCATAACAGAGAAGAACATCACCATCAAAACTAAAAAAAACTGCATAACCTAACCCTATCGATTGGCAAAAACATGGAGGAATCGCACGAGGTTTACCTCAGAACGAAGATCGTTACTAGAGGAACTCGGATCCGGCCTCCAATCGCATTTTCGAGCGGTTTCGGGCAGGGATCGGGCGGTCGGAGTGGCACCGGGCTTCTGCCTCTTTTCTTCCGCTCGGGTCTTGAACAGGGCGCTGGTTCTTGCTTTTCACGGGGAGGGGAAATGGAAAACCTAAAGCTAATAAATATACATAAATTAAACTCTATAATCTTACATAAATATACCTAAAGCTAATAAAGCTAATATCTATAATCTTACATTTGCCTGACAAGACTCCAGCCACCCAGCTGCACCAAAATATATATATATATATATATATATATATATATATATATATACCTATACATATATTGCTTAGCTTAAAAGACAAGGCCAACCCGGGCTAGCTCAAAGCAAGAGAGCTCGGGCAAATCGTCGGCCACAAGCTTAGCTAGGCTTAAACATAATTAAGCTAAATTTAATAGTCACAAGATAGCCATCTACACATACGTATACAACTATCAATAAAAGCTAGGCAACACCATCAGCTCGAATCAAAACGTCGAAGCGACGCGAAAACCAATGATCTCGGATCTCGACCAGACTCGCACCGTAGCTAAATACCCTAGCTACGAAAACAACGGCGAAGTCGAAAACCACATCCGACGATCAAAACTTAGGCTAACGCCACCCAAGTGAAAAACACAAGTATTCCCTGAGAGGCTCAGTCGAGTCATCAAATCTGACCCCGACTAGCTGGGGAACCTTGAAAATAGGCTACACAAGGAACCTAAAGAGCTAAGACCACGCTCTAACAATGGCAAAAGGCCGGAAACGCGTCATCGTAATGCCAAACGATCACAGGAAAAAAATCGGGGGCGTTACACGTGTTCATCAGTCTTCACTAACCGACCACACATAGAGAAGGATACGGCCCTTGACATGCCCGTGTCACAGGCCGTGTGCCCAACAAGGCTTGTCTCTAAGGATCGTCGACTGCATTTCGTCGACGTTACGGAAACATTTCGAACTCATAGCAGGACACGACCCTAGACATGCCCGTGCCACAGGCCATGTGCCATACTGACACCACCCTGCGCCACACTCGGCACCGCCCTGACAACACAGAATAGGACATGACTTTGGACATGCCCGTGTCCCCGTCCATGTTGTAAATACAGAGCAGGAGACGGCTTCTGACACGCCCGTGTACCAGGCCATATTTCTCAGCCTAAACAGCCCACTCATAATCGTGATTTGGGGCATTAGATGGTGCCACGCTGTAGTGATCGCTGGAGTAGAGTGGAGATAGAGATTAAGTATCGGATAATCACCTGTCATTAATCCTAGGAAGAAGACATAATTTGGGTAAAGTAAATATGGTACATTACACGCAATAGATCATAACTTCTTGATCCTATGTTTTTGGTTGTACAATATGCCTTCTGGATGCATCTTCGTGATGCGTTGAATGACAAGTGTACCGGTCACACAAGTAATATAAAATGGGCGTATTTTCACAAGTATCGATCTCGAGGGAACACATCAAGGTGAAGTTAATTTTAAGGAGGACTTAAGATTGAAGTCCTTTTAGTGGAGCTTACGAAGGGGGGGTTTTGATCGTTGCGGGGAAAAAAAGTAAAACACTAATAAACTACTCCTATGCAATGCTGCTATGCAATGCCTCGCCAGGTAGGATGGAAGACTACACAGGCCGCTATGCACTGAATCGCTGGACGGATGGACAAGTAGTCTTGCGGGTGAGGTGGTGAGAATGGTGGAATGAGGGTCGTGATCACCTCTTCGCTACACATACCTCTAGCAATCGCTAGAGTGGCAGAACCAGAGGTGGTGTCGGATAGAAATGCAGGCGCTACTCAAGGAACTAAAGCAGTAAAATAAAACAGGTTCATATATACATGAAACAAATAATGATTACTACTAAAGTGAATATCATCTACATAAACAAATTTAAACACACATATTCAACAAGAAAGCAAGAACAAGTCAAGAGATCGACCAAATTCGAAGGCTCGTCGAGGGGTCGCGGAAGGAATCGTCGGGTTGTCAATCCGCGTCCAAGCTCGGTCCTCAACTACGTCCGGGGTAAAGATGGTTGTCACTACCTTCCAACGGACAAGCCTTCTTCGTGTCACGATGCAGAAGAAGGTTGCAAGCTTCCCTTTGCTTGTTGGTTATGGTGTCAATATTGAAATGGAGCTTAAAAATGAAGGAGAGGGACAAGAGCAAGCACCGACAAGATGTAGTCTTCACGAGCATGTTTGGGGCTTCTCTCCTTGGTGGAAGATGACGGGCGGAGGTGGAAAGGCGGAGCTTTGCCCTAAAAAGGCGGCAGGAATGGTTGGAGAAAAATCTCCCCCGAAATGGAGGAAAATCTACACTTAAATAGAAGCAGGTCAGAAAAATAGTCATGCTTGGTTTGGCGCACGACTGTGCGCTAACCGTGCATTATTAACTACCAGGACAAGCTTACGGATGAAGATGCGTTGACCCGTGCATTTTACTTACGCACGGGCACTTCCACCCGTGCGTGAAGGAAATCGCATGGGTAAACACAGAGCGCAGGAAAACAAGATAATACAGGGGAATCATGTGTTTTACTCGCGCACGGGCGCGTATGACCGTGCGTGAAGGAAACCCACGATTAACCCCAGAAAGCTAAAATACAGGGAAAAACATGCAGACTGTACGTTTCCTTCTCACACGATTTGGCTGAAATCGTGCGAGAACAAAACGCACGGGTAACCAAAAATGCCCCTAGAATTGCTGTGTATAACACACGATTACCATGAGACCGTGCGAGAAGAAATTCGCATGACCGTGCATTTTACACAGAAGCTGGAAAATGAATCCTGGACGTACCCACTACCTGCATAGCAATAAAACCAAACTGGAGCACATGCTCCCAACACCAAAATGCAAACAAAACCAAACAGAAAGAGCCATGGGGAGCACCATGAGCATACACCAAACAACAAAATGAGCAATTCCACACCCATGGGCTAGAATAGTTCACAATGGGGTCAATGACTGAACGATGAAAATATAACCGATAACTGGCAACCCAGATGAGTCCGAAAAACCTTATAAATATCGGAATCATCACTCCGCTACTGGATTACAGTGTCATATGCAATCCACATCCCATGAATAAATGAATTAAATTAAATATGACAGATTTAGTTATTTAAAGCATAGTGCAGTATTTGATCATATTAATGACCTTAGGTTCATTTTCCAAAAAAGTGCCGAACATAAAAATTTTAAAGGATAGTGAGAGCTTTCCAAAATGTGGTGGAAAGAATAAGGTCAACCTTTGTAGCTTTGCGAAAGTTCATAATACAATGGGTTATTAAACTATAGAGCAACAATCAAATAAAATAATTCTCTCTCAGAATTTATCATTATGGGCTGAAATTTTGTACGGAGTCTTCTAGTACCATGTTATACCTCTGTTTATATTTTGGAAAATTTTGGAATTAATTCCCCTAATGTTTTTTATAAAATTTGCTTATGTTACATTAAAACAATAATGATAATTTTGGCAACTAAACTACTCCAAATGGTCTTAAATTTTTGTGGCCCCTTTATTATGCTATTGCAAATCTGCGGGTATAATTTGGATGAGTAAAACCCTAGAATTAACCAAACCATTTTTGTTTATTGATTGTCACACTAAACTTTAGTGGGAATTAATAATGTGCATAATTAATTCACTCCAAGGCTTTACTTGATGAAACTTGTGTTGTAATATTACACTTTCATATTCCTCTTATATTAGGAATGTAGTAACACATTATTATGGCTTCTAATACATATTATCATGTTGAAGGTAACACCCAAAAGTTTCACAATGAACAAACTTAAGTTGTGACAATCTGTGTGCTTGTGCAAGAGTTTAGCACTGTGAAAATTGGTGTTGTGCCCTTTTAAATTTCAGAGTATTTACCCCTTCATTATATTAGCCTTATCACAAATATTTCAAAACCTTGGTGGAGGAAAAGATATAATATTTCCTAGTATTCAAATTTGATAATCAAATAAACGCATCTTGTTTCTAAGCAGTAGATTTATTTGAGCATATATAACCATATGTTAAGATAGTTTTATGGTCTCTATAATGCTCACAAGTAGACAATATGTTTCAAGGTTTTACATTTAAAGAGATGGTGCTTTATTCTTCTCTTAATAATACCATGTTTAATACTCATGTTATAACTATTTCAATATTTAAAACTTATCTTTATCTTGTACTCTTAAGTTATGAACATGCATTAGTATCTATCACAATTGTGATTGATGTTGTCATTTGGTGGAGGGTCATTTTACCTCTCCCTAATAGTGCACACTGGGGGGGTTTTTGTTAGGTGACTCTAAGAACTTATAAGTCTTGAGGGAATCATTGGATACTTTCTAAGATAATCTTCCTTAAAATGCTTTGTTTCTAATTTTTGAAAAAAATAGTTTTTGGGATGCTACCGTTAGTGATAGCTCTATCTCCAGGCAATAGTGTGTCATGTGGCAAACATCTACATGTCAGGAAATAACAAAGCGGTCGTAGGTGATGCGAATGTAATGACAAGTGTACCGGTGACACAAGTAATATAAAATGGGCGAATTTCCCCAAGTATCGATCTCTTAAGGAACACGGCATGGTGGAGTTAATATTGAGGAGGAAATTAGATTGATGTCCTTAAGTCGGAATTAACTAAAGGGGTTTTGAAGGTTGCAGAAAAATAAAGCAAAAAGCTAACAACTACTCCTACGCAATACCGCCATGCATCGCTTTGCCAGGCGGGATAGAATACTACACGGGCCGCTATGCACCGAATCTCTAGGTGGATGGGCGAGTAGGCAAGCATAAGAACCAAGGAATATGAGGGTCGTAAGCACCTCTTTGCTACGCACGCCAATAGCAATTGCTAGTGCGACAAGAACAGATGGATGGTGGATGGACAAATACAGGCGAACCTCAAGCAAATAATGAAAACATACAATCACATAGACATGATTACACATAAACGTATATTATAATAAGCATACTTCATCAAATACAAAGAGTTCAACTATACTATCAATAACAAGAGAAGAAAAGTGTGTGAAATCGACCGGATCCGAAGTCTCGCAAAGGGTTCACAGTTGGAATCGCCGGGTTGTCAATCCACGTCCAAGCTCGGTCCTCAACTGCGTCCGGGGTAGAGGAGGATGTCACTCACTCCCAATGGACCCATCTTCTTCGTGTCATGAGCCGGTGGAAGGTGGCACAACTTCTCCTAGCTTGATGGAGAAAGCTACGTTGAATCTTGTCTTGAAGCTCGAGGATGAAGGAGGAGGCTGAGAGGAAGCTCCGGCTTGGATTTGGCGTTGAATTCTTGCCCGGATCTCCTCTCCTTGGTGGAACGGCGAAGTTTCACCCTAAAATCACGGGAGGGATGGCTGGAAATAAAGGTGTCCTAGATGGTGAAAATCTGCGCTTAAAATAGAAAAAGATCAAAAAAATGGTCATGCATGGTCCCGCGCACGACCGTGCGATAACCATGCGTTATTAACTTACAGATCTTGATCGCGGAAGAAGAAGCGTTGACCCGTGCATTTTACTCGCACACGGACGCTTCCGCTCGTGCGTGAAGGAAATCGCATGGGTAAACCCAAAGCGCAGAAAATCAAAGGAAACAGGGGAACTGTGTGTTTTACTCGTGCGCGAGCGCGTTTGCCCGTGCGTGAAGGAAACACACGATTTACCCAAGAATGTAGGAATAAAGAGAAAAACGTGCATACCGTGCGATTCCTTCTCGCATGGTTTGGCCGAAACCATGCGGTAACAAAATGCACGGGTAGAAACAGAAGTCCCCAGAATTCCTGTGTGAAACGCACGATTGAATTGGAACCGTGCGCGAAGAAATGCGCACGACCGTGCGTTTTACACAAAATTGAAAATGAACTTCGGGATATCCCGACTACCTGCATAGAAATGAAAATAACTGGGGAACAAGCTCTCAGCAACAATACACAGCATAAAATATACAAAAAGAACCATAGGTATCACCATGTGCTTACCCACAACAAAAGAATGCGCAATTGCACACCCAAGGGCCAAAATAGTTCACTTAGCCGTAAAAGCAGAATAAATGAAATATCAACGATAACACACTAAAAGTGAAGGGAATGTGCGAGAAAACAAGCCTAGATGAGTCCGAAAATCACTATAAATATCGGACTCATCACACCCCTAGACTTAACTGTTTGCACGTCCCGAGCAAACACAATCTATGCAGATAGAAAAAATGACATAGCTAACATAGAAATTTTGATATAGAGTACCATGCGAAGTCACATGCTCATACGCGTACAAATATAATAGAATAAATTTCTAAGTATGCAAAATAGTTTATACTTTTCACAATGCGTATCAAAATTTTATTATTACTCAAAAAATAGAATCACAGTGAATCATCCGGTCATGCATAGGAAGAAAGTCGGTAGGCCACTAAGGTGAGCTTTGCCAATGACCAGTGCTCAGGATCACCTCCAAAGGAATCCACCAATGTCAGGGACCATATTCTTGCCCATTCACACTCTCTTCACGACACTAGTTCGACTCAAGCGTGAATCCGTAGGACATTAGGATAATCATGGGGCTTGGGTTATGGTGAGGTAAACAAAGATAAACATGAAGGCTATGCACCTAACCCAAATGAGCTAGCCTAAAATGAATCCATCCGCTAGTCCCAAAATATAAATGAGTATACCACACCCCCAGACTTAACTTTTAACATATGGGTGTGTGCACCGCCTACTCAGAAGACAATCACATCTCCAATAAGATTTTCAATTATACTTTTTTCTTTACAAATATTTTTTTTATTTTTCATCATTTTATTTTCACAATCTCAAAAAATATATACTTGGGAGCACTTCCACATATTCAAAAATTATTTCACCACATCACATCCCAGCATGAAAATGTAAAACACTATAGCTCGACTTGGGTTTGCGACTAGGATAGGCTATGAGGCTTTGGTGAAATAATGGTGGAGCTGAATCAAAAGAATGGGTAGGCACAACGGGGCTTGTAAAGATAAGACTTTAGGAACGGTACAAACCTCAACCGGGCCAAAATGATGGATTACATCACACTCACGCATGACTAACCATGCACCAATGCTTCGAGAGTAGCTTGGGGAAAGTTCATAGCCACCGAGAAAAATAATCCTTCCTCCCGACTCGAGCAAAACGAGTCTAGTGACGGCTACACACCTCCATACACTACCGTTTGATTCGGACTGGATTCACCAACATTTTAGTAGAATAAAAATTATCTACACAAATAGAAAAATATAAAACTATAAGCATAAATAAAAATTAAATCTATTCAAATTTCTACACAAGACGAGAGAAATTGACTAGAAGCACAGCAAGTTCAACATTTTACTCCGTCTCACAATCCTATGTCAGCACAATAATTTTCCCAAATCTAACAAAGACACAAGTTTAACTCACAGCACGTAAAAAGCTAAGCACGCTCTCATGTGGGTGTAGTGGTGTGCAATACAATGAACTAATCAAAATAATAATAGAAAATCTTCTAGTATGCACAAGAAATGCGTGCGTGCAAAAGGTAACAATACAGACTCTCCCCCAGACTTAAATGAAACTACACAACATATGATATCATCATTTAAATCAAAATGAGAAAAGGGAAGAGCTTTCCCAATGCTCAGCCAGTAAGCATACCAGGAGATGATTGAAAAATAGAAGGAGGCCCGCTATACGAAGAATCACAACCCCGCCAATATGAAGTTGTCATGAATACTTGCAGGGGTGAGCTCCGCAAAAACCAAAGAAAATATACAAACTACAAAGAAATACTAAAGCTAAATAGAAATGAAAAACAAATTGCAGAAAATGAAAGATAAATACCGGGGTTATTGTCATCCCAACACGACTTATTCGATTCTATACAGTTCTAGCTAATGGGCCTATGAAATAAGAAATGCACAGGTAACTGACCAAATATCCGTTGTGGTAACGGGTACTGATACGGAGATAGTACAGTTACCCCTCTGCCTAAATAATCATACCTGCTCCTCATAGGCAGAGGAAATAGGAAGTAAGATGAGGAGGAGAACTAGTCCTCGCTAATCTCACCACAAAATAAATCCTTGCCTGGTAAGGTATCATCCACCAACGGTTTGTAGGAAGCGATGGCAATGGTATGAACACCAGGCTCATCATCATCCCAACGTACCAGTGGAGACTCAACCTACACATGCTCCGATAAGGAAGGGGGATCATGTAATAAAAGAGAAGAAGAACTAAAATAATCAGAAAATTGGAGAGTGATCCCGGTATAACTCTCAGCGAGATCCAAGCATAGATCATCGTTGGTATCATACGAGTTGTATCGTGGGGAATCCCAGAACTCAAGGTATGCATTGGTAAGGGGAACAACCTCATCTAATGAAGAGGTTCAAACCTCTGCATCGGACAGGGAATAATCCTCATCCCACTGGGGTACGTAAAAGTGCTCCGTAGACCCACATTATCCATCAAAGATAGAGGAATCATCATCCCATCTTGGCGCAACCTTGGGCACCGATTTTACATCCATAAATACGACATCATCAGCTGACTCACTCAATAATGGAGTAGCAAACTCTGGCAAAAACTGCACAGGGGCAAGGCTGCTCTCAAAATCAGGCATAGAATGAGAGGTCCCCATCACAAAATCATTCGCAGACGCCACCGCATCGATGACCGGAACAATCTCATCATCCCATTCAGGAGCATCCACGAGTTCCATATCCAATTATCGTAAGCTAACACCAGAGTGATCGTCACCACTCAAGGGAAGTTCGTAAAAAGGGAGGAAGGACCCATGAAGGATCTGTATGCAGCGAGAGATTCTTCGGTAATCTCAACGGGTAAAAAATGAGCGTGGTGCGCTATTTCAGAGTATGGGCCAGGCAACACCCTGGTGGACATGTCCACAACAGTCTTCCGTTTGCGGGAGGTTGTTGCGCACACGCCCTGAGAGGGAGAAGGCTTGCACAAACGAGGGCAATCCTTTAACATGTGGCCCACAGCTTGACATAGCAAACACCGAATACAGTGCTCGACATTCATAGCAGTTATGGCGTCGATGCATCGGCATAAAGCGTCAAGTGGATGACACTCAACTTCCGAATAGATCGCGAACAAACATAATTGCTGGAAAAATGCTACACAGCTAGAATAAAAATTAGCACGGATCTGCTATCTAAATCAAAAATCAGAAAGGGGCAAAAAGAAATAAGCAACAAGAAAAATTCTAACAACTAAAGCAAATAAGAAAATGATATGAACAAATTGAAAAGGGCTTCAATCTATTATCTCCCTCTCTAGAAACTCACACGACTGTGTTCCCCAATGATGGTTGAAACGCCGGCTCTTATTTGTGTGTGAAAGTGGAGGTTTTTATTTATAAAAAAAGAAGAGCGTTTTATTTTTGTTAGAAACTGATTTTTAACGAGAGGGAGGCAAGTGCACCTATCGCGTGTAGTACAGGATATTCCGATGTGAAATATCGGGGTCGTATTGTTCTCGGGGCCGGCTTAGCTATATCTACTCTTTCCCTGAAAGCCTATTATTCTACCGATAATATTTTAGGTTTGATAAAAGAGGAAATGGCATAAACATATAAAAAATGCATAATAATAATAAAGCATAAAATAAAGTGCGGAAATAAATGAAGTGCAGAAGGCCGATGACCAACTTAGCGCGACGCTATTGATAGTTTTACTTTCAAGACAACCAAACACCTAGAGGGGGGGGGGTGAATAGGTTCTAATTGCTTGTTTATACTTTTAGATAGAATTCAATCACAAAATTAAAACAACCAGCACAACAATCACAGAAATTTAATTATCACAGATTGCACAATGTTTTATAGTGGTTCCCCAAGGTTTGGGTATATCCACTTTCCCCCTTCACCTATCTAACAGTATGCTAGATTCGGCTAAACTTCCACTATTCTCAGATCCTCAGATCCTACAGCTCAGAACCTGGATAGGTTCCTACAACTCAGGCACAACAGCCCTACCTCAGGCTAACCACAAGGCCTACAACTCAGAGAAGAACCTTCTCCTACACTCAGGCAAACAGCCCTACCACTCAGAGATCAACTCTCCTACACTCAGCCTTTATATCACAGGCTTACAACTCAGATCTGTGTAAAACAGATCCTATAGAAATTTAGAAAAGAAGTTTTAATGCCTTGCCTTTGTTGAGAGAGAAGATGACAAGACAATTCTTGATCAGCTGATGAAATCAACTGAATCTGAGCTTTCTTCAAAGCTTCTTGAATTTGAACTTAGCTGAGTTGATTTCCAAACAGCTTCTTGAGAAACCACTGATGGCTTCCTTCTTCTTCTTCAAAATGGGTGGATCCCTCTCTATCCAACACCTTTGATGATACTTCTGAATTCTTGTTAGAACTCTTCTTAGATCGATCCTGAGATCGTCTTCTTAGATCATCTGATGAAGATCTTCTTTAGTGTATTACTCCTTCTTGATTTGATTTCTCAATTTGATTGCCAAAGTTCAATCTATTTTCTTCTTTCTGAATATGTCAATTTATAGACCTTCTTAATGGTAACCGGCTGATCCGGTTTATAACTGTCTTCTGACAAGTTTGACAACATCAGTTAACTGGCTGCAACATCAGTCAACATCAGTTAACATATCCTGAACTTGCTGATCAATCATATCAAAATCTAGAGGAGGGTAAATGACTTGGGCAACCTCAGGTTGATTGCCTTCAAGTAGATCTGTTTGTATTCCTGACTCAGCCACCATAGCATCATCACACAAAGGTGGATATCCCAATGTGGCTCGAATACTATTTGTCACCCATTTGGTGTGCTCTGAGCCAGCATGAACTAACAACCTCTCCCCCTTTATGGCTTCTCTAGTAATATGATCTCTTAGATCTTCCTTCTGAAATCTGATCTGGCCAGCCAGATAATTCACACCCTCTTTAAAAAATGGTTTTAACTTTTGAAGCTTGTCAGATATGTCCTTTTGAGAGGTAGTGATAGTAGTTTTAACTGATTCAATTGCATCTTGAAGTTTCTTATCAAATTCTTCCATCTTTTTTGCTCTTGCTTCAGTTTGCCCTTCAGTAGTAGTCTTTTTCAACTCATTAAGAATCACATTGTGAGAGTCTTCAAGATTTGCATTCATGTTTATCTGATTGGTAAGAACATAGCCTTGCTTCAGTGCTATATCATCTGTCTTGGTAATAATGGACTGCTGTTGTTTAGCCAAGAATACTACAGCATTACCTCCTTTGTGGAAGCAATCTGTCATTTCCTTTTTGTTCATATTCACTTCAAATCTAATAGACTTAATGTCTTGAGCTAAGTCAAATTGAAGAGATTTATTGCTCTCATCAACATATTTTTCAACTGCCAATCTATGTTCATCTAGCTTTACTTGCAAATCAACCATAAACTTGTTATAATTAAATTCAGAATGGGATTGTTGAGTTATAGTCTGTAGAGCCTGCTTATAACCTTTGCTCCTTCTCTTGAAAACAACAAGTTTTCTCTTCTTAGCCATTCTGGCTTCTTCAGTCTCAGATTCAGATGAACTATCAATTTGAACTCTTTCTTGAGGAGGTGGATGAATATCTATCTCAGTGTCATGTTGTTCAGCCTCAACATGCACAGACTCCTCCTCAACTACTTGCTCCTTCTCAATTTCTATCTCCATGTCAAGGGCCTTCTCAATATCTTGCCCCTCTTCTACTCTATCAGTAGCAATATCAACATTAGGAAATAACTCATCTAGAGTATATTCCTTCTGAGCTTGAACATAAGATGTATCAATTGGATCTTCTATATTCAGATCTTTGGAGATTTCAATTTGTACTGCCTCTTGCATTGGGTCTGACATCTTCTCCCCCTGTACTTGTTCAGTATTGGCAATGTCCTGGGCAAGGTGAGTACACTTGCTCCCCCTGCACCTGTGCAGAAATTGAAATATTAGAAATATCTTTTATAAGAAAATACACCAGCTCCCCCTACAACTGTACCTGGTTAGGAGTAGAATCATTCTGGGCAGGAGAATGAGCTTGCTCCCCCTGCATCTGTGCAGGTATTGTGTCTTGCTGGGCTGGAGTAGACGCAGGGTGATCTTCATCCTGCTTCCTTTCTTGTTCTTCTTGAAGCTGCTCAGTATCTTGAGCATGAGAAGAGGATTTCACTGGGGTGTCCTGCCTGCTCTCATCAGGCACATCCTTAGACAGCACCCTATCCCACCTAGAGAACAATCTCATGTCCATCTTTCTCATGTGATTGATTTTTGTTCCTGGCAGGTGTTGCATTACCTCAGGGATCACTCCATTCAGATATAAACTCATAATTCTAGCCAGATTTGGCTTCTTGATTCCTTCCTTGATCTTTTCAAAGATTACAGCTGACCAATCAGTTGGAATTGTAAACATAATTCTGGTCATTAGGCTGAACATATAGGCTGAAATCCTATCATGTCCCCTTGGTTTGCACATAATCACCTTGCCAACTACTTCAGACAAAAACTTCCCTTGCTGATTCATCCCTTTCCTATTGAACGCAGGTCCAATTTTCAGGGTGGGATCCAATCCGCACCATTGGATAGCCTCCCTTAACTTAGAAGCAGGGACTTCTTCTTCATTCTCAATTATTTGTAAATGTAGAATCTTCCATAGACTTCTTGGGGTAATCTTCACTAGCGACCCATGAACAGTGGACTTGATCTTGAGAATATCTGAACCTATTGATGCAGAGTTAAAGAATTCATGCACCTCCTTCTTCCATATCTTAGAAGGTTCAGATACTAAAAACTATAATCCGGATTCGGAAATAAGAGTGATAACTCGTTGAACATCTGTCGGGGCTACGGCAAAGGCATTCCTTACCAACTCATAACCTTCATTGACATTGTCTTCAATCTTCGGCGCCATTGTTCAGGTGAGAAAGCTTGAGAGAAGAGAGAGAGAGAGAAAGTTGACACAGGGTTTCAGTCTCGAAAACCTTGTAAGCGTGTCGACTGAATAAGTTATTGACCTATTTATACCTTCTATTGAAAGAAGATCAAAAGGCAGGCAAAAACATTCTATATGTGTCGACACAGATGGAATGTGTCGACACAAACTTCTATTGTCTCGACAACAAATCTGTCTACTATGTGTCGACACCAATTGTGGATATGTCGACACCTGAGAGATATAGTAGAGTATCAGAAAATCTTTGTCGACTCTTAGGATAAGTGTCGACACAAAATTTGTAAGTGTCGACATCACTATTCTGGTGAAGTCGACACTAAATTCCTGGATAAGTTGAGAATTTAATTCTTAAGTGTCGACACATATTCTCTGTGTCGACACAATATTTCTGACTTGTCGACATTACTTCACTGAGTCGACACATTATCACTGAATGTGTCGACACTATTTTACTTAGCCAATTTCTGTTTCTATCAACACCACTTGAGACCATTTGATAATCTAATATGTTATTTGTAAGTTTGTTGATAATCTAATCAATGGTCAACATGCCTAATTCAATTTTAAATTTATTGAATTTTGTTTCATCTAGAGGCTTAGTGAATACATCTGCTATTTGATAATCTGTTTTAACAAATTCCAATGTGATGTCTTCTCTTTCTACATGATCTCTAAGAAAATGGTATTTAATTTCTATATGCTTAGTTCTACTATGAGAAACAGGATTATTAGCAATAGAAATTGAACTCTTAGAATCACACAAAAGAGGTGTTCTACTTACATGAATACCATAATCTTTAAGCTGATGCTGTATCCACAATAGTTGTGCACAGCAGCTGCCAGCAGTAACATATTCTGACTCAGCTGTAGATATAGCCACACTGGTCTGCTTCTTACTACTCCAAGATATCAATCTTCCTCCGAAGAATTGACAAGTACCTGTTGTACCCTTCCTATCCTCTCTACAGCCTGTAAAGTCTGCATCTGAATAACCTGTTAGTAGAAAATCTCTATTCCTAGGGTACCAAAGGCCTAGATTAGGTGTGCCCTTAAGATATCTCAGAATCCTTTTGACTGCAGTATAATGAGACTCTTTAGGACAGGCTTGGTACCTAGCACAGACACATGTAGTATACATAATATCTGGCCTACTAGCTGTGAGATATAGTAGAGAACCAACTATTCATCTATACAAAGTCTCATCAACAGGTTTACCTGCATCATCTTTGCATATAGGCATACTTGTTCCCATAGGAGTTCTCATGATGGAGGATGACTCCATACCATACTTATTAATTAATTCTTTGGTAAACTTTGACTGGGATATGGACAAGCCATCATCAGTCTGTCTTACTTGGAGTCCCAAGAAGAACTTCAGTTCCCCCATACTGCTCATCTCAAACTTCCCTTGTATAAGTTTGGCAAACTTTTTACAAAGGTTGTTTTCAGTAGATCCAAAGATTATGTCATCAACATAGATCTGAACTAAGATGATCTTGCCTTTGGATTCCCTAAGGAATAGAGTTTTGTCTATTTTTCCTCTTGAGAATTTATTCTCAATAAGTAAAGTAGACAGGGTTTCATACCAAGCCCTTGGGGCTTGCTTTAACCCATACAAAGCTTTTCTAAGCTTATAAACATAATCAGGTTTAAGAGGATCTACAAAACCTGATGGCTGCTCTACATATACTTCTTCTTTAAGATCACCATTCAGAAATGCTGACTTCACATCCATCTGGTATACCTTGAAGTCTTGATAGGCTGCATAGGCAAGAAACATTCTTATTGCCTCCAGCCTTGCTACTGGGGCAAAGGTTTGATCAAAGTCAATCCCTTCTTCCTGCTTGTATCCTTTAGCAACCAATCTTGCTTTATTTTTCACTATTACTCCACTCTCATCCAACTTGTTCCTATAGATCCATTTTGTCCCAATTATATTATGGCCTCTTGGTTTAGGAACAAGCTCCCAGACATTGCACCTTCTGAATTGATTCATCTCCTCTTGCATAGCATCAGTCCAGTGCTGGTCTTGGATGGCTTCTTCAAACTTCTTAGGCTCCATTTGTGATAGGAAACTTGAAGGCAGAACTGTGCTTTGACTTCTGCTTCTAGTCTGCACTCCCTGTCTTGGATCACCTATTATCTGATCTGCTGGATGGTCTCTTAAATGTCTTGTAGCTGTAGGAAGATTCCCTTCTGGTTGAACATCTCTAGCTCCTTCATTATGCTAAACCTCTTGGTTTTCTTCATCTTCTATAGAATCTTGTACTCCCCCTGGACAATAGCCTTCATTTTCCAATACTCCATCTTCCCTTGAAGCTTCAGCAATGGAGAGCTTGTCCATTCTTTTGCTTATACCTGTTGAGTCATTTGATCTACAAGACAACTCACAGTTGATTAATCTTTTTTCATCAAACACAACATGCACAGATTCTTCAACAACTTGAGTAGTCAAGTTGAAGATTCTATAGGCCTTACTATTTGTGCTGTACCCAACAAATATCCCATCCTGGGATTTGGCAGCAAACTTAGTCAAATATGACTTACCATTGGTAAGTATATAGCATTTGCAACCAAAGATTCTGAAGTATGATAGATTTGGTTTTCTACCTTTCATAATCTCATAGGGAGTCTTTTTGTGGCTCTTGGTAATAGAAGCCCTATTGATCACATGACAAGCAGTGTTTACTGCCTCAGCCCAGAAATATTCTGGTAGAGAGGTGTCACTCAATAGAGTTCTACCAGCTTCAATTAATGTTCTATTCTTTCTTTCAACAATTCCATTTTGCTGAGGTGTTCTTGGTGAGGAGAACTCTTGGAAAATCCCAAAGTCTTCACATAACTTTGTCATGCTTTCAGATTGAAACTCAATACCATGGTCACTTCTGATTTTGACCACTGTATTATTCAGTTCATTCTGAATTTGCTTTACAAAATTAAGTAAGACACTTGGGGTTTCAGATTTCTGTCTCAGAAAGAACACCCATATAAATCTAGAATAGTCATCTACAACCACAAAAGTGTAGATCTTCCTACCTAGACTATGAACTGGCATAGGACCAAAAAGATCCATATGCAAGAGGCATAAGCACCTCACAGAATCCTTGTTTTCAAGGCTTTGAAAGGAGGATTTTGTCTGCTTGCCCTTTTGACACGCTGAGCATATCCCTTCCTTCATACACTTAACTTGAGGACCATTCCTCACTAACTCTTTGATAAAGAGTTGGCCAATTGTCTTATAGTTAAGATGAGCCAATCTCTTGTGCCACTTAACACAATGAGAAGCATTGTCATCAGCTACAAGACAGATGGGAGAAGCCTTATTCTCACATACAAAATTAAGACAATATACATTTCTCTTCCTATACCCAGTCAAAATGATCTCTTGATCACTTGACCTTTTGATATGACATCCATCCTTAACAAATGAAATGTCATATCCTAAATCACTCAGCTGGCTTATGCTTATTAGATTATGTTTCAAACCTTTTACATAAGCCACTTGGGTGATAGTAATTAGGTTAGAAGAAATGTTACCAAACCCTTTGATGACTCCTTTTTTAAATCCACCAAAGATCACTTTAGGTCCATCTTTGACAGATGAATACTCCTTTAACAGCCCCTTTGTTCCAGTCATGTGCCTGGAACAACCACTATCCAAGTACCATATAGGGGCATGGCTACTTGGATACACCTGCAACACAGATTTACTTTCCCTTAGAACCCAAGCAAGTCTTGGGTCCTTGGTTCAAGTTAGCATAAACAAAGCTACCATTATCTCTTATAACAGGTAGACTATTGTTCTTTCTAACACTTGTGTTATACCAGCAGTCTAGTGCAAAATGGCCTCTCTTGCCACAGCACCAACATTCAAACTTGTTGTATCTAGATCTAGATACTTCCTTGACAAAAGAATTTCTGTCCATTGCTGGTGCTGCAGCAGCTTCACCCACTAATTTTTTATAACCATTGGGTTTATGAACATGGGTAGGCCTGTTGGCATTTACACCTTTGTTTTTCAGAACATTAGTCTTAATATGACCATGAATATTTTCATGATCATATTGATTAGAAGGCACTTGCACCTTTCTAAACTTAATAGTGACTGAAAAGTTCAGTGGCTTGACAGGAGCTTTGCCTTTCCTCTTGAAACGGCCAGCCCTGGAGTTACCTTTGAATCCTAATCCTGCCTTACCCTTTTGATTCACAAATTCATCAATCAAGGGTAAGACAGACTTTGGCTTAGAGTAACTAGCCCCTAAATCTTTTTCTATTCTTAGTCTGGCCTCCAGACTCTTCACTTGATCATTGGTATAATTAATTGTGCACATCTGAATAATAGTTATATTCTTCAGCTTGGCAATTTCATTTAACTTTTGATCAATTACTTTCTCTAACTCAGTTGCAGCTACTCTTAGTTCAGCAATTTCATGAGCCTGAGATTTAACCAGGTTCTTGCTTTTCTTAAGGGCCTGTAACAAGTCCCCATACTTATCTATCAATTGATAGACATCTCCTTCAGATTCAGATGCATCTACATCACTTGATGCAGATGTAGCTGATTCTGTACTTGTACTACAAACAGATTTCATAGAAGGACATTGTACCTTATTAGGACCAGACTGATTCTGGCATATGTCCTTTCTGATCCTGCCATCAGTCCCATGCACTGATGATCCTCTTGTTCATTGATGGAGTCTAGCAACTGTAGAAACTCCTCTTCTTCAGATACAGCATATAGTCCAATATATGCTTCTGCTTCAGATTCTGACTCTGAAGTTGACTGATCTGTTAGGCTCTTATCCTTCTTTGCAACAAAGGATTTCTCCTTCTTGCCCTTTTGATGAGTCTTCTTCTTGTCTGAAGAATCCTTTCTCTTATCAGGACAGTCAGCCACTATATGTCCAGGCCTATTGCAATAATAGCAGACAATCTTTGAAGTAGTGGCTTTGCTGGGCTTTGATCTGCTCTTTTCTTTCCTTGATGACTTTTTCTTCTGATAATAGTCATCAACTTGCTGTGAAGTGGAGGGCTTAGACTTCCACTGCTTCTTCTTCAAGAACCTTTGGAATTGCCTTGTGAATGCAGCAAAGTCTGCATCTGAATCACAGCTTTCTGAACCCTGATCATCTGAATTTTCAGAACTGACTTCTGCAATTTCCTTAGGAGGGGATGGTGATATCCTCCTATTCTTTCTGATGGATTCTGCATTGAATGCCACAGTCTTTTCTCTATGCTCTCCTCTTGAATTCTTTTCCTCCTCCTTCCTCACCATAAGTTGCATTTCATAGGACAACAGCTTTCCAAACAAGGTGGGAGGAGAGATCTCTGCCAATTTAGCCACTTCTCTTATGGCACAGATCTTTGTGTCCCAATCCTTTGTCAAGGATCTTAAGAATTTGTCATTCAGTTCATAGGTACTGAAGACTCTTCCATAGGACATTAACTCATTCACAATTCTATAGAATTTCTTATAGTATTCAGTTATGCTATCAGTTTTTCCTTGTCTAAAACTTTCATATTCCTGGTTGAGCATAGACTTCCTATCCTGTCTTACTTCTTCAGATCCCTCCATGTAGACAATCAAGGTGTCCCACATTTCTTTGGAGGTCTTGCAGTGAATCAGATTCTGAAATGTAGAATCATCTATGTCACTCACAATAATATTCTGAGCTCTCTTGTCCATGGTTGCCAAAATGACTACATCCTTGGTCATTTCAGAATAACTCTTTGGAGTTTGAATATTAGCATCAAGAACTGATACCTTCATTGGAATGAAGGGTCCTTCCTGAACTGTGATGTATATTCTTGGGTCAGATGCTTCCATGAATAATCTGACTCTTTCTTTCCAAATTTCAAAGATTTCCTTCCTGCAGATGGGTAACTTCATTGACCCTAACTCCTTGTGATTTTCTCCAGAACCCATCTTCTTGAATCTTGATTCTGCCTTTCAGATCTACCTCAGACTGTTAAGTCCTTTTTGAGGAACCTCCCTCTGATACCACTTGATAGTTTTACTCTCAAGACAACCAAACACCTAGAGGGGGGGGGGTGAATAGGTTCTAATTGCTTGTTTATACTTTTAGACAGAATTCAATCACAAAATTAAAACAACCAGCACAGCAATCACAGAAATTTAATCATCACAGATTGCACAATGTTTTATAGTGGTTCCCCAAGGTTTGGGTACATCCACTTTCCCCCTTCACCTATCTAGCAGTATGCTAGATTCGACCAAACTTCCACTATTCTCAGATCCTCAGATCCTACAGCTCAGAACCTGGATAGGTTCCTACAACTCAGGCACAACAGTCCTACCTCAGCCTAACCACAAGGCCTACAACTCAGAGAAGAACCTTCTCCTACACTCAGGCAAACAGCCCTACCACTCAGAGATCAACTCTCCTACACTCAGCCTTTATATCACAGGCTTACAACTCAGATCTGTGTAAAACAGATCCTACAGAAATTTAGAAAAGAAGTTTTAATGCCTTGCCTTTGTTGAGAGAGAAGATGACAAGACAATTCTTGATCAGCTGATGAAATCAACTGAATCTGAGCTTTCTTCAAAGCTTCTTGAATCTGAACTTAGCTGAGTTGATTTCCAAACAGCTTCTTGAGAAACCACTGATGGCTTCCTTCTTCTTCTTCAAAATGGGTGGATCCCTCTCTATCCAACACCATTGATGATACTTCTGAATTCTTGTTAGAACTATTCTTATATCGATCCTGAGATCGTCTTCTTAGATCTTCTGATGAAGATCTTTTTTAGTGTATTACTCCTTCTTGATTTGATTTCTCAATTTGATTGCCAAAGTTCAATTTATTTTCTTCTTTCTGAATCTGTCTATTTATAGACCTTCTTAATGGTAACCGGCTGATCCGGTTTATAACTGTCTTCTGACAAGTCTGACAACATCAGCTAACGGGCTGCAACCCACAACTGTCAAGTCTTCAAACAGATCCTGTGCCTTAGTCTTGGTCAGCAAAGTGTTGAGACAGACTGTCAGGAAGAGTCGAGACCAACTGTCTATATGTGTCGACACAAGTAACTTTGGTGTCGACACAGCCTTTGATGATGTCAACAAGTTTGCCTTTAAGTCAACACAGCTTCTTCAGAACTTTATTTTGAGAATGAGTCGACACAGAGAATTTATGTCGACTCAACACTTCATCTTTCTTCAGAAAATAACTTGGTCTTGACTTTGCAGTGTGTCGACACAAGTCCTGTGTGTCGACACAGTTGATGTAGATTCAGAACTCAGTATGTGTCGACACTGCCTTCAGGTGTCGACACATCAATTGTTGACTCTGCCAAAATGTGTCGACATAGTCTTCTTGTGTCGACACAAGTATTGTCAACTTCTGCCAAAATGTGTGTCGACTCTGTCTCATTGTGTCGACATAGCCTCCCAGTGTCGACACAAATGTGGTCGACTATCTTCCTGTGAGTCGACACTGCTTCCTTCAAGTATCGACACAAATATTCTGAAGTGTCAACACTGTTTCTTCAGGTGTCGACACATGGACTTAGAATATTTTTCTGCATTCTTTAACACTTCTTCACCTGCACATGTCAACTCAAAACAACATCAAATACACCTTGATGTATATCATTGAGCTAAGTTGGACCTCTTCAAATCAGGTACACATTTTCCAATGTACCTAACAGCTATCAAAAAGAGAATTGAACTAAAATAACTTTTAATAAAAAGAGATCCTAATTTTCAAATTAATTAAGGCGGAGACTCGGCCGTGGAGGTTCCTTAGATATGAGCTCACCTTGGTCTAGGGATATCGCTCACCTGAACGCTAAGGCTATTCGACCGAACGTTAGTCCGACGAAGGATTCCTCTTAACGCCCGCATTACGCTAAGAACCCCGCTATTGGGTGGGGAACCCAATCCGGTAGAGTCACGCGCCTGCTCTCTCGAGGGTTAGCGCGAAGCTCTCTTTACTTAAGGGTGATCGGTCCATACGTGCGGCCTCTCGGCGTTGCATATGGATAACAGAAATAGAACCTGCACATCGATATGCGGTCCTACGCGTCGTTAACCCGGGGCAAACCTTAAGAAATTTAATTAAATAGAAAACAGGACCTTTAATTATTTAAAGCCATTTTATTTGTCCCAATGCTCTTCGATATCGAGGGCTAAGGGCGGTTAGCCACTCATCGGAATGGGGACACTTACACTAGAAAGCAATAAAGAAAGCTGTAAAGAAAGCAGTAAGAAAGCAGTTAAGAAAGCTGAAAATTGCAAGTCCTACTCAAACGAGTAGGATTGAAAAAAAGCAGTAAATGCGAATCCCGGCTCGAGCGAGTGGGCGGGGGTAAATTTATACTCATACACGCACACACTCTACAGGAAAGTAAAAAACACACACACTCTACAGAAAAGTGAAACCCACGCACGCACTCTACAAAAAAGTAAACCCACACACACACACCAAGTTTTCCTACTCAAGTGAGTAGGAAGAAAATGAAAGCAGTAAAAAGACAAGTCCCACTCAAATGAGTGGGCAGGAAATGAAAGCTGAGTGCCATTTATCTCTTAACGAGTAGGTGGAAATAGATGCATACGCACACACTCTACAGAAATTGAAATAAAGCTATAAAATCTAACTCATATACGCACACACACTTGCAAAAATAAGAAAAAGCAAAGTGACTGAAAAATTAAAACAACTGCATTTCTACTGCTAGAATGCGGTAGAAATGCATAAAAAGTGAAAATAAAAATTAACCGGACAAAAAGTTTTGAAAATTAAAACGAAAAGCTAAGTGCTCGGAAAATTAAAACGACTGCATTTCTACCGCTAGAATGCGGTAGAAATGCATAAAAAGACAAAATAAAAATTAAACAAAGCTAAAAGTTTTACAAATAAACATAAAATGAAAGTTGGCGAAAAATTAGAACAACTGCATTTCTATCTCTAGAATGCGGTAGAAATGCATAAAAAGTGATAATAAAAATAAACTAAAGCTAAACGGGTGCGGAAAATGAAAATAAAATGTGCAGCGTAACGGCTAGTAAATGCGATAAAATCCTAAACTAAACTAAGTTATAAAGCTAAAAAAGATAAAACATGAAAAGAACAAAAAAGGGAACGAAAAATTACAAAGATAGGGCGCTTCCAAATGAGATTCATGCTAAGCAAGAGAGAAAATAAACTATTTTTATTAAATAAAAAGCTATTACAAACTAAGGGAGGGGGGAGAAATTCTCTTACATAACATTTGGATCCAAATGGGCAGCACAACACCTTAGCAAAGTGGCCAAAAAAGGAGACAAGAAAGGCTTCCTGGAAGCTTGTATTTATAGGCAAAATTTCGGGTGTGACACGCCCTAGGTCACGGGCATGACAGGGGGGCATGTCACTACTATTCATGAGCTGATCGGGAGATTTGACTGGAGATTTGACTTCGGCTGAAAACGTGGCGGTCACGCCCCAGGTCACGGGCGTGACAGGTGTCAGTCACGGGCGTGACTAGGGCGTGACGGGGAGCTGGATCTGGGGATTTGACGGGAGCTTTGACTTCGGGGCGGTCCACGTGGCGGACACGGGCGTGACACAAATGTCACGGGCGTGTAAGGGGGGCGTGATTGGACAGCTGGCATCCTGATGTCGGAAGCGTTGACAGTTGACGAAGAGTTGAGTGCCGACATCGACACGGGCGTGACGAGCTTCGACACGGGCGTGACTGATGACGTTGAGCGAGTAACAGTGAAATCGGTTAGTGTTGACAACCCGCTGGCGTTGAGCGCCTGACACGCCCGTGTCGGGCATGTCACGGGCGTGACAGGGCCAAAAATTATTTTTTCTGGAAAAATTCAGAAAATAAAAAATGCTAAGTTAGAATATATTTTTTACAAAAAAGAAACATTTTATTGAAAAAAAGAAGCTAAAAACTATGAAAATAAATTAAAATGATAAAAAAAATACACTAAAAAATAAGTATATTTACAACTCATCAAATACCCCCATACTTAAGCTTTTGCTATTCCAGAGCAAAAGTTGGAGATGAACCTATAAGGAATAAAAAAAAATCCTAAATTTAACTAACGCTTAACTTAATTGTACGAAAGATCGAAATGAATTTTCGGGGTCTCGGAATTAAATCCTAAATTATGAAAGTATTATAAATAGAGGAACTGTTTCAAAAAATACTTCTTAATGAAAAATAAAAAGCGAAAATTATTTTGTTAGTTTAACGAAAAATGGATTGGAATTATCGAAAAAACTTTAGCTAAAAAGAAATTGATAGGAAATAATTCAATTTAAAAATTATGCTCTCAAAAAGTTTTAAATTAAATCTAGAATCATGAAAACCATATAAGTGGATTGGCGGATATGAAGAAGGCTTTGATTTTGAGGCGAGGTAATTTTTTCTCGAACCTCCACATTTTTTTCTTTTTGGATTATTAGGAAAATGAAATCTTATTTTCCTAACATTTCTTTCTTCATAAATATAAATAAACCCAATGCATATGTATAGGAGTAATGAATTTTATCCTCTTACTCCGTAACATATAATCTTTTTAAAATATTGGGTGCCTATGTTTACGGGACGAAATCTTATCCCCATTGACATAAGATCTTTTTAAGGGTGAGTGGGGAATCATGCCAATTAAGGTATGAAAAAAAGTGGATGGTTGAAAATTTTTTTTTTTTCAAAAGGAAAACTAGAGTTTAATAAAAAATTTCGAGAGCAACCTTTTTAATTTGGACGTTCCTATGTTTCTAAAAGCATAAGTGGAGATAATGTAAAATCCATGAATGTTATTTTCTAACATAATAAATGTGTTTTATTTCAAAAATTAAGAAGTGAAATGAGAAACATAAGTTCCCTATAATAAGAAAATGACATAAAAAATTCTTTAAAATCTTAACCCCAGAAATTTAAGTCTATCGAGCTATAATTAAAAAACGAATAGTAAATAAAGAATTAATTAAAATTCGCTTATAAATAAACTTGAAACGATCATTTTGGAGAGCAAAGAGGTTAAGAAATGAGGTTTTCGAATTATTTATTACAAAATATTTTTTTTGATTTTTATGAGTTTTTCAATTTTTTTTTTGATATTTTGGGGTTATTATCATTTTTTTTTGGAATTTTTTTAGGTTATGCAAAAATTTTTTTGAGTTTTTTTGAGTTATACAGATTTTTTTGAATTTTTGGATTTACAAAAATATTTACAAGAAAAGAGAGAGAATTTTTACAAGATAGGAAAGAGAAGTGGAGATAGACAAGAATATTTACAAAATATTTACAAAGTAGAAAAAGGATCGCCCGCGAACAGACTCTTATTTGTGGTTGGTTCGATGAGTCGAACGTCGCGGAGCGATGTTTCATTTTTTGAAATTTTATTATTATTATTATTATTATTAAGGCATGAAAATAATTTTTTGAAGTTTTTAATTTTTTGCAATTTTTTTTTTTTTGAATTTTTTTTTTAAGTGCAGGAAATAAAAAGACAGAAAATAAGAAACACCCCCATACTTAAGTCCAACATTGTCCCCAATGTTGCACTAAGTATGAGGAACGAGATAAATAAAAATAGATATGTACAAAAAGTAAAAACAGGGGTTTAGAAATCTGCCCTAAACCGCGTTCGGGAAAGCCCGTTAAGAATAACCCTGCAAAAGTTAAAAGAAATAGCAAAAATATAATATAAAAAACGAAAAAGGTAAATTCGGAGAAAAATGTGCGGGTGATAGGGGCGCGAGTGAGTGTGACTCGTAAGCTAACGTCTTAGCTAAGTGAGCGCGACCGATATGCGATCTCCTAGCGCTCACGATTGTGAAGCGCGCCGAAATGACAAAATAAATACCTAATTTAATTTTTTTGTTTTATGAAATTTTTTCTTAGTTTTTTTTATTGAATTTTTAGATTTTTTTTTTAAGTTTATGTTTTTTTGTTTTTGATTTTTTTGAAAATAAAAATAAAAAGAAAAAGAAAAAAGAAAATAAGTTAAAGGCAAAATAAAAATGAAAGATATATATTTTTTTGAATTTTAAATTTTTGGATGAAAAGAAAAAAAAAATTTCATCATTTTTTAAGTTTTTTATTTTTGTTTTTTTAGTTTTAAAGTTTTTAAGTTTTTTTATGTTTTTAAGTTTTTGAATTTTTTTTGAATTTTTTTTTTAGTTTTAAATTTTTCTGATTTTTTTTTGTTTTAAAGTTTTAAAAGTTTTTTTTTTTTGATTTTTTTTAGTATTTATTATTAATATTAATATTGATATTATTATTATTATTAATATAATTTTTTTGGTTGATTAAATTTTTTTTTTAAAGATATATATTAGTAGAAATAAAGGGTAATATTAATAGGTTTCAGGAATTCAAAATAGTAAGTCGAGATTTTCCCCGGCAACGGCGCCAAAAACTTGATGGTTAAAACGCCGGCTCTTATTTGTGTGTGAAAGTGGAGGTTTTTATTTATAAAAAAAGGAGCGTTTTATTTTTGTTAGAAACCGAGTTTTAACGAGAGGGAGGCAAGTGCACCTATCGCGTGTAGTACAGGATATTCCGGTGTGAAATATCGGGGTCGTATTGTTCTCGGGGCCGGCTTAGCTATATCTACTCTTTCCCTGAAAGCCTATTATTCTACCGATAATATTTTAGGTTTGATAAAAGAGGAAATGACATAAACATATAAAAAATATAATAATAATAAAGCATAAAATAAAGTGCGGAAATAAATGAAGTGCAGAAGGCCGATGACCAACTTAGCGCGATGCTATCAAAAAGAGAATTGAACTAAAATAACTTTTAATAAAAAGAGATCCTAATTTTCAAATTAATTAAGGCGGAGACTCGGCCGTGGAGGTTCCTTAGATATGAGCTCACCTTGGTCTAGGGATATCGCTCGCCTGAATGCTAAGGATATTCGACCGAACGTTAGTCCGACGAAGGATTCCTCTTAACGCCCGCATTACGCTAAGAAACCCGCTATTGGGTGGGGAACCCAATCCGGTAGAGTCGCGTGCCTCCTCTCTCGAGGGTTAGCGCGAAGCTCTCTTTACCCAAGGGTGATCGGTCCATACGTGCGGCCTCTCGGCGTTGCGTATGGATAACGAAAATAGAACCCGCACATCGATATACGGTCCTACGCGTCGTTAACCCGGGGCAAACCTTAAGAAATTTAATTAAATAGAAAACAGGACCTTTAATTATTTAAAGCCATTTTATCTGTCCCAATGGTCTTCGATATCGAGGGCTAAGGGCGGTTAGCCACTCATCGGAATGGGGAGACTTACACTAGAAAGCAATAAAGAAAGCTGTAAAGAAAGCAGTAAAAAAGCAGTAAAGAAAGCTGAAAATTGCAAGTCCTACTCAAACGAGTAGGACTGAAAAAAAAGCAGTAAATGCGAATCCCGGCTCGAGCGAGTGGGCGGGGGTAAATTTATACTCATACACGCACACACTCTACAGGAAAGTAAAACACACACACGCACTCTACAGAAAGTGAAACCCACGCACGCACTCTACAGAAAAGTAAACCCACGCACACACACCAAGTTTTCCTACTCAAGTGAGTAGGAAGAAAATGAAAGCAGTAAAAAGACAAGTCCCACTCAAACGAGTGGGCGGGAAATGAAAGCTGAGCACCATTTAACTCTTAACGAGTAGGCGGAAATAGAAGCATACGCACACACTCTACAGAAATTGAAATAAAGCTATAAAATCTAACTCATACACGCACACACACTTGCAAAAATAAGAAAAAGCAAAGTGACTGAAAAATTAAAACAACTGCATTTCTACCGCTAGAATGCGGTAGAAATGCATAAAAAGTGAAAATAAAAATTAACCGGACAAAAAGTTTTGAAAATTAAAACGAAAAGCTAAGTGCTCGGAAAATTAAAACGACTGTATTTCTACCGCTAGAATGCGGTAGAAATGCATAAAAAGACAAAATAAAAATTAAACGAAGCTAAAAGTTTTACAAATAAACATAAAATGAAAGTTGGCGAAAAATTAGAACAACTGCATTTCTATCGCTAGAATGCGGTAGAAATGCATAAAAAGTGAAAATAAAAATAAACTAAAGCTAAACGGGTGCGGAAAATGAAAATAAAATGGGTAGCATAATGGCTAGTAAATGCGATAAAATCCTAAACTAAACTAAGTTATAAAGCTGAAAAAAGATAAAACATGAAAAAAACAAAAAAGGGAACGAAAAATTACAAAGATAGGGCGCTTCCAAATGAGATTCATGCTAAGCAAGAGAGAAAATAATCTATTTTTATTAAATAAAAAGCTATTACAAACTAAGGGAGGGGGGAGAAATTCTCTTACATAACATTTGGATCCAAATGGGCAGCACAACACCTTAGCAAAGTGGCCAAAAAAGGAGACAAGAAAGGCTTCCTAGAAGCTTGTATTTATAGGCAAAATTTCGGGTGTGACATGCCCTAGGTCACGGGCGTGACAGGGGGGCGTGTCACTACTATTCATGAGCTGATTGGGTGATTTGACTGGAGCTTTGACTTCGGCTAAAAACGTGGCGGTCACGCCCCAGGTCACGAGCGTGACAGGTGTCAGTCACGGGCGTGACTAGGGCGTGACGGGGAGCTGGATCTGGGGATTTGACGGGAGCTTTGACTTCGGGGCGGTCCACGTGGCGGACACGGGCGTGACACAAATGTCACGGGCTTGTAAGGGGGCGTGACTTGGACAGCTGGCATCCTGATGTCGGCAGCGTTGACAGTTGACGAAGAGTTGAGTGCCGACATCGACACGGGCGTGACGAGCTTCGACACGGGCGTGACGAGCTTCGACACGGGCGTGACTGATGACGTTGAGCGAGTAACAGTGAAATCGGTTAGTGTTGACAACCCGCTGGCATTGAGCGCCTGACACGCCCGTGTCGGGCATGGTCACAAGTGTGACAGGGCCGAAAATTATTTTTTCTGGAAAAATTCAGAAAATAAAAAATGCTAAGTTAGAATATATTTTTTACAAAAAAGAAACATTTTATTGAATAAAACAAGCTAAAAACTATGAAAATAAATTAAAATGACAAAATAAATACACTAAAAAATAAGTATATTTACAACTCATCACCCAGCAATGACGCTAAAAACTTGATGTGAATGTAACGACAAGTGTTCCGGTCGCACAAGTAATACAAAATGGGTGAATTTCCCCAAGTATCGATCTCTTAAGGAACACGGCAAGGTGGAGTTAATATTGAGGAGGACTTGAGATTGAATGCTTGCCCGGATCTCCTCTCCTCGGTGGAACAGTGAAGTTTCACCCTAAAATCGCGGGAGGGATGGCTGGAAACGAAGGTGTCCTCAATGGTGAAAATTTGCGCTTTAAATAGAAAAAGATCAGAAAAATGGTCACGCACGGACCCGCGCACGACCGTGTGCTAACCATGTGTTATTAACTTACATATCTTGATCGAGGAAGAAGAAGCGTTGACCCATGCATTTTACTCGTATATGGGCGCTTCCTCCCATGCGTGAAGGAAATCGCACGGGTAAACACAGAGTGCAGGAAATAAAGGGAAATAGAGGAACCGTGCGTTTTACTCGCACACGGGTGCGTTTGCCCGTGCGTGAAGGAAACACACGATTTACCTTAGAATGCAAGAATAAAGAGAAAAACGTGCAGACCATGCGATTCCTTCTCGCACGGTTTGGCTGAAACCGTTCGAGAACAAAACGCACGGGTTGAAATAGAAGTCCCAAAAATGGCTGTATGAAACGCACGATTGAACTGGAACCGTGCGTGAAGAAATGCGCACGACCGTGCATTTTACACAGAATTGAAAATGAACTTTAGGACATCCCGACTACCTTCACAACAATGAAACCAACTGGGGCCCAAGCTCCAAGCAATAATACACAACATAAAATATACAAAAAGAAACATGGGGAGCACCATGTGCTTACCCCCAACAAAAGAATGCACAATTGCACACCCAAGGGCACAAATAGTGCACTTAGCATGAAAAGTAGAATAAATGAAATATCAACGATAACACACTAAAAGTGAAGTGCAAGTGAGAGAAAACAAGTCAAGATGAGTCCGAAAATCACTATTAATATCAGACTCATCGGTAGGCAGTGCTGACGAGGTCAAGTAGCCACCGCTAGAGCTACCTTCTCGTAAAAGCAAGTTACCGCCCGGTAGTATCCAATTTAAAAAGAATGGCCAATTAAATCGGGCCATCCACATCTTTTGTCTTGGTAATCTTGTGGCTGAAATTACGCTCGAGAATATTAAGGTACTAAGAGGTTGAGAACCTTTTATTCTCTCTTCTTCTCTCTCTCTCTCTCTTCATCCTTGAGGAAAGAAGGAAAGGAAGACTATGGAGCTAGGTTTCATCCCTTGGAGAAGATTTGGAAAGCTATTGAAGGAGCAGTTGTGGTCAGAGTCGCGAGCTAAAGCTAGATCTGTGGAGAGGAAAGTGAGGAGAGTGCTTCCAAGCTATCTACAAAGGTAACGATCTTCCTTCTTGAACAAGTGAAGTCCATAACTCCTATGATTGCATGGAAACTGATAAAGCATTATTCATATTTAGTTTAATATAATTTTTATTTAATAAATAATATCTTTATATTTATTTTTTATATTAATATATGTCTAAATTACTTTCTTTTCAAATTTCAGGTATAAATGGGCTCCAAATATCAATTTCAAGTTCATGGCCATGATCTAAAAACTTTTTTGGAGAAAATTAACATTTTTGGTCGCGGATAGCTGAACTTCAAATGGTCATAACTTTTAAACCAGGAAGAGTTACGGGGCGTGCAACCAGTCAATGAAAAAAGGACAGCATCCTCTACAAATCTGCAGAGTTTTACAAGTACACGCTCCAAAGTCATGGGTGTGATAAGGGCGTGAACACGGGCGTGTCTAGGGCAAGAAAGCAATTTTCTCCAGAAATCTTCCCGGGACAATTCTGGAACTTTTTCTATGTACACGAACCCATGTAACGGGCGTGACCTACCCGAAACCTACCGAATTGATGCCATATTATGCCGTTTCAAGCCGTTTTCTTACTAGGTCAGTACACGTCCCCATGTCACGGGTGTGACTCAGGGGCATGACCTAAAAATTAACAGATTTTTGCAGTTTTTTCCAAGCTTTTTATGGCGACAGTTCCGTACTTGACCCGCCCCAGGTCATGGGCGTGGCCTTGGGGCTGACCCAAAAAATAGAAATTTTGGCGGTTTTTCTCCCAAGGTTCTGCACCTTACACGCCCTCTTGTGAGGGGCGTGACCGAGGGGCGTGACTCTCCAGAAAAATTTCAATAAATTCTTGACAAATCCAGGAGCTGAGGAGTCATCGAGGAGTAAGCTAAGAGTAGTTTTTATGTTGTTTTAGTAGTCTAGTTTCCATTTCTTGCATTTAATTATTGTAATTTTAATTTCATAGATTAGCTTTGCTTTGTTTATCTCAATTCAAGCACTTTTTCTATCATGTCGTAATTTTTATGTAGTTTTTACATCATGTCAAGTAGCTAATTTCATTTAGCACTTGATCATGATGATCTTTGAATAAAATACTTCCTTTTCAGACTCTCTTTATTTATCTCTTTGATTTACCTTTGCTTTCAATTGTGTTGAATTCACTCTTCAATATTAGATCCGTATCTTATATTTACCGAGAGGTTGTGGATACGGTTAGGTCACTCAAAGGTAGAAGAATTCATATGCATTCCTCGAGAGAGGATGACATGAATCTTCCGGATTAGAGTAAGGTCCAATAGTGGGGTTCATCGCATTTAACGTGCTTAGGGGTTTGGATAGGCCGAGGGGTCTTAATCGATCAAACTCAGATTATTCGAGAGCGTATTCTCGAGAGAGGCACTTTAGTAATTTGGGAACCTCCAGGGTCGAAGTAGGTAATTTAGAAGTTTGCTTTCTTAAAAAGATTATTTTATTTAAAAGGGAGTTTTGATCAAGTGTTGACTTTTATTTCATTTACTTTCTATTGTTTTAATTAACCTATTTTTTTATATTCGACAAAATAATATTAATTTGCGTGAGTAGAAGTAGTCAAAAGACCCTGAGTCTAATATGACACTTTATCCTATACTCTAGAACAATATGTTCACTTGCCTTATTGATTTAGAATCGCTCTCTAGCGTGAATATTATCAATCAGAAACCTCCACCAATTGGTGGAGAATGAGAAGTTTCGAATGGGTTGATCAGTGGTATTCCCGGTAGTAAAATTGTATATAAAACCCAGAATCGAAGTACAGAATTGGCATGTTGTGTGAAGCCCACCCAGAAAAGTTGGTCTGAATTGACGATGTATTGATTTTCATGCCAGAGAAGAGTCTATAGGTAAATGTGTAGTTTTACATAGTAAAAGGGTGTTGAAGGTTGCTGTAACGAGTACTGGAAATGTTCTTAAGGAAAAACACCCAGTTTTGGCATCAGAACATTGTTCTATCTGATATCTCTCGGCATTTGTGTTAGGAACATTGACCACAATGTCCTATATTTGAAGAATCCCCATAAGTCAATAATATACACAAATATTTATTTGATATTCCTCTAAGTTATCATGCGCAGGTAATAAATATTTGATTAACTAACAACTTGGGAACAAGTATGCACACTTTAGAAGTAAAGAAAGTCTGCTAAGTTCAAATGCGTCGAGTCATCTCACTTCACTCGACGCTCAAGACTCATGGGCTGACTGAATGTTACTCTCTCAAAACTTCAGTAAAATAGCAGAATTTCAGACCAAGTACAAAGGTATCAAGTGAAGGTCATGCACTCAACACTTCAGTAAAAGAGCTGAGTTTCACTCTAAGTTCAAATACATCGAGTGAAAGAAATTCACTCAATGCCTTACATTGAAGATGTAAAACTATCTAAGTCCAAATTCTTCGAGTGAAGATCATTCATTCAACACCTCGCCAGTGAAGCAAAAAAACTATCTAAGTACAAATGCGTCGAGATATATAACTTGGCTCAACGCCTATATAGATTGCGCTGAGTTAACTGCAGCCAGTCGACATCTCTTCAGAAGGACTTCACTCAACGCTTCAACAAAAAGTAAAAAGTTGTCTAAGTACAAATGCATTGAGATATAAGAGATCACTCAACATCTTAATGGTTTATGTAAAGTTAAGTACTGTCTCTCAATGCTTCATCATATATCAAGAAATTTGACAAAGTCATATTGCTTCCAACACAAAACTCCCATACAGAAGATCAAAAAATTATTCTAAGTCAAGTGGCATCTTATCTATTTAGCTGACGTTAAACAAAATTCAAATCAACGTAGATTGTATGCTAAAATATAGAAACTGACGTATTTCTCTGAAATGCAATCTTGGGAAGATTCAACCTTTAAAGCCAGCCAAGACGCTTACCTAAATAGGATTTAGTCGTTGTAGTTGTTGGAATATAAAAGTAAAGTGTGTGGGACATTTTGAAGAGACTTTTCTGGACGTATTGTAAAACTTTTTGAAGAACTTTGTGGAAAACTTTTTGAAACCCTAAGTCAGAAAAAGTCTCTGCCAGCTGAGAAATAATTAATTTTCACTATCTTTAAGCTTATTAATCTACAGAACAAACTTTCAAAAAGCTTGAAGAAGAAGATCTCTGCAACTGTTCACATAGTACAGCCTGTTCATAATCTGAAGAACATTTCATGTTACTGTGGTGAAGAGAAGTTGACTTGTAATCTAGCAAAATATGAAGACTCCAGAACATTTGTTCCTGAGCCATTGTAAAATTCATTTAATTTTGATTGTAAGATCTCATTTAGATCTGAGTTTAAGCCTGATTTATAATGGCTGAGTGTAGGACTTCTACGAAAAGTCTGAGGTAAGATTCTTGTAGAGAATTTGAGGTAGACATATAATATAATGGGTGAGGTAGGGCTTACTTGTGAGCCTGAGGTAGGTGACTTGTTGTTGTCTCTGAGGTAGGACTGTGATTAGTCTGATTTATAGGAGTGGGAAGTCAATCTAAGCTGTAGGATCATGGGATGGATCTGAGGTTTAAGATCTTTTTATCTAAGTTTTGGAGGAGTTGGCCGAATCTAGATCACTACTAGATATGTGAAGGGGGAAAGTGGACATGTAACACCCCAAAAAGGCCCCAAAAAGACTCATCTGAAAGTTTGAGTAGCAGGCTGGGTTACACGGCCTGGGACACGGGCGTGTCCCAGGGCGTGTCGGGTGTACACGGCCTGGGACACGGGCGTGTCCCAGGGCGTGTTCGAATTATTTTTCGAAATTGGCCTATTCAAGTCAGAGCCGGACACGGCCTTGAACACGGCCTTGTACACGGGCGTGTCAGGCTGGACACGGGCGTGTCAGCTGCCGTGTTCCGACCCGTGTACTGGTTGTAGCTCGATGAAGCAGGAGACACGGGCGTGTCTCAAGTTCGACACGGGCGTGTCAGGTTCGACACGGGCATGTCGATGCCCGTGTTGTTCAGTCGGTTCAAACTGTGTGTGCCGCTTAAAGGGTACACGGCCTGTGACACGGGCGTATCACAGGCCGTGTCGGCCAAAAATTGGTTTTTTTGGGAAAATCTTGGCCGTTCAGTTTTCTCTCTTTTGATCCAAGGGCTCAGGTGGTTTCCTGGCTGGATTAAATCGTGAGGGAAGAATGAAGAGTCATTCTTCATTTGTGCTTAAGAAAGAGAGAAAGAGAGTGAAGGAGGAGGAGGAGAGCAAGCCACCGGCGGAGCTCCCGTGGTCCGATTCGTGATCCGAAGCCGGCGTGGTGAAGGCAAGGCTGCTGCGGTTCTTTCTCACCGGCTAGTTTTCGATGGCACCGAAGAGATCGACAAGGGTAACGATCTCCCTCCTTGGACATGTGAAGTCCTTCTTTTCTGCATTGCATAGGGAAAACCCTTCCCCGCGAGTGTGCGGTGGGTTGTGGTGTCCCTTGGGGTAGATATGTGAAGTCCCCCTTGTTAGAGGCCGGAATTGGAGTACGGCTCTAGGCATGCTGTGTGAAGCCCATCTGGATGTAATCTGGATTGGTGATGCTTGTTTGCATATCGGAGAAGGCTCCGTGATTATGGCTTGTGATGCCTATGGCTTGTGATGCCTTGTTCCTACCTGTTGCTTGGTACGGCAGGAAGTACTGGACGATGTCCAGGAAATGAAGAGGGTTGGATGCAACTCTTGTGGCCGTGTGTTGCCACTTTGTGCGTGGTTGAGCCGTTGGGCTGCAACTCGATGAAAAGGCAGATTGCCGAACAGGAAATGTGAAACCGACCCGCGCCTATAAATAGCCATGGATACTTCCGTATTCGAGGTGGCACGGCGACTTGAGCAACGGGGGGTGGCTGATCCGTACCTGCGTTAGGTCCGTCCGACTTGGAAGCCTGGTTATAGGTTTTGTTGGAGCGCCTAATGAGAGTCTTAGGCCCGCGCGCCGGAAAGACTAAAATGCTCAAATACCGTGTAGACGGTGGTGTTGACCCTGGTATTCCGGTACACCGAAAATGTGCCCTGAGTGCACGGACTGTCGGGCCGTGTGGCCGATGGTTGTGATGGCTAGAATGTGCCTGCGCGCACATAGTTGCTATTTGATGATGCCATGCTTGCAGGGAAAGAATGCTCATGCCCCGAGAAAGGGGTAGGATTGTTATAATTGGGTCAGCTGAATGCTGACCGTTGCATTATTTGCCACCGGTTGGGTGGATTGTTTCCATGCAGGTGCTGGAGAGCCAAGTGGTAAGTGATGGGCTGAAGCCCTACTGCTGTTGCTGCTGCTGCTGCGGCTAGCCCTTGAAGGCTAAGCGAATGGCTTTGTTTTGTTTTCTCTTGTACTCATGTATGGCCGGCCTGCGCGCCGAGGTTTGTAAAACATGTTGTATGTAAAGAGGAACTGTAAGGCCTTAAGACCAAACTCTTGTAGTTGTGTACATTCCATAGTTTATATATAAAGGTGGTTTTATATATTGGACATTCCGGTTGAGAGTTCAAAGTTGTAACTTAAAGCTTCCGCTAGAATGCTCTGAGTTAGGATTCGTATTTGGTTTGGTATTATCCTGTGACCTCACCGTCTGTTTGTGGCATATAGTGTGGGGCCCCGGCCGGACCTTCTACTATACGTCATTTAACGGATGGGGTCGTTACATTTTGGTATCAGCTTTTGTCGGTCTTCCTCTTTCGAATTCGTGGTCGAATTCTTTTGTGGGGTGGCGAGCACGTGTTTGTGCGACCTGCTGTAACGCTAATGAACTCTGGAATGTCCATTAAGGAATGTACAAAATCTTGTTTGAGGAATCTGCGCGTTCCTTTTTGTGTTGTTTTGCTTGCATACGTTCGCTAATGTGTGTCTTGTCCACCTATAGGTGACACGTAGTGGTGCTGGGCAGTCTGAGCCCCAGCGCTCTGATGCGAGTGCGGCACCAGCTGAGGTGCCAACACCTCCTCCATCTGCGGAAACTGTTCGCTTAGTTGCTGAGGCGCTCTTTGCCATGATTCAGCCGACCGGGCAAGCGCAGCCGGCAGTAGTGCCAGTTCGTGTTGATGTAAGACCCGAGCCGGTTGAGGCTGTAGAGCCACGAGCAGCTGACCGACAGTTGAAGTAATTCATGAGCTTCAGTCCTCCTACGTTTGCGGGAATGGGATCCCCAACGCAGGCGGAAGATTGGTTATCGCGTGTCAAGCGGATAATGACAGCGATCAGGGCGGAGGAAACTCTAAAGGTCACCTTAGCCACCTTCATGCTTGAAGGGGAGGCGCGGTTGTGGTGGGACGAGGTTGAGCTACACCATTTGGCGGGCAGGCAATTAACACAAGTGTCGATTGAGGAGTTCTCTCGAATATTTCTGGCGAAACATGTCCCAGTGGCGCAACGCATTGCTATGGAAAATGAGTTCCAACGGTTAAAGCAAGGGGAAGATAGTGTGGATGTCTACTTGCACGAGTTTACCAGGTTGGGACGTTATGCGGGAACAATCTTCGCAGATGACCAAAGGAAAACGAATCGGTTCTATGAAGGATTGCGGGATGAGTTGCGATTCCTGCTTTCGAGTTCTGTGAGCCAAGGGTTTCAGGCGTTGGTTGATACTGCGTGCGCATTGGAGAAGGACATGAGGCGAGTGCAAGGGAATAAGGGCTTGGTTGCGTCAAAGCCAGAGTTTCAAGCACCTCGACCGAGCAAATCGTTTTACCAGAAGAAAGGGGGCAAGAGGTCCAAGCCATCTGGGCAAGTGACTACGACCGTTGTGTCGGGAGCGACATCAAGGCCGGATGCTCGTACGTGCTATAACTGTGGCCGGGTGGGGCATATTGCTCGTGACTGTCGGGTTGTGCAGCCCAAAGGGGACAAGAAGACGGGTGCGTCATATGCTGAGAAGGGCAAAGCGGTGGTGGATTCCTCTGCTTCCCAGGCGCAGCCCCGAATCTATCAACTTGGCCAACAGGAAGCGATTAAGCAAAGTGACGTCGTCACAGGTACGAGTTGATTTAGTTTACTTGCTGGTGCTTTTGGTTTTGGTTATGTTTAGCTTGTGCATGATGTGTGTGTGCTGCAGGCTTTGTCCTGATTCGGAATAATTTAGCGAGAGCCCTGTTTGATACGGGTGCTTCGCATTCTTTTCTGTTTGAGGATTTCGTATCTCAAATTGGGGTACCGAGTCATGTGACGGTGGATAGTACAAGGGTGCTATTGCCGAATGGCTGTATGATGCTTGCGGATAGGGCTTGCGATGTGGATGTGCAAATAGGAAGTCGGGATTTCGGTTTGAGTGCAGCTGTGCTACCGTTATCGGAGTTTGATGTGATCTTTGGTATGGACTGGCTCTCGGAGCAGCGTGCCTTTATTAATTGCAACTCCAAAGAGATTACACTGGGCCAGAATACCGGGCTTGTGACGAAGTTCGCTGGTATGCGAGGAGTTGGCGGAACGTTGTTGTCTGCACTCCAAGTCGTCAATGCTGTTCGGAAGGGCGCGGAGTTATTCTTCACGCTAATTCAGGCTGTTGAGCCAAAGGCCAGTGTCGGTGAAGTGCCAGTTGTGCCAGAGTTTGCCGACGTGTTTCCTAAAGATCTTCCTGGGTTACCACCCCAGCGGGAGATTGACTTCTCTATTGAGTTGGTGCCAGGTGCGAAACCTGTGGCCCGCTCTCCATATCGTGTCGCGCCAAAAGAGATGGCTGAGTTGAAAGTCCAATTGCAAGAGTTGTTGGAGCAGGGATATATACGCCCAAGTATGTCACCTTGGAGCGCGCCTGTTCTCTTTGTGAAAAAGAAAGACGGTAGCTTACGGTTGTGTATTGACTACCGCGAGTTGAATAAGCTGACGGAGAAAAACAAATATCCGATTCCGCGAATTGATGACCTCTTTGATCAGCTGGCAGGATCAACGGTCTATTCCAAGTTGGATTTGAAATCGGGATATTATCAGCTAAGGATTCGGGAAGGTGACATTCCCAAGACGGCGTTTGGAACACGCTACGGGCATTATGAGTTCACGGTAATGCCGTTTGGCCTATGTAATGCGCCTTCGGTATTTATGGACCTAATGCATCGAACATTCCGAGAGTACTTGGATTTGTTTGTTATTGTGTTTATCGATGACATCTTAGTATACTCTCAGTCGGAAGAGGATCACGCAAACCATTTGCGGTTGGTCTTACATACCCTGCGGAGGAATAAGCTTTTTGCCAAGTTCTCAAAGTGTGAGTTCTGGCTCTCTTCAGTAGCCTTTTTAGGCCATGTGGTAAGCGGAGAGGGTATTGCGGTGGATCCGTTGAAGATAAGTGCCATCCGAGATTGGCCAGTGATGTCTTCAGTGGCCGAGGTCAGGAGCTTCCTTGGACTTGTGGGCTACTATAGACGGTTTGTGGAAAACTTCTCACGGATTGCTTTACCTCTGACCACGCTGACGAGAAAAGATCAAAAGTTCATTTGGACGCCGGAGTGCGCGCGAGCTTTTGAAGACTTGAAGAGTCGTTTGACCACGGCGCCTGTGTTGACATCGCCATGTGGTACCGATGGATATGAGATCTATAGTGATGCATCTGGGAGCGGCTTAGGCTGCGTTCTTCTGCAATTTGGTAAAGTGATTGCTTATGGCTCGCGTCAGTTGAAAGTGCATGAGCGGAATTACCCCGTCCATGATTTGGAGTTGGCGGCGGTAATCTTTGCGCTCAAGTTGTGGCGGCACTATCTATATGGCGTGAAGGTGGATATCTATACGGATCACAAGAGCCTAAAGTATTTGTTGGATCAGAAGGATCTGAATATGCGACAACGAAGATGGATGGAGTTCCTTGGGGACTATATCTTCGAGATTCACTATACTCCCGGGAAGGGAAATGTGGTCGCTGATGCTTTGAGTCGAAAGACTCCGGTACGGGCAAGCTGGTTGCAGAGGCATGATCAGCGTTTGATCCAGGAATTGGAAGCATTAGGGATATCTTGTGTTGACAAGGGTGCGTCAACCGATGCATGCTTGAACTGGACGGAGGTGCAGTATGACCTTACGGACAGAGTTCGGCGAGCAACGGAGCTTGATGAAAGTCTCCAGCGCTATGCTAAAGATGGGCCGGATGACCAATTCTCTTGGGATAACGGGTTGTTACGGAGAAATGGTCGAGTGTGCGTCCCAAGTGTGGGTAAATTGAGGGAAGAGTTGATGTACGAAGCTCACTTTGCAAAGTACTCAGTTCACCCAGGGAGCACAAAGATGTACAGAGATATGAAAAAGCTGTTCTGGTGGCCCGGACTAAAGAAAGATGTCGCACGTTATGTGGCTGAATGCACTACCTGTGCGTTGGTGAAAGCAGAATGCCAGAAGCCTGGCGGGTTTCTGAAGTCGTTACCTATTCCGGAGTGGAAGTTCGATGATATTTCGATGGATTTCGTGCACGGGTTGCCGAGATCTCAACACGGTCATGATTCAATCTGGGTGATTGTGGACCGGTTGACGAAAGTGGCGCACTTCCTTCCAAACAGAAGAGACGATTCAGTGGAAACCTTGGCCAAGCTTTATGTGGAGCAGGTTGTTCGACTGCACGGTGTTCCTCGGAGCATCGTTAGTGACCGTGATGGGCGGTTCACATCGAATGATTGGCGGCTCGTTCATCAAATGTTGGGTACAAAGTTAGCGTTTAGTACGGCCTTTCATCCCCAAACGGATGGCCAGACTGAACGAACCAACAGGACGATGGAGGATATGCTCCGCATGTGCGCCCTAGACTTTGGTAAGAGATGGGAAGATTATATATTTCTCGTCAAATTTGCCTATAATAATAGCTACCAAGCGAGTATTGGTATGGCACCATTTGAGGCGTTGTATGGTCGGAAATGCCGTACACCGTTAGCTTGGGCAGAAGCAGGCGAATCTAAGCTGAATGGGAAAAAGGAAGTCGAAGAAGCGACCTCGCTCATACGCTCTATTCGGGAGAGGATATTGATAACCCAAGATCGTCAAGCAAAGTACTACAATGCCAAACACCGGAACGTGGAGTTCGCGGTGGATGATTGGGTATATTTGAAGATCAAACCCTTCAAAGGTGTGTCCAGGATTCGGCGTTTGAAAAAGCTAAGTCTGAGGTATCTTGGTTCGTTTGAGGTGGTGGAGCGAGTTGGGGAAGCTGCTTATCGACTAGCACTTTCAGCGGACTTGGGTGGATTACATGATGTATTTCACATCTCAGTCCTTCGTAAGGCGGTGAAGGATCCAGCTCAAGTGGTGGAGAATGATCGGGTACCGGTCGAGTATGGGCTAACGACAAGGGTTAGACCCATTCGGATCGAGGATCGAGCCGAGAAACAGTTGCAGAACAAAGTGATCGGGATGGTCAAGGTCCGATGGGACAATTGTGGCCGTGAAGAACTAACATGGGAGCGAGAGCAGACCATGCGAGCTGAATTTCCCGAGTTGTTTGTTTAAACTGTAGACCGTGTACTTTTTGTTATAACATGGTTATAGCATTGCTGGTTTTTGTTTCCTTACCGTGCAAATTTCGGGACGAAATTTTGTTAAGGGGGGAGGGTTGTAACACCCCAAAAAGGCCCCAAAAAGACTCATCTGAAAGTTTGAGTAGCAGGCTGGGTTACACGGCCTGGGACACGGGCGTGTCCCAGGGCGTGTCGGGTGTACACGGCCTGGGACACGGGCGTGACCCAGGGCGTGTTCGAATTATTTTTCGAAATTGGCCTATTCAAGTCAGAGCCGGACACGGCCTTGAACACGGCCTTGTACACGGGCGTGTCAGGCTGGACACGGGCGTGTCAGCTGCCGTGTTCTGACCCGTGTACTGGTTGCAGTTCGATGAAGCAGGAGACACGGCCGTGTCTCAAGTTCGACACGGGCGTGTCAGGTTCGACACGGGCGTGTCGATGCCCGTGTTGTTCAGTCGGTTCAAACTGTGTGTGTCGCTTAAAGGGTACACGGCCTGTGACACGGGCGTGTCACAGGCCGTGTCGGCCAAAAATTGGTTTTTTTGGGAAAATCTTGGCCGTTCAGTTTTCTCTCTTTTGATCCAAGGGTTCAGGTGGTTTCCTGGCTGGATTAAATCGTGAGGGAAGAATGAAGAGTCATTCTTCATTTGTGCTTAAGAACGAGAGAAAGAGAGTGAAGGAGGAGGAGGAGAGCAAGCCACCGGCGGAGCTCCCGTGGTCCGATTCGTGATCCGAAGCCGGCGTGGTGAAGGCAAGGCTGCTGCGGTTCTTTCTCACCGGCTAGTTTTCGATGGCACCGAAGAGATCGACAAGGGTAACGATCTCCCTCCTTGGACATGTGAAGTCCTTCTTTTCTGCATTGCATAGGGAAAACCCTTCCCCGCGAGTGTGCGGTGGGTTGTGGTGTCCCTTGGGGTAGATATGTGAAGTCGCCCTTGTTAGAGGCCGGAATTGGAGTACGGCTCTAGGCATGCTGTGTGAAGCCCATCTGGATGTAATCTGGATTGGTGATGCTTGTTTGCATATCGGAGAAGGCTCCGTGATTATGGCTTGTGATGCCTTGTTCCTACCTGTTGCTTGGTGCGGCAGGGAGTACTGGACGATGTCCAGGAAATGAAGAGGGTTGGATGCAACTCTTGTGGCCGTGTGTTGCCACTTTGTGCGTGGTTGAGCCGTTGGGCTGCAACTCGATGAAAAGGCAGATTGCCGAACAGGAAAGGTGAAACCGACCCGCGCCTATAAATAGCCATGGATACTTCCGTATTCGAGGTGGCACGGCGACTTGAGCAACGGGGGGTGGCTGATCCGTACCTGCGTTAGGTCCGTCCGACTTGGAAGCCTGGTTATAGGTTTTGTTGGAGCGCCTAATGAGAGTCTTAGGCCCGCGCGCCGGAAAGACTAAAATGCTCAAATACCGTGTAGACGGTGGTGTTGACCCTGGTATTCCGATACACCGAAAATGTGCCCTGAGTGCACGGACTGTCGGGCCGTGTGGCCGATGGTTGTGATGGCTTGAATGTGCCTGCGCGCACATAGTTGCTATTTGATGATGCCATGCTTGTAGGGAAAGAATGCTCATGCCCCGAGAAAGGGGTAGGATTGTTATAATTGGGTCAGCTGAATGCTGACCGTTGCATTGTTTGCCACCGGTTGGGTGGATTGTTTCCGTGCAGGTGCTGGAGAGCCAAGTGGTAAGTGATGGGCTGAAGCCCTACTGTTGTTGCTGCTGCTGCTGCGGCTAGCCCTTGAAGTCTAAGCGAATGGCTTTGTTTTGTTTTCTCTTGTACTCATGTATGGCCGGCCTGCGCGCCGAGGTTTGTAAAACATGTTGTATGTAAAGAGGAACTGTAAGGCCTTAAGGCCAAACTCTTGTAGTTGTGTACATTCCATAGTTTATATATAAAGGTGGTTTTATATATTGGACATTCCGGTTGAGAGTTCAAAGTTGTAACTTAAAGCTTCCGCTAGAATGCTCTGAGTTAGGATTCGTATTTGGTTTGGTATTATCCTATGACCTCACCGTCTGTTTGTGGCATATAGTGTGGGGCCCCGGCCGGACCTTCTACTATACGTCATTTAACGGATGGGGTCGTTACAGGACGTACCCTATATAGGGGAATCAATATAAATTGCTTGTGTGTTCTTTGTATTCTTGAAAGCAACTAACTTAATAACAACACATCAAACATAACTTTAAAATGTTCAAAAGACATAAAAGAATCCTATTCACCCCCCGGTCCTCTATGTGTTTAGCTACCCTTAAAAGTCTTTCAAGTGGTATCAGAGGTAAGTTGTTCAATAAAGACATAACAGTCTAAACAAGATCTCCAAGGGTAGTAAAATTTTATCTTGTAGATTTAACACCCCTAGCTGATACAACATGATGATGTCACTGCTCCGCTCTGGGCGATTCTACCGGTCTGCATCCCAAGCACCCCAACCCCTCTCTCTCCACAGGTGGGTTGTTGGTGGCCACAACCTCCCTTTGATGAGGCAAACTCGATAGTCAAGCGCGCACCACGAGGACTTCCCAGGAGGTCACCCATCCTGGTACTACTCCATCCCGAGCATGCTTAACTATGGAGTTTTTCCACTTCTCATCAACAATTGAGCTGCAGCTCAATTGTTGGAGTAGCCCTTGAAAGGGTGAGAAAAAGATTGGTGCGTACTATGAGGAAAAGGGCAAGGCAGTGGAAGAGTCATCTGTATCCCAAGCGCAACCTCGAATGTACACTCTTGAATTGCAGGAGCTGCAATGCTTAAATCGTGAATTACAGCAGCCTCGCATGTATAATCTGGTATTACAGGAGGCTGTAAAGCAGATTATAAAGGATACAGACGAGCGGAAATAAAGTAAAAGAGTGTACTTGACTATTGTTGTAATGTAATGTTGTATGTCTATTTGTAAAAACTGTTGGTTGTGCGATACCGTGAGGCGAGACAAGCTGCGGTCTCTGAGCTCTAAACCCAAATCGTTTTTGTTAATGGTATAACAAAGGAATGGTTGTGTTGGTTTCTACAGTTGCGCTAAATTTCGGGACAAAATTTCTGTAAGGAGGGGAGGGTTGTAACACCCCAAATCCCAATTTGGAGTTCAGGCTGGGTGATACGGCCTTGAACACGGGCATGTCCCAGGGCTTATCTAGCTCTGGGTACTCGGGTGGGTCTCGAGTAGGACTCGAGTGGGCCTCAAGTGTGTATCGAGTGAGGCACACGGCCTGGGACATGGGCGTGTCCTATGGCGAGTCCTTCACTGTATTGTCGCGAGTTCTCGACAAAGTGCAGTCGACGATCTTCGAGAGGCGACACGGACTGGGACACGGGCGTATCGCAGGGCGTGTCCTGCTCGGGTTGGTAGCCGGGCTATGTCGGGTGAGGAACATGGCCTGGATCCCAGGCATGTTCTGGGTAACACGGGAGTGTCAAGGTTGACATAGGTGTGTTAGGAGCCCGTGTCCTGGTCTAGTTTGAGTCAGGTGTGTCCCGCTTAAGGTACACAGCCTGTGACACGGGCGTGTCATAAGACGTGTAAGCCCTAGAAAGATGCTTTTCAGAGCGAATCGTGGACGTTCATTTCCCTCTAATTGGATCCTGTTGTCTAAGCTCCTTCCTGCTATTATAAGGCTAAGGATTGAGAGGTATTTCTCATTTTATTGTTTTCCATTCTATTTCTAAAGAGAGGAGAGAGAGGAGAGTAAAGAAGGAAGGAGGAGAAAGATTCTTTCCGCCGGTGGAGCTTCAGCGATCCAAATAGAGAGCCGAGTTCAGTGTTGTGGAGGCAAAGCCATCGCGGTGATTACCATTCGGCTAGATTTCCATGGCACCAAAGCGATCATCAAGGGTAACGATCTCCTTCATGGACAAGTGAAGTCCTAATTTATGCATGTGCATGGAATCCTCCACCAAGAGGTGGAATGCGTAAGCGATTCCAGTGGGTTGATAGTTGATATCCTCGGTTGAGTCTGAATCTAGATCCGGAAATAAGTAATAAGAAAAAGGCATACTGTGTGAAGCCAATCAAGACGGTTAGTCTGGATTGGTGATGTTTATATTGCGAACTAGAGAAGACTCCATGTATATAACAAGTAGGTTACGGAGTGTGTGAGGATGCTTGTGAGCTTCTTGTATTGTATGCTCTACATGAGTTGTATGTGATGTGGTCGTGAGAGCCATTCATTATGGTTGTGGAGCCTTTATAACATGGGAATTATACGCTCTACGTGAGCTGTGTGCTGAAGCAGCATTGTATTGAGAGATAGATTGGTAGCATTGCAAATGGGGGATGCGGGCCTTCCCGGCTTGTTACACTACGGTGGTAGGTTGATCTAGAGGTACTATATACCTGCGTTGTGAGCAATTGATTGGTGGCAACGCAAATGGGGGGCTACGAGACTTCTCGTCTTATTACACTACGAGGGTAGGTCAATCTTGAGTGCTCATTGGTTTCCGTGAGGTGAACACCTCTGAGTGGTATGGGCGAGGATGTCTCTAACATGCGTGTTGTAGTAGACTAGTGCCCAACCAACAAGTTAATAACCTCTAATCAGTGGTGGGACCTAGAATGATTCGGTATAATGTAAGCGAGCCCTGAGTGCACGGAGCGTCTGGAACGAAGGCCGGCATTTGTGATGATGTTGTACGTGAGTGCACTTGTTGTGATATATTTATTGTGATTGCAATGCATGGAGGGAAGGAACCACTGCCCCAGGTAAGGGGTTGGGTTGTTATAATTGGTCCAATGAATGCTGACCGTTGCTTTGTTTATCACCCTTGGGGTGGACGTCCATATACAGGTGCTGCCCTTGCTGATGCTAACTTGGATTGAGTGGACTAAAGCCCTTGCTGCGGTTGTTTCTTGTAGGCCCTAGAAGGCCGTGCGAAGAATTGGATTTCATGCGTGGCCGGCCTGCATGCCAATGTATGAAACCACCTCGTGTAAAGAGAAACATGTAAGGCCTTAAGGCCGTGAGCGTTTGTTTATTTGTATACATTACTGGTGTTATATATAAATGTGCTATTTATATGTGTAGTGGACATTGGTTGGATGAGTTTGAAAGTGAGGGTAAGATCTATCATCACTCTAGAGGGGGGGGGGGGGTGAATAGATTATTTTTAAATAATTTACAATTAAAACTGTAAAGCAGTGGAAGACTTAATTTACTTATATGTGTAATGTGCTAGCAGAAAAGTAGACACTAAAGCAATAAGAAAAAAGAAACACACAGCACACAGCAAAGCAAAAAACACAGCAAGCCAGATGACACAAGGAGCTATAGTGGTTCCCCAACAACCTGGGTACATCCACTCTTCTACCACCCTAGGTAGGAATCCATTGCAGGAATAGTTGATCAGGTGTCCTGGGAACCAATGAGCTTTTGATAAGGTGCTCAAAAACAAAAACTATATTTTTTGATAAGGTGTCTTGCCACCACTGAGTTTTGACAAGGTCTCAGAAACCATCCACAAAACTTTTGAAGGGAGTTTTGAGAAACCCTTTTACAGGAGAGAAAGGAAAAAGAAAATAAGTTGAGGTGTTCTTCTCTATCAACAATCTGAGAGAAGACAAGTGGAAGTTGTTGTCAAAGCTCCCCCTTAGATCTGTAAGGGTTCAGGAAGATGAGCTTTGCTTAGGGTGATAGGCCTTCAGTTGCTTAAAATCTCTAGCAATAGATGATTTCAGCAGATGCTGAAATGTGTGATGTCTGGAGTCCTGGATAATGAAGCTTTTGAACACTTGAAGCTTGAAGGAGTAGAACAGTAGATGATCTCCTTCACAATGATGTTCCTTGTGTTCTTTTAGAATTTTGACTCAGTAATTCTGTGAGCTTTTGTCTACTGAGTCTATTCTCAGAAGATGAATTCTTGATGATTGAATTTCTTGTTCTCTCTTCTGTATATCTTTTTCGAATCTTGTCCGTTCTCTCTATTCAGAATAATTCTCTAGGTAGTATATCAGATCCTTACTTTAGATGGTCGTTACTCAGTCATAAATGACTTCCATAATTAACAACTGTCTCTGGGGAAAGTCCTAAGTAACATTCCAAATATTCTTCCTTGAAACTTGCACCAGATTGCTTGGAACGGCTACATAATCCTTTGTCATAAATGCTGAAAATAAATCTGAATGAATTCCATAACTATCTTGAATTTGAATCCTGAAAACGTCGACCTCTCAGAAAAATCGTCGACCTGAGCTCAGAGATTGGATTTATACTAGAGACAGAAAACGTCGACCTGAGCTTTACGATCGTCGACCTGAGCTCAACGACTTGGAAAATAACAAGAGACAGAGCGTCGATCTGAGCTAAAAGATCGTCGACTGAGTTCGACGCCTTATGGAACTGAGCTTAGAGATCGTCGACCTGAGTTCGATGTTTCGTCTACCTGAGCTCGACGAGAATTGTCTTTGTCTCAGCACTTGAATCCTGATCTTTAGAAGGTCTGGAGGGCAGCTTTCAAACCTAAGTACTAACCCTAAGATTCTAATTGACTTATCAGACTATACAACAAGGTCAAAACAAAATCCTAATCACATAGTGATCCTTACCCAAATTAGTAATAGGGTGTTCCAACAATCTCCTCCTATTTGGGTTAGGATTACTATTTACATGACAGAATGTAAAATAACAAGCATACATCAGGATTAAAGAAAACAAAACAGAAACAACAATGCAGATAACATATGTTGAGCATTGTAGAAACACAGCAAGAGTCACAGAATCAGTCAGGAGATAAATATGAGTATCAGCTTACACAAGTTACTCATTGCCCTTCTTGAGTAAGATTTCTCTGTTGGGATTAAGGGCTTCTTTCTTGGATCTTCTATCATCTTCTGCACCTAAGGAGGTTTGAGATCTTGTCCTTAAAACTACAGCCTCAGGATGCAGCTTCATATAGTCTTCTGGATTAAAGAATTTCTATGAAGCATATCTCTCTAATTCTTTCTTTTTATGTTCTGACAAAGTTGTGATGTTGGAAGAATCTCTGCCTTGCTCTTTAGCCTTCTTAATGTCATCCAATGCAGCAAGCTCTTTCATTCTAGCTGTCCAATATAAAGGGTTGTTCTCAGGTTCCTCGAAAGGAACTGGGGGTTCATATCTGTTGATTGACTCTGAATCAGTTTGAGGAGCCCTGATGACAACTGTATCTCTGAGCTTATATGGGAAAGGACCTGATGTAGAGTCAGTGGGGCCTTGTCCTTCCCTTTGTTGACTGGAGTAAGTTCTGTATTCTCTTTGCCTTCCTATATGCTGACCTCTTCTAGACTGATAACCTCTTTGATGTTGTCCTCTGGGTTGATATCTCTGTGAAGGTTGAGAGGAGCTATGCTTTGTAGCAGATGACTGAAAAACTGAGCCTCCACCAGATCCTGAATCTGGAGGACAAGGAGGAGGATGAAATTGAGATGATCCTTTTTCATACTTGTCAAGCTTTCTCTTTTTCCTCATGGCCTTAAGCTGGTTCTTAGAGTATTGCATCCATGGTTTAGTGATTTGGCAGTCATGCAGAATGTAATAGGGTATATCATTGTCATCTTTGACTTTTGCAGGGGTACTTTCATCATAGCCTTACTTCTTGCTTTCCTTTTCTTGGAAATGGTGCCAGAAGAATCATCAGAGTCAGTGTTGAATTGATCACTATCTGAACTCTGGGGTCTTTCATATAAATCATCAATACTTTTGATATACTCTTCTCTTTGTTTTGACTTCTCAGCAGACAAAACAGGAGCAGCAGCAGGAGCAGAAACTATTCGAGTAGCAGCTGGAGCAGAGACTATTTGAGTAGCAGAAAGAGCAGAGACAAGAACTTCAGAAACAACAAGTTCTTCTAAGTAAACATCAAGTTCATCATCAGCAGCAACATCAACAGGATCAACATGCAACATATCAATATCAGCAGATTCAACAACTTCAACAGTAGCAGCAATAGAAACAATAACTTCTTCAGCCTCAAGAGAACTGATATAAGAAGTAATTAAGCTGGGATCACAGACAGCAACAGGCACAATAGCCTTTGTTAGATCTTCAACTTCATGAGCTGGTGAAGAGCTGAAGTGAAGAGAATCAAAAACTGAAAACAGTAACCTGAGGTCCACTGTTAGAACTTGTGCTTGGGCTGGAACTGAAGCAGCAACAACAATTTCTGACAGCAATTCCTATGAAACAGCAGGCACTACCACAGCTTCATAGGGCATCTCCCCCTGCCTTGATTCAGTGAGAACTGGATCAAGGAACCCCATAGAATGGATTGCCTGAGGAGTAGATAGAGAGGAGAGCTTGCCAGATAACTCCTTGATGGATTGCAGGAGTGGAGCCATGGAGGTCTCCTGCAGGGATACTAGCTTGGGAGCCAGTATCCCATAGAGCTTATCTGCTAGTGCTGAGAGATCCACTTGCTCAAGTAGGACTTGAGTAGAGGTGGAGGAAGAAATGATTGTGGCTGGTGATGGATGGGTTGAAGGATGAGTGGGTGGGGATGGTAGGATATTGGGTTGAGAGATTGGGATGGTGGAGATAGAGGTTATGGGTGTGGAGATGGATGGAGTGAAGGATGGTTGGGTGATAATCTCATGGAGTAATTGTTTGTATGAGGAAGTAGAGGGAAGCTCAGTAGGTGAGGAGGGGGAATCATCCATGAAGTAATCTTCCATGATGTTGAAAGATGGAATGTCAAGAGGTGGATAATAATGAAGTGGATGGAATTGTTGTTCTGTGGTGGCTGGAGGAGGTGAAGGAGTGGACAGAGGAGTTGAAATTGTAATGGGGGAGGAGATTGATGTGGAGATGGTTGTAATGGAGGTAGAGATGATTATAGTGGATGAGGGAATGGTTGAGGTAAGAGCTGGAGAAGGTTGAGAAGAGGAGGAGGCAGGCAATGCTTAAATGAGGGCAGGGGCCTGAGGGGAAGAGACTGCAGTAGTCCTTGTGCCTGAAGCAGTAGTAATCCTAGTTGGATTGACTATCTGCCTGTCCCATTTCCCAAACAGGGCATAGGTCAGCCCCTTTGATGCATTGATGTTCATCCCACTTGATACTAGCAGTTAAGGGCACCTTGAGTGCAGGAATAACCCTATTATCCTCCCAAAGTTTACCAAACTTTTGTTCACTTTCTTCTTAATTAAGTCAAAGAAGAGCTCTCCCCAGTTCAATTGTTTCTTGTCCACAAGTGCTCCCATCAAGCTGAACTTATACCTTGAGATGGTATCATGTGCTGAGTGCTTTGCCAACAGCACTTTCCCCATAACATCAGCGAGAAATCTATATTCAATAGATAAGTTCTTTTTCAACAACTTGCTAGGGTAAGCGGCAGAATGTCCCATTCTATCTAACATATTCGCAGATTCTTCTCCAGATAACTCAATGGAATCATTTCCAGAACTCAATTGAAACACTTCAGTCAGAAGAGCGGGCGTTAGGGATACCTGCGTCCCGGCTATAGTACCAACCAATGTATTCTGATCCAAATTATTCGCCGTATATACCCATTCTTTAATTTCATCGGCTGCAATCTTCATCCTGGTTGTCACTATTTGCACTAGCTATTGTTCTTTGAATAGGTCCAGAATGTCTTTGAAGATTTGATCGCTTCCATCAAAGGAGTCCATATAAATATCAAACCCTGTGTCGAACTTCATCTTGGCAAGAGCGGCAACAAACACAACCATTATGTACCTACAAAGATGAACAAACACGACCAAGTGCAATAGAGTTTGGAGGGAAAGAAAAAGTTTGCAGAGAGTATGAAATCGCAAAAGAAAAACGACGGCCGAAAGAATGATTTTATATTAGGGTTCGACGCCGGAAAGGAAAGATCGTTGAACTCCGTTCGACGATCTGGGCTTCTAAAGGAATCTGAAGAGTCTTTAATAACGTCGATCTCCATTCGACGATACTGGAGAACGTCAATCTCCGATCAAAGATCGCTCACCAGAAGAAGATAGCCTAGCGCTGTCTGGAAAACGCTGAACTCTGGTCGACGTTATTGGAAAGCGTCGATCTCCATTCGACGCTTTTTGGGAAAAACGTCGAGCGTAGTTCAGAGACAAAAAAACCTACAGACACTAGAAAATACAAGTTTTTAACCTAGTCTTGGTCTGTTTTTAGAGTTTTAAAATCTTGGGATTTATTTTAAACTTCCTCCATCTAACATTCCTAACTGATTTAGGAAGAAGGTATGTTTCTTTTCATCCAAAGGTTTGGTGAAAATATCTCCCCTTTGCAAATCAGTTGGGATATATTGAATTTCAATTTTATTTTTCTCAACATTATCTCTTAAGAAGTGATGCCTAATCTCTATATGTTTTGTCCTACTATGGAGGACTGGATTTTGTGCTATAGAAATAGCACTGGTGTTATCACAAAATATTTTTGACCCTTCTAAGTTGTAGCCATAGTCTAGGAGCTGGTTTTGAATCCACAAAATCTGTGAGCAACAACTGCCTGTTGCCATATATTCAGCTTCAGCAGTTGAAGTGGACACAGATGTTTGTTTCTTACAGAATCAGGAGACAAGTCTATCACGAAGAAACTGGCAAGTTACACAAGTGCTTTTCCTGTCTACTCTACATCCAGTATAATCAGCATCTGAAAATCAAGTTAATTTAAATCCTGAGTCTTTTGGATACCACGGACCTAGATTTGGACAACTTTTCACATACCTTAGAATCCTCTTAACTAATGTTAGGTGTGACTCTCTAGGGCTTACTTGGAATCTTGCACATATGCATGTAGCAAACATTATATTAGGTCTACTAGCTGTAAGGTACAATAAAGAGCCAATCATTGCTCTATATGTTGTCTGATCAACATGTTTTCCATGCTCATCAGCATCTAATACAGCATTAGTAGGCATTGGTGTTTTTATATATGATGCCTCAGACATACCAAATTTCTTAACCAACACTTTTGCATACTTGGTTTGAGAAATTAATATGCCATCAGCATGTTGTTTGACTTGCAATCCTAGAAAGAAGGAAAGCTCACCCATGCTACTCATTTCAAATTTAGAATTCATTAGGTTAGAGAACCTTCTGTACAAATTTGAATCAGTAGACCCAAATATGATATCATCTACATATATTTATACTAGTAGGGTATGGGACTTATGGGTTCTAATAAAAAGAGTTTGGTCTACTCTACCCCTTATAAAATCATTTTTCAGAAGAAAGCATGCTAAGGTATCATACCAAGCTCTAGGAGCTTGCTTGACACCATATAATGCTTTATGCAATTTGAAAACATGGTCAGGATAAGTTGAAGAGATAAAACCTGGAGGTTGTCTAACATAGACTTCTTCTTTGATGTCTCCATTGAGAAATGCACTCTTCACATCCATTTGGTAGACCTTGAATCCTTTGTGAGCTGCATAAGCTTGGAGTATTCTTATGGCCTCTAACCTTGCAACTGGTGCAAATGTCTGGTCATAGTCTATTCCTTCTTCTTGAGAATAGCCTTGAGCAACTAGCCTTGCCTTGTTCCTTACAATAAATCCTTGAGAATCCAACTTGTTTCTGAACACCCACTTTGTTCCAACAATTGAGTGATCCTTAGGCCTTGGCACTAGTTCCCAAACTTTGTTTCTCTCAAATTGATGAAGTTCCTCTTGCATAACAATAATCCAGTATGGATCTTGTTCTGCATCTTGAATGGATTGAGGCTCAACTTGAGATAGAAAGCAAGTGTGCATCAGGTTCTGGTTGACCTGATTTTTGGTTTGCACACTAGCTGAGATGTTTCCAATCACTTTGGAGATTTGATGATCTCTTGTTGTTACAAAATCAACAGGGGGTGTTGATTTATCACCAACCTATGTTGTTGTTTCCTCTAGTGGAATAACAACTGGCTCTTCAAGATGGTTCTCTCCAAGATGTTGAGCATCTTCTTCATCTTCATTTATTTCATCCTTATGTTGGTTAGGTGAATATACCTAATCCTTCTCTGCACTATGCAATCTGTCCAAATTTTCTGAAAGAGAGTTTACCTGCAAGGGTTCTATTGTAGAAGTGGACTTCTCCTTATAAAACATGTTTATCTCATCAAAAGATACATGATCAGATTCTTCAATTTTAAGAGAAGATTTGTTATAAACCCTATATGCTTTACATATCACGGAGTATCCCAAAAACACTCCTTCATCAGCTTTAGCTTGAAATTTTTCTAAATACTTCTTGTCATTATTGTGAATATAACAAATGCAACCAAAAAATTTGAAATAGTCTACTTTAGGTTTCTTCCCTTTGAGCAATTCATAGGGAGTCTTGCCCTTCAGTTTATGTATCAAACTTCTGTTCAACACATGGTTGGAGGAGTTCACAGCCTCTGCCCAAAAGGATAGAGGAAGGTGAGCATCTGTCAACAATGTAGTAGCAGATTCAATTAGGGTTCTATTTTTCCTTTCAACTACCCCATTTTGTTGAGGAGTTCTAGGAGGTGATAAAGTATGCCTGATCCCTTCACTCTGACAAAACTCTTGCATAAGAAGAGAATCAAACTCTGTCCCATGATCACTTCTGATTAGGGCAATGTGAGTATTGATCTCAATCTGTATGCATTTGAGAAAATCTGTCAAACACTTAAAGTTATTAGACTTCTTCCTAAGGAAGAATACTCATGTGAATCTAGAGAAGTCATCTACAATCACTAAAGTGTATGATTTCCCTCCTAAGCTTTGTACTGTAATGGGTCTAAAAAGATCCATGTGTAACAGATACAAGATCCATGGTGAATCACTCTTATTAAGTGACTTAAAACTATTTTTAGTTTGCTTGCCTAATTGACAATCCCTACAAAGTCCTTCCTTCTTGTAGGGGCCAGAAGGTAGTCCTCTAACAAGGTTGTCCTTGGATTGCCTAGAAATGGTTCTAAGGTTTATATGCCCTAGTCTCTTATGCTAAAGATCATTTGTTTTGCAAACAAAATTAAATAAACAGATATCTATATTGGTTGAAAGGAAATCTACTAGATAAATGTTACCTTTCCTTTTACCTGTTAACACTATTGTGTTATCCTCTGACTTGATCTTGCATAAGGATTTGTTGAATATCACCTAATAGCCTTCATCACAGAGTTGACTGATGCTGATTAGGTTATGTTTCAGTCCTTCCACATAAGCCACCTTCTTGAATGTGACTGAGCCAATCTGAACAGCACCATATCCTTTTGTTTGACCAAAGTTTGAATCTCCAAATATTACTTTGGGTCCAAGTTTGGTTCTGATGGATGTTAGATTCTCCTTGCTCCCTGTCATGTGCTTTGAGCACCCACTATCCAGATACCATTGTTGGTTCATTGATGGATAGGCCTTCACGTGCACATAAACAAATTATATGTTTTTGACCAAGTTTACCTTGGGTCTAAGTTGATAACCTTTAAACTCAGAAATAAAAGACATCCCTGGCTGACTCTTATATCCTCCAGGATGGTATCTCCTAGGAGGCACTATCTATTCAGTATAAGGGTTGAAGCTTTGGGATGAGGGACTTATAGGATTGTTTTTAGATTTACCTCTGAAAGAATGTTCAAAGCTCTGAGCTCCGTTCGACGATCGTTGAGCTGAGTTCGACAATCTTGGGTCAGATCGTCGAGCTCCATTCGAAGATCGACTATACCAGAGTTCAGAGTTCAGATGTCATCGATCTGAGTTCGACGATCCAGCCTGAGATCGCCGAGCTCTGTTCGACGTTTTCTATTAAACTTTATTTTCCATAGGTAAATCAGGATTCTTCCTAGCTACCTCTACAACACCCTTTCCTTTATCAGAAATCAATTTAATTGGGGTTGTTAATACTATAGGTTGGCTTCATGAAGCACCCAAGCCCAGTGTACTATTGAATCTTGAGTTCACTGTACTTGTGATGTCCATCAGTCTGACGCTTCTCCCATTAAGGGATTCTTCAAACTTATTTGCCTGGGATAGCTCACTTTTCAGTGAAGCTATCTCCTCCCCACAGCATTCTAACTCCTCAGAGAGTTTGAGGTTGTCTGATTTTAAGGTGCTATGTTCAGACAATTGATTTCTGAGAGAGATAATCTCCTTCCTAGATTTTAACAGGTCTAAACAAAGTGCCTTAAACTCAGATCTAAAGTCCTCTGAATCAAAGTAAAAGGAGTCTATTACCTGGTCTTCTTCAGTTTTAGTTTCAGATAGAGACTCTGACTCTTGTTCTGCATCAGAATTTTGTTGGGAGGCATTGATAACAATCATGCAGAATTCCTTTTCTTCAGCATCATCTTCATCATCAATTGAGCTTGATGAAGCCTCTGATTCTTCTTCAGTTTCACTCCAGGTTTCTGCTACAAATCCCTTCCTTGTATGTTTATTTTTGCTGGAGGAGGATTTGTTGTAATTATTTCCCCTGGAGTCCTTGTGTTTTCTCCTATCTTTCCTGTCTTTCTTGTCCTTATTTTAATTTTCTGGACAGTCAGGCACAATATGGCCGGGTTTCATGCATCCAAAATAGATTATTTCTTTATTATTTGACTTGTCATACCTTGGCTTCTCATGCCCTCTGGAAGACCTCTTTCCGAAATCTTTCCTGGCCATCTTATAGAATCTTTTGGCCAGCAAGCTCATAATTCTTCATTGCCTGTGACCTTGTCTTCAGACAGATCTTATGTAGCTTTGAATGCTATTGTCTTCTCCTTCCTGATAGCTGGAGAAGCAACCTTTTGTTCTTCCTCTCTGTTCTTGAAGAGAAGCTCATAAGATTTGAGCTTGCCAAAAAGATCCTCTGTGGTGATCTCACTTTGGCTCTTGACATCCTTGATTGGCCAGATCCTTGAGTCCCAAGTGCTAGGGAAGCACATTAGGATCTTATCATTTAATTCAGTTAGAGAGATCTCCTTGTCCAGTGTCTTTAATTCACTAACTATTAGGCTGAGCCTGTTGTACATATCAGCCATTGATTTAATATCTCCTTTCTTGAAGTTCTCATATTGGCTTATGAGATGGGATCTCCTGTCCTTCCTTTCATAAACAGATCCTGAGACAATTTCAGATAACTTGTCCCATATCTCTTTTACTGAACTGCATTCAGAGACCTTTTGGAATATCTCATCAGATATAGTCTGAGCAAGGATATTCATAGCCTTTGCATCTGCAACTTTCCATTTCTTTATTTCTGGATCTGTTCCTGAAGGAGGTGGAATAACACTTGTACTTGTAATTACTGGGGGTCTTGGACAAACTGTCAAAATAGAATTAAAAATGTCCTCATCAATAGAATTCATGTAAAGCCTAATCCTTGCCTTCCAAAGTGCAAACTTAGAAAGGGTGCACACTGGAGGTCTGGTGCTAGCATAATCTTTGTTCTGTCCCATGGTTTTGTATGAAAATAAATATAATGCAAAAAGTAATAACCCTCTATAGAAGATTTATCTTATCAAGGATCTTTTGGTTCAGGTGTAAGCCTGTTCAACCAATCTGTTGAAGATTCAGTTGTTGAGTAACCAACCTGGCTCTGATACCAATTGAAAGTGAGGGTAAGATCTATCTTCACTCTAGAGGGGGAGGTGAATAGAGTATTTTAAAATAATTTACAATTAAAACTGTAAAGCAGTGGAAGACTTAATTTACTTATATGTGTAATGTGTTAGAAGAAAAGTAGACACTAAAGCAGTAAGAAAAAATAAACACACAACACACAGCAAAGCAAAAAGCACAGTAAGCCAGATGACACAAGGAGCTATAGTGGTTCCCCAACAACCTGGGTACATCCACTCTTCTACCACCCTAGGTAGGAATCCACTGCAGGAATAGTTGATCAGGTGTCCTGGGCACCAATGAGCTTTTGATAAGGTGCTCAAAAACAAAAACTATATTTTTTGATAAGGTGTCTTGCCACCACTGAGTTTTGACAAGGTCTCAGAAACTAGCCACAAAACTTTTGAAGGGAGTTTTGAGAAACCCTTTTACAGAAGAGAAAGGAAAAAGAAAATAAGTTGAGGTGTTCTTCTCTATCATCAATCTGAGAGAAGACAAGTGAAGATGTTGTCAAAGCTCCCCCTGAGATCTGTAAGGGTTCAGGAAGATGAGCTTTGCTTAGGGTGATAGGCCTTCAATTTCTTAAAATCTCCTGCAATAGATGATTTCAGCAGATGCTAAAATGTGTGATGTCTGGAGTCCTTGATAATGAAGCTTTTGAACACTTGAAGCTTGAAGGAGTAGAACAGCAGATGATCTCCTTCACAATGATGTTCCTTGTGTTCTTTTAGAATTCTGATTAAGTAATTCTGTGAGCTTTTGTCTACTGAGTCTATTCTCAGAAGATGAATTCTTGATGATTGAATTTCTTGTTCTCTCTTCTGTATATCTTTTTCAAATCTTGTCTGTTCTCTCTATTCAGAATAATTCTCTAGGTAGTATATCAGATCCTGACTTTAGATGGCCGTTACTCAGTCGTAAATGACTTCCATAATTGACAACTGTCTCTGGGGAAAGTCCTAAGTAACATTCCAAATATTCTTCCTTGAAACTTGCACCAGATTGCTTGAAAGGGCTACATAATCCTTTGTCATAAATGTTGAAAATAAATCTGAATGAATTCCATAACTGTCCTGAATTTTAATCCTGAAAACGTCGACCTCTAAGAAAAATCGTCGACCGGAGCTCAGCTATCGTCGACCTGAGCTCAGAGATTGGATTTATACTAGAGACAAAAAACGTCAACTTGAGCTCTACGATCGTCGACCTGAGCTCAACAACTTGGAAAACAACTAGAGACAGAGCGTCGATCTGAGCTCGAAGATCGTCGACCTGAGTTCGATGCCTTATGGAATTGAGCTAAAAGATCGTCGACCTGAGTTCGACGTTTCGTCGACCTGAGCTCGACGAGAATTGTCTTTGTCTCAGCACTTGAATCCTGATCTTTAGAAGGTCTGGAGGGCAGCTTTCAAACCTAAGTACTAACCCTAAGACTCATTCTAATTGACCTATCAGACTATACAGCAAGGTCAAAACTTAATCCTAATCACATAGTGATCCTTACCCAAATTAGTAATAGGGTATTCCAACAGAGTTCTTGCAAGTAATAAACTTCTGCTAGAATGCTCTGAGTTAAGATGCAAGTAGAAAGTATTTTGATATTCACACATGATTCCGCTCTTTGTTTGTGAAATATGGCGTGGGGCCCTGGTCAGACCCTTTGTTATATTCCATGTGACGGATGGGGGTGTTACACTTGACTTCTGATGAGATCCACAAAGAGCTAGGCACTATAAATCTTCTAATCTATAAGAAGAAAAACAATGAAATATAGAAGGAAAGGGTGAGGCTGTTCATGGAAGCCTCATACCCTAAAATTTTTTAATAGTAGAAGGGGACCTTTCATTCCCATGAAGGTCTCAGCAATAGATACCAACATCAAGACCCCATGAAATACTCATAGATGACAAAGGATGAGGTAGTTATGGCTACCAGGGACAAGAGGGTTCAAAACCTTGTGTAGTGCAGGACTACTAAGGAAATTTGGGAATCTTTGGTTGTTAACATGGAGGGGGCTGTGGAAGTGAGGGATGAAAAAAAATCACTTCTAAATCAACAGTATGAGGCCTTCAAACAAGATTAGAAGGATTCTATAATTGTATGCTTTAAGAAGTTATTTAGAATTGTAAATGATCTGAAGCTTATGCCAGACAGTTCCTCAAATATGAACTGAATGACATATTTTTGTGGTCACTCAACAAAGAGTGGTACATCAAGATTTGTACCATAAGGGAGGTAGTCAACTTAGCCAACACTCTGCCACAAATTCGTTTTGCTAGTTTCTATCACTTGAACTTTAGCTGAACTCGAGAAAGACTGAAGAAGATTCTGACAAGCCATTTAGTAGGGAGAGGTCTATGGCCTTTAAAGTTGAAACCTTAAGGAGGAGAAGAGAGAAGGCTCATTCTCCATCAAGTAGGAGGAGTGAGATTCTTTGCACCCAACTCATCAGAAGCTGAGCTGTCTAATGGAGAACTAACTTTGTTCTCCAACAAGTTCAAAAAGATTTTAAGTAGAAGAACATAGTGGAAGAACAAAGCCACCACTGGATTTAAATTTAGAAAGCCCCAAGCTAACCACAATAGATCCAAAATGGGGTCCACTGGGAAAGGTATGTAACTAAATAGAAAAAATAATTTAAAACTGATGTTGTTTACTATTATTGCAATAGGTCAGGACATGACATTATTGACTGTTCTGTTAATAGAAAATAGAACAGGAGGTAAGATGATAAGAAATATCATGAAGACAAAAAGGTTTACAAGAGCTTCTTGGCTAAGAAAAAATCAAGCCTGTCTGACAGTGATTCTAAGACTTTAGAATCTGAAGAAGAAAATACCTACATTAGTCTATTCTTTATGTAAGAGGATACAAATAACCCAGCTGCCAAGGTGGGCATAAGAGCACGACTATACTCTACTGATAGTGACTGTGAACATGAAGAATACTACAACCTCAAGGCCATGACTGAAGAAAATTAGGACAAATATTATCCTGATGAGGTAATCATTTTAACTGTCTTCTTTAGAATCTGATTGTGAAACTGGCCCAGATTATGAGGCATCCTCTTCATCTAATGAGGAAAATGAATTAGAACCTCAAGAGGATGTCAATCAATTGATTGACATATATGGTGTTCTCCTAGAAGCCCTGAAAAAGAGCAAAAAACTTGTCAAGAGACAAGCTGAAGAGATTATATCTATACATATAACAAAATCTATGTAATCTACACTACTAGAAAACAGACTTTTTTCCAGGGCAAATTGCCCTAGCAAAAAGTCCAAAACCGTGGCTAAAAAGCTTTAACCACGGTCTAGCCACGGGAAAATGTCGTGGCTAAAGTCGGCTTGGCTAAAAATTTTAAGCCATGGATTGGCCTTAGCAAATAGTTTTAGCTATGAGAAAAAATTGTCGTGGCAATTAAGCCAACTATTAGCCACGGTATGAAACCCTGGCTAAAAGTGAACTCATCATTTTTTAAAAACTATTTTCCACAGTTACTAGCCGTGGCAAAAAATAATTTATGTTTTTTTTAAAAAAAAACACATTCAAAATAGAGAGTAACAATACAAGATCCTCTAATGGAATTTAGCAGCAACTCATTGCGAAAATTGGTAGAGAGTAACAATAACCACATATAATGTAAGTCTAACAGAAGTAACTAAATGTTATTCTCATTCTTAACTTCATTATCTCTAGCTCCAAAGACAAGACTTAGCTGGCAGTGTGTTTGTGTTAAACTCAGATAACTTAAAAGAGAAAATTACAAATTTCACATCACTTTCGAGAGTGTGTCTGCAGCATAAAAAATTGGAACTTTTCCTGGTCTTCCACCCCATGATCCTCTAATGGAATCAATAACATGCTCTGCTTGGCCTCCTGCTGCTGTCAATACAAACTGACAATAACCCAAACAATCAAATTACTGATCTTTAAAACAAGCTGCACAATTTTGTTGTTAAATATAAATGTACTAATTAAGCCAAAAAAACAATGATTAAATGAATGTTTCAACAAAAAATTTAAAGAAACAAGCTACCAAGTCCAATGATAGAGTTCAAGTCTGACTGCGCTCTAGATTGCTTTGCCTATATTTTGCTTTCCATCTTGAATATTTCGTGCATTTAATATAGATTTCATGCACATCCACCAACAATCAAGTATTTCACATCATATAAAATAGTGCAACTAGCCCGCTATGCTCATAATAGTGAGAGAGACAAAGGTGGAGAAAGATGGTGGGGGATTGAGTGATGATGATTGAAAACTTGGACTGCATCTCATAATTTTTATAAAATCCTGGTAAACCTACGAAGCTTTTCAAAAAACTTTGCCTGCCTGCAATTAATTTGGTATACTCCAGGTATGATTAATGTCCGCTCCTCTTTACAAAATCTTTGAAAGTTTAAGAACACCTTCATAAATTATAAAAAAAAACTAGTGTCATTTTTCAAAATTTTTTTTAACTATTTGCTGTATTCAATAAATAAATACAGCCTTACCAGATGTAATAGCTGATAAAAGCTATGTAGACCATTTGTTCCAGGTTCTCCAAAATCTATTTCACCAGCTTCCAAGGGAAGTGCAGTACCATCTATGGATACACCCTTTCAATTACTTTCCATGCTCACCTATATAAAATATTTTGAGATCACAAAATTGCAAATTTAATAAGTCAAGAACATAATGCAATTTCTATCAGATATTCAAAAAGTATAACTACCAGTTGAATATGTGGGGCAAACTTCTCAAGAGCCTGGGAGTATGGTAATATAGCCTGGAGGCAGAGAGGCACAATCGGTAAAAAGAATAGTTTCTAATGAACTGAGCCCAGCTCAGAAACTACTAAAGTTACAGAACAAAAAATAATAAAAGAAAGGTGCTCACTCTTGCCGGAAATCCAAGAAATGAAACATTCCACACGCTCAATAAACCTAGAAGAACCTGAAAAAGAAGATGATAAGGATAAGTAATAATGGTGATGTGATGCGAACTAAAAGAATGCATATATTTGCATAAATAGGAAGCTTACAGGTATATTTTTATCTAATGAAGTTCAATAGAAGTGGTGGTCAATGCTACGAGCTCCATCCAAAGACCTTTATCAACAATGTAGAAAAGTCAATATGTATTAGGCATTTAAACTGAAATAGGGCACCAATTATTTTTTGTTATGGCCTACTTTCATATCCGCGGTAACTCGCCGTAGTAGTGGCCAGAGTCAGAGATGAAGGCAATGGTGGAGGATACCGTGGAGCCGAAACTGCGGCTGCTTATGCGGGGTTGCTCATTAGAGGAGATAGCCACAAAGATATCACAATAAGGGACAAGAATTAGATTTTATTTCTTCGTAACTTCATACAAGACTCTAAGGGCCTATATATAATATAGATCTCATATAGCATGAAGTTGTTAACATCCAATCAAGTGATTACATCACACTATTTTATATGAATTAAAAACCAACTTCAACAAATAAAGTGGTGCCAAATCCAGCGAAGAAGGTCCAGTTTGATTAAAAAAATGCTAGTCTTTTATCCAAACTCAGTTCAGAAAGGTTCCATTTATACCTGGATATTTAACCAAAAACCTCTACCAGATATTGATGAGATAGAATTGAAAACTAAACCATAATATTTAAAAATGTACTCATAAATCGTGTATCTCTATCAATATAATGGTTAAACATAAATTGATGAACTTAGGTAAAAATATGAATAATTTGGAATTAAAAGAGAATGTGGTGAATTGCTTACAGTGATTTCAAGTGAATAAGCGTTGCAATTTGTGATATAAGTTCCCCTTGAAGACAAATATCTCACAAATTACTATAAGAGAAAGAAAAAATTAGCAAAAGAAGAATAGATTATAATGCCAAATGACAACTAAATATCTGTTTGCACTGCGGTGGCAGACACCAAATCATCTTTGAAGAATGTTTTAGAGTCCACTTGTTGAGCCCAACCTTCAACCATTAAGAATGCAAATGACTTAAAAATAATGAAAATGAACAAACAATAAATCAATAACTGGATAGGCTAAAGTGATGAAGTTGCACGAATCCATCAAATAAAAAATTATACCAATATGTCACTATTTATTCAAACAGTAAATCAATAAATATATTAATGACAGCTGATGGAATAGTATAAAACCATGACAGACACATGAAGCATGGGTATACTTAAGAATCATTAGGAGGTCGAACTATAAGAGCAACTAATTATGAACCAAAAAAGATTCACTAACCATAAATTGAATATCCCATTTACAGGACACTAACAATGTTAGAAGAATTTTATAATTTAATATGTACAATTTTGAGTATGCTCACAACCATTAAAAATATTAGAAGCTAATTCTTCAATCATAATTGATATCCAACTTGCAAATCATGTAGTGAGCAATTTGCCTGCAGCCTAAGTCTCTCCATGGTCTCACCAGTTGACATTGTTTCAGAATGTTCCCATCCATAAATTAACTCCTTGATGTTGAGTGCTCTCTTACAGAGCTGCTCTCCAATTTCATACTCTCCAATCTCATACTCGCTAAGAGAAATGGCTTTGCAAATGAATTAATACCATTTTTTAGAAACTTGTTATCCCCATAAAATAAGTAAGTATCCTTCTTTGGGTCTTTTATACCAACAGTCTGTACAGTACCAATATACAATCTCCTCAACATGAAAAAAAAATATGATTATAATAAATTTTTAACCAGTTATAATCAGCAAAAAGTAGCATCTCAAACATACAGCACATCCACAAACACAAAGAGATTGCAACTTATCAAACAAACCAATAAAACCATACCTCGCCAACCGCTACAGTGATAATATGAGGTGTGAAATTTGCACTGGCAGAGTATGCCACCATTTCACCTGAAACCACCACAATAAAATCTTTCACAAACCGATTGAATCACTCCAAATTGAAAAATAAAGGATTTAGAAAAGCAAACCGTTGGACATCTCTAATCTCATGAATAAGACTAAAAACTAGAAAGATTGATCTTTAGATTCCCCATGCTTACCGCATATTCAAACGCTACTTAACCAGCTCATCCAAGCATGGAAAAAGTCAACCAAGACTATTATGAGTCTCACTCCCTTGGATAGAGGGCAAATCTAGATCACCTTCTCTAGGAAAATTGTAGGTTGACATTCGATTACCAGAGTTAAAAATCTGAGTTTTCATTTTCATGTATAGAAAAAAAGAGTAAGCTAGATTCAGATTCCAAGCTTCAAGGAAACCCCACTATCCTTGATTCATGGTCGGATATGTAGAACATGTCGAGGCTGTGGTCCCAAGAACATAAACCAACAATTATCCCTAAACCCAAAGCAAATATGTCGCGATAAGCCGCTCAAAATACAGCCTTAGTCATGAATGATACTTGTAGTAAGACACCTTATTTATGCAATCACAAATAACTGTTATGTATAGATTGATGGTATATATAGGATGCATTAATGGTCCCATAATCAATGTATAATAAAAATAGCAATGGTAGAATTATCCAATAATAAGACTATGAATAAGCCTGGAACTGTATATCATAAAGAACCCCAATCCCAAATGTCTATTAGAGCACAATTGGAGAACCTGAGACTACCAATGGGAGAAGTTGATGGAAAATATGAGATTAGATTATGCAACTAGGAAAGGATATGCATGACAAATTAAAAAAATGTATTGAAGCGAGACATCTCTTCTTGCATTAAAAAATCTAGCAAAAGATAAAGCTTACATCGAAAATTTAGCTAAACTAGTGCTTTTCCACCCATGATTTTGAACTGGATGGTATGGCTGGAAACATTTTACTAGCATCAACTTTTTAAACAAAGTGTCCAACACTCTAACAAATGAAGTATTGTCACCTTTGACCAAGACCCTCACAATTTTGCCCTCTAGAAAACTCTTATTTGCGCATGGTTCAAAGTTAAAAATTCTAATAGTAATTCAATCAGAATTCTAGAAAAAAAATCCTAGAAAATAATTTAATAAAGAAATATAACATGCCAAGTAAATTATCATTTTAATTAATCAACATTTATAATAATACACCAAAATCATTTATACATAAGACCAATGTCATGTATGCAAGCACACACTTTATTTCTGTGTATCCGCATCATTAATAAAGTTCATAATAATTTATTGATATAATATCGGCAGCAGCAGACAGAAATTTAAGCACCTAAAGAAATAATTTATAGAACAAAGCTTTTTCTGTCTCATTTATATGCCAATTGTAAATAAGTTTGGATGAAGCAAAAACAAAAAAAACTTACAGAAATGGGCATCATCACCATGAAGCCAAAGAATACATTTCTAAATCATAATTTGATCCAATGGGTCTGCGAGAAGGGCTTGCTTTTCCACCATTATAATCATTTGCATCAGGAGAGAATTTTGCTTCAGGACCAGCTTCCCCTCTGAGAAAAATTTATGTTCTAAATAAGGAAATCCATATCAATCTCTTAATTCCCTGACAAAGCATAATGCTTCAATATTCAGAAAACACTCAGTAACGGCCATAAAGAGGTCTAGGCCAGGAGAAAGTACCAGGAAAAGTGGAAGCAAGCTACAACTTGCTGCCACTTTTCCTGGGCCTTAAGTTTTTAAGGATCCAAAGCATAGAGAATGGGGAAATGGAGGCTGGGCTCAGAAGGCGCAGAGGAAGAAACAAACCTTTGTTGCGTTCTTGGAGAGGAGAAGGATGAAGTCGACCTCACTGAGGATAACAACGCTAGTGGAGAATGGAGATGTCGAACTTGGCATGGATGCTACAGCCAGAGAGAAGGGCGAGGACTGCAAGAAGGTTGCGTCATTCATCGTCTGGGAGGAGACCAGTCGGAGAATGGACACTGAAATCGACAGAGTGCGACAGAAATCGGCATAGCTTCCACCGTCGGAGAATGGACACTGAGCTGCTCTTGCTGAGGCTGCAACCATCGAAGATGCGAGGGCGAGGTCTGCGGAATCCTCGACTGAAGTGATCCTGGAGCGTTAGGGTTGGAAGGGAGGAATGGAAAATGCGGTGCGGGAGACTGATTTTGGGGGATTGTAAATAACGTAAGTGTTTTACAATTTTTAATTAAAAAATTATTATTTAATTTCAGTCTGATTTAGTGTACAAGAGTGAGGCCCGACCTTGAATTGGTTAAAGATGAAGGGTTGTGATGGGTTAGATGTTGATTATTAGCCATACTTTTTTGCTTTTCATGGCTAAAACAAATGTATTAGCCATGTTTTTTAATAGTCGTGGCTAAATCCAAAATATTAGCCATACTTTTGTTATCATGGCTAATACTAGTGTATTAGCCATGATTTTTGAACCCTTGCAAAAAAATGTGTAGCTAATACTCATTTTTCTAGTAGTGCTTAGTCAGCTCCCCAACTAGCTCAAATGAGCAAAGATATAAGTCAGCTAAAAACTATCATCATTATTCAAGTAAGCACCATTAGCAAGAAGAGCAAGATCATTAAGGATCTTGAAAAGAAGCTCCTCAAAGAGAGGAAGCTAGTGGAGAAATTCTGCAAGCCCAAGATAGCGTTACCACTCATTGATACCTTCTCCTTCAAAAATAATAGAAGTGGATTGGGATTCAAGTGGGTTGTTGGAGTAGCTAATTCCAAATGGAAAGGCAAAGCTCCAGTTGTGCCTCAAACTACCTTTTAGAAGGTATTATTCCCTTCTAACTAGTATGACTATGATAGCTTGAATGGTCACTAGAAGATTGATAGTTCCTCAAGTAAGGGATATAGTTCACCTTACAATGGGAGGAGAACGAGCGTGGGTTTAAGTGATTTGAAATCTCCTAATGAAAAAATTCAAATAGCCCATCATATACAACTTGTATATGGTGTTATAGCCCCTATACTTAAGGGTAAGGATGTTGCCTCTTCCCAAAATCATCCAACAAAGAAGTAGGAAAATAGCAAGACTGTAATCAACACTCACTTGAACATTTCTGATGTCATCAATACCATATCAGTTGAAAAGTAGATGCATGTTGTTGTCAAATAAAATTAGTCAAGAGAACCTGCTTGCCATTTAATATTTAGCCAGTTTCTAGCTAAAAGAAATAAAAGAAGGCTATTGTCATCTCTACTGAACAAATGCCTTTAAATTCTCCATCCACTTCTAGGAATGTTTAGAAGATAAGGTACAACACCCATGAATATTGGTGTTGTGGTAAAGTGGGCATATTGCCATAGATTGCTTGTTTAATCCAATAACACCCCATGCTATGAAATCAAAACCAGCAAAGTCTATCATTGTTGTTCTGAGTGCACTAAAGGCCAACAAGAACCAAGGACCCAAATTTCTTTGGGTGCCTAAGGTAAACAAAATCTATTTTGTTGGTATGCCCAAGCACTAATCATATGCCTATCTGGTACTTGGACAGTGGATGTTCTAGGAATATGACTGGAATAAGGAGCCATCTGAATGATTTAACTTTAATAAGAAACAGATCCAATGTTATATTAGGTTGTTCAAACAGAGGAGTGATAAAAGTCTATGGTATAATCACCAATGACATAGTCACCATTACAAAAGTTTCTTATATGGAAGGATTACAACACAATTTGATTAACATAAGCTATCTTTGTGATTTAGGCTATGTCATTATTTTCAACAAGGATAAGTGCCTAATCAAAAGGTCAACTGACTAAGAGGTCATTTTTACTGGCAGTAGGAGTGAAAAGATTTATGGTCTTAATTTTCTTTGCATAGATTCCAATTCTGCAGTTTTCCTTATAGAAAATGAGAACAACTCTTATAGTTTGCAATAGAATAAGAGGCCTGCTCACTTAAACTACAAGTCTATCAGCAAGCTCTTCAGTGAAGAGTTGCTCAGAAATGGACCCAATTTGAAATGCACCAAAGTGGGCATTTGTTCTGCATGCCATAATGGCATGCAAAAAAATGTCTCCTTCAAAAGCATTAGGTCCAAGGATTCTGAGAGGTTCAACTACCTCCTTCAGATAAACTTGTTTGGTCCTATGACAAGTCATAATCTAGGTAGGAAAGATTATACCTTTGTGATAGTTGATGACTAATCTAGATGGTATTCTTTCTTAAGAGAAAGTCTGATACCTTAGATAGCTTTGTGACTTTTGTCAAGCAAATTCAAAACAAAAAGGGCTGCACTGTGGTCAAAATCAAAAGTGACCATATCATAAAATTTTAGTCTGAAAGCATGAAAAACTACTACAAAGTGCATGGTATATTTCAAGAATTCTCCTCTCTCCCTCCCAAAATATTTCTGGGCAAAGACTGTAAACATAGCATGTCTTGTCCAAAATAGGTCCTATATCAACAAGTATCACAAGAAGACTCCCTATGAGCTTATAAAAGACAGAAAAAAATTTAGCCTATTTTAGAATTTTTGGAAGCAAGTGTTTTGTGCTGAACAATGGGAAGTCCAACTTGACCAAATTTGCTAAAAATCCTATGAGGGTATTTTTATTGTGTATAGAAGCCACAACAAAGCCTATATGATCTATAACTTGAAAAATCAGGTTGTAGAAGAATCAATAAATGCTGTATTTGATGAAACTTCCATGATTCACAATGTGCTGCCAATCTATTCTAGTGATGAAGGTGCAGAATTGAGAATTGACAAACTTAGCATTAAAGACACACCTCCAATTAAATAAGAAAAGGGTGATGGTGTGCATATCCCAGAAGAAGGACCTACTAAAATGCAGATATAAGAAGAACCTTAGGACATTGAAGCTAAAATTCAAGGAGTTGGAGAGAGGCTAATAGTAGCTGTCAGACACTTAAGAGACCATCCCTGAGATCTGATTATTGGGGATGCATGTGATGAGTCCTCTTTATATACCTATTTTCGGACTCATCTGGGCTTATTTCCTTGTCTTTGCACACCGTTTAGCGTCATTTGCACTCCTTTTGTTTCGCTACGGTTTTCCACGCCCTGTGCACCTTTGTTGCCCATTTTCTGTGCTTGTGTGCATTTACTTTTTTGCTATGTTTATCACTGTTTGCTGTGGCTGCCGCGATCGATGCCCCGTGCAGTTTTCCTGCAGGTTTGGGGATCGTGAGGGCATTCGGGATAGGCGTTTCACTATTTTTGGCAAAGGAGTCAGTGGTCGTGCGTTTTTACCCACGCACGACCATCGACCTCCTGGCGCACGATCACTGATCGTGCGCAGCCCGGTCTCATTTGTGAAACTCTGTCTTGAACCTTCCGCACGATCACTTGCCATACCGCGCACGACCACTGATCGTGCGCCGTCGATCGTGCGCAGTCATACCCATTTTGCAAAGTCTGTCTGGCTATTTCCGCACGATCATCAGCCCTGCCTCGCACGATCACTGATCGTGCGCTGCTGATCGTGCGCGACTACTGATTTTCTGATGCAGGTTTGCAGGTTGCTCACGCACGGGCGCTGACCTTGGTCGTGCACGATCACTGGTCGTGCGCAAGTGGTCGTGCGCGCTATTTATTCTGCAAGCTATAAATACGCTGTTCCGCGAATTAGGGCAAGGGCATCATTACGGAACCTTCGCCAGTCCGCCGTTTCGCCCTCCAGCAAGTCCCATTCACCTCCACCTTCATCCATACCAACGGGAGGACCTTCTCCGGTGATTCCGAAGCATTTCGCATCCTCCGGCGATCCTCCCGACCATTGAAGCATTCTTCTCCGAGCTTTCCACCAAGGAAGAAGACGAAGCACCCCTAGAGAACGGAGTTACAGGCCCTCGAGGTGACAGCTCGGTGGTACCGGAAGCCCTCCTCGGACTGCGCTTGGAAGCGGATTGACAACCCGCACCTCCGGCCAACAACCGCGGTGGATCTTCAATCTCATGGTTGTGCATTTTCTCTCTTTTTCTTGTTGTATGAAATGCTTGTGCTTGTAATGGACATCAACTTCTAGCATTATTGTTATTAGTTGTATTTCATCTTGCTCTTAAGATTTATTCTTTGATGCGCCTCGCTCCATCTCGCTCCACTCCACATGTTCGTTTCACTCAAGCTTGCTCCGCACTAATCACCTCACTCGCTAGATTTCCGTCCACTCGCTAATCGAAGTACGGCATTGCGGCCGCTACATCCATCTCGCCTTGAGAAGCGGTGATTGCGACCCGCATAGTTTACATTAGTGTAAACGGTCGTAAGACCACCAACAAAAGCCCCTTTCTTTTCTGTTTATTTAAATTAACTCTCATAACGATAGTTTTAGAGTCTAGATCGTTCGACGCCAATTGCATTCCTCAAGAGACCGACATCCGGGGATTCATTCCCAACTTTATTACTTGAGCGACCGGTACGCTTGCCGTATTTTACGCGCATCAAGTTTTTGGCGCCGTTGCCGGGGAATGCAACTGTTGAACGATCACGATTTCTGAAAGTATTGGTATAAGAGTTAGTGTTTTTTTTTATTTTCGTTTCTTTGTTTTGTTGCTTCAGTGGATGCAGGGACGTGCTGCAAGAGATCTCGTTGCTTACGATCCCGAAATCGAGCGAACTCTTCATGCGCAAAGGCGTGCCGCTGCAGTAGATCCAATCACAATGGGAGACCAGTTGAACCATGACAACGGAGTTCGTGTTGGAGGGAACCTCCCTGATAACCGTAACGGGGATGAGAATGAGGTGCAACCGCCGCATGTCCGAACCATGAGAGATTACACTACCCCCACTGTTGGGAGCATTTACCCTGGGTTTGGACCGGCGATCGCAAACCAACAGTTCGAGATCAAACCGGCAATTCTTAACATCATCCGGAACAACGCACAGTTCTCTAGACTGGCTACAGAGGATGCCCATCTACACTTGGCAGACTTCTCAGAAATTTGTGCCACTTTCCGTTATGCTGGGATTCCTGACGATACGGTCAAGCTCCGTCTCTTCCCCTTCTCTCTACGTGACAAGGCCAAGTCATGGCTTCATTCCCTTCCTCCTGGAACAGCCACAACCTGGGAGGCTCTTACCACAAAGTTTCTAGCCAAATTCCATCCGGTTGACCGTATTGTGAGTTTGAGACGCGCCATCGCTAATTTCCGGCAAAACGACCAAGAAAGTTTGGCGGAAGTCTGGGAGCGCTTCAATGAGTTGCTGCGGAAGTGCCCCAATCACGGATTCCAAACGTGGAATCTTGTGGAATGCTTCTACTTCTCCATCGAACCTCAACACCGCGCCATGATTGACGCCGCCTCTGGTGGAACAATTATGAACCTTGCTCCTGAGGATGCTTTGAGAGTTCTGCAGGACACCTCCACGCACAGCGCCTTTTGGACCGCGGGAAGGAATACCCCCCGTGGGACAAGTGGAATCTTTGCTGTGGAAGCATCAAGGCCCGCTGCTGCTGCTCCGGTGTTGGCCATCTCGTGTCAAGGATGCGGAAGTACCGATCATCATAGCTTTGAGTGCCCTGGAGTGGAGGTAATGTATGACCCCACCTTCTCCAATGAAACCGTGAATTTTATCGCAAATCAAAACAGGGGCGCGCCATATGGAAATGCTTATAATCCGGGTGCGAGAAATCACCCGAATTTCTCGTGGAATCAAAACGCACCGGGCCAACGATGGCAACCGGGGCAGCATCAATATGATGCCTCCGCCTCCGGGAGCCAGCCGCGGCCACCCCACCCGAATTATCCTCAAGGCCCCCCCGCCGAAAAAACCAATTCTTTGGCTCAAATGTTTGAAAAATTTGTTGAAGTTTCCCAAACAAACATGACAAATCAAGCCGCTTCAATGCGTAAGCTCGAGGCACAGTTGGGCCAATTGGCTCAAATGGTCTCCGAGCGCACGCTTGGTACTCTCCCAAGCAACACTGAAAAAAATCCCCATGAACAAGGGAAAAGCCTTGGGGAGGGAAGGCTGGGGAATACCAACGAACTCGTGATTAGCTGCTTGATTAACAACGTTGAAACTACTGCTTTATGTGATTCCGGGGCATCCAGCAACATCCTCACTCTGCAGGATGTCGCGAAGATGCAACTGCAAATAGACACCGCAGACCGGAAATCCCTTATTCTAGCTAATGGTAATGTGGTAGATACAGATGGTGGTGTGAGGGAAGTCGATATCGAGGTTAATGGCAAACATTTTACCACTGCTTTTCAGGTCATGGGACCGGAAGAAAATGACTCCATTCCTATACTTGGTGTCCCATTTCTGACGGCCAATGGCGCATCCCTGGATTTCTCCCAAGGACGCGTCACCTGGCCGGCTGATGCTTGCACCCTCGATGATACTTCCGTACACTCCTCTCTTGTTCGAAATGACGTTTCACTACGTAGTGCAGATCTCCAGGAAGATTTCGGAGTCCCAACTTTGAAGGCACCCCTTGTGGGTGAGAAAACCAAGGGTGGATTGACCGAGATGACCGATGAGAAGAATAATTTAGCGACCGCGAAGATGTTTGAGCGCCCCAAAGACACGGTGAACGTGCCACTTCCTACCGATGCTGTTGTGGAGCATGACACTTCTAGTTACATGCGGGAGAAATCCCTAGACTGTTATTCGTGTAATAATATTCATGACTCTATTAAGCGTTCTGTCGCTTGGGCTGATCCGATCGCCATCACGGTGCCGGAAATGATGCCATCGATTGTAAAATTTGGGAAAACTGTGAAATCCACTCCTTGGAGGTCTCCATCGGTGGAGAAGCTGAAGGAGGCGAAACGCTTGCGTGATAAGCGTTATTCTTCCTTCCAAGCGTTTGCGCACCATCTGAGCAAGGGGAAATCCCCTCCTCATGATCCTATGCAAGGTTCTGCCTCTCCTTCGCTCTCCACCGAGAAGACTTACCACAAATCGGCATATAGCTGATTGCCGCTCTGCCTCGTGTTTCCTGCTTACTTTCCTTGCTGCTTTGGAACATTTTGAGATTTATTTTATTTTATTTTGATGCATAAACATTATATACAATTGCTAATACAGGTATTTGGTCCACCTTAAGGACGGTAAACAAAAGGGCTATTCGGGAGACAACCCAAGCTTGGACCTTTTGGTCCCCTTGTTTTTGTTTGATTTTATTTTATGCTTTCTATCTTTTTGTATTTTCTATTGTTCGGCCTAATTCGCAGGTTCAGCTTATCTTTTGTGCGATGCAGCACTGCCCGCGAATCATCACGCAATCTTCTGGCATGCTCCCCTCTTTGGAGCATTGGTACTCTCTCTCGCTTCAGATTTCATTTTCTGGTTGAATGTTTATTTTTCTTGCTTATGTTTTCATTCGAGTCTGGGGGGAAGAGCCGCTTGTGCACTCCACGAGCACATTTAATTTCGCATGCCAGTAGTTTTCCTTTTTCGCTTCATTATGTTAGATTCCTGTTGCACACCACTGCACCCACATGAGCGCGAGCTTAGCTGTTAGCGTGCCACGAGTTGAGCTTGTATCTTTGTTATATTTGGAAAATTTCTGTGCTAGTTTAGGATTGCGCGACGGAGTAAAATGTTGGCCTTGCTGTGTTTCTAGTCAACTGCTCTCGTTTTGTATAGAAATTTGTGTAGACTTAATTTTTCTGTATGCTTATAGTTTTATATTTTTCTATTTGCGTACATATTTCTTATTCTACTCAAAAGTTTGTGAATCCGGTGTGAATCAAACGGTAGCGTAGGAATGTGTGTAGCCGCCGCTAGACTCGTATTGCTTGAGTCGGGAGGAAGGATTATCCTTCTCGGTTGCTAAGAACTTGCCCCAAGCTATTCTTGAAGCATTGGTACACAGTTAGTCTAGCGTGAGAGCGATGTAGGCCACCTTTTGGCCCGGTTGAGCTTTGTACCCATTCCTAACATCGCCCTTGCTAGCCCCTTTGTGCCTACCCATCCTTTTGATTCAGCTCCACCATTATTTCACCAAAGCCCCATAGCCGATCCTAGTCGCACACCCAAGTCGAGCTTAGTGTTTTATATTTTCATGTTGGGTTGTGATGTGGTATTTTTATTCGTGAAAATGTGGAAGTGCCCCCAAGCTTTATTTGCTGAAAATTGTGTTTTGTGAAAAGAAAATTATTTGAAAAAGAGAAAAAGTGAAAATGAAAAGTGAAAAGAAAAAGTTTGATTGAAAATCTTTATTTGAGATGATTTGGATTTGGAGTAGGCGGTGCACACACCCATTTAGTAAAAGTTAAGTCTGGGGGTGTGGTGCACCCGTGTTTATTTTGTGGGCAGCGGGTACTAGTTTTGTACGTTTGCTCATTTGGGTTAGGTGCATACCCATCATGTTTATCGTTGTTTTCCTCACCGTAACCCAAGCCCCATTATTACCCGAAGTCCTACGGACTTGCGCTTGAGTTGACTAGTGCCGTGGAGAGAGTGCGATCGGGCAAGCTTATGGTTTCCGACATTGGTGGATTCCTTTGGGGGTAATCTTGAGCTCCGGTCTTCGGCAATGCTCACCTTAGTGGCGTGTCTACTTTCTCCCTGCGTAGGACCGGCTGATTCACCGTGATTCCACTTTTGAGTAATAATAAATTTTCTTTACGCATTGTGAAAAATATAAAATATTTTGTATACTTAAGAATTCCCTCTACTTTATTTTTATGCACGCGAGCATGCGACTTCGCATGGTACTCCGTTTGGCAATTTCTCTTTTTAGCTAGTTCATTTTTCCCCGTCTGCTTAGGTTCTGTTTGCTCGGGACGCGCAAACGGTTAAGTCTGGGGGTGTGATGAGTCCTCTTTATATACCTATTTTCGGACTCATCTGGGCTTATTTCCTTGTCTTTGCACACCGTTTAGCGTCATTTGCACTCCTTTTGTTTCGCTACGGTTTTCCACGCCCTGTGCACCTTTGTTGCCCATTTTCTGTGCTTGTGTGCATTTACTTTTTTGCTATGTTTATCACTGTTTGCTGTGGCTGCCGCGATCGATGCCCCGTGCAGTTTTCCTGCAGGTTTGGGGATCGTGAGGGCATTCGGGATAGGCGTTTCACTATTTTTGGCAAAGGAGTCAGTGGTCGTGCGTTTTTACCCACGCACGACCATCGACCTCCTGGCGCACGATCACTGATCGTGCGCAGCCCGGTCTCATTTGTGAAACTCTGTCTTGAACCTTCCGCACGATCACTTGCCATACCGCGCACGACCACTGATCGTGCGCCGTCGATCGTGCGCAGTCATACCCATTTTGCAAAGTCTGTCTGGCTATTTCCGCACGATCATCAGCCCTGCCTCGCACGATCACTGATCGTGCGCTGCTGATCGTGCGCGACTACTGATTTTCTGATGCAGGTTTGCAGGTTGTTCATGCACGGGCACTGACCTTGGTCGCGCACGATCACTGGTCGTGCGCAAGTGGTCGTGCGCGCTATTTATTCTGCAAGCTATAAATACGCTGTTCCGCGAATTAGGGCGAGGGCATCATTACGGAACCTTCGCCAGTCCGCCGTTTCGCCCTCCAGCAAGTCCCATTCACCTCCACCTTCATCCATACCAACGGGAGGACCTTCTCCGGTGATTCCGAAGCATTTCGCATCCTCCGGCGATCCTCCCGACCATTGAAGCATTCTTCTCCGAGCTTTCCACCAAGGAAGAAGACGAAGCACCCCTAGAGAACGGAGTTACAGGCCCTCGAGGTGACAGCTCGGTGGTACCGGAAGCCCTCCTCGGACTGCGCTTGGAAGCGGATTGACAACCCGCACCTCCGGCCAACAACCGCGGTGGATCTTCAATCTCATGGTTGTGCATTTTCTCTCTTTTTCTTGTTGTATGAAATGCTTGTGCTTGTAATGGACATCAACTTCTAGCATTATTGTTATTAATTGTATTTCATCTTGCTCTTGAGATTTATTCTTTGATGCGCCTCGCTCCATCTCGCTCCACTCCACATGTTCGTTTCACTCAAGCTTGCTCCGCACTAATCACCTCACTCGCTAGATTTCCGTCCACTCGCCAATCGAAGTACGGCATCGCGGCCGCTACATCCATCTCGCCTTGAGAAGCGGTGATTGCGACCCGCATAGTTTACATTAGTGTAATCGGTCGTAAGACCACCAACAAAAGCCCCTTTCTTTTCTGTTTATTTAAATTAACTCTCATAACGATAGTTTTAGAGTCTAGATCGTTCGACGCCAATTGCATTCCTCAAGAGACCGACATCCGGGGATTCATTCCCAAATTTATTACTTGAGCGACCGGTACGCTTGCCGTATTTTACGTGCATCAGCATGCTAAGGTTAAACCATAAGGAGTAGAAATCAAAACATTGGCAAGTACTCTAGCTTCCTGTTTCAGATAGAACCAAAAAAGTTTGAAGAAGCCAACATAGACCCATTGCATATTGTGTCTATGCAAGAAGAATTGAACTAGTTCAAGAAGTATAGAGTTTGGAAGCTGGCTCCCAGACCTCAAGGACATAACATCATAAGAACCAAATGTATATATTGAACCAAACTAGATGAAAATGGTTTTATAATCAAGAATAAAGTTAGACTGGTTGCTAAAGGGTATATGCAAGAAGAAGGTAATGATTTTGATCAAACCATTGCACCAGTAGCTAGACTTGAAGTCATAAGATTATTCCTTGCATATATTGCTTATTAAGGATTTAAGGTCTACTAAATGGATGTGAAGTCAGCTTTCCTAAATGGTGACTTAAAAGAATAGGTCTATATTGAGCAGCCATCAGGTTTTATAATTCCTTCTTTTCCCGATCATGTTTTTCATTTCAAAAAGGCTTTGTATTCGTTAGAACAAGCCCCAAGGGATTCGTATGAAACCCATTATAGCTTTCTCATTAAGAATAAATCCTCAAGGGGAATGATAGACAAGACATTATTCCTAAGGGAAGTTAAGGGTAAGATTATCCTAGTCCAAATTTATGTTCATGACATAATTTTTGTGTCTACTAATGATGTCCTATGCAAAAAGTTTGCTAAAATTATGCAAGGGAAATTTTATATGTACAGTATGGGTGAAATCAAGTATTTCTTGGGTCTCCAAGTTAAACATTCTGAGGATGGTTTATTTATCTCTCAGTCTAAGTTTACTAAGGAGTTAATCAAGAAATTTAGAATCGAGAGTGCCACCACTATGAGAACTCCTATGGGGTCAAGTATGCCACTAGACAAAGATGAGAATGGAAAGCCAGTTGATGAAACCTTGTATAGAAGCATAATTGGCTCCCTCCATTATTTGACTACTATAGACTAGACATTACATTTGCTACATATGCTAGTGCTATGTACCAGGCTTGCCCTAAAAAATCTCATTATATTACTACAAAGTGGACTCTGATATATCTTAAGGGCACACCAGATCTTGACCTTTTATACCTTAAGAATAATGATTTTGAACTAACAGACCAGTCAGATATAGATTTTGTAGATTGCAAAGAGTATAGGAAGAGTACTTTTAGTACTTGCCAATTCCTTGGGAGAAGGCTGGCATCATAGAGCAGCAAAAAGCAAACTTGTGTAGCAATCTCCACTATGGACTTTAAATACATCTATATTGGGAGTTGCTATGCACATCTCCTGTAGATACAACAACAACTTCAGGATTACAATATCGCGCTAAGTAAAACACACATGTTTTGTGATTTTTTTAATGTTATTTCAATAGCTAAAAAACTTATATCACACAACAGGACCAAGCATATTGAAATTAGATATCACTTCATAAGAGAGCATGTGAAGAATGAAGATATAAACCTTGTGTTTGTCCCCACAGACAGACAGGTGGATGACATGTTCACTAGGCCTCTTGATGAAGCCAAGTTTAACATTTTCAAGTTTTAATTAGGAATGTTAAATTTGAAGTAGCTTTACTTTTTTGACTATAAGCTTTCTATCATATATGTGCATTTGGAGGCTAACCTTTTGCAGGAGAACATAAAGAAAAAAAATATCAACATACTTGGCGTTGAATGAAGTGTCATGTGTTGAGTCAACATTAGACATCGAGTGAGATGTTCAGGGATCGAGTGTACACCTCAGGCGTCGAATGGACTCGACGTAAACATTGAAATGAGTCGGAAAGCAACAAATCTATAAGGGTAAATCACGATCATACATCTAAAATTAAAATCACGACAAGGTATGCACCTCTCCACCTTCACGAATAGAATAGGGTATAAATAGAAATCATGCCTAGAATAAACTTAATCATTCTATTGCCCTTCTGGATTTCGTAACCAAGATTTCTTGCTCCGTCTTCTCTTCCTCGCTCAATCTCTTGGATTTAATGGCTCCCAAGGGTGCTGACTTCTTTTTCGAGGTCTATGCAGTTGTTTGAAATGGATTCAAAGATGCTCTAGAAGTAATTTTATTTGTGATTCATCTCCTATCAGTCGAGGAACTTTAATTTGTGTTGTCAGATTTGTGTGCTATATGGAAAAGAGAAGTATAAGAACTATATGTTAATGCCAAGGTGGACTCTTCCTCCACAAAGATCAAGAAAACAATCAATGGTGAAAAAGTTAAAATCATAGTTAGGAAGATTTGCAAGGCTTTTAAACTCCCTAACTCAACCTAGTGATGAAGAAGATAAGAAATATCAAGAAGATATCAAATCTGCCGTCAAGTGGCGTGGTCTATCCAAACAAACCAGTGGTTCTGTACTCAGGAAAGATTTGAAGTTGAAGGGTAAGTTCTTAGCAGACATCATTATAAATGCCTAATCTGTAAAACTAGATCTCATTACAAGATTTCAAGGAAGATGTTTGACCTAATGGCTAGAGTAATTGTCTCCAAGAAAATTGATTGGGGCAAGGTGATTTTTGATAAGATAATTGGTTGCATCTCTGAGCAAAATTTGGGAATACTTCTATCTCTAATTCTTCTCAATACTGTACCAGGTATTCTGAATATGAGGCTAGGTGTAAAGATCCATAACATGAGAAGGATGGACCTCAAGATGTTTGATAGATGGGATAGGGTGCTGATTAATCACCCTCAAGAACAAGAAAAGAAAAAGAAGAATGTAGCTGAAACAGTTGCTAAAGATAGCTCCAATAGTAGCTCTTTAGGTAGCAGTATACTGAACCCCATAACTTGCACTTGTCCAGTTCTAGTGATTTTGACAGGAGGGATTTGAGTGCACAAGTTATAATTTCCTCTTAGCTTACTGCTAAGGATGTTCCAAGCAGAGTCCTACCTACTAATGTTGAAGTAGACACATTTATAGAGAATGTTGAAGTTGAGGCGGAGACTCACATTGAGCTCCCTGCACAAGAAGATGGAGCTGAGGTTGTCACAACCAGCATTTTCTCCACAAAAGGGGTATATCAGAGTAAGGGAAATTGCGCGTGATGATCCCATATCAGCAGGGGATAACTGCGGACGCTCAGACAAAACTCCTACTTGACACAAAAGAGAGATCTTTAAGTGATTAAGAGAAAATCAAATTCATGTTAATCATTTAACCGTATCCCTCGTCTTGGTGCTTCATCACGTCCAAAAAAGAAAAATAGTTTATACGCTGCGGAAAAATACTTCATTTAAGAGATTACACATCCTATATGAGTACAAACGTTCCCCAGGGAACAACTCATGATATGAAATACTCTAGGTTTATAATAGTAGTTTAAATAGTTTTTACGGTCACTAAATATAATGGGTTAGAGTTTTAAAATATGCAATACATAAAGTAATAATAGTAGATTTAATACTTGAAAATACCTAACATGCATTCCTAGCATAAATCATCCCAGAGAGCAAGTAATCCAATTCATCATATGGAAAACAACTAACAACTAGCAAGTATCCAAAATCAACAACCCTGTGGGCATCAACAATCTGACATGAACCCATATAAAACAAAAGTATGTCTGAGCTAAGTAAAGCAAACTGAAACAACAAACTACCTCGCAATGGCGAGGTGAAAACCACAGCTAACACATCTGCCCAAGAACTCCCCAAAACTAGCTCCACTACATGCTAAAGATCCAGACCTGAGGCATTCCAACACAGAAGACCTCAGCATGAAGGTACAAGAGGTGGTAGAAAAAGTAAGCCAAAAAGTAAACGAGGTTAACAGGGGTACCAACCGAAGACCAAAAGTACTTAATTAATGTACAGAAGTAAGGTACAAAAGAATCAAAAAATAAAACTTACGTGAATCATCACACACATCAAATTACACCAAATGCACAAGGCTAAAGAGGTGGAGAGCATGATTAAATCATAAGCAAGAATATCTCAACAACCCTGTTAGCCAAATGTGGTCAACTCTACCCAAAAACACGGGTGAGGTGGTAACTCATCTGGACACACCCTCACAGATATAATATCCATATAACTGCGGGGGAGACTCATACATTCCACCATTCACCATAGACGCCCAAACACCCGGTAGAGTTCCACAAGGTACAAGTAAGTCTCCAAACATTGTGGAGGTGGATACGCCCACTAACTCCCGCAAATAAGAAAATCATGATATATCTCAAAACAAGGCACATTGGATTCTACTAGACAATTCTAGATTAAGAAATGGTTGATCATACTTAGGAAGGACTTCACAATCCTAAATAAATCTTAACACATTCTACTTAATAGTTAGGAATGATTAAAGCCAACAATTTAACATTTCCATCAATAACAACAACAACGCTACAAGGTTAAACCATCATATCAAAACTAATAATCCAAGTGGATTTCAAAGGAAGATTAAATATATCTACGAATCGAAATGATAATAGTGCAAAAAAGATTAAAGAAAATGAGGTTAACAGTTATCATCAAGATTGGAAGGGAGAAGGAAAAGGGAAAACCACCATTTGCCTTAGTTTTGCCAGAAAAACTCTCCAAATCGCTCCTTGTCATTGATCGGTGCTAAAGGAGATGAGGAGAGTTGAAATCTAATAAGAAATAGCCGAAATAGAGGATAGGGCCTAAAACCCTAACGAGAAAACAAAAAATGAGGAAGATTTTACCACGATGACGAAGCTCTCGCTTAGAGCTTTCCAGATCTATGATCGGTTGAAGATTTTGAGCACCGGAGCACCGTCGGCGGCCACCGGAAGAATCACGGAAAAACTTTCTCTCTCTCGCTCACTCTTCTCTTGTTCGGGCGATGAACAGGAAATTCGGTCCAAAAGATGGAGTAAAAAGAAGAAGGGTATATATATACTATGTGTAATTTAGAATAATTGTACTTAAGAAAATGAACCGGGATCAGCCAAACCAGACTTCTCGAGTTAGGGTTTGGGATTTCTTGAGTGGAAAGAAGATTTTATCGAGTACAGAAATGAACTTATCAAGAACAACAGGGCTTCTCGAGTACTGTAAAACTTCTCGAGAACTAGAAGGACAGTTCTCGAGTACAACAAACCTTCTCAAGAACAGAAACCTACTTCTCGAGTACTAAAAGGGACTATCTCGAGACAAGATTAATGAACATCTCGAGAACAACCATCGTTTTCTCGAGAATAAGAGGAAACTTTCTGGAGAGTTTCTTTAGAAATAAGAAGACTTCTCGAGTAATGGGTAAGCATTACTCGAGAACAACTCAGGACTTCTCGAGTACCAGACTGCCTCTCCTGAGAACAAGAAGATTTCTCTCGAGTACAACAAGGGGGGATTTCTCGAGAATTGCAGGACTTCTCGGGAAGAAGAGGGAAAAACAACTCCGTCCGATGAATTCTGCTCGAAGTTCGTCGAACCCAAAAACCCATTCGACGATTTCCGGTCGAAGTTCGTCGAACACACAAGAAAAAAAAACCTGCTCTATTCTTCATCGAGCTCTATTCGACAATCGTCGAGCTCCGCTCGACGCTAAGATAAACCCAGACAGCGCCTCCCGTTCGACTTTCGTCGAGCTCAGCTTGACGAACGTCGTTTTCAACTCGACGCTCAGTCAAAGTCCAAACAACACCCAAAAAAATAAAATCCTGCCTCCGCTCGACGAAAACCTACCCTTAAATAGGGCTTCCCGAGAATCAAAACAGGCATAAGGCTTTAATAATATGGTAATACTCATATTCAAATGGTTTGGACACGGAAAAAACGAGATCAAAACGGAGGCCCAAACGTGGGACGAATTAAACGAATTTAACAGCGATAACAACCCTAGAATATGGCGCACCTTCTTGAGACGCTATCACCAAATGCTTTCACAAGCAAAAATAAACGCCAAAAATCCAAACACGCGCCGAGACCCAAAATGCTCGGATCGCAATAAAACTGGACAAGTCCATGTTGGGTCCGGCGTTCCTTCACTTGACTCGTGGCGCTCTGCTACTTATATAAAAAATTAAGTAGCGCCCTCTCCAACAGTCCGGGCTTTTGGTGCAGTTGGGTATGCGCTTGATCCTTCAATTGGTATCAGAGGAGGTCACGGGTTCAAGACCGGGGGGCGCTATTAAATCCTGATTTTTCCCTTCTACCTGTGTGGGTCCGGTGGGTCAGGCAACCGTGGACATGTGGTAACCCCACCTCTGAGCCGTGTGGGCCATGTGGTAACCCCACCTCTGAGCCGACGGGTTGTGCTGGACGCCGGGGGGGGGATTGTTGGGTCCGGCGTTCCTTCACTTGACTCGTGGCGCTCTGCTACTTATATAAAAAATTAAGTAGCGCCCTCTCCAACAGTCCGGGCTTTTGGTGCAGTTGGGTATGCGCTTGATCCTTCAGTCCAAAACCTCAAAACTCAATCCTTTCAATCAAGGAAAACCTTCAATTCAAATCAAAATCCCAAAAAATCTGGTCAAACAAACCCAACAGACGCAAAAATGCAGTGGCGGTACAGCGCCGTCAACATAACGTAAAAAGTAACGCCTTGACGTCATAAATATGATGATACCAAATCAAATAATATTCTCAGAAAATCGGGGGCGTTACAGTCCTTCCCCCTAAAAGAAATTTCGTCCCGAAACTTAACACAACTCCAAAATCAAACTAAAATGAGAAAATCAAACACTACCAAAAGCATGGAGACATACCAGAAACTAAGGGAAGAGATGAGGATGAGATTCCGTCATCACCGACTCCAATTCCCACGTCGCACTCTCGACATCTTGATTTATCCAAAGAACCTTGACCATGGGGATGGTCTTTCTTCGCAATAGTCAATCTTGAGATTCTAAAACAGGGACAGGTTCTTCCATATATGAAAGGGTGGGCTTAATTTGAGGTACCGAGTCAAGGACTTGACGATCATTACCAACATACTTCCGTATCTGGCTTACATTGAACACATCATGGATACCAGGGAAGGTAGAAGGCAAATCCAGTCTATAAGCTGACACTCCGATTAGCTCAAGAATTTGAAAAGGTCCCACATATCGGGGGGTCTAACTTGTGGTTCCTTCGCAACCTTTTAACACCTGACATCAGAGAGACTTTCAGAAAAACCAAGTCCCCAACGACGAACTCCATATCAACTCTTCGTCGATTAGCATATATCTCATAACTCTCTTGCGCTATACGGAGCTTCTCTCAAATATGAGTCACATCACAATTCATCTCTTTAAGGGCTTCAGGGCCTAGCAGCGGTCCCTCACCATCTTCAGCCCAAAACAAAGGAGTCCTACAATGCCTACGTACAAGGCCTCAAACGGGGCCATCCGCAGACTCTCCTTATAACTATTATTGTTTGTAAATTCCATGAGTCTGAGGCGTTCATCCCAAGGACCAAAAAGATCAAACATATAACACCTGATCATATCTTCCACGATTTAATTTTCCCTTTTCTGTCTGACCATTTGTTTGTGGATGATAGGCGATGGAATACCTTAAATCGGTACCCAACCCCTCTTGTTAGCTCTTCCAAAAATGAGACGTAAATCGGGAATCTCGATCCGATATAATGCTAGCAAGAACTCCATGTAACCTGATGCCTTCATCATGGTATAGCTCAGCTATCTTCTTCATAGAATACCCAATCTTAAAGGGCACAAAGTGAGCACATTTAGTTAATCTATCAACTATCACCCAAACTGAATCGTGCCCATGGGGAGACTTTGGTAAGCCAGTGATGAAATCCATCAAAATACTCTCCCACTTCCAACTTAGAATATCAAGTGGTGTCAGTTTACCACCAGGCCTTCTATGGTCTGCCTTCACATACTTACACGTGTAACATTCCGACACAAACTTTGCTATATCATTCTTCATTCCCGGCCACCAAACGATTTGCTTCAGATCCTTATACATTTTGGTGGAACCAGGATGGTAGGAAACACTGGAACCATGAGTTTCATTACAAATTTTATCCTGAATATCACCAAAAGCGGGGATAAAAAATCTACCACGAAATTTCAGAGTATCTAACTCGTCCAAAAAGATATCAGGTAGCTCTCCCTTCTCAGTACTATTTCGGATATGCAACAAATACGGATCATCCTTATGGTGTGCTCTAGCAAGGGAAATCAAAGAGGGGTCTTCTGCTTCCAAAATAGCCGGAACAGTACTACTCCCAACTTCAATGTCCATCAATAAGAATTCTTCCACAAGGACTATACAGATAGATTGAAGATTTTGGCAGTCTTCCTACTCAAAGCATCGGCTACTACGTTAGTCTTTCCCGGATGATAAAGAATCTCCACTTAATAATCGTCCACATATTCTAAACACCTACGATTGCGCAGATTTAACTCCTTTTGAGTGAAGACGTACTTCAAACTCTTATGGTCGATGTAAATCTTGCACAGCGCGCCATACAAAAAATGTCTCCAAAGTTTTAGCGCATATATCACAACAATAAACTCCAAATCATGCGTACGATAGTTCCTTTCATGAATATTTAGTTGTCTTGATCCGTACACGATCACATTTCCTTCTTGCATCAAGACACAGCCAAGTCCAATGTGTGATGCATACACATACACAACGTACTCAACTCCTTTAGTAGGTAAGGTAAAAACTGGGGCAGTACACAATCTCTTCTTCAATTCTTGAAAGCTTCTTCACACTTATCGCTCTAAATGAACGCAGTGTTCTTCTGAGTAAGTCTATTTAGAGGCGCAGACAACACAGAGAACCCTTTCACAAATTTTCTATAATAGCCGGCCAAACCTAAGAAGCTCCTAATCTCCTTAGGTGTGGAAGGCCTCTTCCATTCCATAATAGAAGAAATCTTGGTCGGGTCTACGAAAATATCGTCCTTGCCCACAAAACGGCCCAGAAAAGACACTTGGAGTAACCAGAATTCGCACTTATTGAGCTTAGCATAGAGTTCGTGCTTCCTCAGGGTTGACAAAACTAAGCGCAAGTGTTGAGTATGCTCCTCAACACCGCGGGAATACACGAGCACGTCATCTATGAACACGACTACAAAATGGTCCAAGAAATACTTGAACACCCTATTCATTATGTCCATGAAAGCAGAGGGGGCATTTGTCAAACCAGGGGACATCACCAAGAAATTAAAATGCCCATGCCGGGAACAAAATGCCGTCCGCAGCCTCACGGACCCTCAACTGGTGGTAGCATGAACGAAGGTCAATCTTTGAAAACATAGCGTATTCCAACAACTGATCAAATAGATCATCAATCTGAGGCAATGGATATATGTTCTTGATGGTTACCTTGTTTAACACCCGATAATCAATGCAAAGCCTCATGGAGCCATCCTTCTTCTTTATGAACAAAACAGGGGCACCTCATAGGGACGAACTCTGCCTAATAAAACAACACTGCAACAACTCATCCAACTAAGCGTGCAACTCTTCTAACTCACGCGTAGCCATATGGTACGGTGCCTTAGCAATAGGACGAGTACTTGGATCGAGGTCTATCAGAAACTCCACCTCTCTCTTAGGAGGAAGTCCTGGAAGACTATCAGGAAAGACATCTAAAAACTCTTGCCAGATCCAACACCATCAGATCCGTAGAAGCTACGACATCTCCTAGACAAATAGGGCATCTCTAAATTCCTTGATTTGATATCACTAGGTCTCCAGAGGGGAACTTGACGCTGAAGGAATCTCCTAATTGATCCAAGTTCAAAAGATGTTTATCAACAAAACTTCGGGCCACAAATGAATGAGTGGTAACCGAATCGAAAAGAACGCGTGCCCAACTATTCTTCACCTTAAACTCCCCTAAAACCGTAGCATACATAACTAAATGAATGAAAAAAACTAGGGCAACAAAAGGAGAGTATAAATTAAACTATAATATATCCTGATATCACTTGGGTAGAGGTCTGAGCTTCCTCTCTTGTAACCATATTTAGCTTTCCTTTCCCTTTGTCCTAATTTGGCGGAGGAGATAGAGCCCGAAGTAGAGCAGGCTGTAGTGGGGACTGAGCCTGGGGGCATGAAGACTTCAGGTGCCCCTTCTGCCTGCATTGGAAGCAAGCCTTATCCTTCGACCAGCAATGACTCACGTCATGACCCTTTCTTGAATAGAAGGTGCACACCAGATCTACTTTGGGTGCACCTTGGATGGCAAGAACCTGCTGCTTCTTCAGAGTGACAGTCCTTTTGAAACACCTTTTGTAAGGGTGTCCAGACCGACCACAGAAGCTACATATCTCTCAACTTTTCTTCTTCGATGAAGGTCCAGATGCCCTAGATCTTCCATCCTCAACACCTTTCCTCTTCTCTTTTATCGCCGCAGTGCCTCGGTTCTTGGCATTTTCAATCGCCTCGACTTTTAGAGAGGCTTCCACAGCCTCAGTATAACTTTCTGCTCTATAAGTGCATGCCCACTATTGGACATTGCTTATTAGTCCTTCTAGGAAGCATTTCACTCTTCCCTCTTCTGAATCTACCGGATCAGGAGAAAATCTGCTCAACTCACTAAATTCAATCTCATATTTGCTCACCGTGAGCTGTCTCTGCTTCAGATGTAGGAAATTGTTCATCAGGCGGTCCTTCTCGACCGAGGGTAGAAACTTTTTCAGCAACATCTTATTAAAAGATTCCTACGAGCATCCTTCATTTAGGTTCTCTTTTTCCCGAATACACCAACTCTTTGCCAAGCCTTTTAGCTGATAGGCTGCAATCATTACCTTCCGGGCTTCTGTAATCCCCGAATATAAGAACATTTCCTAGATAGCGATGATCCAATCATCCAGAACTATAAAGTCAGCTCTCCTGTCATAAGTGGGAGGTACCAATTGCTGGAAGTGTGAGATAAAATTCATCTATAGTGGTAGCATCACCGGGGGCACCAGAGGAGGAGGAGGAGCAACGGGTACGGCTTGATCAATGGCAGGATCTTGCACTAAGGGTTGCTGCACGAGAGCGGCAGACAACAAGGTCTGAATTTTCGATTGCATCGCAACTACTTGTCTCGGCAGAGCCTCATTGCTCTGACACAGAATCTCAATCAACGCATCTCTTTGCGCACCTGATTACTCACCCTCCCACTGGGGAGTCGACCTTGTCACAATACGCTTCAGCAGCATCTCTAAAAGGGAAAATGAACAACTCATTAAAATCCTAGCTTACAACTAGGCCACACACTTAGTTCAGACCATACTAAAAGACACTTCCTTATGCTGTAACTTGCTCTAGCGTTTTATAATGATGTTATGTCCTACTTTGGATGATATCCTCTCATCCTATTGACTCATGTGCCTATGATATGAATGCATGAATTTTTATTCTTATTTAAAATCATGTGTGTACATGTGTCATCATGTAAACCTTAACTTAGCACGCGTGCTTATGCGATGATATACTATGTATGCAGTGATATGCATACTAAAAAAAGCCTTAATGCATGTTATGAGCGGTGTAGACATGAAATATTATGCATCCCATATGATGGAGGGTTGGTCGTGACACACAATTGATTACGCTAACGGACAACCAACAACACAAAACATGAAAATAAAGAGGAGGGCTCCGACAAAAAGGGAACGAAAAGGGGTCGGTTGGCTTCAAAAATCCGGGACTCGATACCACATCCTTAGGACCTACCTCTCAACAAGCACACAATTCGTCGTAAGCCGGATTCGATACAACGTCCTTAAGACCTTCCTCTCGAACAAGAACACAACTCACCGCACCTACACAAGCATCTAAACTTTCAACTTGAGCCGTTTCAAACGCAGCAAAAAGCTTTATTTAGGAGCAGCGTAAACTTCAAAAGGTGGTCGAGTTCAAGTTGAGAGTAAATCCCTTGTTAACACAAAGAGTGCCAAACTTGGGGAACAAGTCAAGGCTAGGCCAAGTTTGCTCCCGCAATGGATCTTCCAATCCGGAATACAAGAGATTCAACAACAATGAAATCGAATCAAACTTGCGAGTGATGTATTTAAAAATCACGGAAAAGACGGTTCGAATACAACCTCCACAAATCTCACAAGAAGAAAACACTAGGGAGGAGAGGGATTACCCAACTAAGAAGATCAAACACACAAGATAAGTGGGAGAATCACTCTCTCCACGGAACCACCGGCGTCACGCCTAATGGTGCTACAACCTTCTTCCTTGGAGTCGCACCGGAGGAAGCCACGCCGGAGTCGCACCAAACGGGATGGAGGTAGCAAGGGGAAGGCTTCACACCAAGGGGGGGCGGCAGCGGCTAGGGAGAGTCTCCTTTTGGCCGAAAATCTCAAGAGCTAGAATAGGGTTTTCTTTTTCTCTTTTTCAATGCCTTAACTCTTCATAATAGCCTCCTTATATAGAAGTTACAAAACACATCCAATCGTCCAAGATGGATATGAAATCTCATCCATCTGACCGGTTAAATACACACCAAAATGTTTAAATACAGGAAATAAAATAATACAAGTCCGCAAGTGAATATAAAATTATTAACCAAGTATGTAATAATTTTATATTCACAAATAGTTAAATAAAATACTAAAACATAATATGTTGAAGAAATTAATCTTCAAGTGGGCCTAGGATGCCGCTGACGGAGGTTGTAACGCGGGCTTCCATCAACATCATCATTGCGCCTGAAGTCTTTATGTTGTAGCGTCTCGGCAACCGGGTCATCATCAGGTAGCGTCGGAGAGGCTGCGCCATCAATCCTCCCCCACTCAAATTCACGTATCTCCGATGCGTGGTCCGAGAGATAGCGGTGGTGAAGCTCAGAATCCAAATGTTGAAGCTACGTTGTAAGGACCCATGAGTCGTCTGAAGAGGGGCGGTCACGCCAATGGACGAGGAAGCGGTAGGTAGCACCATCAGGAGTAGTAAGTGGCTCAGTAGCGAGAATCATATCTGGAGTTAGAAATGTCTTAAGGAACCTGGGAAACATGTCAGCAGTAGGAATAAAAGAAGGCAACTTACCATAAGATGTTATACCTGCGGGGTCCGAAGGAGAGAGATCATCCGAACTACCACTCCCCAACCCATCAGAATTTTTAGTAGAGGGAGAAGATGACAAAGAATCCCACTCTTGCGGAGGCGAAACAAACGGCGTCAAATCCGAGACATTAAAAATAGGGGAGATACCCCAATCAGCAGGCAAATCCAACACGAAAGTGTTGTCACCTAGCTTCTTTATAATCCGAAAAGGACCGGCGCGCTTTGGGGCTAACTTTTTAACGGTGTCAGTTGGCATTCGTTGGGGAACTAACTGGACTAAAACCAGATCACCGACTTTAAAGTGTGACACCTTCCTATGTAGATTAGCGTACGTTTGATAAGACGTGTATTGATCAGTCAAGGTAGCTCGTATACGTGTATGTAAGTCATGAATATGTTGGGCGAAAGATTGTGCAAACTGACTTGTTTTATACATTGGAGGCAATGGGACCAAGTCAAGCGGTACAGGGGCCTTGTACCCGTGAACAATTTCATTAGGAGACATACCCGTGGACCTATTTTTTGAATTATTGTAGGCCAATTGGTTATGTGGAAGAAGTAAATCCCTACTGCCTTTGTGATCGCTCAGTAGACATCTAAGAAGGTTACCTGGGCTCCTATTGACTACCTCCGTCTTCCCATCAGTTTGCGGATGATAAGTTGTGGAGAATAGTAATTTTGTTCCCATAAGAACCCACAAGGTTTTCCAAAAGTAGCTAGTGAATTTTACGTCCCTATCCGAGACAATAGTCTTCGGCACTCCGCGGTGACTAACGACGTCCTTAAAATACAGCTTTGCTATGTGAGAAGCGTCGTTGGTCTTACTACAAGCAATAAAAAATGCCATTTTGGAGAACCTATCCACAACCATGAGAATAGAGTCGTGACGTCAAAGGGTGGGGGGAAGGCCTAATACGAAGTACATGCTCACGTCTTCCCACGGTACGGATGGGATAGGTAGCGGGGTATACAAACCTACATTGGACTTAGTACCCTTAGAAACTTGACGCGTACGGTAACTGTTCACTACCCTCCCAACCATCGCCTTTAGTTTAGGCCAATAGAATTTATCCTCTACGAGCGTAATCATTTTGTCTCTCCCAAAGTGCCCACTCAAGCCACCACTATGTAACTCCCAAATTATGTGGAGTCGCAAAGAGGAGCGAGGGATACACAATTTCCAGTGCTTGAACAGATAACCGTACCTAAGTGAAAAGGCCGTGATGGTCGTGGGAGAGCTATCCTGGGCAGATAAATATGGCTCCTGAAAATCAGGGCATGTGGCATATTCATCCTTTATGCGCTCGAACCCTACCACATGGACTTGCAAGGAGGAAAGCAGGAGGGTGAGGCGACTGAGTGCATCGGCGACTCGATTTTTGGACCCCTTAAGGTGCTTAATATTAAATGTGCATTCCTGCAAGAAGGATACCCATTTAGCGTGGCGCGGGATAATTTTGTGCTGACCGTTGATGAATCGTAACGCTTCATGATCAGAGAGGATGACAAACTCCTTAGAAAGAAGATAGTGTCTCCAATGATGTAAACACCTAACGACCGCATAAAACTCCATATCATAATTGGAATAATTTAACTTAGCGCCCGCTAATTTCTCACTTAAATAACTAATCAGGTTACCCTATTGACTCAATACACCTCCAATTCCTACGCCAGATGCATCACACGTAAGCTCGAAGACCTTGGTGAAGTCAGGGAGACGCAACACCGGTGCTTCGGTCAAAAGCTCTTTAATACGATAGAATGCAAACGTGGCGGATTTCGTCCATGTGAATTCTCCCTTCTTCATGCAGTCAGTAATGGGCGCCATAATGCTACTAAAATTGCGTATGAAACGACGATAGAAGGTAGCTAACCCATGGAAGCCACACACCTCTCGAAGGCTAGTGTGCTCGGGCCAGTCTCTAATCACTTGAACCTTTCCTGGGTCAACACGAATACCATCAAAACAACCTATGTAACCCAAGAATTCGACCTCCGAAACATAAAATGTGCATTTCTTAAGATTTAAGAATAAGGTTTGCTTCCTTACGGTGGTGAGGATCACTTTGATGTGGGAGATGTGTTCGGCGGGGGAGGTGCTAAAAACTAGGATGTCGTCGAAATATACTACAACAAACTTCCCCATATACAGCCTAAAGACGTGCGTCATCATCCGGGAGAAGGTGCTGGCGGCATTGGATAACCCAAAGGGCATCACCAACCACTCATACAACCCGTCCTTAGATTTGAACGCTGTCTTCCACTCATCCCCCTCTCAGATCCTAATCTGGTGGTAACGACTCTGTAAGTCTAACTTCGAGAAGATAGTGGCACCCGAAAGGACATCCAAGAGGTCATCTAGTCATGGGATTGGAAACCTATATTTTAAAGTAATTTTGTTGATAGCCCAACTATCAACACACATGCGCCAGGTGCCATCCTTCTTAGGGGCAAGAAGGGATGGGACAACACATGGGCTCAGACTCGTCCTAATGAATCCCTTACTCAGTAAATCCTCTATCTGGGTTTGTAACTCTTTGTGGGAGATGGGATTAAGCCTATAGTGAGGTTGGTTGGGTAGGGACGATCCGGGGATAAGGTCGATAGCATGTTGTATATCTCTTAGAGGTGGCAATGACGAGGGAAGCTCGTCCGGGTAAACGTCCCTAAACTCATCCAACAATATCCGTAGCTCTCGAGGTAAATCATCCAACACACCACTGTCAGTCTTTGCACCCATGAGAACGAGAGCGTACATCATACCCTCAATGAAGTAATCTTTCACAAATTCTTTCCTACCAACTAAACTCAATGCCTTCCTCTCTACAGGGACGGTGGTATCCTTAGCCAACACTACCGGCTCTTTCGGCACAGTCGGTATCAAGGTGATGATTTTGTCGTTGAATTTGAACTCATATGTGTTGGCGCGACCATAGTGCGTCACGTCACAGCCGTAGAGCAAGAGGCGGCCTAACAACACATGACAAACGTCCATTGGAAGGACGTCGCACCAAACTTCATTTGTGTAGGATTTGAATGACAGGGGGACTAAGCATCGTTGGGTTACTTTAATAGTAAACTTACTGATCCAAGAAACCTGATAGGGGGTCGGATGCAGTTCAGCAGTCAAGGACATACGCTTAACGACGTTCTCAGAAATGGCGTTCACGCAACTACAACCATCAATAACTAGTTTGCAAAGCTTCTCGCCACTCTTAAAGATCAAGGATAATATACTCGTCCTCTTCTAGTCGTCTACGGGACGAGGGGTGGTCAAAATACAATTCATCACCATAAGGCGGTTATCGTCCTCCAAGTCACTAGGGACTCCCTCTGGGTCGGTCTTTTCTGCGGCCTCATATACATAATCGTCAGGGTCGGTAGCTGGCTCTAATAAGGCTAGGGCTTTTGTCTTTGTTGGGCATTCGTAGGCATAGTGGCCTTGAATGCCGCAAGAGTAACAAGTGGTGTTAGCCTTGCTAACATTCCCTATAGGGATACGGTCATTCGCAGGGTTCTTGGTGTTCCTAGCGGTGATCACGACTGACTTCGACTCGGTGGATTTGAACTTTCCCTTATCAGGATATGTGGAAGAAGATGCCCAAGTGGTGGACATGTTCTTTGCATGAGCGTAACGGGAGTGAGCCTTATAGGCTAGGTGTTTTTCAATGTCCAGAGTTGCATTGAAAGTCATATTCAAATCCGTATGCCCATATCGCAAGAGTTTCCTTTGGATATCGGGGTGAAGCCCCTTTCGGAATCTACATAAAGTGACTTCAGGGATCTCCCTTAGGTCACATCGCACCATACGGTCCTTAAGTTCACCCATATATTCAGCCACCGACATTGAGCCTTGTCGAAGGGTGGCAAGCTCATCGAACATCTGTGTCTGATGGTACGCGGGAACGTACTGATCGGTCAACAGGTTCTTCATCACCGGCCAACCTATAAGGGGGGCTCCATGTCCGGTTCCTAACCTCCACTCCTCATTTAGCCAAAATGTCTTAGCACGACCAGTTAACTTCATCCGGGTAACTTGGACCTTTTAGGGATCTGTCAGGTTGTGCCACTCGAAGTAACACTCCATGTCCACCGTCTAGTTAAGGAAGATCTGGGGATCTCCCATGCCATCGTAAGTGGGGGCATTAATTTTAATGGCCCTCGTGAGATCAAAACCTCTCTCGTGGCGTTGTTCTCGATGGGGTGCTCTTGGGGAGTCCTCATCGGAATCCGAATAAGGAGTTTGTTGGCGCCGGTTGGGCCGCTCAACATTAACGGGAGGTGGGGGTGGCCTTTCCTGATTTTGAAGGATCTGTGCTAAAATGCTCCTAAGCTACGTCATTTCGGTATGTAGACCTGCTATAGCCTCGGTGTTAGGATCACCATGCTCTCTCACAGCCATCCTAGATGTAGATGGTGTTGTGTACTCCGTGCCTAGCCTAGTTCGCATGCAGGTTTAGGAGAATATTTGAAAGATGATTTTTTCTAGGGCTGTAGCTATATTGAAAATAGGATATTTTATAGATTCCCGACGTGCTTAATACGTAGATCGTAAAAAAAAAAAATTTCTGGAAGTGCGCTGAAAAATAAAAATTTCAGCCCGCTATTTGCAGACCAGCTAGATAGAATTACGACGTTTCTAATTTTCAGGCTGACCTAACGAGGACGAATCGAAAAATTTTCTGTTTTAATGTTGCAGGAAATAAGTGCAGGAAGCTACAGAAAAATTTTCAGATTTTTTTGACAAGTTTTAAAATTCCGAGGGTTTTACTAAACGCAGACCAATCCGAAAATTTTAGATCTTTTAAAGATCAGATCGACCAACGAAGAAAGCAGCAAAGATGTTTGCAACTTGAAAGTTGAAACGACCTCCTCTGATACCAAATTGATGTAGGGTGGGTCGTGGCACGCGATTGATTACTCTAAATGACAACCAACAAGAGAGAACATGAAAATAAAGAGGAGGGCTCCAACCAAAAGCGAACGAAAAGGGGTCGGTTGGCTCCAAAAATCCAGGACTCGATACCACGTCCTTAGGACCTAACTCTCCAACAAGCACACAACTCGTCGTAAGCCAGACTCGATACAACGTCCTTAAGATCTACCTCTCCAACAAGCACACAACTCACCGCACCTACACAAGCATCTAAACTTTCAACTTGAGCCAATTCAAACGCAGCAAAAAGCTTTATTTAGGAGCAGCATAAACTTCAAAAGGCGGTCGAGTTCAAGTTGAGATTAAATCCCTTGTTAACACAAAGTGTGCCAAACATGGGGAACAAGTCAAGGCTAGGCCTAATTTGCTCCCGCAATGGATCTTCCAATCCGGAATACAAGAGATTGAACAACAACGAAATCGAATCAAATCTGCAAGCGATGTATTTAAAAATCACGGAAAAGATGGTTCGAATACATCCTCCACAAATCTCACAAGAGGAAAACACTAGGGAGGAGAGGGATTACCAAACCAAGAAGATCAAACACACAAGATAAGTGGGAGAATCTCTCTCTCCACAGAACCACCGGCATCACACCGAAAGGGGCTGCAACCTTCTTGCTTGGAGTCACACTGGAGGAAGCCACGCCGGAGTCGCACCGAACGGGATGGAGGTAGCAAGGGGAAGGATTCACACCAAGGGGGGGCGGTGGCTAGGGAGAGTCTCCTTTTGGCCGAAATTCTCAAGAGGTAGAATAGGGTTTTCTTTTTCTCTTTTTCAATGCCTTAACTCTTCATAATAGCCTCCTTATATAGGAGTTACAAAACACATCCAACCGTCCAAGATGGAGATGAAATCTCATCCATCCGGGCGGTTAAATACACACCAAAATGTTTAAATGAAGGAAATAAAATAATATAAGTCCCTTAGTGAATATAAATTATTAATCAAGTATGAAATATTTTTATATTCAAAAATAGTTAAATAAAATACTAAAACATAATATGTTGAAGAAATTAATCTTCAAGTGGGCCTAAGACGGCGCAGACGGAGGTTGTAATGCGGGCTTTTGTCAGCATCATCATTGCGCCTGAAGTATTTATGTTGTAGCGCCTCGGCAACCGGGTCATCATCAGGTAGCATCGGAGGGGCCGCGCCATCACCATACAACATAACATCGCATGCAACGAGAAATGAAAACGTGCTAATGGGAGCCCATGTGATGTTGGTTATGCATCCCATAATACATAACCGTCACATGTTGATACCTTTGGTGGATCCAGATGCAAACACATATTATGCATTTCATACTACATAATATGCCCCGTATACTTCTTATCATGCTATGAGTGTAGTGACTATGCTTCGACTAAGACATACTGATGACACATCAAAGTGTGTATGAAAATTAATGAAGGAAAACAAAAATATTTCAGATTGGCTGGTTCGACCAACTTATCAAACCAACCTCCCTCTGATACCAACTATCACAACCCGCATTTTCTCCGTAATAAGAGGTATATAATAGTAAGGGAAAATGCACGTCATGATGCAATGCGAGCAGGGGATAACTGCGGACGCTCGGGCAAAACTCCTACTTGACACAAAAGAGAGATCTTTAAGTGATTTAGAGAAAATCAAATTCAAGTTAACCATTTAACTGTATCCCTCGGCTTGGTGGTTCATCAAGTCCACAAAAGAAAAATAGTTTATACGCTGCGGAAAAAATACTTCATTTAAGAGTTTACACATCCTACATGAGTGCAAACGTTCCCCAGGGAACAACTCATGGTACTCAACACTCTAGTTTTATAATAGTAGTACAAATAGCTTTTACGGTCACTAAATATAATTGATTAGAGTTTTAAAAGATGCAATGCATGAAGTAAAAATAGTAGATTTTATACTTGAAAATACCTAACATGCATTCCTAGCATAAATAATCCCGGAGAGCAAGTAATCCAATTCATCACAAGGAAAACAACTAGCAGATAGCAAGTATCCAAAATCAACAGCCATGTGGGTGTCAACAATCTAACACGAGCCTACATAAAAAAAAAGTATGTCTGAGCTAAGTAAAGCAAATTGAAACAACAAACTACCTCATAACGGCGAGGTTAAAACCATTGCTAACACAACTACCCTAGAACTCCCAAAAACCAGCTCCACTACCTGCTAAAGATCAGGACCTGAGGCATTCCAACACAGAACACCTCAGCACGATGGTACAAGAGGTGTCAGAAAAATTAAGCCAAAAAGTAAACAAGGTCAACAGGAGTACCAACCCAAGACCAAAATTACTCAATTAAAGTACAGAAGTAAGGTACAAAAGAATCAAAAAATAAAACTTAAGTGAATGATCACGTGCATCAAATTACACAAGATGCACAAGGCTAAAAAGGTGGAGAGCATGATTAAATCATAAGCAAGAATATCACAACAACCCTATTAGCCACATGTGGTCAACTCTACCTAAATACACGGGCGAGGTGGTCACTCATCTGGACACACCCTCATTGATATAATATCGATCTAACTGCGGGGAAGACTCATACACTCCACCGTTCTCCGCAGATGCCCAAACACCTGGTAGAGTTCCACAAGGTACTAATAAGTCTTAAAACATTACGGAGGTGGATACGCCCACTAGATCTCGCAAACAAGAAAATCATGATATATCTCAATACTTGGCACATCAGATTCTACTAGAGAATTCTATATTAAGAAACGGTTGATACCCCTTAGGAAATACTTCATAATCCTAAATAACTCTTAACACATCCTACTCAATAGTTAGGAACGATTAAAGCCAATAATTTAACATTTCCAACAACCACTACAATGCTACAAGGTTAAACCATCATATCAAAACTAATAATCCAAGTGGATTTCAGAGGAAGATTATATATATCTACAAATCGAAATGATAATATTGCAAAAAAGATTAGGGAAAATGAGGTTAATAGTTATCATAAAGATTGGAAGGGAGAAGGAAAAGTGAAAACCACCACTTGCCTTGGTTTTGCCGGAAAAACACTCAAAATCGCTCCTTGTCACAGATCGGGGCTAAAGGAGAAGAGGAGAGTCGAAATCTAATAAGAAATTACCGAAATAAAGGTTAGGGCCTAAAACCTTAATGAGAAAAAAAATAAAGAAATGGGGAAGATTTTACCATGATGATGAAGCTCTCGCTGAGAGCTTTCCGGATCTATGATAAGTTGAATATTTCGAGCACCAGAGCACCTTTGGCAGCCACCGGAAGAATCACAGAAAAACTTTCTCTCTCTCGCTCACGCTTCTCTGGTTCGGGAGATGAACAGGAAATTCGGTCCAAAAGATGGAGGAAGAAGAAGGGTATATATATATATACTATGTGTAATATAGAATAACTGAACTTAAGAAAATGAACCGGGATCGGCCGAACCGGACTTCTCGAGTTTTGGGTTTGGGATTTCTCGAGTGGAAAGAAGATTTCTCGAGTACAGAAATGAACATCTCGAGATCAACAGGGCTTCTCGAGTACTGCAAAACTTCTCGAGAACTAGAACGACAGTTCTCGAGTACAACAAACCTTCTCGAGAATAGAAACCTACTTCTCAAGTACTAAAATGGACTACTGGACATCTCGATAACAACCATTGTTTTCTCGAGAACAAGAGGAAAATTTCTGGAGAGCTTCTCGAGAAATAAGAAGACTTCTCGAGTAATGGGTAAGCATTACTCGAGAACAACTTAGGACTACTCGAGTACCAGACCGTCTCTCCCGAGAACAAGAAGATTCCTCTCGAGAACAACAAGAGGGGATTTCCTGAGAACTGCAGGACTTCTCTGGAATAAGAGGGAAGAACAACTCCGTTCGACGAATTCTGCTAGAAGTTCGTCAAACCCAAAAACCGTTCGACGATTTCTGATTAAAGTTCGTCGGACACACAAGGGAAAAAAGCCCGCTCGACATTTCGTCGAGCTCCATTTGACGATCGTCGAGCTCCGCTCGACACTAAGACAAACCCAGACAACGCCTCCTGTTCGACTTTCGTCGAGCTCTGCTCAACTTTCGTCGAGCTCTGCTCGACACTCAGTCAAAGTCCAAATAAAACCCAGAAAAATAAACTCCCTCCTCCGCTCGACGAAATCGTACCCTTAAATAGGGCTTAACGAGAATCAAAACAGGCATAAGTATTTAATAATATTGTAATAATCATATTCAAATGGTTTGAACAAGGAAAATATGAGATCAAAATGAAGGCCCAAACGCGAGCTGAATTAAATGAATTAAACAGCGATAACAACCCTAGAATCCATCATCAAATGCTTTCACAATCAAAAATCAACACCAAAAATCCAAACACGCAACGAGACCCAAAATGCTCGGATCGCAATAAATTTGGACAAGTCCAAAACCTCAAAACTCAATCCTTTCTATCAAGGAAAACCTTCAATCCAAATCAAAATCCCAAAAAATCTTGTCAAACAAACCCAACGTACGCAAAAATGCACTAGCGGTGTAGCGCCGTCAACATAACGTAAAAAGTAACGCCTTGATGTCATAAATATGACGATACCAAATCAAATAATATTATCAGAAAATTGGGGGTGTTATAGAGGTGGAAGTTTCTATAAGAGAAAACCAAGGAGATGTAGTATTATCCCTTGCTGAGGAGCATGGGATAGGGGAGCCTATCCCTGCAGTTAACATTCTAGATCACTCCTCTGAGTTTAAAATTGCTAATTCTAAAATGGGAGGATACATAAGGGAGAGACATAAAGAGGTTGACTATCCAACATCTACTCAGCTGAATGGAGAGATTCTCGTATCTTTTCTGTCAAAACTAAGAAGGTTCCTAGATGAGGAAAGAAGAAAGATTGGGATATATGTGAATGATTTAGTTAAAGCACCGAGGAAAGATATCTCAACTGGAATCACTTCCATAAGATTTGAGGTACACTTGTTGAGAGAAAACAATATTAGATTCTTTCTAAGAGCTACTCCAGCTGTTGATTTTACATCTCTTCAACTTCAACACATTCAGTAGAGCCAAAGTGATATTATCGAAAATCAGTGTGCTACTTCTTAAAATATGCGAATGGTGCTTAATGCTATAAAAGCCCACAAAGAAGAGCACAAAAAGATTGTTGAAAGGAGAATGGATGCTTCCACGCAAATCCTTGATGATCACATGCTGAAAGTTAAGAATCATATAACAGCTGGTGTTAATCACCTTTATAACAAGATATCCTCGTATAAGCTATAAGACCCCCCCCCCCTCCGAGAACACAAGACATGACCGAGGGGAGTCTTATGCCCAGAATAGCCGCCTTGCGGTAGCGCCAACACACGGGTTGACCTGTACCACAAGACGCCTATCCTGCCGGCTAAAACCAATATCAACATTGCCAACCCAACATAAGAATATAAGAAAAAGTCAAAATCCACATAAGTATATAGTCCAAATACATCAAATAAAAATTAAGAAACCAAGGCTTCCATAATATCAGAGTACATCATGCCAAATAGGCTATAAAATGAGTCTCTCAAAAACTCACATAAGTCATTGACGACAGCGATGGTATCGTCACTTCAGGCCCTGTCACCCTCGCCTGGCTGCCCTCCTGTAATACCTACTACTGGGTTTCCTCCTAGAAAAATGACATAGCAAACGTTGGTCATAAAGACTAAGTTTCTATCACATCCGCTCCCCTGGCCACTCTTAGGCACCAGGTGTAGAAAGGAAAAAGTAGTACAATAAATATATATATATATGTAAAAAGTAGTACAAGAAGGTGGTATAAGACTAATCAACATCAGAGTATCAAAGATGTAAAACAAGTGAGTATAACAATCTATTATAGCAGTTCTACTATCAATAGTAGTATACAAGTATGATCCTACAATAGGAAGTAACTTAACTTATATGAATGCCCATACAAACTTATAAGTTAAGGATCAACTTAACAGTAAAGTAACTCATCATATAAGAGTTCCCATACAATCTTATAAGATAAGGATCTTTTGTTATGCAATGCTATGTTATGAATGACTTATGATGTCTCAACCATGCTCACACACATATAATTGCTATGTCGACACATACTTGTAGTTCACACTTTTCGAGCAGGTAGCTAACCTCTCAGGCATCATCCATCGTGGCCAGACGGTGACAGTGGAACGGGATTTCCACTACTAGGCGGGCATCCACACTACCAAGCCTAGGCCTTCGTTCGCCTCAACGCTAAGAATACAACAATGTAGCTCATATACGTACTACGACTCAAAGGTGTCTTGTGTAGATGTGCACCAAGAACACATTTCCCTTCCAAACAAGGGTTCATCATTTACACAGGTGGCAAGCCACCTTATTGATCATACCAAACCCACACTACTACTCATTGGGAGACAAAACTCTAGGAAGTGGACTCTTATACACATTCCATTAATCATCCTATCATACGGACATGCATTAATCTCATTCAATTCCTTCTTAAAGTCAAGCATTCATAATCAATTATGCTTCCACAGGAATATCATTTGTACAATCAAATGTATTAATCTATTTGCTCACTAGCTTACCAAAACCATTTGTTTGTCAACCGCCTTCAAACCGTTTGTACAATCATGTTCCACCAAACCATTTGTTTATCACAATTACGTATAGACTAAGTTTACCAATACCTCAACCATATATACTTTCTTAAGGATCTATCCCATCAGTCCTTGTTTATCACAAACATCCATAAATTAGGTTAAGCAAATCTCAATGTCAATTTGCTATGACCACTCTACCAAATTCGAACCCGGATCTACACTAACCCGAGAATAACATGTACTTAAGACTTGACTGTACAACAACTTTGACTGGATATTCCTAAGTCTACAGGACTTCTATGAAAACGTGTAACCATCCGTTGGAAAGGTCTTTTTAAGGGCTACGACTTTTGTTCTTAGTCGACAACATAGATTTGGCTGTAACATAGCCGAAAACGGCCTTGAAGCTTGCTGCGCATAGAAAATAGATTTCTATACGCAACATAAAGCAAGATGAACAACATCGGTCCATCTTCTTTAGACATTTAATGAAAACTATATGCAAAACATCAAATATCTAGGGCACAAGCCCTAGCATGGTCTCTACCTAGGAGATCTTCATCTCACAAGTCAAACTCTTTTGAGTCGACATCCCTCCTAGAAAAAACTATAAATCTAGAACCAAGTGAGAGGGTTGGAAGCTCACCTCATTTCAGGCATTTCCGGCCACGGATCTCATCACTCACCTTGGCGGCATCTTTCTCCTTGTAAGTGTAGTTCTTTACGGGGAAGAGGAAGGGAAGAATTTCCTCTAGAAGATCCGATTTCAGTGATCTCCTTCTCCATCGGGTTTTGCAAGGATAACTGCTCGACAAAAATGGCGAAGTGATGGCTAAGGTTTCCATAAGTCTCCTTTTATAATAAGAATTAGGGTTAGGTTGCCCCGCCACGTGTCGCCCTAACATTGGACCGCCAATTATTACAGTAATTATGTCCTTTTGAAAAGACGCGTCTATTTTAAGTCATTTGGTGCCAATCCAAAAATTTCGGTTCAGACCGTGTATGTGGCATCAAGCAGACTGAGCAAAAAATCCATTAAATCAAAATCGTTTAGTGTGCCTCCTTTACTCGACGAATCGTCCAGTGGCGTCGAGTGCACTCAACGCACTCGAAGCCTACAGGCCTCAGAATCACATACAGTAAAAAGTGTTTATTCTCGTTGAGACCACTCAATGCTATATTGACTTCACTCAACTCCCCAGTCATCCAAAATATTTCTAAGTTAAAAGCGTTGAGTGTCATTGAGACCACTAAACATCGCGGTGAATCCACTTAACGCTAACAATATCAGGATAATTCTAAGTTAAAAGTGTTGAGTGGCGTTGAGACCACTCAATACTGTGTTGACTTCACTCAACGCCAACTCCAGCCATAATAGCATTGAGTGGTGTTGAGACCACTCAATGCCGCGTTGAATTCACTCAATGCCAACATCCTCCAGAATAATGTTGAGTGGTGTTGCGACCACTCAACGCCACAATGACTTCACTCAATGCAAACATTAGCAAGAATAAATCTAAGTTAAAAGCTTTGAGTGGCGTTGAGACCACTCAATGGCACGTTGACCTCACTCAATGCCGCATTGACCTCACTCAACGCCTCAACTTCTAGAAACTATTCTAAGTAAAATACGTTGAGTGGTGTTGAGTCCACTCAATTTCCCAGCATAATTCGTTGAATGGCATCGAGTGCACTCAATGCACTTGACGCACTAAGTCCAGAAAACATTATAAGTCCAATTTCATCGAGTGGTGCTCAGTCCACTCAACGCCTCAACATAATTCGTTGAATGGCGTTGAGTGCACTCAATGCACTCGACACTCTGAGTCTAAAAAACATTCTAAGTCTAATTTCGTTGAGTGGTGTTGATTCCACTTAATTCCTCAGCATAATTCGGCGAATGGCGCCGAGTGCACTCAACATGATCGTTGCCTTAAGGTTCTGGAATTATTCTAGGTAAACTATCTATTCTATTAATCGAGTCCAATCGACACACTCGACGCTTCCCGAGCCCGAGTCAATTCTATTGATCCAAAACGCATGTGAGCCTAGCGCGAAACGAGATGTTACACAAGCACTCCCAGACTAATCTAGTTACTGAAGAAGTCATAAAGGGGGAGAGGTAAATGGTAAGATAAAGTGGAGACCATGTAATTTGTACCTCTAATGTAGTTATACAATTACTGGGCCTAGATGTCATTCAGTATGATTAGTCTACTATTCCTGAAGATGCAATTGGAGCTGATGTAGTTGGAACTGATTTTGAAACTGATGTTGTAGGTGCAGTTCTTACCAATGAACTTGCTTTCTGCCCTACCACTCAACATATATAAAAGGGCAAGGGCAAAGAAGTTGTAGTTGAGGAATAGGAATAAGGCTAAGGAAAAAGAGACATAAAGAAGAATTGGAAACAAGGCCTGATTATATACAGTGAGGCCCAACCTCTAGGATTATCATTATGACTACTTAGAATCAGATCAAAGAGAATAAGACAGATAAGGCCAAACTATAAAGTTCTATAGAATGGGAGAAGTATGAAAATCAAGAAGAGGTATGGAGAAAGTTCAGAAAGGACAAACTAGGTGGAACTGTACTAGTGGATGACCCAAAACCCGACAGATACCATCCCAAGCCCTATAGCTTTTTTGAGAGACAAAGGCAGAAAAAGAAAGAGGCTGAGGAAAAGCCAGCAAAGTAGTCTGCGGGGCATTGTAATTAGGAAACCTAATCCTTAGCAATGTTATAAATTTTAGGTTCCTAAGGGCTGTAGAATGTGGATGTTGTTGAAGCCAAAAATGACCTCAACGAATGTTCACAAACCAGGGTAAAGCCGACGCCTACTTCTCTCAAACCTCGACCCTTGACCTGCTACTAAGGTCCTAATACTTACCCAAAGCCTCAGCTGGTAGGTCCCACCTCACACCCGGAAGATCTCTGAGAGCTTCCCCTCCAAAGCCAAATGCTGGGCTGGGAGCTCTTCAAAAAGCACTAGAGTTGGAGAATAATGAAAAGCCTGCTTTCCAAAGAGCCCTTATGGGTCTATTTATAGCTTTCCCTTGACCTGAAAATACTGAAATACCCCTGACGGGTCTTCCAATGGCCGAATTCCGCTGTCATCCCATGGGCATATAGGTAATTTTACACGAGGATAATGAAATAATCTTTTCCTGGGCGCCAGGCCCTACCACATGGACCCACCTGGAGAGAACTTTGGCCGAGAAGGCTCTCACCGGGTCCCAATTGAGCTTACTTTGGCGAGAGCTCCGACCAAGAAGGTTCTCGCCCTTGGTGGTCTTAATTCCATTATCATTGAAGGCTCACCCAATGCCCTCTCGCCTACCTCAGGGAGGGAGCTCCCTCAAGGCAGAAGCTCATCTAGACTGAAGCCCGAAGCCTGGCGCGAAGGGTCTCGCCTACAGCTAGGCGGGAGCCCCTTAAGAAGCAGGAACTCTGTTGATTTGCCCTTGGGCTAGCCTGAGGCTAGCCCAACTCAGACCATTGAAGCTTCTTGGTTCTACCCAGCGAATATGGGGTTGTACACAATCCCCGCTCTTTTCGAGCTAGCCCTGCGCTCGACAAGACAAGTCCAACCCCAAAATATTCGCTGGACACGTGCCTGTCAGCCAACATTAGATAGAATAAATCTAAGTTAAAAGCTTTGAGTGGCGTTGATACCACTCAATGCAACGTTGACCTCACTCAATGCCGCATTGACCTCACTCAACGCCTCAACTTCTAGAAACTATTCTAATTAAAATACGTTGAGTGGTGTTGAGTCCACTCAATTCCCCAGCATAATTTGATTAATGGCAACAAGTGCACTCAACGCACTTGACGCATTGAGTCCAGAAAACATTCTAAGTCCAATTTCATCGAGTGGTGCTTAGTCCACACAATGCCTCAACATAATTCGTTGAATGGCATTGAGTGCACTCAACGCACTCGACACTCTGAGTCTAAAAAACATTCTAAGTCTAATTTCGTTGAGTGGTGTTGATTCCACTTAATTCCTTAGCATAATTCGGCGAATGGCGCCGAGTGCACTCAACATGATCGTTGCCTTAAGGTCTTGGAATTATTCTGAGTAAACAATCTATTCTATTCATCGAGTCCAGTTGACACACTCGACGCTTCCCAAGGCTGAGTCAATTCTATTGACTCAAAACGCATGCGAGCCTAGCGCGAAACGAGATGTTACACAAGCACTTCCTGACTAATCTAGTTACTGAAGAAGTCATAAAGGGGGAGAGGTAAATGGTAAGATAAAGTGGAGACCATGTAATTTGTACCTCTAATGTAGTTAGACAATTACTGGGCCTAGATGTCATTCAATATGATTAGCCTACTATTCCTGAAGATGCAATTGGAGCTGATGTAGTTGGAGCTGATTTTGAAACTGATGTTGCAGGTGCAATTCCTTCCAATGAACTTGCTTTCTGCCCTACCACTCAACATATATCAAAGGGCAAGGGCAAAGAAGTTTTAGTTGAGGAATAGGATGTAAGGCTAAGGAAAAAGAGACATAAAGAAGAATTGGAAACAAGGCCTGATTATATACAGTGAGGCCCAACCTCTAGGATTATCATTATGACTACTTAGAATCAGATCAAAGAGAATAAGATAGATAGAGCCAAACTATAAAGTTCTATAGAATGGGAGAAGTATGAAAATCAAGAAGAGGTATGGAGAAAGTTCAGAAAGGACAAACTAGGTGGAACTGTACTAGTGGATGACCCAAAACCCGACAGATACCATCCCAAGCCCTATAGCTTTTTTGAGAGACAAAGGAAGAAAAAGAAAGAGGCTGAGGAAAAGCCAGCAAAGTAGTCTGCGTGGCATTGTAATTAGGAAACCTAATCCTTGGCAATGTTATAAATTTTAGGTTCCTAAGGGCTGTAGAATGTGGATGTTGTTGAAGCCAAAAATGACCTCAACGAATGTTGACAAACTAGGGTGCACCCGACGCCTACTTCTCTCAAACCTCGACCCTTGACTGGCTGCTAAGGTCCTCAGACAGACCCAAAGCCTCAGCTGGGAGGTCCCACCTCAACCCCCCGAAGATCTCTGAGAGCTTCCCCTCCAAAGCCAAATGTTGGGCTGGGATCTCTTCAGAAAGCACTAGAGTTGGAGAATAATGAAAAGCCTGCTTTCCAAAGAGCCCTTATGGGTCTATTTATAGCCTTCCCTTGACCTGAAAATACTGAAATACCCCTGACGGGTCTGCCAATAGCCGAATTCTGCTGTCATCCCATGGGCATATAGGTAATTTTACCTGAGGATAATGAAATAATGAAATAATCTTTTCCTGGGCGCCAGGCCCTACCACATGGATCCACCTGGCGAGAACTTCGGCCGAGAAGGCTCTCGCCGGGTCCCAATTGAGCTTACCTTGGCGAGAGCTCCGGCCAAGAAGGTTCTCTCCCTTGGTGGCCTTAATGCCTTTGCCGTTGAAGGCTCACCCAATTCCCTCTCGCCTACCTCTGGGCGGGGGCTCCCTCAAGGCAGAAGCTTTTCTAGACTTAAGCCCGAAGCCTGGCGTGAAGGTTCTCACATACAGCTAGGCGGGAGCCCCTTAAGAAGCGGGAACTCTATTAATTTGCCCTTGGTCTAGCCTGAGGCTAGCCCAACTCAGGCCATTGAAGCTTCTGGGTTCTACCCAGCGAATATGGGGTTATACACAATCCCCGCTCTTTTCGAGCTAGCCCTGTGCTCGACAAGACAAGTCCAACCCTAAAATATTCGCTGGACACGTGCTTGTCAGCCAAGAGAATCTTTCGGTGGGCCCTACTGCGGCTATAAATACGCGCTGACAGGCGACCATAAGTCTTGCCTCTGAACTACTGTTTCTTGACTGAGCTCTCGCCTGGGATTTTTTGGCGCGAGACCAAGATGTATGCTAAACGCGCTGCCAAGCCACTTCCGCAGGACCTTTAAGATCGGTTACTCGCGGCTCAGGCGCGAGCCCTGGCGAAAAGTGTTGCGGTAGCACCCTGGCTATCGAGGAAATCTCCAACCGCTGATCCTTCTGAGCCGAAGAAGAAAAAAGAAAAGAGAAAAGCGAAGGTGGTTCGGCGAGACCTTTCTCACGAAAACAGGGATCCACCTTCTCCTACTCCAAATCCCGCGGGGGACCCCTCCCCGCAAAAGTTATGCCTTCCGACCATGCCTACTGAGATGATTGCATTATAGGACCAATAGCTAACGTGACCTCTCGCAGGAGTCTGTTCCAAATGACAATGCCGGGTCTTCCCCGATTCCCCCAGACTTGTCAGCTCCCCCTCCTCAGGATCAAACGAGGGTCTCAGAGGGAATTCCTTCAGTCGATACCCAGATGATAGGTACATTTTCTGTCACTTCTCAGTACTTTAACCATGCCCTTTCTTTTCTGAACTGTCTTCTCGCAGTGCCAGCTTCTGCCGACCCGGGTCTCGTCACCCGGGAAGATGAGGCGAGAACTGTTGAACTGCCTCCCCCAGCGGCTAATCCCGCCCTGTAGGCGGGAAAGGCGGCTTCTAAACCTTCCGCTACTCCCAAGGATGCCGATCATCCCTTTAGAGAAGATAACTCCCCCCATGCTTCCGGCCAGGCCGAGATCATCGTGTGCAAGCCATTCCGCCTGGGGCGAGGCAAGCCTCTTCACCTCCTTTATGGAACTGATGGGGGGGGGGGTCGGGACTTCTCGTCCGACGTCAGTCGACGGTTCTCGCCGGACTGCAAGTATGCGAGACATTCTTGTCAGCTAATCGTTACACCTTAATCAAATCCTTGGGCGCTCTTTTGCAGGGGATCCCAGCTCACGGCCGAGAGCCAACGAGGGAGAAGAGGAAGAAGAAGAAGAAGAAGAAGAAGATGGCGAGGGCTCCCCCTCCCTTCGTCTGGCGAGATAGAGGAAACCTTGAACAGCGCCGTGAACGCGAAGGGGCGAATGAGGAAGATCTCGACCATTTTATCCAAGCTCATCCAGCGAGACCGTGCTCATACCGCCGCGGCGAAAGTGTTCCGCGAATTTGTGGAGCAAAGGATGGAAGCTCTGGAGCGAGATTTCTTCATGGGCGAGACAGATCGACCGGGAGGGCCTACTGCCGGGTCTTCGCCAGGGAGATGCATCGCGCAGATCCGGGATCATGCTTTGCGGATCAACCTAGGGTGTATGACCCTGTCATCCTATTTCAACCCACTGGTGCCTCCAAGAACTAGGCGGCGGGAACGAGGACGATGGCGCTGGGAACTCTACTAGTCCTCTAGATCTCGCCTCTTCTCTCTTCGTAGCCTCCCCTTCTTCCAATGTACCTTCATGCTTGCTTGTAATAACAATTATTATTATCAGTTTTATTCAGCTCTCTCCAGCGAGAGCGCGCCATTATCCGTCTCTTCTTTTATTGTGCTGCGATTTTAAGAATGTGCCGGAACTAGGATGTTTTTCGCCAAAACTAGGATGCTTGCGCCGAAACTAGGATGCTTGAGGCGATTAGAAATGATGGCGCGAACTGGGATGCTTGCGCAGAAACTAGGATGCTTGCGCCGATTAGAAACGATGGCGCGAACTGGGATGCTTGCGCCGAAACTAGGATGCTTGGGCCGATTAGAAACGATGTTGATTACTGTCATCCCGAGGGGGGAAAACCGAGGTGTCGCCGGCCCAGATCGTGACTGCTGTACTCCGCCATTATTTTCTCTCTCTATCGGACGGAGCCGTAATAATCACGGTTCCCTATAAATAGGGAAGTCCACCAATCGTATTTACTTCTCCGATTCGGAACCTCAACTCCCTTTCATCGCTCTCGCACTCTTGCTTCCGCCTCTACCTCGCTATAGCTCTCGCTCTTACCCATAAACAAAAATGCTGGGCGAGAACGAGGGTCACGCTCATTGCGCGGAAGCGTTCCGAAAGCATCTCTTTCCTTCCTGCACCCTTACCCTGGACGAGCACAACATGATCGTCAACCGTTTCATTCCTACAGGCTTCTCGGCGAGGAACCCGGGTAATCATGACAAGGTGAATACCTCAGGGGCGGGAGAGCTTGCCATCCCCCTTGAACATTTTGAGGTGGGTTTCAGCCTTCCCCTCTGGCCAGAGATTCGCCAAGCTCTCCGCTACTATGGGGTAGTTCCCGCCCAGCTGAACCCGAACTCCGTCACGATCCTTGTGGCATTCATATGCTACATGCAACGAGAGGATCGAGTTCAGCTTGCCAATCTTCCGGAAGCTGTTCAACTTTCGCGCAAAAGGAGGGGTGGTCTTCTTCTCCGGGCAGCTGCGCAAGACCACCGGAATCGCCAACAAACATCACCGCTGGGGAGAAAAGTTTGTCTATGTCACCAGCGACTTTGGCAACGTCCCGCTCCAGCATTTACAGTACGAGGATTCCGCCTATAAGCCGCCCGTTCTGGGGTCACGCGAGTGCGCAATTCTGGAGTTCTTTGGCACGAAGGAGTTCGACGTCCACTTCCTCCGGCGAGACGTCGACTCCCTTCCTCCCATCAACCCGGGCAAAGGTATGGTCTTGCCCTAGATTTGCTTCCTTGTCAGGATCTTCTTGTGCTGAATAGTGGCAACTTTGCAGGAGAGCGGGAGGTCCCCCTGCGCCAACCTTTCGCTGAGGCCCAGGGTGCCGAGAGTCGGGCCGCGAGAGATTCTCTCACTCTCGCGGGAGCTATCACTCGCTCCTGCCAGGACGAACCGGCTCATCCCTTGCCGCCAAAAGCCGAGAAGCGGAAAGGCACCATTCCCGCCCTCTGATCGTTGAAGAGGCCAAAGGCGTCTGCTGCCGAGAGGGGGAAGTCCTTGGCAGTCTCGCCCGTCCAACCTCCCCCCCCCCCCGGCAGGTCCTTCGAAGGGCTTCTTCAGAGGGCCAGCGAGATGGATGCTGAGGCCAGGAGCCGTGCTGAGTCTTCCGCCGGGAACCCATCGACCTCAAGCGAGACTGGGGGAGAAGGGGCCGTTGCCGAGACCTCCGCCCAGACTACGCCCAAGGAGGTGCCGAAAGGGCACAAAAACTACGGTTTTGGCGTGAAGTACCTCGACGCTGAGGGGAAGCCTCAGCTCCAGTGGGACCCCGCGTCCAACCTGATCAAGGTTTCGACGTTCCTTCCCAGCTGGGCGGAGAGAGACGGGGTCACTGGCGAGGCCTTCTTGCTAGGCTACGGCCTCTACAGCCGGGAGGACGCCAGCGTCTACGACCAGACGCCCACCTGGCTCTTGGCCTTCGAATCCACCTGGGCCCTACTGCGCAGGTTCGAGCTCGCGCACATGTGCGCTCGCCGGAGCATTAGCATAAATAAGAATTTTGCGGATATGTATAAGGGGAGGGATGGAGTGGTGGCACAAGCGCGTGCCTTGGAGAAAGATCTCGCGGGTGCTAAGTAGGAACTAGCTAATGCTTAACAACTTCTATCCCTACGCCCCGCAGCCGAGGTAAACGAGACCTTCCTGGACCCTTGTTCTCGCTTCTTGAAGCCACGTTTGTGCAACATTTCTCTGAGCTGATCTCTTTTTCACAGGATTCCGTCCCATCCATTGCGCTCCGCACGGAGCTGGCTGACGTGCGCTACGAGAACGTCCTGCTGAGGGACCATCTCCGGCGTGCGGAAGCGGCGAAAGGCCCGTCTCCTCCAACGCTTGACGAAAGGTTGAAGAGTCATTACTTCTCGGAGTACGACATCGACAAGCTGCTGCAAACGAATGCCCAGGCCACCGTCAAGCTCACCCTCGAGACGTTGCGGGACTTGAAGCTGCTGCGGGAGGAGGGCGAGACCATCATTACCGACCAACTCCTTTCATGGCTCTTCGACCCCATCCCGAAGCCTCCAGACGCGCCCGACTCCCCGCCCTCGGACATCCCGAAGCCTTCTACCGCTGCCGGCGAGATGTCTGAGGCGAGCTCTGGTGAGGGATCCGGCGAGGATTCGAGCGAGAGCACCAGCGGTGATTACAGCGCGCCCCCTTGAAGGGTCTTTTCTTTTGTTATTATTCTATTTTATAATGAGCGAGAAGCTCCACACTTCTGTAATTTATTATTAAATATAATGCAATGTTTTAGTTCTCGCTGTCGATGTGCTTGCTTGAATGAGTAGGTTAGTCAGCCAAGTGACTTTCGCACGGGATTCCGCTGAGACCCTTAGTCTCCTTAGGGTAAATTTCCTTAGAGATCAATTAGGCAGGAGCCTTGCGCTATCGATTAGGTCGTCCTGCCCAGGTCTGCCGGAAGCCTTCTTCGGCGAGGTCCCCCGAGCCGAGACCTTCGGGCCGAGACCTCTACTAGCCGAGACCTTTAGGGCCTTGCCTCTGATCTAGGCCAGGGCCGTGTCAAAACATCTTCCAACAAACTAAACCTATGCCCCACCGGCGATCCTTCGGACCTGCCAGCTAGATGGGAGCCTGCGCAGCGGGTCTACCTGGGGCCGAGCCGAGCTCGTCGTAACGCAAAGTAACTACAAATCAAGAACCAAGGACCAAGAGTCAAGGACTCAACCTATCCCCCCACAGGCGAGCCTTCGGACCTGCCAGCTAGATGAGAGCCTACGCAGCGGGTCTACCTGGGGCCGAGCCGAGCTCGGGGTGTCGATGAAGATCAAACTCAACCTCTCCGACACAGGCGAGCCTTTGGGCCTGCCAGCTAGATGAGAGCCAGCACAACGGGTCTACCTTGGGCCGAGCCGAGCTCGGGGTGTTGATGAAGATCAAACCAAACCTCTCCCCCACAGGCGAGCTTTCGGGCCTGCCAGCTAGATGAGAGCCTGTGTAGCGGGTCTACCTGGGGCCGAGCCGAGCTCGGGGTTTTGATGAAGATCAAACCAAACCTCTCCCCCACAGGCGAGCCTTCGAACCAGCTAGCTAGATGAGAGCCTGCGCAGCGAGTCTACCTAGGGCCGAGCCGAGCTCAAAATGTTGATGAAGGTCAAAACAAACCTCTCCCCCGCAGGCGAGCCTTCGGACCTGCCAGTTAGATGAGAGCCTGCGTAGCGGGTCTACCTAGGGCCGAGCCGAGCTCGGGGTGTTGATGTAGAGCAAACCAAACCTCTCCCCCACAGGCGAGCCTTCAGACCTGCAAGCTAGATGAGAGCCTGCGCAGCGGGTCTACCTGGGGCCGAGCCGAGCTCGGGGTGTTGATGAAGGTCAAACCAAACCTCTCCCCCGCAGGCGAGCCTTCGGACCTGCCAGCTAGATGAGAGCCTGCGCAGCGTGTCTACCTGGGGCCGAGCCGAGCTCGGGGTGTTGTATGTAGATCAAACCAAACCTCTCCCCCACAGGCGAGGCTTCAGACCTTCCAGCTAGATAAGAGCCTGCGCAGTGGGTCTACCTGGGGCCGAGCCGAGCTCGGCATGTCTATAAAGATCAAACCAAACCTCTCCCCCATAGGCGAGCCTTCGAACCTGCCAGCTAGATGAGAGCCTTCGCAGCGGGTCTACCTGGGGCCGAGCCGAGCTTGGGGTGTTGATGAAGGTCAAACCCAACCTCTCCCCCGCAGGCGAGCCTTCGGACCAGCCATCTTGATGAGAGCCTGTGCAGCGGGTCTAGCTGGGGCCGAGCCGAGCTCGGGGTGTTGATGAAGATCAAACCAAACCTCTCCCCCACAGGCGAGCCTTCCGACCAGCCAGCTAGATGAGAGCCTGCGAAGCGGGTCTACCTGGGTCCGAGCCGAGCTCGGGGTGTTGATGGAGGTCAAACCAAACCTCTCCCCCGCAGGCGAGCCTTCAAACCTGCCAGCTAGATGAGAGCCTGCGCAGCGGGTCTACCTGGGGCTGAGCCGAGCTCGGGGTGTTGATGAAGATCAAACCAAACCTCTCCCCCACAGGCGAGCCTTCGGACCTGCTTGCTAAATGAGAGCCTGCGCAACGTGTCTACCTGGGGCCGAGCCGAGCTCGGGGTGTCGATGAAGATTCCTTCAACCAGACCTATTCTACCATCAGGATGAGAAGACATAGTCTGTCAAAGCAAAAGGCATTATGATAGCATTTTTGGAGACAGTCAATGTTTTGAAATGGTAACATTGAAAAGATAAAATTTATTTACAACATTACAATCCTTCTTTCCCCTTACGGGTAGAAGCGTTTTAAGTCATCCCCGCTCCAGATGTGGCTCAAGGTCCTTCCCTCCACATCTGGGAGGTAGTAACCCCCATTATCCATAGTCTTCTCTACTATGTAAGGCCCTTCCCAGCTGGGGTTGAGCATGCCAACCGGCGCCGACCTTCCTGCCGCGTCGACCTTTTTCAGCACTAGGTCCCTCTCGGCGAATTGCTTGACTCTAATGTGCTTATCGAAGTACCTGGCCATTCGCCGTTTGATCTCTTCTTGCCTGATGGCAGCAACATCCCGCAGCTATTCCACCATATCCAATGAGAGGCGCAACTCTTCCTCGTTCCCCAACCTCCAAGCTTCGCTTCCTTCACCCGCGACCGTGACCCGTGGAGACCGAACCTCGAACTCCATCGGTAGGACAGCCTCACATCCATGAGAGAACTTGAAGGGGGTCTCCCCTGTGGCCGTGTTCAGAGTTGTTCGCAAGGCCCACAGGACGGAAGGGAGTTGCTCCACCCAGTTACCCTTCAGGTTTTCCACCTTCTTCTTGAGCAAGTTCACAATGATCTTGTTCGCCGATTCCACCTAGCCATTTCTCCGGGGGTGATGGACAGAGGAAAACCTGAGGTCTATCCCCAATTGAGTACAAAAGCTTATGAACTCTTCGCTGGCAAATTGGGGACCATTATCCATCACTATCGCTTGGGTTAGCCCATGCCTGCATATGATTTCCCCCCAAACAAAGTTCCTGATGACCTGGGAGGTAACCTTGGCTAGAGCTTTGATCTCCAGCCACTTTGAGAAGTAATCGATCATGAATAGGAGGAACCTCCTCTGCCCGCTAGCTGGAGGAAAGGGTCCAACTAGATCCATGCCCCAAATAGCGAAGGTCCATGGTTTCGTGATGCTTCGAAGCCTTTGAGTGGGCAAGAGCTGGAGGGAGCGTACACCTGACACTTTAGGCATCTCTTCGCAAACTCAGCTACATCCTTCCTCAAGGCCTGCCAGAAATACCCTTTCCTTATCACCCTTGCCTCCAACGTCCTTCCTCCTGAGTGACTGTCGCACTCTCCCGAATGTACCTCTTCCAGGATCCTCGGGGTCTCCTCCTCGGTCACACATCTCGCAAGGAGCCCCAACAACATCTTCCAGTGTAAGCCCCCTTCCAGCATCAGGTAGTAGACTGCCTTTCGCCTGAACTTCTTCGCATCCTTTACCTCCTCTGACAGCTTGCCTGTGGTAAGGAAGGTCACCAACGGGTCTGCCCATGAGGATCGCCGACCTACCTCCATCAACTCCCCTTCTTTAATTGCCGGTCGGAATAGTTCAGTTAAGGTTCCTCCTCCCTGAGGCCCAAACTTTTCCAATCGATCAGCTGCTGTGCTTTCCTCCCTGGGAACATGTTGAATAAAGAAAGAATGGAAACCTCCGATGATTGTCGTTACCTTGGATAGATATTTCACGAGGGTAGGCTCCCGAGCCTCAAACTCCCCTCGGATCTGCGATGCTACCACCATCGAGTCAGTGAAGGTCTCCACATCCTTAATTTCCAACTCCTTTGCCAATCGAAGGACGGCTATCACAGCCTCATACTCCGCTTGAATATTGGTTACCGGGAAGTGGAAAGCCACCGCCTGTTCTATGGTAACCCCTTGAGGACTCACCAACACTACACCTCCTCCTAGGGAGTGCTTTCCCGAGGCCCCATCGACCATCATCCTCCACGCTTCCTGCGGCTTCGGCTCTTCTTTCTCAGCTTCAGTGATATAGTCTGCCAGAAAGTCCGCCACGGCCCGAGCTTTGATTGAGAGTCTTGGAACAAAAGAGATGTCGAACTCGCTGAGCTCGATGGACCACTTTGCTAGCCTTCCTGAGTGCTCTACCCCCTCGAGGACCTTACGAAGGGGATGGTCGGTTACCACCCTAATCGGGTGCGCTTGAAAGTAAGGACGAAGCTTCCTAGCCGAGACGATCAAGGCATACACCAGCTTCTCTAGGATGGGGTATCGGAGCTCCGCCTTTCTCAAGATTCGGCTTACGTACTAGACGGGTAGTTGTTTCTTCCCTTCTTCCCTAACCAAGACGGAGCTCACAGCCTCTATCCCCACCCCGAGATACATGGCTAGATCTTCCCCCTCCTTTGGGATTTGAAGTAGCGGAGCTTTGGAGAGTTGCCTCTTCAGCCCTTGGAAGGCCTCTTCGCATTCGACCATCCATTCGAACACCTGGTTACCACGGAGCACTTTAAATAAAGAAGAGCACCTATCCCCGGACCGGGAGAGGAACCTGCTTAGCCCGGCTAACTTTCCGGTTAGACGTTGGACCTCCTTGGCGCTGCGAGGTGATTCCAAATCTAAGATAGCCTTAACCTTGTCAGGGTTAGGTTCTACCCCCGCCGGAGTCAAGAGGTGTCCGAGCAACTTCCCGCGATTAGCCCCGAAGACACACTTCAAGGGGTTCAACCTCATCTTGAACCTCCGCAGGGTGGTGAACGTTTCTTCTAAGTCTCGCAGATGTGAATCCACGCACTTTCTTTTGACCATCAGGTCATCGACATAGACCTCTAGATTCTTTCCCCTTTGATTTTGAAAGACCCGATCAATCATGCGTTGGTATGTTGCCCCTGCGTTTTTAAACCAAAGGGCATCATTTTATAGCTGAAGCACCCCTCTCTCGTGATGAAGGAGACATCCTTGACATCGGGAGGGTGCATCCGGATCTGGTGGTAACCAGAAAAAGCATCCAAAAAACTCATAACAGAAAAACTGACAGCTGAATAAACCTGCGCGTCGATTCGAGGCAGGGGGTAGCAATCTTTAGGACATGATTTATTCAACAAAGAGAAGTCGATACACATACGCCATTTTCCTCCCCCTTTCTTCACCATTACCATATTGGAGATCCAGCCTGGATACTGGATCTCTGAGATGAAGCCTACCTATAGGAGCTTCTTGACCTCCTCTCGGATGGGCTCCTCCAGCTTGGTGGCGATTGCCCTCATCTTCTGGCATTTGGGGCGAGTCCTGGGGTCCAGGTTCAGGCGATGACAAGCCACGTCCGCGTTAATGCCCAGCATGTCTGCCGCGCTCCAAGCGAAGATGTCGATGTTGTTTTGGATGAAGGCTCGCATCTGCTCCTGATCCTCGAGGCTCAAGCCTCCGCTGAACCGCACCTTCTGTACCTGCCCAGCTCTGGTGAGCACCTCCATCTCTATCACTTCCTCGGCCGGCTCCAGCCTCGACCGCTGCCAACCTGCCCTTGCCTCCTCCTGCTCAAGCTCTTCTCCTCCGGCCTCGTCAACCTCCATCGCTTCCACCAGGCCTTCTCCTTGCTTCTGCTCTTCTTCCCTTGCCTCTCTCAGGCTTATCTCCTTTACTTACACTACCTCTTCCATCACTAATTCCTCCGCCTCCTGTGGGCTTGCCTCCTCCACTTCTACCACTTGCTCCCCTGCTACCTCCAACGCCTTCTCCAGGCTCGTCTCCCCCTCCTCGATAGTTCCTTCTTGTCCAGCCATCTCCTTTTCCAATTCCTCCGCCTCAGCCATTCACAAAATAGTGTTGACTGCTGTCACATAACACTGCCTCGCCACCTTTGGATCCCCCCTGATCCTAACATGCACCCCTCTGTTGTTGAATATGAGGCATTGGTGAAACGAGGAGGGGACTCAGCGAAATGCGCTGATGAGGGGACGACCAAAGATGGCGTTGTAACTGCTTGGGGCGTCTACGATCACGAACCTACAGTTCCGTGAGACGCCCCCAAGCCTCACATGCAGGCTCACTCCTCCTTCTACTTCCTTCCTCTCTCCAGAAAAACCAAAAAGCGGTCCATCAGAAGCCAGGACCCTTTTCCCTTCCACCCTCATCTTGTCGAAGGACTTTTTGAAGATCACGTTCACCGAGCTCCCGTTATCCACCAGTATCCAGGAGACTGTGAAGTTCTCCACCGCCATCTGTCTCACTAGCGCGTCGCAGAACGGGTCCTCGTATTCTGGCATATCCGCGGATGAGAAGGTGATCTTTTCTTCTAGGGGGGAGCCAGGGAGGTCGAGGCGACCCCTCTGCGGAATATGGTTTGAAGGCTCCCCTTGCGGGTTGCCTCGATCCCTACTCCCCCATGGATCACTCCGATCCCCCCCGGGTCCCAACATCAACCCTGTCTTCACATCTATCCTCAGCCTCTCCGTGCTGCACCTCAACGATCCTTGCAGGCGGATCTTGCCTACCAGATCCTCTTGCCTCCCTCATCTCCAGAAACTCTGGGCAGGTGGCTGTTGCGTGACCTTCCTCCCGATGGAAGTAACAATAGGGCAACGCCACCCTGCCCCCTCTTCCTTCTCCTCCTCCCCTTCTCCCAGCTCCTCGAACTCTTCTTCCTCTTCCTCTTCCCACTTCCATGGCCTCCTGCGGTGGTGGGTAGTGACCTGTCGGTCCCTGCCTCCATCCTCCCTGCTCAAGCCTTCTCTGCTCCCAGTAATTGTCTCTTCCCTGAAGACCCCCTTGGCCCTGGGGACGACCTTACTGAGGACTCAAACCCAATCGATTGTTCAGCTCCCTGGACCCCCATGCTGCTGCCCCTACCCTCGGGGTTCTTCTCTCCTCCTATCCTTTCTTTGCACCCTCTGCTCTCTCTGCTCCCTCTGCTCCCTCACTTCTCTCTGTCTTCCCGCTGCCGGCTCCTTCACATCATCCTCTGCCCACCTGGCCAACTTCCTCGCAAACGCAGGGTTTGCCCTCTCGAAGTCTATCTCATTTGCCGCCCACTCCATGAGCTCCTCAAAAGAGAGAGGGGGCGCTCTCTTCAACTCCATGCTAAAAAATCCCGGCCTCAGCCCCAGGGTGAAGGCAAGCATCTGTGCGTACCCCGGGACCTCCTGGACTAATAGAATATCCTCTTGGAACCGGTCAATGTAATGACCCAACGTCTCCTCCAGCCTATGCCTTACTGCAAACAGGCACTCAGCCTCCTTCTTCCGCTTCTTCAAAGTCGAGAACCTCAACAGAAAACCCCTACGCAGATCTTCAAAGGTCTAGATTGAGCTCGTCGGCAACTGGTGGAACCAGTCCATGGCCTTCTCTTTCAGAGTGATGGCAAAAAAACCTACACTTGAAGGGATCCGACATTTTCCTGATCGACACCACATCTTCGAACCACTGCATGTGCTGAACCGGGTCATCCTTCCTGGTGTAGTAGGTTATATCCGGCTCCCGGAACCCCTCCGGCACTGGAGATGAGATAATGAGCTCACTAAAAGGGGTATCGCCCCCTGCCTGGTGAGAGGGCACGTCCCGCGACCACGGTTGGCTGGACTTATCCGCGAGACCGTGCCCGGGGAAAAGCTCCCGCACTATCGCCTCCCTCTCGCCCAGATCCACCGGAACTTCCTTTCCGGGACGCTGGCCTGGGAAGAGCTCTCGCGCTGCCACATCACTCTTGCCTGCCTCCACCGGCACTTCCTTCCCGGGGCGCTATCCTGGGGCGTTCTCGCCTAATAGCGGGACCAACTCCACTGGAACCTGCGGCGTCTCCCACTCATTCCTTCCGAGAAGGCCAAGCTGATCGTCTGCAGGACCTCTCGCCTGAAGTCCTCTAATATCTTTCTTGTTGCTTCCTCTCCCCGGGTGGGGGATCCTCCTGTGCCAGATCCTTCACCTTCACCTCCTGCCATGGGACTTGACTCAAGATTTTCTTGCACCGACTGCTTCCACGCTCACCGCACCAGAACTGTTGAAGCCAAAAATGACCTCAACGAATGTTCACAAACCAGGGTGCAGCCGACGCCTACTTCTCTCAAACCTCGACCCATGACTGGCTGCTAAGGTCCTAAGACTAACCCAAAGCCTCAGCTGGGAGGTCCCACCTCACACCCGGAAGATCTCTGAGAGCTTCTCCTCCAAAGCCAAATGCTGGGCTGGGAGCTCTTCAGATGTCACTAGAGTTGGAGAATAATGAAAAGCCTGCTTTCCAAAGAGCCCTTATGGGTCTATTTATAGACTTCCCTTGACCTAAAAATACTGAAATACCCCTGATGGGTCTTCCAATAGCCGAATTCCACTATCATCCCAGTGGCATATATGTAATTTTACCCGAGGATAATGAAATAATGAAATAATCTTTTCCTGGGCGCCATGCCCTACCACATGGACCCACCTTGCGAGAACTTCGGCCGAGACGGCTCTCGCCGGGTCCCAATTGAGCTTAACTTGGCGAGAGCTCCGGCCAAGAAGGTTCTCGCCCTTGGTGGTCTTAATGCCATTGCTGTTGAAGGCTCACCTAATTACCTCTCGCCTACCTCTGGGCGGGAGCTCCCTCAAGGCAGAAGCTCGTCTAGCCTGAAGCCCGAAGCCTGGCGCGAAGTGTCTTGCCTACAGCTAGGCGGGAGCCCCTTAAGAAGCGGGAACTCTGTTGATTTGCCCTTGGGAAAGCCTAAGGCTAGCCCAACTCAGACCATTGAAGCTTCTGGGTTCTACCCAGCGAATATGGGGTTGTACAGATGTTTATTGTAGACATTACTCAACTTTGATTATCAATGCTATTTAAAATATTCTATATTATTTGTTTGAAGTGTTTTTTATTTGAGTTGATCCTTTTTATCTATTTTGAAGTGGTGTATATCATTCACTAGGATTCTGACTTCTTTAAAAATGAGGAGATTATTTGGAATATTGACCACAATGTCCCAGATATGAAGAATCCCCATAATTCGGTAATATACACAAATATGTATTTGATATTCCTCTAATTTATCACATGCATATAATCAATATTTAATTAATTAACAGCTTGGGAATAAGTCTGCACACTTCAAAAGTGAAGAAAATCTGCTAAGTTCAAATGTGTCGAGTTATCTCACTCCGCTTGATGCTGAATACTTATGCACTGACTGAATCTTACTCTCTCAATGCTTCAATAAATGACAAGAATTTCAGACCAAGGACAAATGCGTTGTGTGAAGGTCATTCACTCAATGCTTCAATAAAAGAGATGAGTTTCACTCCAAGTTCAAATGCATCGAGTGAAAGACATTCACTCAACGCCTCTGCATTGAAGATGTAAAACTGTCTAAGTTCAAATGCGTTGAGTGAAGATCATTCTCTCAACACCTCACCAGTGAAGCAGAAAAACTATCTAAGTATAATTGAGTCGAGACATATGACTTGATTCAATGGCTAAGTAGATTGCACTGAGTTAACTGCGGTCACTCGACACCTCTTCATAAAGATTTCACCCAACACTTAAGCAGAACTGGAAAAGTTGTCTAAGTACAAATGCGTCAAAATACAAGAAATCACTCAATGCCTTATTAGCATGTACTGAGTTAAGTACTTTCACTCAATGCTTAATCAAAGATCAATAAATTTTACTAAGTCATATTACTTCCAGCACTCAACGCCTGTATATAAGATCAGAAATTATTCAAAGTCAAATGGCATCTTATCTATTTAGCTAATGTCAAAGAAACTTCAAATCAACACATATTGCATGCTTAAATACAGAAACCACCTTATATCTCAGACATTCAATCTTGGGAAGATTCAACCATTAAAGTCGGCTATGTCGCTTACCTAAATAGGATTTAGCTGTTGTAGTTGCTGGAATATAAAAGTAAAGTGCGTGGGACTTTTTGAAGAGTTAAAGTATCTAGCGTCTACCTAAATTACCTAGAGTTCGGTGAATAGGTGATGTCTGTGTTTTTTTGCGGAATAAAAATTACTTAAAAATTGTAAGCACACAGAACAAAGAGATATATAGTGGTTCCCCGTGTTGGGTACGTCCACTGTCCCGCGTCGCCTATCTACCACGAAGGGATAGATTCGACTACTTCAACTTTCTCAGATTTCAACAAATCTTACACCTCAAAGCCGCAACTCCAACAAATCGGACACGATGCTCCTATTACTCGGAGAACAACCTCTCGTACAACTCGATCCACAAACAGATCTACGACTCGATCCATATGCGGATGTATCACTCGATTCACAAATGGATCTACAACTCGGAGATAAAACCTCCTACAAATCTAAAAGAATATTACACAACAATATTACATAATCTTGACAATATCTAAGGTCTTCAATCTGTTGTTCTTTGAAAATGGTTGATCTTGAATATTGTGAAGAACACGACAAATATGAAATCCTTAATGACGTTGATCTTGAATCACAAATCGACTAGATATAGAATATAGGAATCTTTAGTAAGCAATGATCAAGTCTAATCGGTTGAGGATTACCGAATTGTGCACTGACAGTCATCGACCGATCGAGATTTCGCGATCAGGTTTCGGTGCCGACGGAAACGATGCGTACATGATCTTTCTTGGAAGGTTTGAGAAGGATTAGGGAAGATAAAAAATCTCCCCTGAGTATTTATTGGAGCCTTCAATTGTAATGGCTATAAAAAAGTTTCCAAGTCGAGACCTAAGTATTTACTACACATGGCGTTTCATCCAACCAGAGGCGCAGTTTTGAAAAACCATAAGAAAAAATAACCTATGTCATTTTCATCGGGTATCATCGAGTTTCGCCGAGTATAGCTGAGTATATTAGGCGAACTTAGTAGTGATATCCGAAGAAATTTGCATGGAGAATTTTGTTCTTTTCAACTTGCCATTCGTCGCTAGGGAGAAAACATACTCGACAAATTCGACTAGTATCGGCTAGTATACTCGACGAATTCGATGAGTATCATCTAGACCACTCGACGCATTTGAGGCCTTTGCCTTAAGAAATTCTAGAGAAGTCGCATCGAGATGATTTTATGAATTCGGCGTGTATCTTCATGTATATTCAACGAATTTGGCGAGTATCGTTAGATACATTCGACGAATTCGACGAGTATACTTGATGATACTTGACGAGTTTTACATAACTATTTTTTCAAACTTTTCAGAACTTCTACCCCAAGTACATATGATGAATTCGACGAGTGCTAGTAGGTATACACGACAAATTTCACTGGTATAAACGAGTATACTCGACGAATTCGACGAATATCCCTTATAATACTCGACGAATTTTACTTGGGTAAAATTTCTGCTCTCCTGAATTCAACTTCTTCTTCCATGATCCATATGAAGCACCGGGTATAGAAGTACACCCCAATAGAGAGATTACACATGAATCAACACATTGGCCTATATAATGAAGGATTACAATGTATAGTTCTGTGTTTACTGACCCACTGTAACCTGACATTATTGTGTACTTGGCAATATAAATCTGCAAGTACATAACTGAAAATGCAATATCAAATACAATAACAATTCAACTTAGCTTAACTGAACCCTTCTTCAAATCAGGGTTTTTGTGGATATAATACCCAACAATCTCCTCCTATTTGAAGAAGTAAGAATACTATTATCTAAGGTGAATTGCACAACAATAATAAAGCATAAAAATGAAAGGATATATCAGTTAAAGAAAATTTAAACACAATGCACATTCCAGTAAACAAATTCAAAACACACACACACACACACATATATATATATATATATATATATATATATATATATATATATATATATATATATATATATATATATATATATATATATATATATATATATATATATATATAAGAGTTTTTATTTTAGAGGGGGAAATCACAGCCACACACATAATAATCCATAACAAAATTAACCACCATCATCCCTGCATGTCCTGTCTCTTCTGATGCTTCCTGACAAAATAAGCATTGGGCTTTGGATAATATCTTAGAGTGGCAGGAGGTGCAGTTTGATCATCGTTCTTGTGGTTCCTAAAGTGAATCCTTTTCTTAGCACATGCCAATTCATACTTTTGCCATTCATCTCTATCGTAGTGGTTCCATCTATTTTCTCCCCCAACATCAACTAAGGTGAAAGAGTCTAAGATAATTCTTCTTGATATTAGACTCCATACCTCAGCCATCTCTCAAATTGGCTCATCCCTAACAGGCTCTGACCTGACAGCTTAGGTACCTTCACTATATCTTCTTCTCTTGTACACTATAGGAGGGATATCTTCAATAACTTGAACATTTGGGAACCCAACAGCAGCAACAACAGATTTATCATAAGAGAGATCCTGTGTGTTTGTCCAATATTGAGAGTAATCCTAAGCATGATGATCTTTAACATGGGTAGGAACAACAGGTACTTGAAATACTTGGCCTTACCTACCAAAGATATCATTATGTAGTCAAGAAAAGTTTTCAAAGCTGTAATCATTAACTCCTTTAAGGTTTGATAACATGGCAGTCTTAACCGCATCCACCTTACCTTCCACCTTAGCTTTAATAGCATCCTCCCCTTTTCTGACTTCCACTGCTATCTCATTGTCATACAACTCCATTATCGTGCCAAAATGAGCCATCGATCGATTGTGTGAACTGATCATGTTTACAACATTCTTGTCAACATTTTGAAGAACTTTTGTTGTATACTTGAGTCATTGCATGTTTAGAGTTATAGCTTTGCCACCTTCGAGAAACAAGGAATCCACCTTGGTATCAAGCTTGTTAATCTGGATTTTAACTTCTGTAAGGATATTGTTAGGATCCTTCTCTGTTTCTTTGACCTTGTTCAGAACTTGCTGCTTTGTAACCTCAAAATGTGCTTGTTGTCTTACCAACATAGCTTGTAAGGTATTCCAAATGGAACTATCAATAGAGGAACTAGGAACATCTTCAGAAGGAATACTTGGGAGAAAGGTCAGATCTTCACAAATTACAGATAATTGAGCTTAAAAAATTAGCATCAACTCTTTAGCAGGTAGGACAAGAGGATGCTCCTCTTCATCTCCTTCCTCATTAGAAACATCTTCTACCTCCTCTAGAATAACTGGAGGAGTACCGGTCGCATAGGAAACTCTTTTCTATTGGTTGCGGATAAAACTGTAAACCTGAGTAGCAATCGATATCGAGGACTATGCCACCTCCCCCTCAAAAGATGAGGCAGGAATAATCTCTGCGAGAGGGACAATCAGGTTCTCCACTAAAACTAGCTTAGACCCATCATTAGCATTATTAGTAGCTTTGGGCTCATCAACAACCACCAAAATCTTATCAGCATCTACCTCATAGTCATCCATAGTCAAATCATCCTCACTAGTAGAAGAAATCTCAGCCTCATCTAGAACTAACTCATCAATAATAAACTAAGCAATCTTGACAACCTTTGTCAGAATATTCCCTATCTCTAGAACTGTAATCTCAGCATCGAGAACTGGAACTAGACTCTCTGCAACTGAAGTAGCAGCTGGCTCCCCCTCATCTCCTGCACTCAATCTCTCAAGAGTTTCCCTGGGGGTTAGATAGGGAATCTTATCCACAGGAATATGTTCTTCCTCCTCCTTAGGCACATCTGGGGCTCCCCTAGCCTTAATATCCTCTTATCCCACCTTGAGAAGATGGATGAGTCGATCTTCTTCAGGTGATGGATCGGCAGACCTTTGGTCTTATCAAACTTGTATCTATCTAGTTGGTTCAAGTACAAGCTGATAATCATTCTAATGTTGGGAGTGGGGAGACTGTCCTTGATCTTTTCAAATAGCAGAGCACCCCAATCCATTCATTTTCGGAAGATAATTGTCACAAGAATTTTGAACATCTCTGATGATAGGTAGTCATGGGAACCTATTTTGCATATCAATACTTTTCCAATAATATTCGATAGAAGCTTCCCTTCATTGTTCATCCCTTTCCTTTTAACAGCTTTGGTGCCCCTTATCAATCCACAGAATGATAATGCTCTTGAAACGTCCTCCTCTTCGAGGTGATCTGCTTCTTTAAAGGCTGGAAGCCTCAAGATTCGAGTGAGGTGAGAGGCATTCACCTTAATTTAAGTCTTACGAACTTTTATCTTGATGGCAGTAACTTCATGTCAGAGCTTGACATTCTGAAAGATTTCAAGAAGATCTTTGTCCATGACCTTGCAGGGGTGTTTGAGGATAAATGATAGGCTGACTGTCTCCAACATCAGGATTTTGTTCCTGAACTCATCAAAAGAAGAAGCAAACCCTATACACACAAATTCTCCTCCACCTAGAAAACCACTTGTGCTATGAGGGGCCATTGGGAATCAAAAATGAGCAGAAATTCAAAAACGGCTCTAGACTATTATTGCTATCACAGAAGGAGTTGGCGAGGCAGGTCTGCGGCGGAATCAATCTTCTGGAAGAAATCGACGGGAGAATCTGCTGGACTATCGGAAATGTCTTGCACAGACCTAATCGATTAAGAATGAAACGAGTGAAATGAAGGAAGATGATGAACAGTCCCGGAAAACTAATCGTCAGGAACAGTGCCTTTCGACTTCGAATTTCGACAAAGTAGCATGCGGTTGCGTCTAACCCTTTTTAATATATATATATATATTACATTAAAGACATGGGAAAGATGCTTACCTGATTAGCCATGACTCTTCAAATCCAATATAGGAAAGAAAATCTGACCTAAGTAGAATTCAGTAAGATTCACCAGATGTAGAGTCAGATTCGGTGAGTTTCGGCGAGTATATCCGATGAATTGTCTAAGTTCTTGTGAACATCCGACGGATCGGAGAAATCTACTAACGATATCTGACAAATTTGCCTTGGACAAATAATCATGCTTCCTTTAGCATTTCCTGAGAGAATTCCTGTCTTCTTAGCCATCTTCACTAGTCTTTATTCAACATGCCTAGTTCTGTTTTAAAGAACCAGAATATGGCCTCATCCAGCAGCTTTGTGAAAATATTTGTGACCTACTTAACCGTCATGACATAGCTAAGGGCTATATCTCTATTCTCCACATGCTCCCGGATGAAGTGATATCGCACTTCAATGTGCTTTGTCTGGCTGTGAGAGACTGGATTATGTGCAATTGCTGTTGCGGTGGAGGAGTCACAATGCATTGGAATCTATTTGAACTTTAAGTGGTAATCTTCAAGTTGATTCTTGATCCATAGAAGCTATGCGCAAGAATTACCGGCAGAGTTATACTCTGACTCAGCAGTTGAAGTTGCCACATAATTCTGCTTCTTACTACTCCATGAAATAAGCCTTCTTTCGAGGAATTGACACGTTACGGAAGTGCTTTTCCTGGCATCCCTACTTCCTACAAATTTTGAATATGAAAACCCAATTAAGTCGACATTACTTCTCGGGTACCAAAAACCAAGATTAGGTGTACCCTTAAGGTATCTTAAAATTCGCTTTGCAGTAATGTAATGAGATTTCTTTGAATTCACCTGAAATCTAGCACAGAAACGTGTTGAGAACCTTATGTCTGGTCTACTGGCAGTGAGGTAGAGCAATGATCCACTATGCTTCTGTACTTGGTTTCATCAAAAGGTTTCCCTTTCTTATCCTTATGCATATACAAAGTTGGACCCATTGGAGTCCTAAAATGGGTTGCATTATCCATTAAGAATTTCTTCAGTAACTCTTTGGTGAACTTTGTTGGAGAGATGAAGATTCCATATTCAGATTGTTTCACCTGAAGTTCTAAGAAATACTTCAGCTCTCCCATACTGCTCATTTCAAACTTCCCTTGCATAAATTTGGAGAACTTCTCTCAAAGGTTGTCTTCCATAGATCCAAATATCGTATCGTCGACATAGATCTGCACTAGCAGAATCTTGCATTTTACTTCCCCAAGTAATAATGTCTTATCTATCTTTACTCTTGTGAACTTGTTCTCAAGAAGAAAGCTATAAAACATCTCATACCAAGCTTGGGGAGCTTGTTTTAAGCCATATAAAGCTTTATTAAGAAAATTAACGTGTTCAGGGAAAGTAGAGTTAACAAAACCTGGGGGTTGCTCTACGTATACTTTCTCTTTCAGATTCTCGTTGAGGAATGCTGATTTTACATTCATTTGATATACTTTGAATCCTTTGAGGGCAGCATACATAGGAAACTACCTGATCGCCTCAAGCCTGGCCACTAGAGCAAAGGTCTGGTCAAAGTCGATCCCTTCTTCTTATCTATATCCTTGAGCTACAAGCTTGGCTTTCTTCTTAATAATAAATCCATGTTCGTCCAACTTGTTTCTGAAAAATCCATTTGGTACTGATCACGATCTATCCCTTGGGTCTGGGCACCATCTCCTATACTTTACATCTTTCAAACTGGTTGAGCTCCTCTTGCATTTCTATAATCCAAGAGGCATCCTTATTTTCTTCTTCAAACTTCTTTAGCTTTACCTGAGACAAAAAAACTAAGATGCAATATCTCGTTAGTTGTACCTCTTCTAGTTCTAACTCAGTCTCCTGGCTCTCTAATGATTTGATCTGTTGGGTGATCTCTTAGTTGTCTGAACACTAGGTTTTTTGCTCTCCCTCCAGTAGGTTCTGCAACATCTGGTGCATCCTCTGTAGTTTGACGCAATTCTTCCACTAGAAGTTCTTTATCCACCAAGCCTAGATCAGCAACCTTGATTGGGCTTAGAGCATCTTCCTTGATTGCTTCATCCAAGCTTAGTTCCTTAAACCTGGTACCTGCATCTGCACCAATAATACTAGACGAGCTGCTTTGGAGCAGGCTTGTCTCATCAAATACAACATTAATAGACTCTTATACAACCACAGTTTTCTTATTGAAAATCCTATATGCCTTAATATGGCTACTATAACCTACGAAAATAACTTCAAAACATTTTTCACTAAACTTTGTGTGGTAATACGTCCCATTATTAAGTACCAAGCATTTACTTCCAAAGATTCTAATATAGGACATAGTCGATTTTCTGCCCATCAATAGTTCATAGAGAGTTATATGGTTGTTCTTATTTATTAGAGCTCTATTTTTCACGTGGCAAGCTGTGTTGATTGCTTCAGGCCAGAAGTACTATGGAAGTGAAGCATCATTCAACATAATTGTACATGCTTCAATTATGATTTTATTCCTTCTCTTAGCAAATCTATTTTGCTGTGGAGTATGTGGGGAGGAAAACTCATGAAAGATACCTTGGCTTTCACAGAATTTTGTCATGGCACCAGACTCAAATTTTATTTTATGGTCACTTCTGATTTTGACCACTAAGCAATTCAATTCGTTCTTAATTTGCCAGACAAAATTAGTGAAAGAATAAAATGTGTCTGACTTGTGTTTCAGAAAGAACACCCAAGTAAAACGAGAGTAGTCATACACAATTACTAGTGTCTATACTTTACCTCCTAAACTGTGAATTGGCATAGGGCCGACAAAGTCCATGTGAAGTAAGTATAGACTTTTCGAAGAATATTTTTCAATAATGCCCTTGAAGGTAGCCCTTGACATCTTACCCATTTGGCATGCGTGACACAGACTCTCTTTAAGGCACTTAATGTTGGGGGAATCACGCACTAAGTTGTGAGAAAATAACATATTTATTGTTTTGAAATTAATATGTGTTAATCTCTTGTGCCATTGGTCACAAAGAGACACACTATTTTTTGCCAAAAAACACACAGGTGTAGAATTGTCTACACATAGAAAATTTAAACAAAAATATATTTCTACTCCGAGTTCCTGTTAAGATCGTGTCCAAATTAGCAGACGACTTTTCAGACACTTGTCCTTGTAGAACTCAATGATATAGCCTTTATCACATAGTTGACATATGCTTATTAGATTATGCTGTAATCCTTCAACATAAGCCACATCTGTGAAAGAAACTATGTCATTGGAAATCATACCGTAGCCCTTCATGATTCCCCTGTCTGACCCTCCAAATATAAATTTTTGTCTGTCTTCGACTGGAGTAAATTCTCGCAGTAGGCTTCTTTTCCCGGTCATATGCCGAGAGCATCCACTGTCCAAATATTAGATTGGATTTTTGGTGGCCTTTGGACACACCTGCAATTATAAATCATTTAACCTTAGGAACCCAAACATATTTGGATCATTGGTTCCTTATAAGCTTAATACCACTAGGAACATTAAATTTGAGAGTGGTTAGTCTTGTACTGTTAACTCGTGGATTTTCAAAATTTGCAGGGTTAAACCAACAATCTGTGCCAAAATGACCAATTTTGCCGCAACACCAACTTTCGAACTTATTGTACCTTCTTTTGTACTCCTGTTTTACCTTTTGAATGTGATGTTGAGGAGGGGCAACATACTTGGAGGTGGAAGCCTCTTAATTGCAACAGACACAGGGCTTTTCCATCTCCTTTGCCTTAGGTACCAAAGTTTTGGCTTTTGGTGCTTTCTAAAAAATATGTACATGAACATAAGGGCCATAGTATTTAAGAACAATCTCTTCATAAGGTGCTTTGAAAACACTGGCCACAAAGTCTCGGGGATGGGTCCATCCTTGATAGCTCATCTAAGGCTCTACATAGTTAGGCTTGGCAAAGTGCCCATACAATATATAAGAGTCATATTTGTTTGTGGGGAAAATAACTTTCTTAAAATAGGGTTGACTCTGAGGTGCCTTCCCTTTACCTTTAGTGGCGGCTCTCATAGCTTCCTTGCCTTTTTCAACTATGTGGCCAAGATCACTACCCTTCTTTGGAGCAAAAAACTCATCGATGAGAGGAAGAACGGTCTTTGGCTTCGAGTAGGTTTCAACTAGCTTCCTTTACACCACAAGCTTTTCTTCTAGCTCATCTAGGTATTTCTCCTTCTATCTTAATATCTCAACCGAGCTTTTCAATTCCTCTTTCAAGGAGTGGACTTCATCTCTAGGAGAAATTAACATTGCAAGTTCCTCCTCCGGACTTATTTCCACTGCCTTGAGGGAGACAATCTCTTTTGCTTGCTTTTTGACTACCTTTCGGCATTTGCCAAATGCTTTCAAAAGATTCTCCTGATGAGCCATCAATTCGGAATCGTCTTCCTCAAAAGAATAGTATTCATGACCACTAGTTTATGTTTCTGACTCAGAGAGGATCGTGTGTGAGTTTACATTCTCGTGATACTCGAAGTCGCCAACTTCCTCGTCTTATTGAGCCATAATCCTGAAGTAAGCTTCCTCATTCTCTGAACTTGACTCACTCGAGTCACTATCGATGAGAGTCTTGGGATTCTTTGCAACGAAGCTCTTTTCTTCTTTCCTCTTGCCTTTGAAGGATCACTTTTTGTCCTTCTTGGAACCTTCCTTCTTCTTGTACGGACATTACGCAATTATGTGTCCTGTCTTATTATAGCAATAACACACAACGTTAGAGGAAGATTGTTTTTTCTATTTAGATTTGTACTTGTCCTCTCGGTTGTAGATTTTCTTGGAGCGATCACCATTATGATGTGATCTTCTGAAGTCATTGGAGGATGACAGATTCTTCATCTATCTCCTCTTGTTGAGCAGTTCTTCAATGACTTAGAGATGAGGGAGAACTCTCCATCAGATAGCTCAGAGCCTGATGTGCTTGGCTCAGAGTTTTTTTGGGTGTCTAGAGCACGTGTTATTACTAGTGACATGACTTTAGACTTTCTCGAACCTTCTGCCTTCATGACAACTGACTCTTATCTGCTTGAAGTCCTTCTTCTTTGCTCCTCCTTCTTTTTAGTGTTCATTTAAAGCTCATAGGAGAGTAGCTTTCCAAAGAGGTTATAAGGGTAAATCTCAGACAGCTTCCCAAACTCCCTAATGACTACCACTTTAGTATCTCAGTCCTTTGTCAAGGATCTAAGGAATTTTTCGTTCAATTCACCATTAGTGAAGGTGCGCCCATAGTTTTTGAGACCATTGACAATCTTGAAGAATTTCTCGAAGCTGTTTGCAATGGTATCATTTGGTCCCTGCTTGAACGTTTCGTACTCTTGATTTAGTAATGATCTGCGATCTTCCCTATCTTTTTTTGTTCCTTCCATCAAAACCATAAAACAGTCCCACATCTCCTTGTCAGATTTGCAGTGGAATAGGTTTTGAAGCATTGAGTCATCCACTACACTTCCGATAATGTTCTTAGACTTTTTTTCCAAGGAGACAATGGCAATTTCATCCTTGGTGAGATCCAACACTTTCTTAGGAATCATGATGGCTGGGTTCAAAGCCGAGGCTTGTGTAGGTATATGAGGTCCTTCTTCCACTGAAAATCTTTGTTTTCAAGGTAGCTTACAACCTAGAGGGCGGGGGGATAAGTTTATTTAAATCTTATGACTATCTTTTAATTTCTTCCTTTAGTACTTAGTGTGTTGGCAGTTGATTAGCTTTCGAGAACCTGAATAAAGAAAATAACGCAGAAAAGCACACAAAGAAATTAATAGTGGTTCCCCAGATTATGGGTATATCCACTCTCCTCGCACCTTTCTAACTTTTAGTTAGACAAGGCACTTCTCCAAAACTCAACTCAAGGAGCTTACACCTCAGATCCCTCGGGATCTCTCAGTCTCTTCTAAGACTTATAACACAGTTACAAGTGCCTTATAACTCAGTGATCAGCAGATCACCAAGCTCAAGCCAAAGGCCCTACAACTCAGGCTGGGAGGACAGTCATATCGCAAATCCATAAAGGATCCTAGCACAGAGAGAATGACTCTCCTACCTCATATCCAAACTGGATCCTACCTCAGATTCACCAATGAATCCTACAATTCAGGCCAAATCCCAACTCTTAGATTCTTTACAGAATCCTACCTCAGATGTAAACTAGATACTACACTCAGAGAGTAATACTCTCTTACAGTTCGGGAAAATTTTGCCCTACCTCAGGCCAATGGCCCTACAGCTCAGATCCAAGAGGATCCTACAAAAAAAATAGTGGTTTGATTAATTTGACATTGTTGAAACCGAAAATCGGTCTCTTGTGGAGTTCACCCTTGGGGAAGGGGTGGTCACGCACCTACTTCGCTACTGCAAGAAAAACAACATGGAAAAAAGAGCAAAGGACTAGACCAAGGGCCCGACACAGAGGTCCCACCACACACCCAGAAGATAATTGAGTGCTTCCCCTCCATAGTCAAATTCCGATCTAAGATACCTCAAAAGGCGCTAGAAGACTATGAGACAAGTAAGTATGCCCTCTGAGGTACCCCTTGGGTCCTGTTTATAGATTTCTGAAAACGGCCTACAAATAGCCAACCTCCGCTATTCTGAACAGCTATGTGCAGCCCACCCGGGTATGCCAACAGTGAGACTCCGCTGTTTTAACTGGATACGGGCAGGCTAGTGGGGTTAAAATTTTACAAACACATCACAGAGTATAGGGCGGGTTGCCCTCAACAATTTCTACTTGGCAGGGGCGGCGAGTGCTAAATGAAGCATGAACCCGCAATCTTCTCATAGTATTTGGTGAGCACAGGCCCAGCTAGCCTGACACAAGTTCATTGAACTGCTAGAGCTCGTCAAAAGAACCAGAGTTCGACGAGAGGGACAGAGCTCGTCAAATGTGGCTCGATGAGTTCAATACCTCCTTCTAGAAGCATCCTACCCCGCCTGGGCGAGCTTGGGCTATTTTCGAGCTCTCTAGGGTGAGTGTGAGCCGACGGATGCCGAGATGTCCCTCAACGCTAAGGGCAAGAAGCATTGATAGAACTCACCTCACTCGATGCCTAGGCTGAAGGCATTGAGTGAGCTCGCCTCACTCGACGCCTTGGCTGAAGGCATTGAGTGAGCTCTCCCCACTCAACGCCGGGGATGAAGGCATTGAGTGAGCTTGACCACTCGATGCCGGGGCGGAGGACAGCGAGTAGACTCGACCCCAGGGACCTAGCTCATCTTGTTCTTGTCCTGGACTTGGCCATTCTTGCTCCTACCGACCCCACTCGCCAGATACGGTGTCACAACCCGCATTTTCTCTGAATTAAGAGTTATCAGAGTAAGAGAAAACACGCGTCATGATGCCACGTCAAGCAGGGGATAACTGCTGACGCTCAGGCAAATCCAACTACAATCTTTATGCAAGAAAATCATGTGCTTAATGAATAGAAAATCAGTTATGTTTAGAGTCCGTATCCCTCGGCTCAGTGGATCATCTAGTCCACAAGAAAACTATATTTAAACGCTGCGGAAAATTACTTTAATTAGGTTTTACATCCTAAAGAGCGCATAAGGGTCCCAAGAGAACCACTCATGCTATGCAAGACACTACACTTAGTTTATATAATATATATAAGAAAACGGTTTTCGTACGTGATTTGGAATATAGTGATTAAGTTTACAAAACATGCTGATCATGAGCTTCATTTATAATAATAATTATAGTTTAAAAATAACTAGCAACCTAGCATAAAACCTTCTCAAAGCAAGTAGACTATCTCCAGAAAAATAAATGGTAGCAGCAATAGTATATATCTAGTACAAGGTAAAAACTACTAGTGGGCGCCAACAACCTGACACGAACCCACCAACACACATATATGTCTGTAAGAAAGTACTGAAAACAACCTCACAAACAAGGTAAACAAAACTCCAAAGTCCGGGAGTCCACCAACAACAACACCTCCAACTAGCCACCAGACTGGCTACAGCTCAGAACCTGGGGTATTCCAAAAGAAAACAGAATACCTCAGCAAGCAAAAATCAAGGTAAAACTGCATGAAAGAGTCAACCAAAAGGACAAAAATAACAGAAAACATGCAGTAGAAAGAGTCACAACTGTCCAAAACAGGACAACAAGAAATGCACAACGTGCAAAGAAACAGCAACGACCCAGCCCAGGAACAACATCCTGCAGGGCCTACTAGGCTACCAAGAGCCAGAATGCTGCAACACTACCAAAGAAGAAACTTCTAACACCCTAAACTGCGGGAAGTGATAGTAGCAAAAACAACAACGAGGAACCGGATCGAAGGCAAACGCAGTCCCCCAATCCACCATGTCCAAGTCAAAAGCTCGAGGGTCAACACGTGAAAACACAAGGGACCTTCCACCCGACATGCCCAGCCCGTACCTGGAGCAAGAAATCCATGGGTGGCCTTGGCTATATCACACAACTCCACCCCCATAAAGAGCTACAACCACCACTACTATCCACGACCCACGATTCGGCCTTTAGGAAAATAAAGAAAACGGCCGACAAGGAAAACCCAGAAATACAACTGGAAAAATCCACTCGGAAACGAAATACAAGGTAAAGGAAGAGTGTTGAAATAAACCAACACGACTAGGCGTTGAGTGAAACCCACTCAGTGCCTACCTAAACTTTGGCCTTGAGTGAGCTAGCCTCACTTGCCGCCAAAATTAAGTTACTACCCACAAACCCACTAAAGAAAACGGAGCTCGACGGCAGTCGAACGACCAAGGCAGAAGATCCAGAACTCAAGTAATTGCCTGCCACTTGAGTATCTAAACTCCCGCACTCGAAACCATCTAAATTCGCCTATCAAAAGAAATTATACAAAGCGCACGATCAGTGACGCACGATCAGTGGTCGTGCGCACTCATCGGCTGATGATCGTGCGAAACGAACCTGGAAACCTGACAGAAAACCTAGCAACTGCGCACGATTAGTGTCGCACGATCAGTGGTCGTGCGCACTGTTGCCAGCGCTCGTGCGATTGCCCGAGACAGAACTTTGGAAACTGAAATTTATACGCGCACGAACAGAGGCACACGACCAGTGGTCGTGCGCCCTAAAGGTTAATGACCGTGCGCGGCAAACCTGTACCGTTTGGAATTTTCCGAACGACACCGGAACGCGCACACGACTCACGCCACTGCAGAAGCAGTAGACAACTATCACGTCGCACGCTACTACCCTTCAAACTATGCCTAACCATTCAAATAATATCTTAACGAAGGAAATTGGCAACCACACCCCCCTCCTAACTCTCCCTCTCGGCTACACCCGAACCAGAGCAACATCCAAAAATAAAGGAAAACAACGGCTCCACGCCGACAATTTGGATTCCAAACATCACCACATAGGGGGGGTTTCAGTAGGAAGAACTAAGCCCTACAGTTAGCAAGAAAACGAGAACAACAAGGCCTCTAACCTGGGCTAACCGGGATTTCAATTTCAGCAAATAAAATCAAAGAAAACACTTGGCAAGGGCAAGAATACCACTTGCCTAAAATCTCAGCGAAGCTTTGGACTGCTTTCCTCCTCTTCGCACGGATCAAGACGGCCGCAACACCTAGAACAAAGACTCGGCCATTAATGGCGGAAAACTTCCAAAACTGAAAATTCCAATCCTTCCAAAACTCCACGAAAATCGAATTTCTTACCGCAGGAATGAAGGTCTCGACGAGAGCAATCCGTATCCACTCTCGGAATCGAATTCCGTCCACAAACGCTCCGGGAATCGGCGTCCGAAGGGAAGGCTCGGCGGTTACTCGCTTCTCTCGTACAAGGGGCCGGCGGTTTTCTTTTTACGGGGAAGAAGATGATGGGGGCTTTCATTCTAAATATATATATATATAATTATATAATTATATAATTAATTACAAAATTACATAAAGCACCAAATTGACGCGAAAACCGATTCACCTCGGAATTCGACGAAATTCGCACCGTAGCTAAATACCCACGCTACGAACACAACGGCGAAGTCGAAATTAACTTTCGACGAACAAAACTCGAGTTATGCCCAAACAAAGCCAAACACAAACATCCCCCCGAGAGGCCACGCCGGGTCACCAAAACGACTCGGTTTGCTAGGGAGATCTTGCCAACAGGCTACCAAACAGGGCACTCAGTTCTAAGGAGCTAAACCATACTCCACACATGGCATAAGCCACGGAAACGCGTCATCGTAACGCCAAACGAGAATAAAAATAATCGCTGAAAAGGCGGGGCGTTACAGTCACTCCCCCTAAAAGAAAGTTTCGTCCCGAAACTTTACGCACAACCCTCCTACCAAAGTAGGAAAAAGTAACAAACAGAAGTTACAAAGGAAAACATACCGATCAAATCAGAGAAACAGGTGAGGGTACGCCCTCCTCATGGCCGACTCTAGCTCCCAAGTCGCGCTCTCCAAATCCTGATTTTTCCATAGAATTTTCACCATCGGTATGGACTTCTTTCGCAGCACACGCTCCTGAGAATCCAAAATACGAACTGGCACTTCAACTAAAGAGAGGTTGGGCTCTAACTGGGGCACAACATCCAAGAGTTGCCCACTGCTGCGCACACACTTCCGCAATTGGCTAACATGAAAAACATTATGAACACCAGGGAAGTTCGCTGGCAAATCCAATCTATATGCAGACACACCAATCCGCTCCAAGACCTCAAACGGGCCCACATACCTTGGGTCCAATTTCCGATTTTTACCAAATCTCTTCACACCAACCATTGGAGAAACCTTGAGGTATACATGATCCCCTACTGAAAATTCCAAAGCAGACCTACGCCGATTGGCGTTCTTTTCATACCTCTCCTGGGCTAAACGAAGCTTCTCCCGAATAAGCTTCACGGCGACTTCCATCTCTTCTAGAGCATCAGGACCCAACAAAGGCTTCTCACCAGCCTCAGCCCAAAACAACGGAGTCCTACAGCGCCTCCCATACAAGGCTTCGAACGGAGCCATCTGCAAGCTTTCCTGATAGCTGTTATTGTAAGCAAATTCCATGAGTCGCAGACGCTCATCCCACGCTCCACCGTGGTCTAAAATATAGCACCGGATCATATCCTCAACAATCTGATTGACCCGCTCCGTCTGCCCATTGGTCTGAGGGTGGTACGCAGTAGAATACCTCAGATCCGTACCCAAACCCTCCTGCAGACTCTGCCAAAAACGAGAAGTAAACCGGGAGTCTCGATCAGAAATGATGCTAACTGGCACACCGTGGAGTCGGATGACTTCATTCAAGTACAACTCCGCTATCTTCTTCATCGGGTAATCAATCTTATAAGGCACGAAGTGAGCACACTTCGTCAATCTATCCACTATAACCCAAACAGAATCAAATCCTCTCGGGGATTTTGGCAAACCCGTAATGATGTCCATAGATATACTCTCCCACTTCCAAGTCGGGATCTCTAGCGGAGTCAACTTACCACCAGGCCTTCCATGATCGGCCTTCACACGCTTGCAAGTGTGACACTCAGCAACATAACGAGCTATATCTCCTTTCATACCATACCACCAAGCAATTTGCCTTAAGTCACGGTACATCTTCGTAGATCCTGGATGGTAGGCAACGCTGGAACCATGAGCCTCACTGCAAATCATACTCTTAATGTCCCCAACAGCGGGAACGCAAAACCTGCCGCGGTACTTCAAAGTACCCGCATCATCAATAGAAAAATCTGGCAACTCTCCCTTCTCTGTCCTGGTAAGAAGGTGCAACAGATCCGGATCGTCCTTCTGATGCAATCTAGTCAAAGAAATCCAGGACGACTCTTCCACTGATAAGTTACTCGGTAAACTAATGCATCCCACTGAAATATCCATAAGGAGGAACTCCTCAACTAATCGATCGGCGGAGAGGTTAAAGATCTTTCCTGTCTTTCGGCTCAGGGCGTCGGCCACCACATTGGCCTTGCCCGGATGATACTGGATTTCCACTTCATAATCCGCCACATACTCAAGCCACCGCCGCTGACGCAGATTTAACTCCTTCTGCGTGAACACGTACTTCAGGCTCTTATGGTCAGTAAAAATCTTGCACTGAGCCCCATAAAGTAAGTGCCTCCACAACTTCAATGCATAGATGACAGCTGCAAACTCAAGGTCATGCGTAGGATAATTCCGCTCATGAGTCTTCAGCTGCCTTGACCCATAAGCAATTACCTTTCCATCCTGCATTAATACGCATCCCAGACCTATATGCGAAGCATCCACATATACATCATAATCCACGCCCTCAGTAGGAAGGGTCAGAACGGGAGCAGTACACAATCTCCTCTTTAACTCCTGAAAAGCTTCTTCGCACTTCTCGCTCCAAACAAAAGCCACATTCTTCTGAGTCAGCTTAGTCAATGGTGCGGCTAGAGAAGAGAAACCCTCCACGAATCTCCGGTAATAGCCAGCCAACCCTAAGAAACTTCTGATCTCCTTAGGAGTATTCGGCCTACTCCAATCTGTCACTGCTGCAATCTTTTCTGGGTCAACCGAGATCCCATCCTTGTTCACCACGTGGCCTAGAAAAGAAACCTGAGGCAACCAAAATTCGCACTTGCTCAACTTGGCGAATAACTTGTGGTTCCTCAACTCTGATAGGACCAAATGCAAATGCTGCTCGTGCTCCTCAGCACTGCGAGAATAAACCAACACGTCATCAATGAAGACCACAACGAACTTGTCTAGGAAATCCTTGAACACCCGGTTCATCATATCCATGAAGGCTGATGGTGCGTTGGTCAGACCAAACGACATCACCAGAAACTCAAAGTGCCCATGCCTCGACCTAAATGCAGTCCGTGGAATATCTGCCTCACGGATCCTGAGCTGATGATAGCCCGAACGAAGATCGATCTTGGAGAACACCGTGCTACCACGCAACTGGTCAAATAAATCATCGATCCTCGGCAGAGGGTACCTGTTCTTGATAGTGACCTTGTTCAACTCTCTATAGTCGATGCAAAGCCGCATCGACCCATCTTTCTTCTTTACGAACAAAACAGGAGCACCCCAAGGCGACGAACTCTGCCTGATAAAACCTTTAGCCAACAACTCATCTAACTGAATTCGCAACTCCTCTAGCTCACGAGGGGCCATCCGGTACGGCGCCTTAGCAATAGGACGCGTACCCGGCTCCAAATCAATAACAAACTCCACATCCCGCTCAGGAGGGATACCAGGAAGATCATCAGGAAAAACATCAGCGAAACTACGAACAATAGGAATCTCCTCCAAGCGTGGCACGCTAACAACGGTTCCAACCACCGAGACTAAACAAACACAACAATCAGAAAGAAATAATCTCTGAACACATACCGCAGAGAGAACAGGAGAATCCTGACATGGATCAGCATACACGCTGTCGGGCTGACCGTCGTCCCTGATGAAGTCCAAGCGCTTTCCCTTGCACTGAATGACCGCATCATACCGAGAGAGCCAGTCCATGCCCAAAATGACATCGAAGTCCTCTAGATCAATCATCTTCAGATCCGCCTTCGCAAGAAAATCCCCCAACAAAACCGGGCAATCCAAAATACCCAAATCTGACAACACAGATTCACCAGAGGGAAACTTGACACGGAAGGAATCCCGAACACGATCTAGAGACAACCGATGACGCTCCACAAAGGCTCTAGCCACGAACGAGTGGGTAGCGCCGGAGTCAAACAGGACACGCGCCCAGCGGTTCCGCACCTTAAATTTCCCTATAGGAACGCACAAAGCTAAGGAACTAGCACAACAGTACCACAAACAATCTAGCAACTAAACTACCAGGCTAGAAAGAATAACAACCAACTACTAACCTGAGATCACCTGGGTCGAAGTCTGAGCCTCCTCGGAAGAAATCACGTTCAGCTTCCCTTTTCCCTTGTCCACATGCTGAGGTGGAGGTAATGCCTGCAATGGAACTGCAGGAAGAGCTGACTGGACCTGAGGACACCTCGACTTAACGTGACCCTTCTGCCCACACTGATAGCAGACTCTTTCCCTGGACCAACACTGGGCTGCATCATGCCCGGATCGCTTGCAAACTGAACAGGAGACATCTCTCCCAGGAGCACCCTGAATAGCATGAACCTGCTCCTTCTTCTGAGCTGCCGCCTTCTTGAAACACCTCTCAACAGGATGGCCTGACCGGCCACAAAAACTGCACACCACCCTGCTCCTCTTTCCCGGAACAGCATCGGGTACCAGGGGTTTCTTCTCCTCTACCAACTTCCTCTTATCCTTCCTCAACTGCTGGCCTCTGCTCTTCGCCGTCTCAATGGCCTCAACCTTAAGAGCAGCCTCTACAACTCCAGCATAAGTCACTGACCCATAAGCACTGGCCAACTGCTGCACCTCACTCCTCAAACCACCGAGGAATCGCTTAACTCGATCAGCCTCCACGCTGACCAATCCAGGGGCAAAACGGCTCAACTTACTAAACTCTATCTCATACTCACCCACCGTGAGCTGCCTTTGCTTCAGATAGAGGAAATCATTCATGAGGCGGTCACGCTCGACCGAGGGTAAGAACTTCCTCAACAGCATCTCCCTGAACACTTCCCAAGAGCATCCAGCCACTAAGCTCTCCTTCTCTCTCAGCCACCAACTCTTAGCCAATCCTTTAAGCTGATAGGCGGCTATCATCACCCTCTGATCATCTGAAATCCCAGAGTACGAGAACATCTCCTCCATGGAGATCAGCCAATCGTCTATCACCATGAAATCTGCCTTCCCATCATAAGTGGGAGGGCTCAGCCTCTGAAACTGTGAGATGAAGGCCATCTCTGCTGGCACCACCACTGGAGGCCTCAAGGGTGCAGGAGGAGGAGGAACAGCTAACCCCCCTGCAGGAACTTGCGCACCCTGAGCCTGCCCTGCCACAACTGCCACCAAAGACTGAATCTGGGCTTGCACTTCCTCCAACTGCCTCCCCATAGCTTCGCTACTCTGACGCAGACCCTCGATCACCGCATCGTTCTGAGCTCCAGAAGATTCACCCTCAGACAGGGGAGTCGATCGAGTCGCAGGACGCCTAGCCATCCTAAAAAAAAATCAATACAACGCAAATCAGATCCAAATCCCACGACTAGAACCGACTACCAGTACAGACAATACATATGTAGATATAGACTTAAAGCTGCTAAACTTGCTCTGAGAGTTTATCTTCTTCACAATAATTAGATGATATGCCCTAACCTAGGATGGTTAACCACCACCTCACTAACTCTTGTGCCTAGATCGGATGCATGAACTTATGTTAGTTTGAAAACTTATGTGTGTACATATATCATCCTGCAAATCTTTAGCTCGGCGCGTTGTGCTTATGCAATGATATGATATGCATGATTGTGCTATGCATTCTAAAAAGAAGGCCCTAATGCATGATATGAGCGGCGTACACATGAAAATGTTATGCATCCCATACTACATAACATTTCCATGCAACGAAAAAGAAACGTGCTAGTCGCAGTCATGTGGTGAGGTTATGCATCCCATACTACATAACCCTCACATGTAGCCCCTATGGTGGATCCATATACGAACACATATTTTGCATCCCATACTACATAATATGCCCCGTATACTTCATGTTATGCTATGAGTGTAGTGTTCGTGCCTTTGCCAAGACGCGCTGATGACATATCGGTGTGTGAATGACATGATGCTGAACTACTAACAGCATCCAAGGAAGGTTGCCCAACTAACTTGTCAAGCAACCTCCCTCTGATACCAACTGTCACAACCCGCATTTTCTCCGAATTAAGAGTTATCAGAGTAAGAGAAAACACGCGTCATGATGCCACGTCAAGCAGGGGATAACTGCTGACGCTCAGGCAAATCCAACTACAATCTTTATGCAAGAAAATCATGTGCTTAATGAATAGAAAATCAGTTATGTTTAGAGTCCGTATCCCTCGGCTCAGTGGATCATCTAGTCCACAAAAGAAAACTATATTTAAACGCTGCGAAAAATTACTTTAATTAGGTTTTACACCCTAAAGAGCGCATAAGGGTCCCAAGAGAACCACTCATGCTATGCAAGACACTACACTTAGTTTATATAATATATATAAGAAAACGGTTTTCGTACGTGATTTGGAATATAGTGATTAAGTTTACAAAACATGCTGATCATGAGCTTCATTTATAATAATAATTATAGTTTAAAAATAACTAGCAACCTAGCATAAAACCTTCTCAAAGCAAGTAGACTATCTCTAGAAAAATAAATGGTAGCAGCAATAGTATATATCTAGTACAAGGTAAAAACTACTAGTGGGCGCCAACAACCTGACACGAACCCACCAACACACATATATGTCTGTAAGAAAGTACTGAAAACAACCTCACAAACAAGGTAAACAAAACTCCAAAGTCCGGGAGTCCACCAACAACAACACCTCCAACTAGCCACCAGACTGGCTACAGCTCAGAACCTGGGGTATTCCAAAAGAAAACAGAATACCTCAGCAAGCAAAAATCAAGGTAAAACTGCATGAAAGAGTCAACCAAAAGGACAAAAATAACAGAAAACATGCAGTAGAAAGAGTCACAACTGTCCAAAATAGGACAACAAGAAATGCACAACGTACAAAGAAACAGCAACGACCCAGCCCAGGAACAACATCCTGCAGGGCCTACTAGGCTACCAAGAGCCAGAATGCTGCAACACTACCAAAGAAGAAACTTCTAACACCCTAAACTGCGGGAAGTGATAGTAGCAAAAACAACAACGAGGAACCGGATCGAAGGCAAACGCAGTCCCCCAATCCACCATGTCCAAGTCAAAAGCTCGAGGGTCAACACGTGAAAACACAAGGGACCTTCCACCCGACATGCCCAGCCCGTACCTGGAGCAAGAAATCCATGGGTGGCCTTGGCTATATCACACAACTCCACCCCCATAAAGAGCTACAACCACCACTACTATCCACGACCCACGATTCGGCCTTTAGGAAAATAAAGAAAACGGCCAACAAGGAAAACCCAGAAATACAACTGGAAAAATCCACTCGGAAACGAAATACAAGGTAAAGGAAGAGTGTTGAAATAAACCAACACGACTAGGCGTTGAGTGAAACCCACTCAGTGCCTACCTAAACTTTGGCCTTGAGTGAGCTAGCCTCACTTGCCGCCAAAATTAAGTTACTACCCACAAACCCACTAAAGAAAACGGAGCTTGACGGCAGTCAAACGACCAAGGCAGAAGATCCAGAACTCAAGTAATTGCCTGCCACTTGAGTATCTAAACTCCCGCACTCGAAACCATCTAAATTCGCCTATCAAAAGAAATTATACAAAGCGCACGATCAGTGACGCACGATCAGTGGTCGTGCGCACTCATCGGCTGATGATCGTGCAAAACGAACCTGGAAACCTGACAGAAAACCTAGCAACTGCGCACGATCAGTGTCGCACGATCAGTGGTCGTGCGCACTGTTGCCAGCGCTCGTGCGATTGCCCGAGACAGAACTTTGGAAACTGAAATTTATACGCGCACGAACAGAGGCACACGACCAGTGGTCGTGCGCCCTAAAGGTTAATGACCGTGCGCGGCAAACCTGTACCGTTTGGAATTTTCCGAACGACACCGGAACGCGCACACGACTCACGCCACTACAGAAGCAGTAGACAACTATCACGTCGCACGCTACTACCCTTCAAACTATGCCTAACCATTCGAATAATATCTTAACGAAGGAAATTGGCAACCACACCCCCCCCTCCTAACTCTCCCTCTCGGCTACACCCGAACCAGAGCAACATCCAAAAATAAAGGAAAACAACGGCTCCACGCCGACAATTTGGATTCCAAACATCACCACATAGGGGGGGTTTCAGTAGGAAGAACTAAGCCCTACAGTTAGCAAGAAAACGAGAACAACAAGGCCTCTAACCTGGGCTAACCGGGATTTCAATTTCAGCAAATAAAATCAAAGAAAACACTTGGCAAGGGCAAGAATACCACTTGCCTCAAATCTCAGCGAAGCTTTGGACTGCTTTCCTCCTCTTCGCACGGATCAAGACGGCCGCAACACCTAGAACAAAGACTCGGCCATTAATGGCGGAAAACTTCCAAAACTGAAAATTCCAATCCTTCCAAAACTCCACGAAAATCGAATTTCTTACCGCAGGAATGAAGGTCTCGACGAGAGCAATCCGTATCCACTCTCGGAATCGAATTCCGTCCACAAACGCTCCGGGAATCGGCGTCCGAAGGGAAGGCTCGGCAGTTACTCGCTTCTCTCGTACAAGGGGCCGGCGGTTTTCTTTTTACGGGGAAGAAGATGATGGGGGCTTTCATTCTAAATATATATATATATAATTATATAATTATATAATTAATTACAAAATTACATAAAGCACCAAATTGACGCGAAAACCGATTCACCTCGGAATTCGACGAAATTCGCACCGTAGCTAAATACCCATGCTACGAACACAACGGCGAAGTCGAAATTAACTTTCGACGAACAGAACTCGAGTTATGCCCAAACAAAGCCAAACACAAACATCCCCCCGAGAGGCCACGCCGGGTCACCAAAACGACTCGGTTTGCTAGGGAGATCTTGCCAACAGGCTACCAAACAGGGCACTCTGTTCTAAGGAGCTAAACCATACTCCACACATGGCACAAGCCACGGAAACGCGTCATCGTAACGCCAAACGAGAATAAAAATAATCGCTGAAAAGGCGGGGCGTTACATACGGGGTTGTACAGACATAAAGAAATTTCTCTGCGTCAATAATTAGGGATGAGTTATCTTAGCTCTATCTTACTTCATAGTAGCAGGAAGAAATTCAGCCTCTGCTGGAATAATCTCAGAATGTAAATTCTGATCTTACTGAAGAGGATGGAAGAACGGCTGGTCTTGAGTTCTTCAATCATCTAACTGAGCCCGTAGAAGACTGAAGGTTCTCCTTTCTTTCTTTATCAGAAGTCTTTTTTATCTTGTTGTAGTAGAAGAAAATGTTATAGCTAACTGAACTTTTGGATCATGCTGGAAGACTTCAAGCTTTTTCTTGGCAGCAATGGCGAAGAAGATAAAGTCCAGCCATTTTTTTCTCTTACTGAATAAACCCTAAAGTTATTTTCTTCCTTTAAGGTTCTCCCTTTTATCTTCCGCCGATTAATGGCTCCAAGAAGCAGTGGGGACCTCCTGCAGTTGACTTCTGCAACTTTCTTTAACGGAAGAAGACGTATAGTAGCTCTCCGGCGCTGGTTGTTATATTTTGTAGCTTTCCGTATCTTTCCCGCGTGTAATTTGAACCATGTTGACTTTGTTGAATTTTATTAACGTCAATATCTGTGGACTTAGCCAAAATAAACCATCAGTAGTATAGGCATTGAGTGAGTAAGCATCACTCAACGACACAACACTTGGACTGAATTCTATTTATCACAGGCATTGAGTGAACATGCTAAACTCAACGCTTTTGGGCTTAGCCAATCATTCTGTTACTTAGAAAGATTTTCTATCATTAAGCGGTTAGAGCATTGAGTCCACTAAATGCTTTTTGCCTAATAAAATATTTCTGCTTCTCTGGCATTGAGAGCATTGAGTGTGTCTTCATCTCTGAACGCTTTTTGCCTTCGGCAATCTTAGACGTTGAGTGAGCCTTCATCACTCAACGCCAAACTACTTAACAGAAATTCTTCTATTATCAGGCATTGAGAGAGTAAGCTTTACTCAACACATTTGGACTTAGCCAAATTTCATTTAAATCACAGTCTCTAACTGACAAAGGTTCAGTCAATGCTTTTTATCACATGGCGTTGAGTGAGTAAGCTTCACTCAACGCCTATGGACTTAGTCAAATATTTATACAGAATTTCCATGGCTTTGACTGACTGAGCTATACTCAACGATTTATGATGTATGGCATTGAGTGCATAAAATACACTCAACGCCTGTGGACTTAGCCACATTTCAGTCAGTTTCTCCTTAGTCTTTGATTGCCTCAGCCTGTCTCACAACTTTTTGCTGTATACCGTTGAGTGAGTACACTTCACTCAACGCCTGTGGACTTAGCCACTTTTTCCTAGCCAATAGTTAGGGATTGACTAACCAAGCTATACTCTATGCTTTTTCTTACCTGGAATTAAGTGAATAGACTTCTCTCAACGCCTGTGGACTTAGGAGATTTCCAGCCTATCCAGCATCTTCCAACTGACTTGATCTTCAAGGTGTCGAGATACCTGAATTGTCTCGACACAGATATCCCGACACTTTTGTCTCGACACTTGTGTCGAGACACTTTTTCCTCGACACATTTGTCCTTTGTCCCGACACTTTTTTCTCGACACTTCTGTGTTAATTTTCTCGACATTTATTTTGAATTGTCTCGACACTTTTTTATGAATTATCTCGACACTTCTCCCTAATTGTCTCGACACTTCTCCTTTACTTTGTGACAACACTTATCACATCACTTGGAATACTTGTCCTATCAAAGTTTCAAGGACAAACCTGCATGCATGAACTAAAGCACACATCAAATATAACTTTGTGTATGTCATTAATATGATTGACTTCTTCAAATCTAGGCATTGTGGGCAATGGACCCAACAATCTCCCCCTATTAGAAGAAGTCAAAACCCTCAGTCAAATGAGTCAATGACATACACTAACTAATGAAGCAATAATATATCGACTTGGAAAACATATAATAAGAAAAAATTATAGTTATCATACTTTCTTGCCTGTAGGGAACACCTGCTCTTGCTCCCCTTTCTTACCTGCAAGGCACAGCTGCTCCTGCTCACCCTTAATTGTTGCTACCTGGTCTTTATCAATTTAATCAAATCCTTGGAAAACATATAATTAGAAAATTTATAGTAACCATACATTCTTTCTTGAAGGGCACACCTGCTCCTGCTCCCCTTTTTTGCCTGTAGGGCACACATGCTCCTGCTCCCCCTTAATTGGTACTACTTGGTCTTGATCAATTTAACCATATCCTTCCCATAGTTCTGATACCACTTGTATCCTTATCCTCCAGTCCTATGATACAAAATTCATATCCTTATTCATATCCTTCTCCTCCCCCATTTTTACTTCTGTAAATAGCTAGGGAGGATTTGATCTTCTACTCCCCCTTTTTTATTACAAATATGCAGGAGTTGAACCCCTTGAGAGTGCGGGAGCACTGCTAGACCTGCTCCCCCTAAACTGAAGCATCTTCTGGGTTGTGCTTCAACCAGCATTATACTACTCAAGATATACAATATTGAAGGATATTTAATTCTATGAAGTACATGACCACCTGTAAGAATAAAATATAACTTGCACACCATGGGGAGCAACTGAAGCTATGCTAGTTTCAATATACCCAATTCAAACTTGAAGGTGTTGAACTTTCCTTCATGAAGTGGCTTAGTGAAGATGTCAGCCACTTGCTTGTCTATTAGGACAAACTCAAGGTTGATATCTCACATTCCACATGCTCTCTAATGAAATGATATCTAATCTCAATATGCTTATTCCTGCTATGTGAGACAGGATTCTTAGAAATTGAGATGGCACTAGTAGAATCACAAAATAATGGACTTCTACTTATTTGGAGGTTATAATCCTAGAGCTGATGCTGGATCCACAGCAACTGAGAACGGCAGTTACCTGTTGAATTGTACTCTTACTCTACAGTTGAGATTGCAACACTCGTTTGCTTCTTGCTACTCCAAGACACCAGTCTCCCTCCGAAGAATTGACAGGTGCCAGAAGTGCTCTTCTAATCCTCTTTGCAGCCTGCAAAATCTGCATCTAAATAGCCAGTTAGTTCAAACTCCCCATTCCTAGGGTACCATAGGCCAAGATGTAACATCCCATTTCCGGCTAGACCCCTAGGAGTCGGTTGGTCGAGTCAGAACCCCAGGGAGCACAAAAAGTGAAAATAAATCGATTGAGTTTTCGGGTCAAGGGTTGGTCACGCCCGTGACCGACCCGTCACGCCCGTGACTTGGGCGTGACTACTTCGACGATCGTCGATCTCCACGAGACGATCGTCGAACGTGCTGTCTGGGCATGTCACGCCCGTGACCAAGGTGTCACGCCCGTGACTATGGGCGTGACCCATCGACGATCGTCGGGCTCAATTCGACGATCGTCGACCTCGAAACTTGCTGTTCGGGCATGTCACGCCCGTGACCCGAGGTGTCACGCCCGTGACTTAGGGCGTGACCCATCGACGATCGTCGGGCTCAATTCGACGATCGTCGACCTCGAAACTTGCTGTTCGGGCATGTCACGCCCGTGACCCGAGGTGTCACGCCCGTGACTTAGGGCGTGACCAGCCTTCGACGATCGTCGATCTCAATTCGACGATCGTCGACCCAAAATCTGCTGTTCGGGCCTGTCACGCCCGTGACCCAAGGTGTCACGTCCGTGACCTTCGATCGACGATCGTCGATCTCAGTTCGACGATCGTCGAACCCAGAATGGGCTACCCGGGCCTGTCACGCCCGTGACCCATGTGTCACGCCCGTGACATTGGCCGAAACGACGGTTCAGGCCCGAAATAATTCTAACACGCGTGGAATTAAATGCTGGTGTGGGAAGTTACACCAGGAGTAACTACCGGCCGTTTTCCTTCTGAAATTTTATAATAAATAAGGAAAAGGTGGTCCAATAGAAAATCGCCAGCTGGACACACCTGTTCAGTTCCGCCATTTCTTATCCCTTCACCGTAACCGAAACGCTAAGGGGGAAACTTCATGGACATAATGGCTTTTACCATTTCATCTTCCCACTTCCTGAGTTATAAAAGCCCACTTAGGGAAAGAGGAGAAGGTTACACGCTCAAGTAAACGGAGCAGATCCTTGTTCTTACTGTAAGAGGAGTTCAGCAATGCCACCACCGCGCCATGGCACCCCGTCGCTCTTCTCGCCTTCAAACCGCGAACAAGGTCCTCCTCTACTCCTTCTCTTTCATGGGTAGATCTTAGGATTCTTAGAAAGGAGATTCGCGCTCAACGGAGCCGGATCCATCTCTCGTTTTCATGGAAAAACCATGAAAAAGATATTTCGGGTTCGCCGGAAACCGCCACCTCCGGCGGCCAAACCACCGCCGACCGCTAGCCATCGCCTCAACGGAGGTGGTGGTGGTGGTGGCTGGCCAGGAAGTGACCGGACGGCCGGCAACGGATCACGGAATGTTTACAGGAAAAATGATTTTTCCTGTGTCTGGTTTTCGGGTTCATGAAGAAGATGAACAGTAGGATAAACTTTATAATATACAGATTATTATAAATTTCAAGATGGGAAATTGTATTATTAGAATATATTTTTGGGGCTGTAAAATGAGGCACTTAGAGGCCGTTTTAGGAAAAATGACCAGTCACAAAAGTTGTAGCCCTCTGGGTCTACTTTAATATAAAATTGATTTTATTCAATTTGGGTGAGTGGTTTGACCACAGCACTCATTTTGGTGGGATCAAGACCTAGGCTAACCAGAAATTGAATTGGTTGCCCACGGTTCATAACATGTTCAAATGACTTGAAATTTGGACTGGAGGTCTATAATATGTATATCGAGAGGCTGTCCAAAAATGAGAATTTTTGGAGAACTTTTGCCTAAAGTTTTTGTAAAAATTTAATAAACAATATAAAATTAATTAGGAGATGAAATTAAGCCCAAACTCCCCCAAATTTTGGGTGGTGTTCCCTGGCATCAATATTAAGATCTGTACAAAATTTCAACTCGATTGGTCGAGTTTTGAATAGGGAATTATCAAGTCCTAGATAGGCCTTGGTGAGGGGTACTTTGGGGAAAAGTACAATTGGAGATGGAGTGGACAAATCTCCTCAAGAGAGGCTGAAGTTGTCGGCCACTGATTTGTTGAGTCTATGTCTACCCTCTTGGGTAACATGGTGTGGCTTAGGGTGGATTTTACCCTAAGAGATTGGCTCAACTCCAACGGGTGGGAGTTTGAGGTTTGTGAAGGACATAGGAGCAAAAGCTCTTGTATGCCCTTGAAATTTGGAGGAGAGGGGGAGGATATGATGAAAACCCTCTGGTTGAAATAGTGAATGAATTGGAGGTAGTTGGGTACCTCGAAAGTTGAGATGTTGGAATAGGATAAACATGTAATATAATTATTTTAAGCACTAAATCTAATCCAAAAATTATGAAACTCGGGAGGAGGGAGTTTTAGGATGTATTAGACTTATGGTAATTTTTCTGGAATTTTATGATTAATATATATTATACTTCATGTGTTAAAGAATTATTAGCCCAATTTGTTGTTTCAATTAGTTGGAGGCTTTACATTAATTATAATCAGTTAAAATTCTGGATTTAGATCTTGAATAGTATAACATTGATCCCTGAATTTTTATAGAATTTTATGTTGAGTAAATCTAGTACTTTATTCACAAATGATAGAAAGGGCTTTTATGTTTGAAAAATTATTATGGATAGAACACTTACTGGAAAATTATGAAACTTAGCCAGTGCAAATTTTAGGCCTTAATCTTTATGTCATAAATTAGTTAGAATTTTTGGAAGAATATTTTCTGTACTTGATTCATAAACTATAGAAATTAGAGATTATTTCCAAATAGTTTTTCAGGTCATGTTGATGTTAGAAAATTATGATATCTAGGATTTAGCCTTATGAGATAGCCTACTAATTATCATAAATTTGCTGGACATCTTGCATGAATAATTAGGATAGTTCATGTTCAAACCGGTGGCCCTTGAGATTTTCGAGGAATTTAATTAAATGCCAAATAAATTAGGAAAATTTCCATTTTCTGGACTTAGGTCATTTATGTCATGGTAAGTCTCCAGTAAATAATTTAGGGCATTTGGATGAGTAATGGATCATTTCATAACCGGTTCGACATGTAGCCTAGGTAGGTCTGCATTTAGTAAATTGTGAAATGCAATAGGACGTGATCTGAGGAAGATATTAAGAGTAGTGAGTAGTGGTGATAGTTAGAGTTAGGAGGTGCTCGGGTTTGGCGAAAGATCGCTTTTCCCGAGGAGTGGAAGGTTTAAAAATCACCCTAGGATAGTCTATCGTAATATGAGAAGGGAATCGGGCTAAGGGAAAACAACCAATAACAATAAGTGGCTTGCGAAAGGGAACTTCGGGCCGTAATGCACCGTCTTGGTTCCTAGTGCCCCTTGAGAGCCCTTCACGGGGTATACCGGGGGCAGTCCTGGGCTAACGTAAACTGTAATAATAAACCGTCAAGAGTAACTTAGTAACTAGGGTTGCACTCTTCACGAACACTGTTGGCACAGGAAGAATGATGAGGGCATCGGCTCGGTTGGTTTGGAGACGGACGGATGGTCCGGGGAGCTTCGGCTCGGTTGGTTGGAGACGGACGGGATGGTCCGGGGAGCTTCGGCTCGGTTGGTTGGAGACGGACGTTTGGTCCGGGGAGCTTCGGCTCGGTTCTGTTTGTTTGCGATTAAACTTGCATGTGCATAAGATAGGAAAGTTAAGGTGGTGGGTCCTTCGATATCGGGGAGTTCGATTGCACCGACACCGATATCGTTGACTCGGCGAGGTGGTTAGCACTTCGCCAGCAGAAGTCCGGTGCGCCAGCCGGCAAGAGTACGCAGGCGTCCGCTTAGTGCACCAAGCGTTGAGGCGTACGATAGGTCAGACCAGTGGTGCTTTTACTGGTTTTGAGGTGGGCGAGGCCCAACCCACCGCTTCCGTTTGCCACTACGGAGGTATCCTGGGAGGTAACGGCTCCGAAAGGGGGAACTAAAGGTCTGTGTGCACAGAGTCGGGTGTGTGAGTTGCACTGCATGACATAACATACCCACCATATAGTTGCATATCATAATCATTCATAACAACCTTGACACCTAAAGTATAAGTGGAATGGGACGCTTATACATTAGGACCTGCAAAACGACCCCTTGGTCTATGAGCTTGTGTGGGCAAGTTTATAAATCAAAGGTTATTTTCAATATATAATAACCCCTGCTGTTTGATAACCGACACCCCAAGGTATAAGTGGTATGGGACACTTATACGATGGGAGCCTTGTAAAAGATCCCTTTGCTTATGTGTTCTCGCATAAGTGAAGGTTTAAATTCATTTAATTGCTTTTCTTACTGCTAGACCTATTACAACAACTTATTAACTGCTTACCTAATACAACTTGCTAGATTAGTTTCCGCTGCCATCTGTTTTCATATTAATCTCCACCTTCATGTCCTTCCCTTTCTTCCTCCCCGCTCGGTACCTAGGAGCCATGGGGGAAGGGGTAGGGGATGATAGGGCTTAGTCTTTATGACTAACGGTTTTCGAACCGCATCATTTAGGGGATCGTGGAGCCCAGCATGGAGGAGCAGCCCCAGAGATCGGTGCGCCTAGAGATGGGGCAGTCTAGCTCCGGAGTTCACACAGCCGGGACCGTGAGTCTCGACCTTGAGTAGTTTACTGTTTCGCTTCCGCATGAGAGACTTGTAGTGAGGACATTTTGTACCGGGCATAAGCCCGTTTTTATAGTACTCTGATGTTTCTGTGGACACTCCCTTCGTGGAGTTTTATTATATATATGTGATTTTTGTTATTGTGGACTGCATTGCTCTTACTGTTATAAATATGCTACTTTTCTGTGATCGAATTGGCCGGCAGAATCGGCGCCTTGTGGTGATGATCCTTCAGGACGTGAAGGAGTCACCGCAAAGCGGCGATTCTGGGCCTAAGACCCCGGTGGTTGAAAAAGAAAAAAAAAAGGGGGTCTTACAAGTGGTATCAGAGGAAACATCGATCAGAAGGAAGTAGCAGTCCACAAACCCTCGGTCACCCCCGCTCGAGTTTAGTTTGGGGACAAACTAAGCAGCGGAAGCAGTGGTGTGCCCATATGGGGATCACATATAATTTGTCCACCTTTATGTAGTATTTGAACGTTTTCTCAGCGTGTGTTTTTGTTACGCAGCCTCCAGCACAGACTACGCCTCAGGGTGGAGTTCCACAGGCTCAGGATGTTGCACCACCCCCACCGGCCCCCACTCCTTTCCTTCAGTCAGACATGGGACAGACCCTGACTGCCATTCTGGAGGCCTTCAGGGCCCAGCAGGTTCCGGCCCCGCAGCCAAATCCGGGGGCCAACTGGCTAAGCATCTTCCGAGGACTGGCTCCCCCGTCCTATTTGGGGACAGAGTCGGCTGTTCGGACGGAAGAGTGGCTAGATATCATGTATGAGATGCTGACCGGGATTCGGTGTCCATGGGAGGAGAAGGTGGCTCTGGTTGTCTCCTGCCTGGAGTCCCATGCAAAGAGGTGGTGGAAGACGCTGTTGGACACGACCTTTGCTGATAGGGAGGTTGCGGAGATCACTTGGGAGGAGTTCAGGGCCGCACTACTGGAGCATTTCGTTCCGCAGTCGGCTAGGGATGATTTGGAGGAGCGGTTCTTACAGCTGAAGCAGGGTACTCGGACCGTGGTGGAGTACCATCGAGAGTTTGACCACCTGGCTCGATACGCAGATTCCTACCAGCTGGACGAGGCAGGGTATATCAGGAGGTTCTACAAGGGCCTACGTGAGGACTTGAGGGAGGCCCTCTTGTTTGTATCTGACGGGCCCATCTCCCGGATTTTGGAGATGGCCAAAAGGATTGAGGCAGATTGGCACACCACCCGGGGCCGGAAACGGCCAGCAGAGGATCAGGGACGAAGAGGAAGGAATGACCAGCGGCGGGGTGCTGTACCAGAGGGGAGGAGGACAGAGGACCAGCCTCGTCAGGACGTGAGGCCGGAGCCGAGGGAACAGGTGGTATTGGCCCCTCCACCCCTTCGGATGCAGGAGATGCCGAGACCCGGGGGAATGGCGTATCCCCCAGAGTGCTACTTTTGTCATCAGATTGGGCACATTCGGAGGAACTGCCCCATGAGGGGGGCACCACCTCCAGCACATCAGGGCGGCCCACCAGCTCAGCATTATGGTGGCCGAGGACGCGGCCGTGGTCGAGGATACCAGGGGGAAGATCGTAGACAGGGAAGAGAGCAGGTATATGCCTTGGACCTTGCACAGCCGCGGAATCCGGAGCAGGTCATCGCAGGTATGCCGAAATGCTTCTTTGTTTTCATAAAATTTCCCCTTTAAGTTGTTAAAACTTTGAATCGCACTAGACTGATAGCAAGGAAAGTAAAAACTCATTATAGAACCCTAAGATATCTAATCACCCCAGGTATAGTCTTCATCAGCGGCAAGCCTGCCCGCACGCTGTTCGATACTGGAGCTACTCACTCCTTTGTGTCGGAGTCGTTCGTGGAAGGACTGGAAGGTGTGGAGCGGTTCACAGGCTCGAGGATGAGGGTGCGACTACCGGATGGATCTGAGCTCCTTACCACGGATCACTGCAATATGGAGGCAGAAATTGGTGGAAAAGCGTTCGAGGCTCCAGCGACGATTTTGAAGCTGACGGACTACGACCTGATCCTGGGCATGGTATGGCTGCACTGGAACTATGCCCAGATTGACTGCCAGGCAAAGAGGATCACCGTGAGACACGGGGACTCTTTCATTACCATTGAAGGTATAAGACCTGTCTCTCGTATACTCTTATCTTTGGTACAGGCCGTCAAGGCCCATCTGCAGGGAGAGGAGGTCTATCAGATACTTTTTGAGATGGCGGAAGTTAAGGAGTCGGTGACAGACATCCCGGTGGTGCGAGATTTCGCTGACGTCTTTCCAGAGAAACTACCAGGATTACCTCCATACCGAGAGCAAGATTTTCAGATACAGCTTGTGCCGGGGGCCAAGCCGGCGTCTAGGGCCCCTTATCGGATGGCCCCAAAGGAGTTGGCAGAGTTTCGGACTCAGTTGCAGGAATTAGTTGAGGCAGGTTTTGTTAGACCGAGTTCCTCGCCATGGGGAGCTCCGGTCCTGTTCGTGAAGAAGAAGGATGGGACACTCCGCCTGTGCATCGATTATCGAGCACTAAACAGGCTGACCGTCCGGAATACCTATCCGCTCCCACGGATAGACGAATTATTCGACCAGCTGGAGGGGGCCCATTATTTTTCGAAGCTGGACTTGAGATCAGGATACTACCAGCTGCGGATCCAGGAGGAGGATATCCCGAAGACGGCCTTTAGTAGCAGATATGGCCTGTATGAGTTCACCGTGATGCCCTTTGGGCTCACGAATGCTCCGTCGGCGTTCATGAGTCTCATGAACCGGGTTTTCGAGGCTTACTTGGATGTGTTCGTCATAGTGTTCATAGACGACATCCTGATCTACTCTAGGATGGAGGAGGAGCACACTCGGCATCTGGCACTGACTTTGGAGAGGTTGCGGGAGCATCACCTTTATGCCAAATTCAGCAAGTGTCAGTTCTGGTTGAAGGAGGTGGCCTTCCTAGGCCACATCATCAGCGGAGCCGGGTTATCAGTAGATCCAGCAAAGGTTCGGGCAGTTCGCGATTGGCCGCAGCTGAGGACAGCCACCGATGTACGCAGTTTCTTGGGACTTGCCGGTTACTACCGGAAGTTCGTGGAGGGGTTCTCTCGGATTGCCCTCCCCCTCACATCTTTGACAAAGAAGGAGGCACCTTTTGTTTGGACCCCGCAGTGCCAGGCGGCTTTCCAGGAGCTGAAGGACCGACTCATCTCGGCCCCTATCCTGGCCCTTCCATCCGGAAGGGAGGGATTCCAGGTGTATACCGACGCATCATACCAAGGGATGGGAGCGGTGCTGATGCAGAACGGATATGTCATAGCATATGCCTCCCGCCAGCTGAAGACCCATGAGAGGAACTACCCGGTGCACGACCTCGAGATGGGAGCGGTCGTTTTTGCTCTAAAGGTCTGGCGTCATTACCTTTATGGAGTCCACTGCGATATCTTCTCCGATCACAAGAACTTGAAGTACGTGGACACTCAGAAGGAGCTGAATATCAGGCAGAGGCGTTGGGTGGAGTTCTTAGCAGATTATCAGTATGAGATGCACTACCACCCAGGGAAGGCAAACGTGGTGGCCGACGCGTTGAGCCGGAGAGCGGCCACTTCCGAAGCTGGGCCCCAGGTTATGTCTATGGAGCTGGTCCAGTCATTCAGAGACATGCAGATATCCCTAGTGTCCGAGGATGACCCAGATCTGTATAGGGAGTATCTGGCATCGATAGTGGCCATAGACGATATTCGGGACCGCATTCGGGACGGACAGAGGACAGATGCGTGGGCGGAGCCGATGTTCCGAGCTTTGGAGGAAGGTTCGACAGGAGATTATTCCCTGAGAGATGGTTTGCTCCACTTCAGAGGCAGAGTATATATACCCGCAGGAGGCCAGATCCGAGAGGATATTCTGACGGAGGCGCATTGCAGCCGGTACTCCGTGCACCCGGGGATCACAAAGATGACCGCTGATCTGAAGAGGACGATGTTTTGGCCGGGCATGAAGAAAGACATTACGTACTTCGTGACCCATTGCGAGGTGTGTCAGTTGGTGAAGGCGGAGTGCAGGAACCCCGCAGGACTGTTGCAGCCACTCCCGGTGCCGGAGTGGAAGTTTGACGACATAGCGATGGATTTTATACACGGTCTTCCCCGGTCTCGGACAGGGAACGACTCGATTTGGGTGATTGTCGATCGTTTGACGAAGGTGTCCCGCTTTATACCGATCAGGAAGGATGACTCGGTGGGAGTGCTGGTGCGGAAGTTTGTGGAGCAGTATGTCCGATATCATGGCGTGCCCCGAACGATAGTGTCGGACCGCGATGGACGGTTTACATCCAGGGAGTGGCAGTCAGTGCAGGCATATTTGGGCACCCGGTTGACTTTTAGCACGGCCTTCCACCCTCAGACGGACGGGCAGACCGAGCGCACCAACCGGACCTTGGAGGACTTACTACGGCTGTGTATACTGGACCGAGGGGAGCCGTGGGAGAAGATGTTACCGTTGGTCGATTTCTCCTATAATAACAGCTACCAGTCCAGCATCAGGATGGCACCTTATGAAGCCCTGTATGGAAGAAAATGTAGGACCCCGCTTTCTTGGGTTCAAGACGAGGATCCGAAGCTGTTGGGATCGGATTTTGTGGAAGATACCGAGGCTCAGGTGAGACTGATCAGAGATAGGATGTTGGAGGCGCAGAGCAGACAGGCCAAATACTATGACGCCCGACATCGTCAGGTGGAGTTTCGGGTAGGGGATCGAGTGTTCTTGAAGATCCGACCCATGCACGAGTCTCACGGGTGCGCGGTCGGAGGAAGAAACTCAGCCCTAGGTATATGGGCCCTTACCGGATCCTGGAGCGGATCGGACCCCTAGCCTACAGGCTAGAGTTGCCACCGGAGCTGGCAGCTCTACACGACGTCTTCCACATCTCTTCGCTGAGAAGGGCTCTACTACGCCCGGAGCAGCGGATTTTGACCACCGAAGGGCCGGTAGCTTCAGACCGATCCGTTCACTTGGAGCCGGTTCGGATCGACGACAAAGGAGTGCGGATCTTGCGGCGTAAGAAGATCCCCTTAGTCAAGGTTCTGTGGAGAAACCACGGTCAGGAGGAGCACACCTGGGAACCGCAGGATCTGATGAGGCAAAGATACCCGGAGTTGTTCAGTCAGGTACATCTCACCACCTCTCGGTATATTATAGACTGCCTTTTTGTTTTGGAATGTTAAGACTAGATAAGGAAAATCCAGGACCTAGGCATGCGCACTTAATCAGAAAGGTAGGGGCTAATCTTTTGTTTATTGGGGAGATTGTCTTAGTTATCAAACGAACAGTCGCCTGAACCCAATAGAAAGATCGTATGGGATGTTACAAGTTTAATTTATTCCGATAGAAATCCCCATAGGCTCAACCTCAATTTCGGGGACGAAATTTTTGTTTTGTTTATTGGGATTTGTAACATCCCATTTCCGGCTAGACCCCTAGGAGTCGGTTGGTCGAGTCAGAACCCCAGGGAGCACAAAAAGTGAAAATAAATCGATTGAGTTTTCGGGTCAAGGGTTGGTCACGCCCGTGACCGACCCGTCACGCCCGTGACTTGGGCGTGACTACTTCGACGATCGTCGATCTCCACGAGACGATCGTCGAACGTGCTGTCTGGGCATGTCACGCCCGTGACCAAGGTGTCACGCCCGTGACTATGGGCGTGACCCATCGACGATCGTCGGGCTCAATTCGACGATCGTCGACCTCGAAACTTGCTGTTCGGGCATGTCACGCCCGTGACCCGAGGTGTCACGCCCGTGACTTAGGGCGTGACCCATCGACGATCGTCGGGCTCAATTCGACGATCGTCGACCTCGAAACTTGCTGTTCGGGCATGTCACGCCCGTGACCCGAGGTGTCACGCCCGTGACTTAGGGCGTGACCAGCCTTCGACGATCGTCGATCTCAATTCGACGATCGTCGACCCAAAATCTGCTGTTCGGGCCTGTCACGCCCGTGACCCAAGGTGTCACGCCCGTGACCTTCGATCGACGATCGTCGATCTCAGTTCGACGATCGTCGAACCCAGAATGGGCTACCCGGGCCTGTCACGCCCGTGACCCATGTGTCACGCCCGTGACATTGGCCGAAACGACGGTTCAGGCCCGAAATAATTCTAACACGCGTGGAATTAAATGCTGGTGTGGGAAGTTACACCAGGAGTAACTACCGGCCGTTTTCCTTCTGAAATTTTATAATAAATAAGGAAAAGGTGGTCCAATAGAAAATCGCCAGCTGGACACACCTGTTCAGTTCCGCCGTTTCTTATCCCTTCACCGTAACCGAAACGCTAAGGGGAAACTTCATGGACATAATTGCTTTTACCATTTCATCTTCCCACTTCCTGAGTTATAAAAGCCCACTTAGGGAAAGAGGAGAAGGTTACACGCTCAAGTAAACGGAGCAGATCCTTGTTCTTGCTGTAAGAGGAGTTCAGCAACGCCACCACCGCGCCATGGCACCCCGTCGCTCTTCTCGCCTTCAAACCGCGAACAAGGTCCTCCTCTACTCCTTCTCTTTCATGGGTAGATCTTAGGATTCTTAGAAAGGAGATTCGCGCTCAACGGAGCCGGATCCATCTCTCGTTTTCATGGAAAAACCATGAAAAAGATATTTCGGGTTCGCCGGAAACCGCCACCTCCGGCGGCCAAACCACCGCAGACCGCTAGCCATCGCCTCAACGGAGGTGGTGGTGGTGGTGGCTGGCCAGGGAAGTGACCGACGGCCGGCAACGGATCACGGAATGTTTACAGGAAAAATGATTTTTCCTGTGTCTGGTTTTCGGGTTCATGAAGAAGATGAACAGTAGGATAAACTTTATAATATACAGATTATTATAAATTTCAAGATGGGAAATTGTATTATTAGAATATATTTTTGGGGCTGTAAAATGAGGCACTTAGAGGCCGTTTTGGGAAAAATGACCAGTCACAAAAGTTGTAGCCCTCTGGGTCGTCTTTAATATAAAATTGATTTTATTCAATTTGGGTGAGTGGTTTGACCACAGCACTCATTTTGGTGGGATCAAGACCTAGGCTAACCAGAAATTGAATTGGTTGCCCACGGTTCATAACATGTTCAAATGACTTGAAATTTGGACTGGAGGTCTATAATATGTATATCGAGAGGCTGTCCAAAAATGAGAATTTTTGGAGAACTTTTGCCTAAAGTTTTTGTAAAAATTTAATAAACAATATAAAATTAATTAGGAGATGAAATTAAGCCCAAACTCCCCCAAATTTTGGGTGGTGGTCCCTGGCATCAATATTAAGATCTGTACAAAATTTCAACTCGATTGGTCGAGTTTTGAATAGGGAATTATCAAGTCCTAGATAGGCCTTGGTGAGGGGTACTTTGGGGAAAAGTACAATTGGAGATGGAGTGGACAAATCTCCTCAAGAGAGGCTGAAGTTGTCGGCCACTGATTTGTTGAGTCTATGTCTACCCTCTTGGGTAACATGGTGTGGCTTAGGGTGGATTTTACCCTAAGAGATTGGCTCAACTCCAACGGGTGGGAGTTTGAGGTTTGTGAAGGACATAGAAGCAAAAGCTCTTGTATGCCCTTGAAATTTGGAGGAGAGGGGGAGGATATGATGAAAACCCTCTGGTTGAAATAGTGAAGGAATTGGAGGTAGTTGGGTACCTCGAAAGTTGAGATGTTGGAATAGGATAAACATGTAATATAATTATTTTAAGCACTAAATCTAATCCAAAAATTATGAAACTCGGGACGAGGGAGTTTTAGGATGTATTAGACTTATGGTAATTTTTCTGGAATTTTATGATTAATATATATTATACTTCATGTGTTAAAGAATTATTAGCCCAATTTGTTGTTTCAATTAGTTGGAGGCTTTACATTAATTATAATCAGTTAAAATTCTGGATTTAGATCTTGAATAGTATATCATTGATCCCTGAATTTTTATAGAATTTTATGTTGAGTAAATCTAGTACTTTATTCACAAATGATAGAAAGGGCTTTTATGTTTAAAAAATTATTATGGATAGAACACTTACTGGAAAATTATGAAACTTAGCCAGTGCATATTTTAGGCCTTAATCTTCATGTCATAAATTAGTTAGAATTTTTGGAAGAATATTTTCTATACTTGATTCATAAACTATAGAAATTAGAGATTATTTCCAAATAGTTTTTCAGGTCATGTTGATGTTAGAAAATTATGATATCTAGGATTTAGCCTTCTGAGATAGCCTACTAATTATCATAAATTTGCTGGACATCTTGCATGAATAATTAGGATAGTTCATGTTCAAACCGGTGGCCCTTGAGATTTTCGAGGAATTTAATTAAATGCCAAATAAATTAGGAAAATTTCCATTTTCTGGACTTAGGTCATTTATGTCATGGTAAGTCTCCAGTAAATAATTTAGGGCATTTGGATGAGTAATGGATCATTTCATAACCGGTTCGACATGTAGCCTAGGTAGGTCTGCATTTAGTAAATTGTGAAATGCAATAGGACGTGATCTGAGGAAGATATTAAGAGTAGTGAGTAGTGGTGATAGTTAGAGTTAGGAGGTGCTCGGGTTTGGCGAAAGATCGCTTTTCCCGAGGAGTGGAAGGTTTAAAAATCACCCTAGGATAGTCTATCGTAATATGAGAAGGGAATCGGGCTAAGGGAAAACAACCAATAACAATAAGTGCCTTGTGAAAGGGAACTTCGGGCCGTAATGCACCGTCTTGGTTCCTAGTGCCCCTTGAGAGCCCTTCACGGGGTATACCGGGGGCAGTCCTGGGCTAACGTAAACTGTAATAATAAACCGTCAAGAGTAACTTAGTAACTAGGGTTGCACTCTTCACGAACACTGTTGGCACAGGAAGAATGATGAGGGCATCGGCTCGGTTGGTTTGGAGACGGACGGATGGTCCGGGGAGCTTCGGCTTGGTTGGTTGGAGACGGACAGGATGGTCCGGGGAGCTTCGGCTCGGTTGGTTGGAGACGGACGTTTGGTCCGGGGAGCTTCGGCTCGGTTCTGTTTGTTTGCGATTAAACTTGCATGTGCATAAGATAGGAAAGTTAAGGTGGTGGGTCCTTCGATATCGGGGAGTTCGATTGCACCGACACCGATATTGTTGACTCGGCGAGGTGGTTAGCACTTCGCCAGCAGAAGTCCGGTGCGCCAGCCGGCAAGAGTACGCAGGCGTCCGCTTAGTGCACCAAGCGTTGAGGCGTACGATAGGTCAGACCAGTGGTGCTTTTACTGGTTTTGAGGTGGGCGAGGCCCAACCCACCGCTTCCGTTTGCCACTACGGAGGTATCCTGGGAGGTAACGGCTCCGAAAGGGGGAACTAAAGGTCTGTGTGCACAGAGTCGGGTGTGTGAGTTGCACTGCATGACATAACATACCCACCATATAGTTGCATATCATAATCATTCATAACAACCTTGACACCTAAAGTATAAGTGGAATGGGACGCTTATACATTAGGACCTGCAAAACGACCCCTTGGTCTATGAGCTTGTGTGGGCAAGTTTATAAATCAAAGGTTATTTTCAATATATAATAACCCCTGCTGTTTGATAACCGACACCCCAAGGTATAAGTGGTATGGGACACTTATACGATGGGAGCCTTGTAAAAGATCCCTTTGCTTATGTGTTCTCGCATAAGTGAAGGTTTAAATTCATTTAATTGCTTTTCTTACTGCTAGACCTATTACAACAACTTATTAACTGCTTACCTAATACAACTTGCTAGATTAGTTTCCGCTGCCATCTGTTTTCATGTTAATCTCCACCTTCATGTCCTTCCCTTTCTTCCTCCCCGCTCGGTACCTAGGAGCCATGGGGGAAGGGGTAGGGGATGATAGGGCTTAGTCTTTATGACTAACGGTTTTCGAACCGCATCATTTAGGGGATCGTGGAGCCCAGCATGGAGGAGCAGCCCCAGAGATCGGTGCGCCTAGAGATGGGGCAGTCTAGCTCCGGAGTTCACACAGCCGGGACCGTGAGTCTCGACCTTGAGTAGTTTACTGTTTCGCTTCCGCATGAGAGACTTGTAGTGAGGACATTTTGTACCGGGCATAAGCCCGTTTTTATAGTACTCTGATGTTTCTGTGGACACTCCCTTCGTGGAGTTTTATTATATATATGTGATTTTTGTTATTGTGGACTGCATTGCTCTTACTGTTATAAATATGCTACTTTTCTGTGATCGAATTGGCCGGCAGAATCGGCGCCTTGTGGTGATGATCCTTCAGGACGTGAAGGAGTCACCGCAAAGCGGCGATACTGGGCCTAAGACCCCGGTGGTTGAAAAAGAAAAAAAAAGGGGGTCTTACACAAGATCTGGTGTGCCCTGAAGATACCTAAAAATTCTCTTTACTGCAAAGTACTGAGATTCTTTAGGGCAAACCTGATACTTAGCACAAACACATGTAACATACATGATATCTGGCCTACTTGTAGTTAGATATAGAAGGTTCCGATTATCCCTCTAAAAAAGGTTTAATCAAATGGTTTCCCTGCCTCATCTTTGCCTATACGCATACTTGACTCCACGGGAGTTTTCGTGGTGGAGGAATTCTCCATACAAAACTTCTTGAATAACTCCTAGTGAACTTAGACTGGGATATGGACAAGACATCATCAGTTTGTCTAACTTGGAGACCCAAGAAGAACTTAAGTTATGTAACACCCCTACCCGTTACGTGCAACATAGTAGAAGGTCCGGCCGGGGCCCCACACCATGTCTTACAATCAGGCGGAGACGCTACGAAGTAATACCAAATACGCATCCTATCACAGAGCATTCTAGCGGAAGTTTAAAGGGTTGCAAGAATGAACTCAAACATCAATACAGAAGTCCACAGCTAAACCAAACATGCAATAATATAAAACAACAAGTACGGCCTTATGGCCTATTGTTGGGTACATTGGAAAATGTGTACCTGATTTGAAGAAGCCCAACCTAGCTCAATGATATACATCATGTTGTATTTGATGTTGTTTTGAGTTGACATGTGCAGGTAAAGAATTGTTAAAGTTTACAAAAAAAATTCTAAGTCCAAGTGTCGACACAAAGGAACATGTGTCGTCACATAGAAGAAAGTTGTCGACACAACACTGGGAAAGTGTGTCGACACAGAAGGTGTAAGTCGACACTACTCTGTGAAAAAGTGTCGACACATAACATAGTCTACAACAACACTGGGAAAAAGTGTCGACACAGAAGAAGTAAGTCGACACAACACTGGGAAATTGTGTCGACACAGAAGAAAAACGTCGACCTCAACATTGGGAGAATGCGTCGACTCTGAAGAGTATAGTCGATCTCAAGTTTGTCGACATCATCTGAATATGTCGACACAGAAGAAAATAGTCGACCACAAGTTTGTCGTCACCAGCAGAATGTGTCGACACATAGTGAGTAAGTCGACACATTATAGCAAAGCTAAAAAATGAATGTGTCGACACCTGAAGGCTAAGTCAACACTTACTAAAGTTATGATTCTACAACAACTGTGTCGACACACAGGATTTGTGTCGACACACTACAGAGTCAAAGACAAAGTTATTTTCAGAAGAAGATGTGTCGACACAAAGGCAATTTAGTCGACATCACTGAAGGCAGTGTCGACACCAAAGTCAATTGTGTCGACACAAATAGACAGATGGTCTCGACACTTTCTGACAGACTGTTTCAACACTAAGGCACAGGACTTGTTTGAAGACTTGACAGCTGTGGGTTATCACCAGTTAACTGAAGTTGTCAGACTTGTCAGAAAACGGTTAGAAACCGGATCAGCCGGTTACCATGAAGAATGTCTATAAATAGACAGATTCAGAAGGAGAAGAAAACAATTAAGAACATATAGAACTGACCCTTTGAAATACATTGGATCAGAAAGTGGAGAAGGATTACATTCTACTCATTTCAAGAAAGTGCTAGGCACTTAAGAAGATCTTCTCCGGGAGATCTAAGAAGACTATCTAAGGGTAGATCTAAGAAGAGTTCTAATCAGAATTCAGAAGAATCATTCAAAGTTCTGGATAGAGAGAGATCAAGTCAGAATTTGAAGAAGAAGAAAGAATCCACCAGTGGATTCTCAAGAAGCTGTTTGGAATCAACTCAGCTAAGTACATTTTCAAGAAGCTTTGAAGAAGGCTAAGAAATAGTTGATTGCATCAGCTGATTAAGAATTGTCATTGCCTTTTCTCTCTCAACTTGGCAAGACAATTTAAACAATCTTTTCTATATTTCTGTAGGATCTGTTTATACAGATCTGAGTTGTAAGCCTATGTTATAAAGGCTGAGTGTAGGAGTGTTGAACTCTGAGTGGTAGGGCTGATTGCCTGAGTGTAGGAGAAGGATATTCTCTGAGTTGTAGGCCTTGGGGCAAGGCTGAGGTAGGGCAGTTGTGCCTGAGTTGTAGGAACCAGTTGGGTTCTGAGTTGTAAGATCTATTGATCTGAGATAAGTGGAAGTTTGGCCGAATCTAGCATACAGCTAGATAGGTGAAGGGGGAAAGTGGATGTACCCAGACCTTGGGGAACCACTATAAAACATAGTGCAATCTGTGATGTTTTGTTTTCTGTGATTGCTGTGTTTTTATATTAGTTAATAAATTGAATTCTGTCTAGAAGTTTTAGAAAGAGAAGCAGAACCTATTCACCCCCCCCCTCTAGGTGTTTAGGCTGCCTTGAAAGTTAAACTATCAAGTGGTATCAGAGGGAGGTTCCTCAAAAAGGACTTAACAGTCTGAGGTAGATCTGATAGGCAGATTCAAGAATCAAGAAGATGGGTTCTGGAGAGAATCATAAGGAGCTAGGGTCAATGAAATTACCCATATGCAAGAAGGAAATCTTTGGGATCTGGAAAGAAAGAGTCAGATTGTTTATGGAAGCATCTGACCCAAGGATTTACATCACAGTACAGGAAGGCCCCTTCATACCAATGAAGATATCTGTTCTTGATGCAAATATCCAAACACCAAAGACTTATTCTGAAATGACCAAGGATGAAATCATCTTGGCAACCATGGACAAAAGGGCACAGAACATCATTGTCAGTGCCATAGATGATTCAACATTTCAGAATCTGATTCACTGCAAGACCTCCAAGGAGATGTGGGACACATTGATTGTCTACATGGAGGGATCAGAAGAAGTAAGGCTGGACAGAAAATCTATGCTAAATCAGGAGTATGAAAGTTTTAGACAAGGAAAATCTGATAGCATAACTGAGTGCTATAAGAAATTCTATAGAATTGTGAATGAGCTAATTTCCTATGGAAGAGTCTTCAGTACCTATGAACTGAATGACAAATTCTTAAGATCCTTATCAAAGGATTGGGATACAAAGATCTGTGCCATAAGAGAAGTGGCAAAATTGGCAGAGATATCTCCTCCAACTCTGTTTGGAAAGTTGCTATCCTATGAAATGCAACTTATGGTAAGGAAGGAGGAGGAAAGAAACTCAAGAGGAGAGCATAGAGAAAAGACTGTGGCATTTAATGCTGAAGCCACCAGAAAGAATAGGAGGAAATCACCATCTCCTCCTAAGGAAGTTGAAGAAGGTAGTTCTGAAAATTCAGATAAGGGTTCAGTCAGCAGTGATTCAGATGCAGACTTTGCTGCATTCACTAGGCAATTTCAAAGGTTCTTGAAAAAGAAGCAATGGAAGTCTAGGCCTTCCTCATCACAGCAAGTAGATGACTATTATCAGAAAAGGTCATCTAGGAAAGAGAAAAGCAGGTCAAAGCCCAGCAAAGCCACTACTTCAAAGATTGTCTGCTATTGTTGCAATAGGCCTGGACATGTAGTGGTTGATTGTCCTGACAAAAGGAAGGAATCTTCAGAAAAGAAGAAGACTTATCAGAAAGGCAAGAAGGAGAAATCCTTTGTAGCAAAGAAAGATAAAAGTCTGTCAGACCAGTCAACTTCAGAATCAGGATCTGAAGCTGAAGCATATATTGGATTATATGCTGCATCTGAGGAAGAGGAGTTTATGCAGTTGCTAGACTCCATCAATGAACATCAATGCATGGGTTTGATGACTAGATCAGAAGAGGACCTATGCCAGAATCAGTCTGGTCCTAATGAGGTAAACTGTCCTTCCAGTACATATGTTTGTAGTACAAGTGAAGAATCAGCTACATCTGCATCAAGTGATGAAGATGCATCTGGATCTGAAGGAGATGTCTATCAATTGATAGACAAGTATGGGGACTTGTTGCAGGCCCTTAAGAAAAGCAAGAACCTGGTTAAATCACAGGCTCAGGAAATTGCTGATCTAAGGGTTGCAACAACTGAGTTAGAAAAAGTCCTTGATCAAAAGTTAGCTGAAATTGCCAAGCTGAAGAATATAACTATTATTCAGATGGGCACAATTAATTATACTAATGATCAAGTAAAGAGTCTGGAGGACAGACTTAGAATTGAAAGGGATTTAGTGGCTAGTTACTCTAAGCCAAAATCTGTCTTACCCTTGATAGATGAATTTGTCACTCAGAAGGGTAAGGCTGGATTAGGATTTAAGGGTAACTCCAGGGCTGGCAGATTCAAGAGGAAAGGCAAAGCCCCTATTCAGCCACTAAACCTTTCAGTCCCCATAAGGTTTGGTAAGGAGAAAGTGCCTTCTAACATATATGATCATGAAGACATTCAGGATCATATCAAGACAAATGTTCTGAAGAACAAGGGTGTTAAGGCAAGCAGGCCTACCTATGGTCATAAGCCCTATGGTTTTAAGAAACCAGTAGGAGAAGTTGCAACAGCACCAGCAATGAACAGAAATGCTTCTGACAAGGATGTATCTAGATCTAGATACAATAAGTTTGAATGTTGGTGCTGTGGCAAGAGGGGTCATTTTGCATTGGACTGCTGGTATAACACAAGTGTTATAAAGAATAAGAGTCTACCTGTTAGAAGAGGTTATGATAACTTTATTAAGGCTAACCTGAACCAAGGACCCAAGACTTACTTGGGTTCTAAGGGTAAGTAATTCTGTATTGCAGGTGAATCCAAGTTACCATGCCCCTATATGGTACTTGGATAGTGGTTGTTCCAGGCACATGACTGGAACAAAGGGGCTGCTGAAGGAGTATTCATCTGTCAAAGATGGACATAAAGTGATCTTTGGTGGATCTGAAAAAGGAGTCATCAAAGGATTTGGTAACATCTCTTCAAACCTAATTACTATCACCCAAGTGGCCTATGTAAAAGGTTTGAAACATAATCTAATAAGCATAAGCCAGCTGAGTGATCTAGGATATGACATTTCATTTGGTAAGGATGGATGTCATATCAAAAGGTCAAGTGATCAAGAGATCATATTGACTGGGTATAGGAAGAGAAATGTGTATTGCCTTAATTTTGAATGTGAGAATAAGGCATCCCCCATTTGTCTTGTAGCTGATGACAATGCTTCTCATTGTGTTAAGTGGCACAAGAGATTGGCTCATCTAAACTACAAGACAATTGGCCAACTCTTTAGTAAAGAACTAGTGAGGAATGGGCCTCAAGTTAAGTGTATAAAGGAAGGGGTATGCTCAGCTTGTCAAAAGGGCAAGCAGACAAAAACCTCATTTCAAAGCCTTGAAAACAAGGATTCTGTGAGGTGCTTATACCTCTTGCATATGGATCTTTTTGGTCCTATGCCAGTTCACAGTCTAGGTAGGAAGGTCTACACACTAGTGGTTGTAGATGACTATTCTAGATTTACATGGGTGTTCTTTCTGAGACAAAAAACTGAAACCCCAAGTGTATTATTTAAGTTTGTAAAGCAAATTCAGAATGAACTGAACAGTACAGTGGTCAAAATCAGAAGTGACCATGGTACTGAGTTTCAATCTGAAAGCATAACAAACTTGTGTATAGACTTTGGGATTTTCCAAGAGTTCTCCTCACCTAGAACACCTCAGCAAAATGGAATTGCTGAAAGAAAGAATAGATCATTAATTGAAGCTGGTAGAACTCTATTGAGTGACACCTCTCTCCCAGAATATTTTTGGGCTGAGGCAGTTAACACTGCTTGTCATGTCATCAATAGGGCTTCTATCACCAAAAGCCACAGGAAGACTCCCTATGAGATTGTGAAAGGCAGAAAACCAAATCTATCCTATTTTAGGATCTTTGGCTGCAAGTGCTATATACTTAACAATGGTAAGTCTTATTTGACTAAGTTTGCTGCCAAATCCCAGGATGGGATATTTGTTGGGTACAGCACAAATAGTAAGGCCTATAGAGTCTTCAACTTAACTACTCAAGTTGTTGAAGAATCTGTGCATATTGTATTTGATGAAACAAGATTAATCAATTGTGAATTGTCTTGTAGATCAAATGACTCAACAGGTATAAGCAAGAAGATGGACAAGCTCTCCATTGCTGAAGCTTCAAAGGAAGAGGGAGCATTGGAAAATGAAGGCTGCTGTCCAGGGGGAGTACAAGAGATAATGGAAGCTGATGAAAACCAAGAGGAACAGCAGAATGAAGAAGCTGGAGATGCTCAACCTGAAGGGAATCTACCTCCAGCTATAAGATATCTAAGAGATCATCCTACTGATCAGATAATTGGTGATCCAAGACAAGGAGTGCAAACTAGAAGCAGAAATCAAAGCACAGTTTTGCATTCTAGTTTCTTGTCTCAAATGGAACCTAAGAAGTTTGAAGAAGCTATCCAAGACCAGCACTGGATTGATGCTATGCAAGAGGAGCTGAATCAGTTCAGAAGGTGCAAGGTCTGGGAGCTTGTTCCTAAACCAAGAGGCCACAACATAATTGGGACTAAGTGGATCTATAGGAACAAGCTAGATGAAAGTGGAATAATAATAAAGAATAAAGCAAGATTGGTTGCAAAAGGATACAGACAGGAAGAAGGGATTGACTTTGATCAAACCTTTGCTCCAGTAGCAAGGCTGGAGGCAATCAGAATGTTCCTTGCCTATGCAGCCTACCAAGACTTCAAAGTATACCAGATGGATGTAAAGTCAGCATTTCTGAATGGTGATCTTAAAGAAGAAGTATATGTAGAGCAGCCATCAGGTTTTGTAGATCCTCTTAAACCTGATTCTGTGTATAAGCTTAGGAAAGCTTTGTATGGGTTAAAACAAGCTCCAAGGGCTTGGTATGAAACCCTGTCTACCTTCCTCATTGAGAATAAATTCTCAAGAGGAAAGATAGACAAAACTCTATTCCTTAGGGAATCCAAAGGAAAGATCATCTTAGTCCAGATCTATGTTGATGACATAATCTTTGGATCTACTGAAAACAACCTTTGTAAAAAGTTTGCCAAACTTATGCAAGGGAAGTTTGAGATGAGCAGTATGGGAGAACTTAAGTTCTTCTTGGGACTCCAAGTAAGACAGACTGATGATGGATTGTCCATATCCCAGTCTAAGTTCACCAAGGAATTAATTAAAAAATATGGTATGGAGTCATCCTCCTCCATGAGAACTCCTATGGGCACAAGTATGCCAATATGCAAAGATGAGGCAGGTAAACCTGTTGATGAATCATTGTATAGAGGAATAGTTGGGTCACTACTATATCTCACTGCTAGTAGACCTGACATTATGTATGCAACATGTGTCTGTGCTAGGTACCAAGCCTGCCCTAAAGAATCTCATTATACTGCAGTAAAAAGGATTCTGAGATATCTAAAGGGCACTCCTACTCTAGGTCTTTGGTACCCTAGGAATAGAGATTTTCAACTAACAGGCTATTCAGATGCAGATTTTGCAGGATGTAGAGAGGATAGAAAGAGTACTACAGGTACTTGTCAATTCCTGGGAGGAAGACTAATATCTTGGAGTAGTAAAAAACAGACTAGTGTGGCAATTTCCACAGCTGAGTCAGAGTATATTGCTGCAGGAAGCTGCTGTGCACAGCTATTATGGATGCAGCATCAGCTTAAAGATTATGGTATTCAGGTAAGTAGAACACCCCTTTTATGTGATTCTAAGAGTGCTATTTCTATTGCTAATAATCCAGTTTCTCATAGTAGAACTAAGCATATAGAAATCAAATATCATTTTCTTAGAGAACATGTAGAAAAAGGTGACATCTCATTGGAATTTGTAAAAACAGATTATCAAATAGCAGATGTATTTACTAAGCCTTTAGATGAAACCAAATTCAATAAATTCAAAATTGAATTAGGTATGTTAACCATTGATTAATGTATTAAACAAAATCATTAACAATGCTATTGAAATGGTTTATAAGTAAGTAAAAGTAGTAACAACATAATCAAGTGTTAAAAAGGACACATTGAAGTTACAGAAATTGGCTAAGTAAGAATGTGTCGACACATTCAGTAATAATGTGTCGACTCAGAGAAATTATGTCGACAAGTCAGAAATATTGTGTCGACACAGAGAATATGTGTCGACACTTAAGAGTTTTATTGTCGACTTAACCAGAAATGTAATGTCGACTCAACCAGAATTATGGTGTCGACACTTACAAAATATGTGTCGACACTTGTCCTTAGTGTCGACACAGAATTTCTGTCTTTCTACTATGTATCCAAGGTGTCGACATAACCACAAATTGGTGTCGACACATAGTAGGCTGAAGAAATGTCGAGTTAATAGAAGCTTGTGTCGACACATTCCGTCTGTGTCGACACATTTAGACTGTTTTTGGCGCCTTTTGAACTTCTTTCAACAGAAGCTATAAATAGGTCAAAAGCTCTTTGTGTCGACACGCTTTCAAGGTTTTCGAGACTCAAACCCTGTGTCGACAGTCTTTCTTTCTCTCTTCTCTCAAGCTTTCTCGACACAACGATGGCGCCAAGGATTGAAGATAACATCAATGAAGGATATGAGTTAGTGCGCCAGGCCTTTGCAGAGGCGCCGCCTGATGTTCAAGGAGTTATCACCCTTCTCTTTGCATCAGGGTTAGAATTTCTCATTTCAGAACCAACTAAGATCTGGAAGAAGGAGGTGCACGAGTTCTTTACCTCTGCATCAGTCCATTCTACTGGCCTCAAGATTAAGTCCACTATTCAAGGGACGAAGGTAAAGATTACTCAAAGAAGTTTACGAAAGATCTTCCAACTGCAAGTGGTTGAGAATGAAGAGGCAGTTTCTATATCTAAGACAAGGGAAGCCCTTCAATGGTGTGGCCTGGATTCAGGATTGAAGATAGGAGCTGCATTCAACAGAAAGGGAATGAATCAGCAAGGGAAGTTCTTGTCGGAAGTTGTTGGAAAGGTAATCCTCTGCAAGACAGGTGGACATGATAGGATTTCTGCCTATATGTTCAGCCTGATGACCAGGATAGTTTTTACTATTCCTACTGATTGGTCAAGAGTACTCTTTGACAAGATCAAAGAGGGAATTAAGAAGCCTAACATGGCTAGGATCATGAGTCTGTACTTCACTGGGGTGATTCTAGATGTGATGCAGCAGCTGCAAGGGAGTAAGATTAACCATATGAGAAGAATGGATATGAGACTATTCACCAGGTGGGATAGGGTGCTGTCAAAGGATGTGCCTGAAGAGAGCAGGCCAGACACCCCTGTGCAATCCTCTACACCAAATCAAGAATCTGAACAAGTACAAGAAGGGACACAGCTTGCCTCAACTGTGTTCCAGGAAGTATCAACACCTGCCCAGATGCAGGGGGAGCCAGTTTCCACTTCTGCTCCAAAGGTATCTACTCCTGCTTAGGTTTAGGGGGAGCTAATGTATTTTACTATAAAAGACATTGCTCAAATTATTATTACTGCACAGGTTCAGGGGGAGCTAGTGTCCACACCTACTCCTGCCACTACAAATATTGAGGTGCAAGTCCAAGAGGAAGCACAGTTAAACATATCTCAAGATTTAACTGCTGCAGATGTGACCACTCAACTGGAATTTACTATGGAGGAGTTATTCCCAGATGTTGATACTGCTGCTGCTAAAGAAGGAGGTGGACCAGATATTGAGAAGTTCATAGGAATGGACATTGATCAGGAAGCTGCTGTGGAAACACAGGTTGAGGATGAGCCAGTGGATGTTGAAGCTGAGCAACAACTCCCTGGCACAGAAAGAATTCATGTAGATACTTCCTCTGACACAGAAACTGAAGAAGCCAGGGTGGCTAAGAAAAGAAAACTTGTTGTCTTTAAGAGAAGAAGCAAGAACTACAAGCAGGCATTGCAGACAACAACTCCACAAGTTTCTCCAGCCTTTGATTACAATAAATTTATGGTAGATCTTCAAGTAAAATTGGATGACCAAAGGATGGCTCTGGAGAAGTATGTTGATGAAAATAGCAAGTCAGTTCAGTTTGACTTAGCTCAGGACATCAAGTCCATCCAATTTCAAGTCAACTTGCATAAAACTGAAATGACAGATTGCTTCCACAAGGGTGGCAATGCTGTAGTTTATCTGGCTAAACAACAGCAGGCTATCTCTACAAAGGTGGATGATATTGCTTTGAAGCAAGGTTATGTTCTGGAAAATCAAATAAGAATGAATGACAATTTAACTGAATCTCATAATGCGATCATTCAAGAGGTGAAGAAGATTGTTCCAGGGATGCCTGCAGATAGAGCCAAAGAAATGGAAGAATTTGATAAGAATTTTCAGGCTGCTATTGCATCTGTTAAGACTGCCATCACAACCTCTCAACAGGAAATATCTGAAAAGCTTCAAAAGTTAAGACCATTTTTCAAGGAGGGAGTGAATTATTTGGATTGCCAAATTCGATTTCAGAAAGAAGATCTTAGAGATCATGTATCAAGAGAAGCCATAAAGGGGGAGAGGATGCTAATTCATGCAGGCTCTGAGCATGCCAAATGGGTGACCAATAGTATAAGAGCCACATTGGGATATCCACCATTGTGTGATGATAACATGGTGGCTGAGTCAGGTCTACAAACAGGACTACTTGAAGGTGACCAACCTGAGGTTGCCCAAGTCATATACCCCCCTCCAGATTTTGATATATTGGATCAGCAAGTGCAATATATGTATAGTCCTTCAAAGGAGGTTTAAATGTTATCTTTGGAAAGGTTGATAAGCCTGAGGTAAATTTGCAAGAACAGCAAGATGCTCTACTGTCAAAGAAAAGATTTAGAGAGCAGGCTGAGCTGAAGCCAGATTTTGAGCAGTGGAGTCCTACTTCCAGAAATATAATACTCACTGCATGGAAAGCTGTCAAAGATCAAGTTCATGAAAGGGGCAAGTGGTACAATGAGCAGGAATGGCAGAAGTATGAGGCAAGACAAGAAGCCATTGTACAATTCAGAAGGAAAGCTAAGCTGGGAAGACTTCCACCTGATGCTATGGAGCCAAGCAAATACTTCCCAAAGCCTTTTCACTATTTTGAAAGGCAAAGGCTCAAGGAAGAAGCTAAGAAGAAAGCTGATCTTAAAGGAAAAAAGATGGCTGAAGAATCAGAAGCTCCTGTGACAGCTAAAATTAAATCTGGCCAAGGGATTGTTATTAGAGAGCCTGATCAATCCTGATAATGTTTTAGTTCTTTCATAATGTTTTGTAATGATGTAATGTGATCAGTCAAAGAAAAACCATGTAATCAAACATTACCCAGTAATAAACAAAATATTGTTAAATCTGTGATAGATTGTTTTATCCATGATGTTCTTATTATTTTGTTTATAATTAAGTATCCCTGTGTATTGTCATATATCATCATTTTATACTATTTATAAATGGTGTATATCATTGGCTATAAGGGTTATGACTTCTCCAAATAGGGGAGATTGTTGGGTACATTGGAAAATGTGTACCTGATTTGAAGAAGCCTAACCTAGCTCAATGATATACATCATGTTGTATTTGATGTTGTTTTGAGTTGACATGTGCAGGTAAAGAATTGTTAAAGTTTACAGAAAAAATTCTAAGTCCAAGTGTCGACACAAAGGAACATGTGTCGTCACATAGAAGAAAGTTGTCGACACAACACTGGGAAAGTGTGTCGACACAGAAGGTGTAAGTCGACACTACTCTGGGAAAAAGTGTCGACACATAACATAGTCTACAACAACACTGGGAAAAAGTGTCGACACAGAAGAAGTAAGTCGATACAACACTGGGAAATTGTGTCGACACAGAAGAAAAACGTCGACCTCAACATTGGGAGAATGCGTCGACTCTGAAGAGTATAGTCGATCTCAAGTTTGTCGACATCATCTGAATATGTCGACACAGAAGAAAATAGTCGACCACAAGTTTGTCGTCACCAGCAGAATGTGTCGACACATAGTGAGTAAGTCGACACATTATAGCAAAGCTAAAAAATGAATGTGTCGACACCTGAAGGCTAAGTCAACACTTACTAAAGTTATGATTCTACAACAACTGTGTCGACACACAGGACTTGTGTCGACACACTGCAGAGTCAAAGACCAAGTTATTTTCAGAAGAAGATGTGTCGACACAAAGGCAATTTAGTCGACATCACTGAAGGCAGTGTCGACACCAAAGTCAATTGTGTCGACACAAATAGACAGATGGTCTCGACACTTTCTGACAGACTGTTTCAACACTAAGGCACAGGACTTGTTTGAAGACTTGACAGCTGTGGGTTATCACCAGTTAACTGAAGTTGTCAGACTTGTCAGAAAACGGTTAGAAACCGGATCAGCCGGTTACCATGAAGAATGTCTATAAATAGACAGATTCAGAAGGAGAAGAAAACAATTAAGAACATATAGAACTGACCCTTTGAAATACATTGGATCAGAAAGTGGAGAAGGATTACATTCTACTCATTTCAAGAAAGTGCTAGGCACTTAAGAAGATCTTCTCCGGGAGATCTAAGAAGACTATCTAAGGGTAGATCTAAGAAGAGTTCTAATCAGAATTCAGAAGAATCATTCAAAGTTCTGGATAGAGAGAGATCAAGTCAGAATTTGAAGAAGAAGAAAGAATCCACCAGTGGATTCTCAAGAAGCTGTTTGGAATCAACTCAGCTAAGTACATTTTCAAGAAGCTTTGAAGAAGGCTAAGAAATAGTTGATTGCATCAGCTGATTAAGAATTGTCATTGCCTTTTCTCTCTCAACTTGGCAAGACAATTTAAACAATCTTTTCTATATTTCTGTAGGATCTGTTTATACAGATCTGAGTTGTAAGCCTATGTTATAAAGGCTGAGTGTAGGAGTGTTGAACTCTGAGTGGTAGGGCTGATTGCCTGAGTGTAGGAGAAGGATATTCTCTGAGTTGTAGGCCTTGGGGCAAGGCTGAGGTAGGGTAGTTGTGCCTGAGTTGTAGGAACCAGTTGGGTTCTGAGTTGTAAGATCTATTGATCTGAGATAAGTGGAAGTTTGGCCGAATCTAGCATACAGCTAGATAGGTGAAGGGGGAAAGTGGATGTACCCAGACCTTGGGGAACCACTATAAAACATAGTGCAATCTGTGATGTTTTGTTTTCTGTGATTGCTGTGTTTTTATATTAGTTAATAAATTGAATTCTGTCTAGAAGTTTTAGAAAGAGAAGCAGAACCTATTCACCCCCCCCCCCCTCTAGGTGTTTAGGCTGCCTTGAAAGTTAAACTATCACCTATTACAAGTGTTACTCTTTATATAAGAAGGTATCTTCCATACATCGGCACGCAGGCCGACCACACATGAGTTCTTACACAAGGTACAAAAATAGCCTTCGAGGGCTAGCACTCAGCAACAGCAGCTTAGGGTCTTCCACCCTCATCCCTGCTTGGCCCTTCTTGACCTGCACGCAAAAGATCAACCAAGCAGTGGTAAACAAAGCAACGGTCAGCATTTGGCTGACCATTTATAATGACCCTGTCCCTGGCACGGGACAGCGGAATTCCTTCCCTGCATAGCACTTCTATACAATCAAAAGGGTATGCTTTAGCACATCACACTTGTACGCCAGTACAAGTCATCATCCATCACAAACGTCGGCACGGCGGCCCGACGTTCCGTGCTCTCAGGGCATATTATCGGTGTACCGGAAAAATAGGGTCCCACCACCGTTCAGAGGTCCCAGACATGACGGCAATTTGTGAGCATTCCAATCCTCCATGGCTCAAATAGCCGGAGCGATTCTAATTATGTGATCCTAACAGGGCCTTAAGCACCCCACGGTTAGACAACCAGAATGCGGGTACAGATCAGCCTTTCCCGTAGCTCACATACGTCCGACGTCGATCAGGACTGACACGGGTACAGCTTCACCTTGCCCGTTCGCCACACAGGCTTTTCCACAGTTGCAGCCCCACCGGCTCAACAAGTAGCATTCACAACTACAAGGGTTGAGATCACACATCATCAACCCCCAAAAGTAGCACTCACAGCTACATGGGCTGAGATCACACAACATCAACCCATCCACATAATATCTTGTTACACCAAGCTGCAGGTGTCCACCAACAAAATCACACGCATCACAATAATACAGAGTCTTGCCCTGATATGCATACAATCATCACCAATCTGGACCAACCTGTCCATATGGGCTTCACATAGCATGCCTACCCGTACTTTTCGCTTCCGGGACAACTCCAACAAGAATCAAGGGATGGAGTTCAACATTCCAAGAGAATTCAACTCTACCTTTGTAGAGGGTTCATGCATATGAAAAAAGGAAGGATTTCACAAATCCAAGGAGGAAGTCGTTACCCTTGGAGGACGTTTTGGAGCCATGGCAAGCACTGCTTGGAGCTCTGCTTTCCCGAATATGGCCTCCGATCGCGAATCCGAGCTTGGACTAGCTGGATCTCCCTCTTCTTCCTCCTTCTTCTTCTTCCTTCCTTCTTCCTCTTTACTTCTCTCACTTAAGAAGATAAAGTGAGGAAAAGTTTGCTGGTTCGGGGTCTTATAGGGGCTTGAAAAACTGAAGACCACCAGATCTGGAAAGAGGGAAACAAACGGCCGAGATCTGCAGAAAATAACATTTTCGGCCCTGACACGCCCTGTGACACGCCCGAGTCACAGGCCGTGTCCCTTAAGCGGCAAAGAACCGCCTCACCACACGGGTTGAACACGCCCGTGACCACCGCCTAACCTGACATGGCCTGAGACATGCCCGTGTCTCTGGCCGTGTCGCCTCTCTCGACGAAACTCATCGATCGCCGAGATTATACTCGCCGATCGTCGACACGATCTCGCCGATCGTCGAGAAGGACACGCCCTGTGACACACCCGTGTCACAGGCCGTGTCGCCTCTTCTCGTTGATCGTCGATCACAATGCTCAACGATCGTCGAACGCGCGACCTGCAGCAACCCGAGGATGACACGCCCATGGACACGCCCGTGTCTCAGGCTGTATCACTCCAAAAACACCCGAAACCCAACTTTGAAACTTACTCGAGACCATCTCGAGTATTTGCTTGACACGCCCTGGGACACGCCCGTGTCCCAGGCTGTGTCACATGGCCTGAAAACCAAAACTGGGTTTTGGGGTATTACAATCCTCCCCTCCTTGCAGAAAATTTTGTCCCGAATTTTGAATGACTGAAAAACTCAATAAAGTCCATATTTATTGATTATTACACGGTCTAAAACACAACCATTTACAAAAATAACTCGGGAAATTCTGTCCGCATGGTTTGCTCACGCTCCCAAGTAAGCTCTTCTCGGCCACAATTATCCCACCGGACTTTGACCATCCCGATTGTTTTGTTCCTCAATTGCTTCTCGGTGGCATCTTCAATCCGAATGGGCCTAACCTTTGTCGTTAGCCCACTATCGACTGATACCCGATCTGCAACTATCACTTACTACGGCTCTTTTATTGCTCTCCGCAGCACCGATACATGAAACACATCATGTAAACTACTTAACTCAAGGCGGTAGCATAAACTGATAGGCTGCCTCACCGATGCATTCAATCACCTCAAAAGGTCCTAGATACCACGGGCTCAACTTTTTCAGACGCCATATCCTGGACACACCTTTAAAAGGCTTGATTTTTAAATATGCCCAATCACCCACCGCAAACTTTATGTACCGGTGCTTGGCATTATAATATTTGGCCTGCCTATCTTGAACAATTAACAACCTTTCACGAATTATACGTACCGTTTCATGCATATCAGTCACATCTTGTCGCATGTAAAGCTTCGTTTCACCCATCTCCGCCCAAGATAATGGTGTGCGACACTTCCTGCCATACAAAGCTTCGAAAGGGGCCATCTGAATGCTTGCCTGGTAACTATTGTTATTGGCAAATTCAATCATGAACAAATGATCTTCCCAGCGACTTCCAAAATCTAGCGTACACATCCGGAGCATATCTTCCAACGTCCTGTTGGTTCTTTCAGTTTGACCGTCCGTCTGGGGATGAAAGGCCGTACTGAAATGCAACTTTGTGCCCAACAGCTGATGAATTAGCCTCCAATCTCCTGATGTGAAGCGTCCATCTCGATCGCTAACAATGCTTCGGGGAATCCCGTGCAATCGTACGATCGAATCTACGTATATTTTAGCCAATTTGTCGACTGGATCATCTCTTCGATTTGGAATAAAATGAGCAACTTTTGTTAACCGATCCACAATCACCCTGTAACACCTCCCCTGTAAAGACCATATAATATGGGTCCGGCCGGGGCCCCACAATATACGGACGCCACAACTTTAGTATTAAAAGATGATATGAAAACTACCCAATCTCAATACTCCAGACAAACACAGCGGAAACAAAACATTAACCGACAGAAGTTATCCACTAACGATAGAGTATCAAATGGCCTTAAGGCCTTACACAATAATAGTCCAAAAATATAAATGTGCCAAGCACTCCTAGGCTACCTCGGCATGCAAGCCGGACATAAACATAACAAGAGTAGCAAACACAAAAGGAAAATCCAAGCACAGCAACACTTCATGAGGCTTAGGGCTTTTCGCCCGGCGCGCTAGCTCCTACATGCGATCCTTGCTCTGTAAGGATTTGAAGTAACGTGGGTCAGCAAAGGCTGACCTCTACTGTGTAACAAACACATCTCCTCCCGGCCGTCCCTAACGGACCCCGGGGTACCACTCCACCTGCAAGTTAGCACTTCGTATACCAAAAGAGCATATATATTAAAGGGGTAAAACAGGCTTGGATGTCTCATACATCATACATGTTCTCTATGTTTTGTACAAAGTGAAAGGGGCCTACTATGCAACATGAATGCAACCCGGGTTTCACCCAAGGCACCCTAGCTCGTATGCATCTAGCACAACATCAAACACTGGGTACTTCCGTTTCCCCATTGGCTTAAAGCCGCAAACACAAGGGAACCACCATGTCCCTAACGGCACACACGCCGTCACACGGAACCTTGCAAAGGCCCCACCCGCACAAGGGTCATATACCCCGGGGCTTGCCCGCACATTCTGACTTCGCACGTCAGGGTTCCGTCTCACACTGACCGATTCTAAGAAGCCTTGCTGTACCCCACCCGCTCATGGCCACATTGCCCGGGCTTATCCTCCGCTCGACATTCTCGTCAGTCCACACAAGGGGCTAGTCTCGCCGGGACACTTCCCCCACATAACTTGCACGTCACGGGATAGCCAGCCGACCACGGAGACATAGCCACGCCTTTGCATAACACAAACAAAGGTTTCCCCACCCCAATCACCATTCGCACCGTGTCTTTCCCGTGCTCCAAGGAAATCATCTACCGCACAACACGGAGCTAACCATGTCCGGTTCCGACCACGAGTACTCACTCAAATGTAAGGGGGAAAACACATACATACAACGGCGTATTGCCGCAACGGATTTCTACCGAATCCCCGAAGCTCGCTATGCAACATCATCGGGTCGGACTAACGGTCGCGACCACGACTTCACCCACAATGCCTAATCCGCTAACGGAGCGGATCTCTAATGCAAAGCATGTCGGGATGAACATACTCAACCCGGAGGTTCCTCTTGAACCTAGGCTACACGAATCCCTCTTATTTGAGAGATTCAGTGCTCAAAATACGAAAGGAAGGGGATGCTATTCATGCATCCTAAATCCTAAAAACCGAGAGGAGAAGTGTCGTTACCTTTCGTCCCCTCTTCCTAGCCATGGAGAAGATTTGCTCGGTTGAACACCACCGCAACGCTCCCACCTTCGCGGATCTGAACTCCGCTCGCGAAACGGACCTCCGAAGCTTCGTCGGCGGCCGGATCTTGGCCTCCTTCCTCCACCTTACTCTCCCTTCTCTCTAGAATCAAGAGAGATAAAGCCAAATGGAAAATGAGGGTTTGAAACCCTATTCCCGGCCTTAAACCACCTAGGGAGGCTCCCCACCGTTGGATCTTCCAAAGAAAAGAACGAACGGCCACGATCAGAACCCAAAATAGAAAATCTAGGCCGAACACGGGTTGCAACACGGCCGTGTGCATGGCCGTGTTAGCCATTCGCCGTCTCGACTGATTCGAAAACCAGCACACGGCCTTCGACACGGCCTTTGACACGGCTTCCGACACGGCCGTGTCCCCGTTGACACGCCCGTATCGAGGCCCGTGTCACTCCCCCCACCGACCAACATTCCCAGTCAGAGAAGGACACGGCCCAAGACATGGCCAAAGACACGGCCCTTGACACGCCCGTGTCTTCCCCGACACTGCCGTGTCGTTACCCGTGTCACGCCTAGCAGAATAAATTCTGCGAATAGCCCGAGAAGGACACGGCCAGGGACACGCCCGTGTCCAAGGCCGTATGCCTACTCGCCGATCGTCGACCAACACGGCTCAGCGACCCAGGGGCAACACGGCTCGATGACCCAGGCTCAACACGGCTTGTGACACGGCCGTGTCACAGGCCGTGTGCCTACCCCCAAAACCCAAAATTAGCTAAGTGACGCCGTCGATTGCCCTTCCATGTTTTGGGGTGTTACAATTCTGCCCCCCTTCAAAGAATTTCGTCCCGAAATTTAAAACATGGAAAGTACACAAATTCTAAACGGTACCTGAGAAGAAAAGCTCGGGGTACTCCTCCCGCATGGCCTGCTCTCGCTCCCATGAGAGTTCCTCGCAGCCACAGTTGTCCCAACGGACCTTTACGAGTTTGACTTCCTTGTTCCGCAATTGCCGAACCTCTGAATCTTCTATCCCGATTGGACGAACTCGCGTCCTCAAGTCTTCCTCTACCGGCACCGCCGTCGGCTCAATCACCACGCTGGCTTCTAACAAAGCTTTCCTCAAAACGGAGACGTGAAAAACGTCATGCAATCCACTTAGCTCTGTGGACAACGCCAACCGGTACGCTGCCTCTCCCACTCTCTCGATGACCTTGAATGGTCCCAAAAATCTCGGGCTCAGCTTCTTGAGTCGGCGAATTCGTGAAACGCCTTTGAACGGCTTGATCTTAAGGTACACCCAGTGGCTCACAGCGAATTCCACATGCCTGTGGCGGGCATTGAAATACTTCGACTGCCGATCTTGAGCTAACTTCATGCGCTCTTGGATGGTCCGCACTACCTCACTAGCTTCGGCTACCACTTCTTTCCCCAAAAGCTTTGTGTCTCCCGCCTCTGTCCAAGACATCGGTGTTCGACACCGCCTCCCATAAAGAGCTTCATATGGCGCCATCTTGATACTAGCTTTGTAGCTATTGTTATAAGCAAACTCCACCATGAAGAGGTGTTCCTCCCACTTCTTGCTGAAGTCGAGAGTACACAACCTTAGCATATATTCTAAAGTACGGTTCGTTCTCCCAATTTGCCCATCGGTTTGAGGATGAAAGGCCGTACTAAACTTGAGTTTTGTGCCCAAGCTCTATTGCACCAACCGCCAATCCTTAGACGTGAAACGTCCATCCCGGTCGCTGACTATACTCTTCGGAATCCCATGAAGTCGTACAATATTGCGGACGTACAACTCTACCAACTTTTCCACACCGTCCTCCTTCCGGTTTGGGATGAAATGTGCCACTTTGGTCAAGCGGTCCACAATCACCCAAATGGCATCATTACCATGCTGTGATCTAGGCAATCCATGCACAATATCCATGGAGATGTCATGAAATTTCCATTCGGGGATTGGAAGAGGCTTCAAGAACCCGCCCAGCTTCTGACACTCGGCCTTCACCAAGGCACATGTTTGGCACCGACTCACACACAAAGCTACGTCCCGCTTCATCCCAGGCCACCAATAGGACTTCTTCAAATCCAAGTACATCTTTGTATTGCCCGGGTGAATGGAGTACTTAGTGAAGTGGGCCTCAAACATCAACTCCTCGCGGAGCTTGCCGAACTGCGGTACACAAATCCTTCCGCCCTTCCTCAGAATCCCATCAACCATCTCCCAGGCGCTTCCCTCGCCCTTTAGAGCTTCCTCCACGAAAGGTTGGAACTCCGTATCTACACGGGTCGCTTCCCGAATACGATCGCATAAGTCACTCTGCATCTCAATCCAATTTAGTCGAGCCACGCTAGACTCGCCTCTTGCCACACATTCCAAACCAAGGGACTCCCAGTCCCGCCTTAACCGCTCATCGTGAGCTTCAATCCAATTTCCTTGCCCCGAGTATTTCCTACTCAAAGCATCTGCCACCACATTGGCTTTCCCTGGCGTGTACTGAATCGCCACCTCGTAGTCCCCAAGGAACTCGACCCACCTGCGCTGTCGCATATTTAGGTCCTTCTGATCTAGGAGATACTTTAGACTCTTGTGGTCCGTGAAGATCTCCACCTTTGCACCATAAATGTAGTGCCTCCACAACTTCAAAGCAAAAATTACCGCCGCCAACTCCAAATCATGGATGGGGTAATTTCTCTTGTGGGGCTTCAGCTGGCTCGACCCAAAAGCTATCACACTACCATGCTGCACCAACACGCACCCTAGCCCGCATCCGAATGTGTCGCTGAAAATCTGGAACCCTTCGGTCCCCTTTGGTAGACTTAGGATCGGCGCCGTCATTAACCTTTCCATCAGGGTTTCCAATGCCTGATTGCACTCTTGAGTCCATACAAACCTCTGATCTTTGCGAGTTAGAGAAGTGAGGGGTAGAGCTATCCGCGAAAAGTTTTCCACAAACCTTCGGTAGTATCCGGCTAGTCCAAGAAAACTCCGGACTTCCGCCACGATCCTCAAAACTGGCCACTCTCTGATGGCTTCTACTTTCGTTGGATCCACTGCCACCCCGTCCCCACTGATTACATGGCCCAAAAAACACCACCTTCTCCAACCAAAACTCGAATTTCGAGAACTTCGCATAGTGCTGGTTCTCTCTCAACACTTGTAACACTATCCGCAAGGGCGACTCGTGCTCCGCTTTCGACTTGGAATACACCAATATGTCATCGATAAAGACGACTACGAACCAGTCCAAATATTCACGAAACACTCGGTTCATCAAGTCCATGAACACGGACGGCGCGTTCGTCAGCCCGAACGGCATCACCGAGAACTCAAAATGACCATACCTCGTACCAAAGGCGGTCTTGGGTATGTCTTCGTCACGAATCCGCAACTGATAATATCCGGACTTCAAGTCCAACTTGGAATACACCACCGATCCCACCAACTGGTCGAAGAGATCGTCTATCCGAGGAATCAGATACTTATTCTTGACAGTCAATTTGTTCAACTCTCGGTAGTCTATGCACAAACGCATACTACTGTCCTTCTTCTTTACAAATAACACCGGCGCACTCCACGGTGAAAAGCTGGGCCTGATATACCCTTGCTCCAAAAGCTCCTGCAACTGAACCTTGAGCTCGGCAAACTCCTTTGGTGCCATCCTAAAGGGTGGTCGAGACACCGGTCTAGCCTCGGGCACTAACTCGATAGAGAAATCAATCTCCCGCCGAGGAGGTGCTCCCGGTAGCTCCTCAGGGAAAACATCTCCAAACTCCGCCACCACGGGCACTTCTCCAAGAGATAGCCTGGAAAGGCTAACCTCCAACAACGCTACTAGAGCTACACCCCCCTGGTTAACAGCTCGCACTAGTTGAAGTGCCGAAACTAGGGAACAGGCCACTCCATGCAGGCCCTCAAACTTGACTTCTGCTTGCCCTACGCCCCTCAGGGTTACCACCTTGGACAAGCAGTCGATACTGGCACGCTGCTCCGCTAGCCAATCCATCCCCAAAATCACATCGAACTCGGACAACGGCAAGATCGCCGCTACCAATATGAAGTCGACTCCCTCAAGACTCCAACAAATCCGCCCTTTAGCCCTGGTTGTCATAGACGACCCATTGGGCATGCGCACTTTCAACTCTGAGTCCGTTGCAAAGGACTCAACTCCAATCCTCCGGGTGAAACTTTCCGCAAGGAAGGAGTGCGACGCTCCCGTATCAAAAAGTACTCTAGCGGGGTACCCAGATACCACTACAAAGCCTACACACATGCAACAAACATAAAAAGGCCTAAAAGAAAGAAATCTACGATGCAGGTTGAACTCTCATACCTGTCACCACATCGATATGGCGGATTGCTTCCTGCTGCCCAAGGTTGTAGGCCCTTGGCTGCACTGGTTGAAACCGGGAAGCACTCGACTCTGCCATTTTCCCCTTCTCTACTGCACTGGGTCCGGAGCGTACGGTCTGCTCCTGCCTTGGCTCTTGATCAGCGCCCCCTTGGGTACAAAATCTTACTATGTGTCCTGGCTTGACACAACTGTAACACGTCTGTGGTCCCTTAGAGCGTGACCCTCCGGACGTCCAATTACTTTTCTCGCCTGACTTATATGGGGAAGGCTTCTTCTTCCATCGGCTCCCTTCCGTCTTTCCATGGGACTGAGCAGGTTTCTTCTCCTCCCCCTGCTTGGGTGTGAAACCCTTGCGACGCTGGGATCGCTCCATGTCACTCTCCAAAATTCGGGCCGCCTCCACCAATTCGTTGAAACCCGCATGTTTCATCGATATGAGGGGTTGTCTTAGATTCTCCCTCAATCCATGATAGAAGAGATTGTCCCTCTCTTCATCATCTGCCATGGTCGTCCCTGCATAATGACCCAAGCGAGTAAATTCCTGAACATACTCATCCACTGACTTGTCTCGCTGCACCAGATGTAGAAACTGCCTCTGGAGGGCTAGCCTCATTGAGGCGGGAATGTACTTCTTCAGGAAGGCATTCCCAAATTCCTCGATGGACGGTGTGCGTCCTAGAAATTGCCGGCCACTGTGGCTCACCCACCATAACTTGGCATCTCCCTCCAACATAAAGGCTGCAAACTCTGCCTTTTTCTCTTCTGGCGCCTCTACCACCCTCAGAAGCTCCAGAATTCTAGCCCACCAATCCTCTGCATCTGTGGGCGTGCCGATTCCCTTGAAGGTTGGAGGGTGGAAACTCAGAAAGTACTTCATCTGCCGGTCCCCCTGCCCGACAACCACTCTCTCGGCCTGCGGCTCCGCCCGCCTGGCCTCCTCAACCGGCACGGTCGCTGCAGTGACCGGGGTAGCAGGAGCTGCTACTTGAGAAACGGGAGCTGCTACCTGTGCTGTCGCTGCAGCTTGGGCCGCCACCATCGCTTCTGCAAGCATACGACAGAAGTCGGCCGGTATGACCCCCATCCCTAGCGGACCTTGCACAGTCGCACTACTTGCCGAGAGCTTTTCTCTTGGCCTCGAGGTCCCATCCTCGTTGCTTGCACTCTAAACACAAGCAAGAAAACGCAAATCAGTCTCTAATTGCAAGACTCGAACACAAGGACACTCATGGTCCCGCGTTACTCCTATGTGGATAACTTCTTATACGCGACTCGACTTATACTTTCGACCGCGAAACTTCTCACTGGAACGTCAACCTCCCTCTGATACCAAATTGTAACACCTCCCCTGTAAAGACCATATAATATGGGTCCGGTCGGGGCCCCACAACATACGGACGCCACAGCTTTAGTATTAAAAGATGATATGAAAACTACCCAATCTCAAAACTCCAGACAAACACAGCGGAAACAGAACATTAACCGACAGAAGTTATTCACTAACGATAGAGTATCAAATGGCCTAAAGGCCTTACACAATAATAGTCCAAAAATATAAATGTGCCAAGCACTCCTAGGCTACCTCGGCATGCAAGCCGGACATAAACATAACAAGAGTAGCAAACACAAAAGGAAAATCCAAGCACAGCAACACTTCATGAGGCTTAGGGCTTTTCTCCCATTTCGTTTCCCCATTGGCTTAAAGCCACAAACACAAGGGAACCACCATGTCCCTAACGGCACACACGCCGTCACACGGAACCTTGCAAAGGCCCCACCCGCAAAAGGATCATATACCCCGGGGCTTGCCCGCACATTCTGACTTCGCACGTCAGGGTTCCGTCTCACACTGACCGATTCTAAGAAGCCTTGCTGGACCCCACCCGCTCATGGCCACATTGCCCGGGCTTGTCCTCCACTCGACATTCTCGTCAGTCCACACAAGGGGCTAGTCTCGCCGGGACACTTCCCCCACATGACTTGCGCGTCACGGGATAGCCAGCCGACCATGGAGACATAGCCGCGCCTTTGCACAACACAAACAAAGGTTTTCCCACCCCAATCACCATTCGCACCGTGTCTTTCCCGTGCTCCAAGGAAATCATCTACCGCACAACACGGAGCTAACCTTGTCCGGTTCCGACCACGAGTACTCACTCAAATGTAAGGGGGAAAACACATACATACAACGGCGTATTGCCACAACGGATTTCTACCGAATCCCCGAAGCTCACTATGCAACATCACTGGGTCGGACTAACGGTCGCGACCACGGCTTCACCCACAATGTCTAATCCGCTAACGGAGCGGATCTCAAATGCAAAGCATGTCGGGATGAACATACTCAACCCGGAGGTTCCTCTTGAACCTAGGCTACACGAATCCCTCTCATTTGAGAGATTTAGTGCTCAAAATACGAAAGGAAGGGGATGCTATTCATGCATCCTAAATCCTAAAAACCGAGAGGAGAAGTGTCGTTACCTTTCGTCCCCTCTTCCTAGCCATGGAGAAGATTTGCTCGGTTGAACACCACCGCAACGCTCCCACCTTCGCGGATCTGAACTCCGCTCGCGAAACGGACCTCCGAAGCTTCGTCGGCGGCCGGATCTTGGCCTCCTTCCTCCACCTTGCTCTCCCTTCTCTCTAGAATCAAGAGAGATAAAGCCAAATGGAAAATGAGGGTTTGAAACCCTATTCCCGGCCTTAAACCACATAGGGAGGCTCCCCACCGTTGGATATTCCAAAGAAAAGAACGAATGGCCACGATCGGAACCCAAAATAGAAAATCTGGGCCGAACACGGGTTGCAACACGGCCGTGTGCATGGCCGTGTTAGCCATTCGCCGTCTCGACTGATTCGAAAACCAGCACACGGCCTTCGACACGGCCTTTGACACGGCTTTCGACACGGCCGTGTCGCCGTTGACACGCCCGTGTCGAGGCCTGTGTCACTCCCCCCACCGACCAACATTCCCAGTCAGAGAAGGACACGGCCCAAGACACGGCCAAAGACACGGCCCTCGACACGCCCGTGTCAGCCCCGACACGACCGTGTCGTGACCCGTGTCACGCCTAGCAGAATAAATTTTGCGAACAGCCCGAGAAGGACACGGCAAGGGACACCCCCATGTCCAAGGCCGTGTGCCTTCTGGCCGATCGTCGACCAACACGGCTCGGCGACCCAGAGGCAACACGGCTCGACGACCCAGGCGCAACACGGCTTGTGACACGGCCGTGTCACAAGCCGTGTGCCTACCCCCAAAACCAAAAATTAGCTAAGCGACGCCGTCGATTGCCCTTCCAAGTTTTGGGGTGTTACACACCCAAACCGCATCATTATCCCGCTGAGATCTCGGCCATCCATGCACGAAGTCCATGGAAATATCATCAAATTTCCACACTGGGACCGGTAATGACTTCAGGAATCCTCCTGTCCTTTGGCATTCCGCTTTCACTAGAGCACATGTATGACACTTAGCAACATAACGTGCTATATCTTTCTTCATACCCGGCCACCAGAAGTTCTTTTTCAGATCCTTATATATTTTTGATCTTCCAGGATGAATCGAATACCTTGAAAAATGGGCTTCGTACATGATTTCTTCACGAAGATTTCTCTGACAAGGAACACATACTCGATCGTCTTTTCTCAAAAGTCCATTGTCAAAAGAAAACCGAGAGCTCTTATCTTCCGCTGCATAACGCTGCAAACTATCATCCAATTCCGTCGCTTGGCGGACCCTATCCATTAGGTCATACTGTACCTCTGTCCAATTCAAACATATGGTCGCAGCAGTGTTTTTCTCCACACAAGTAATATCCATCCGTTCTAGCTCGTGGATCAACCGTTCATCATGGTATGACAACCAATTCGCCCTTGTCGGAGTCCTACGACTCAGGGCATCTGCGACTACATTCCCTTTACCAGGGGTGTAATGAATTTGGAAGGTATAATCACCAAGAAATTCCATCCACCTTCTCTGTCGCATATTTAAGTCTTTTTGATCTAAAAGATATTTCAGACTCTTGTGGTCAGTATAGATATCCACCTTTACACCATATAAATAATGACGCCACAACTTAAGTGCAAAGATGACTGCGGCGAATTCCAAATCATGGACTGGATAGTTCCGCTTATGGGCTTTCAATTGGCGCGAAACATATGCTATCACCTTACCACGCTGAAGGAGAACGCAACCTAAGCCACTACTCGATGCATCACTGTACACCTCAAAACCATCTATGCCACAAGGTGTTGTCAAAATTGGGGTCGTAGTCAACCGACTCTTTAACGCTTCAAAAGCTCGTGCACACTCGGGCGACCAAACGAACCTTTGTTCTTTCCGCGTTAGGGTAGTGAGAGGCAATGCTATTCTTGAGAAATTTTCAACAAAATGCCTGTAGTAGCCCGCAAGTCCAAGGAAACTCCTGACTTCGGCTACCGACAAAGGAACAGGCCACTCCTGCACAACAACAATTTTGGCAGGATCCACTGCAATGCCTTCTCCACTAACTATATGGCCCAGAAAAGCCACGAATGACAACTAGAAATCACACTCAGTAAACTTGGCATAGAGTTTCTTTTCCCTCAGGGTTTGCAATACCATCTTCAAATGATTTGCATGCTCTTCTCTGGATCGGGAATACACCAGGATATCATCAATAAAGATGATCACAAAGAGATCCAAATATTGCTTAAACGTTCGGTGCATCAAATCCATAAACACCGAAGGTGCATTAGACAATCCAAAGGGCATCACCGTGAACTCATAATGCCCGTAGCGTGTGCCAAACACCATTTTGGGTATGTCACTTTCCCGAACCCTCAGCTGATAATAACCTGATTTCAAATCCAGCTTAGAATACATCGAAGAGCCCACTAGCTGATCAAACAAATCATCGATCTGTGGGATCGGATACTTATTCTTCTCTGTCAGCTTGTTCAGTTTTCGATAATCTATGCATAGACGCAAGCTGCCGTCCTTCTTTTTCACAAAGAGAACCGGCGCACACCGAGGTGACTGACTTGTCCATATAAAACCTTGATCTAGCAATTCTTGCAACTGAGACTTCAGCTCCGCCATTTCCTTTGGCGCTACACGATAGGGAGCACGGGCCACTTTGCACCCGGTACCAGTTCTATCGTGAAGTCGATTTCTCTTTGGGGTGGTAACCCCAGAAGGTCTTTTGGAAACACATCCAGGAATTCCGACACAACAGGTACCTCATTCACACTAGCCTTTGGCTCTACCGCTGCTACTAGCGTGAAGAACAATTCGGCACCCTTTCTCACGGCCTTCCGAACTTGCAGAGCGGATATCAACATCTCATTTATCCCTTGCATACCGCTAAACCGTATTTCTTGGTCGGTGTTCTGTCCCAACACAACTTCCTTAAAATTACAATCAATGCGAGCATGGTGCTCTGAAGACCAATCCATACCGAAGATTATGTCGAATTCCGAAATCGACAGCACAAGTGCTTCCAATCTGAAGTCCCAACTTCCTATTTTCCCTTCTACACACCCAGACTGATCCGCGCACAAAACACATCCGTTAGGTAAGAGTACCTTCAAACTTTCTGTCATGCCTCGTATCGGCGCGCCAATGCGCAATACGAAATCCTTTTACAGAAACGAATGTGACGCACCAGTATCAAACAGTGCTCGTGTCGGATGCTCCCAAATTAGGACGAAGCCTAACATAGCAACAACACAATAAACACAAAAAACATAGCAGCACTACACAAAGGGAAAAGAACTCAGAGATCACGCGCACCTGTGACGACGTCGGCCTGCTTAATGGCCTCCTGTTGTCGCAGATTGAAAACTCGAGGCTGCACTTACGAAGAAGAATTCTCCGCCACCGCCTTCCCTTTTTCATCATAGGATGCGCCCAGCTTCTTGTCACCTTTCGGAGGACCAACCAGACAGTCCCGAGCAAGATGTCTCGGCTTGCCACACGTATAGCAAGTGCGGGATTCATAGCCCGACGATGCTTCCAAGGTAACTGATGAAGGAGCTTGCCCAGAATGTCTGGACATCTTACCCCATTTCTTTCGAAATCCACTTCTCTCCGGATACGGCGGTTTGAACTCCGGTTTTGCAACAGCCAAAGGTCATTTAGATTGTCCTCGCTTCAAATCTGCTTCCAATGCCCTCGCGGTGCAGACCAGAGCTTGAAATCCCTGATTCACGGAACTCGAGAGTAAATGTCGCAACTCATCCCGCAGTCCCGCATAAAACTGTCTGGTCTTGCGCTCTTCCTCAACAAAGATAGCGCCCGCATAATGGCCCAAATGCGTGAACTCATGCAGATACTCATCCACGCTGCTCTCCTTTTGAGTCAACCGCTGAAACTCCAATTCCAAAGCAATCTGTTGCTGCAACGGCAAATGCTTGCCCAAAAACATCTGAGAGAACTCGTCCATAGAGACTCCCGTCAACTGTCTGCCTGCCAAGTGGTGCAGTTCTACCTCATGCCACCACAGCCGAGCTTCTCCTTCAAGAAGAAAAGTGGCTAACGTGACTTTCTGTTCCTCCTCAACCTGAAGGGCGGTCAAGATGCGCTTGATCCGAGCAAGCCAATCCTCTATTTGAGCTGGGGAACCCGCCCCAGTAAACGTCGGAGGATGAAAGCTCATAAACCGCTTCAGCTGCTGATCTGCGGCATGCTGATCAACCGCTATGCCCACGAGTTCTTGACGCACTGCCACAGGCACGGGAGCCTCAGGCCGAGCTTGCCCTGCCTGCTGAGCATTCATCACCGCAAGTACCGTTTCTATAATCAAACGTACAGTTTCAGCTAATGGAGGAGGGGTGGGCACCTCTGTCGGTGCCACACTCTCAACAGAATGCTGAGGCTCTGACTGACCCGCAACAATTCGTGTCACCTATATGTGTCAAACCACACAATTCAGCAACAAGCCACACAACAAACAGTTAAAACAAACACATAAGTGTAACACACCAGTGCATTTCAATCCTATGTGGACATGTTTGAGTTCAATTTTATACACTCACGCACGAGCTCGCCACTCCACAAAAGAATTCGTCCACAAATTCAGAGGAGGGAACCAAGGAATCTGATACCAAATTGTAACACCCCTACCCATTACGTGCAACATAATAGAAGGTCCGGCTGGGGCCCCACACCATGTCTTACAAAAAGGCGGAGACGCTACGAAGTAATACCAAATACGCATCCTATCACAGAGCATTCTAGCGGAAGTTTAAAGGGTTGCAAGAATGAACTCAAACATCAACACAGAAGTCCACAGCTAAACCAAACATGCCATAATATAAAACCACAAGTACGGCCTTATGGACTATTACATGTGTTACTCTTTATATAAGAAGGTATCTTCCATACATAGCACGCAGGCTAGCCACACATGAGTTCTTACACAAGGTACAAAAATAGCCTTCGAGGGCTAGCACTCAGCAGCAGCAGCTTAGGGTCTTCCACCCTCATCCCTGCTTGGCCCATCTTGACCAGCACGCAAAAGATCCACCAAGCAGTGGTAAACAAAGCAACAGTCAGCATTTGGCTGACCATTTATAATGACCCTGTCCCTGGCACGGGACAACGGAATTCCTTCCCTGCATAACACTTATATACAATCAAAAGGGTATGCTTTAGCACATCATAGTTGTACGCCAGTACAAGTCATCATCCATCACAAACGTCGGCACGACGGACCGACGTTCCGTGCTCTTAGGGCACATTATCGGTGTACCGGAAAACCAGGGTCCCACCACCGTTCAGAGGTCCCAGACATGACGACAATTTGTGAGCATTCCAATCCTCCATGGCTCAAATAGCCGGAGCGATTCTGATTCTGTGATCCTAACAGGGCCTTAAGCACCCCACGGTTAGACAACCTAAATGCGGGTACAGATCAGGCTTACCCGTAGCTCACATACGTCCGACGTCGATCAAGAGTGACACGGGTATAGCTTCACCTTGCCCGTTCGCCACACAGGCTATTCCACAGTTGCAGCCCCACCGGATCAACAAGTAGCATTCACAACTACAAGGGTTGAGATCACACAGCATCAACCACCAAAAGTAGCACTCACAGCTACATGGGCTGAGATCACACAGCATCAACCCATCCACATAATATCCTGCTGCACCAAGCTGCAGGTGTCAACCAAGAACATCACACGCATCACAATAATACAGAGTCTTGCCCTGATATGCATACAATCATCACCAATCTGGACCAACCTATCTAGATGGGCTTCACACAGCATGCCTACCCGTACTTCTCGCTTCCGGGACTACTCCAACAAGAATCAAGGGATGGAGTTCAACATCCCAAGAGAATTCAACTCTACCTTTGTAGAGGATTCATGCATATGCAAAAAGGAAGGATTTCACAAATCCAAGGAGAAAGTCATTACCCTTGGAAGACATTTTGGAGCCATGACAAGCACTGCTTGCAGCTCTGCCTTCCCGAATATGGCCTCCGATCGCGAATCTGAGCTTGGACTAGCTGGATCTCCCTCTCCTCCCTCCTTCTTCTTCTTCCTTCCTTCTTCCTCTTTCCTTCTCTCACTTAAGAAGATAAAGTGAGGAAAAGTTTGCTATTTTGGGGTCTTATAGGGGCTGGAAAAACTGAAGACCACAAGATCTGGAAAGAGGGAAACAAAGGGCCGAGATCTGCAGAAAATAACATTTTCGGCCCTGACACGCCCTGTGACACGCCCGTGTCACAGGCTGTGTCCCTTAAGTGTCAAAGAACCGCCTCACCACATGGGTTGAACACACCCGTGACCACCGCCTAACCTGACACGGCCTGAGACACGCCCGTGTCTCTGGCCGTGTCTCCTCTCTCGACGAAACTCGTCGATCGCCGAGATTATACTCGCCGATCGTCGACACGATCTCGCTGATCGCCGAGAAGGACACGCCCCGTAACACGCCCATGTCATAGGCCGTGTCGCCTCTTCTCGTCGATTGTCGATCACAATGCTCAATGATCATCGAATGCACGACCTGCAGCAACCCGAGGATGACACGCCCTGGGACACGCCCGTGTCTCAGGCCGTGTCACTCCAAAAACACCCGAAACCCAACTTTGAAACTTACTCGAGACCAGCTCGAGTATTTTCTTTACAAGCCCTGGGGCACGCCCGTGTCCCAGGCCGTGTCACTTGGCCTGAAAACCAAAACTGGGTTTTGGGGTATTACAAGTTCACCCATACTACTCATCCCAAACTTCCCTTACATAATTTTGGCAAACTTTCTAAAAAGGTTGTCATCGGTAGATCCAAAGATAATGACATCTACATATATCTGGACTAGGATGATCATACCCTTAGATTCCCTTAGGATTAGGGTCTTGTCTATCATCCCCCTTGATAATTTGTTATCAATTAGGAAGCTAGACAAAGTCTCATACCATGCTCTAGGGGCCTGCTTTAGCCCATATAGAGCTTTCCTAAGTCTATAAACTGAATCAGGTGAGTTAGGAATAACTAAACCTGGAGGTTGTTCAACATAGACTTCCTCTTTTAAATCACCATTTAGGAAGACTTACTTCACATCAATTTGGTAGACCTTGAATCCCTTGTGTGTAGCATATGCAAGGACCAATCCGATGGCCTCCAATCTTTCTATAAGGGCAAAGGTTTGATCAAAATCAATACCTTCCTCTTGCATGTATCCCTTAACTACTTGCTTTGCCTTATTCTTGATTATAATGCCATTTTTTTCAAGATTATTTCTGTAAATCCATTTGACTCCAATGACATTATGTCCTTGTGGTCTGGGAACAAGCTTCCAGACCTTACATCTCTTAAACTGGTTAAGATCCTCTTACATAGCAACAATCCAGAACTGATCTATGTTGGCCTCTTCAAACTTATTTGGCTAAACCTATGATAGGAAGCTTGAGTATAGTGCTTTGTTGATACTTCTGCTCTTGGTCACTACTCCTTGGCTTGCATCACCAATGATCTAGTGTATTGGATGATCCCTTGTATGCCTTATTGCATGAGGAAAACTAGCTTCAGCTTCAGCTACAGGTGCAGCTTCTTGCTGATCTTCATCCACCTCATTTGTGTCTGGCAGTTCTCCTACTGGAATATCCACTTTATCTTGGATAACTGGAGCTGCTTCCTTGATGGTTAGCTGATCCATCATATGTTCTATACCTGCTGTACTAGAAGAGGAGCTTGGAAGCTCACTATTAATAATAATAGACTCATCAAAGACTATATACAGATTTTTCGACAACTTGGCTTTTCTTGTTGTAGATCCTATAGGCTTTACTATGATTGTTGCACCCAATAAAAATCCTATCAAAGGACTTGGTATCAAAATTTTTCACATTGGAATTTCCATTGTGAAGAACGTAACACTTACTACCAAATATTCTAAGATAACCCAGGTTCTGTTTTCTGCCTTTCAAGATCTCATAGGGAGTCTTCTTGTTGTTCAACATACAGTATTCACTATCTCAGCCCCAAAATATTTTAGGAGAGATGTATCACTCAACAAAGTTCTTCTAGCCCTTATGAGAGTCATATTCTTCCTCTGAACAATCCCATTTTGCTGGGGAGTTTTGGAGAAGAAAATTCTTGATGAATCCCTTGCTCTTCACAGAACATTGTCAAGCTTTTAGACTGGAATTCAGTTCCATGGTCACTTCTGATTTTAACAACTGAACTGTTAAACTCATTCTAAAATTTGCTTGACAAACTTGATGAAGATGTCAAGGGTTTCATTCTTTTTCTTGAGAAAGAACACCCAGAAAAACCTGGAATAGTCATCAACCACCACAAGGGTGTAGACTTTCATACCAAGACTATGAATTGACAAAGGACCAAACAAGTCCATATTCAAGAAGTACAAGCACCTCGTAGAATCTTTGATCCCAATGCCCTTGAAGGAGGCTTTTGTCTGCTTGCCCTTTTGGCATGCTGAGCAAATTCCCTCCTTGGTGCACTTCACAATATGACCATTCTTAACTAGCTCTTGATTAAAGAGCTTGCCAATAGTTTTGTAATTCAAATTAGCTAGCCTCTTGTGTCATTGGACGCAATATGAGACTTTCTTATTTTCTACTAGACAAATAGGAGAGTCTGAATCTAGACACAAAAAGTTTAAGCAAAAAACATTTCCACTCCTAGTGCCTGTCAAGATGACCTCTTGGTCACTTGACCTCTTACTCAGGCACTCATCCTTGTGGATGACAATAACATAGCCAAGGTCAGAGAGTTGGCTTATGATTTTGAGGTTGTGTTACAACCCTTCAACATAAGCCACTTTTGTGATGGTGACTATGCCATTGGTAATCTTACCATAGCCACTAGTTACCGCTCTGTCTGAACCACCAAAGATGACTTTGGGTCCATCTTTTACTAGATTATACTCCTTTAAGTAGGTCCTTGTCCCAATCATGTGTCTAGAACAACCACTGTCCAAGTACCATATAGGGGTATGGCCACTTGGACTAACCAACATCACATAATTTACTTTACCTTAGGACCCCAATTTTTATTGGGTCTTTGGTGCATGTTAGTCTTATAAGGAACTTCTCCACGAATAGTACTTCTGACTGGTGGACTAACAACTCCTCTTGGCACCCTTGGATTGTGTTAGCAGTCTACAATAAAGTGGCCCACTTTGCCACAATACCAACATTCATGAATGTTGTATCTTATTTTTTGTGCAGGCCTTGCAGTTTGGTTAACAACTGGATAAACAGTAGGAAGAGGAGCAGCAGACTTCTTCAGATCCCTTTTAGCAAGGATCTGACTAAAGGTAAGACTTCTAGATTGGTTTTTTTGCCTGCTTTGATTGCCAGCAGCTGCAAGTTTATTTTCAGAAAGCATGTTTCTGATAGCATCAAACACAGCCAAATAAGGCTTGCTAGAGGACTGAACCTTGGTCTGAGTCTTTGCTGAATGGTCCTGAACCTTTACTGTAGCCACATTCTTGAGAGTGGGGGAAGAAGCACCAAAGATAAATGGTCCATGATGTGCCATTTGAATTTCTTCATAAGCAAGCTTAAAGGCACTCACTTTGTTATACCTTCCACCCTTGCTGTGAACATCTTTGTTCACACAAGTGGATCTGCCATTCATCCAGTGACCAAAGATGCTTTCTTGGTCATACCTGTTTGAAGGCAACTAAACTTTCCTAAAAGAAATGGTATGCTTGGAAGTAAGAGGTTGAGCTGGATCTTTGCCCTTCCCTTTGCAAGGAGCAACTCTTGTGCTTCCCTGGAATCCCAACCCCTTCTTACCCTTTCGAGAGGAGAAGGAGTCTTTCAAGGGTAACACAGTACTTAGCTTAGAATAGTTAGACACTATTCTTCTATCCCTCCCTAGCCTCTCTTCAAGATCCCGGATAAGACTGTTATTGTATTTCATTGAGCCTATCTGGATGTTATTCAAGACCCTAAGTTGGCTAAGTCCCGTATCCTTCTGATCCAGCAAAGATGTTATTCCAGTCAGCTAGGAAGTATCCAGCTTTAGAGAGGTAATCTCAACAGCTTGCTTCTTAGACAACTTATTGCACTTCTTGAAGGCATTCAGAAGTTCTCCATACATGTGAATCAATTGAATGACATCACCTTCTGATTCAAAATCATCCTCACCACTGGGTGAAGAGGTTTTTGTACAGGGACTAGTCTCATATCCCGACTCAAAAGAAGAGCTTGATAGAGATTTTATCTTCCTTTGACCAGGCTGATCCTGACTTGTTTCTTCATCAGTCATTACCATCAGCCCACAGTTGCTGTAGACATCTTCTTCATCTTCCTCATCCACCTCTGAATCACTGTTTGAATGCGATAGAGGGCCTTGATACCTATCCTGGCAGCAGGATAGTCTTCATCTGCTACTACAACTATCTATTTAGCACCAACAACAACTAGCCCAATATAGGCTTCTTCTTCTTCTTCAGACTCTGATGAAGACGAGTGTGTCCAGCTCTTCTCTTTCTTAGCTGTTGAATACATTGTTCCCAATATACCTGATTTGTGAGAAGTCAAACAGGTCAATGTCACACACATCTAATGTATTTGATGTATATTTGAGGTCATGAGTGCAGGTTAGTCCATATCACTTTGATTGGATAAGTGGACACAACAATTTGCTTATGGACATAGCAAAAATCCACTATGTCCATAGGCATTGAGTGGAGCAAGCTCACTCAATGCTAGAGGTAAGGAATCAATATTATCTAGCTGGAAATTTGCCTAAGTACACAGGCGTTGAGTGAGTAGAGCTCTCTCAATACCATATAATAAATAACGTTGAGTCTATCTTAGCCTAACTGGTAGATAGCAAAAAATATGGCTAAGTACACAAGCGTTGAGTGTAGTCTACTCACTCAATCCCATACAGCAAAAAGCTGTGAGTCTGGCTGAGTCAGTCAAAGCCTAGAGAAATAGACTGAAATTGTGGCTAAATCAACAGGCGTTGAGTGTAGTCTACTCACTCAATGCCATACAACTTTTAGCATTGAGTGTTGCTGTGCCTGTCAATGCCATAGAAAATTTGAGCAAAATTTTAACTAACTCAACTGATGCATAGTGTAGCTTACTCACTCAACGCCATGACATGAAATTTGTCTAAGTTGCATGGCGTTGAGTGTATCTTACTCACTCAACTCCATGGAGCAATAACATTGACTGTATCCTTGATTTTGTGTTTTTAGACACAAATATTTGGCTAAGTCCAAATGCGTTGAGTGTAGCTTACTCACTCAATGCCAGATAACAGAGAAATTCTATTAAGTAGTTTGGCATTGAGTGGAGCTTACTCTTTAAATGCCAAGGCTCAAGAAAACCTGGCTAAGGAAAAAATCCTGGAGTTCGTCAAACTGAATTTAGTCTTTCATCGATCTGAGTTCTGAGTTTGTTGAACTGAGCCTTGAGTTCGTCGAACTGAATTAACTCTTTCATCGAACTGAGCTTGGCTTTCATCAAACTGAGCTTAGTTTTCATCGAACTGAGCTTTTTGAGTAGAGATCAGAGTTCATTGAACGGAGCTCAGCGTTCGTCGAGCTAATCGCTTTCAACGCCTAGACAGACAGAATTTTGTTAAGTGTTGTGGCATTGAGTGATGCTTACTCACTCAACGCCTTTGTTTCTAATGCTTGAATTTTGTCTAAGGCTTCATTTGGTTAGGCGGTGGCGGATCGATCCGGCGGGTGGAAACGGAGTGTTTGAACCGGAGGGGGAGGTGGCTGCTCCAAACGGAGCTTTTTGGGGGCATTTCTCAAGGTGGGCGGGTGGAAACGGAGCAAACGCCGCCGAAGGTTCATTTGTTTACCCTCCTTCCGACGGCGTTTACCCAAAACGGAGCAGCGAAATGCCCAAACAAATAGAGCCTAAGTCCATAGATGCCGACTCATGCGGTCGTCAATAAAGTCAAAAAGTCAACCAAAATTAAAATGTTGCGGGATTACTGCCAGAGGCGCTGGCGGCTAGCTGTCATCTTCCTCTGTACTTGGAATGAAATATTTTCATCTTTAAGTGTTGGGGCCCACAGACAGTAAAGATCTGATAAATCCAGAGTAAATGGAACGAATGTGCTGTATTGTTGAATCTCAGTAATCAATCCTAGTGGTGGACCAACTGCTCGATTGGCCATCAAAATAAAGAAGCAAATCAACCAGAGCAAACAATCAAACCCTTGTCTAGGTTTTTTGAAAACGAAAGTGCTGCCAAACTTTATCTTCTTTTTCGCCTTTCTTGACATTCCTGAAGAAGCTATTCTACACAGAAAACTTAGCAGAGGAAAGAGATAGCTAAAGAAATCACCATCTGCAATAGCAGGTTCAGAAGCAATTCTGAGGAAGCAGATCTACAAGCTCTGCAAAGAAATGATAGCTGTTTGAAGAAAGATCAACTGCCGACTTCATTGTCTTCAACAACAAAAGCTTAGGCTGATAAATGCTAAGTCTTGGAAGAAGTAGACATAGAGTTCTTGCTCATGTGTCTAATCAAATCACCTTATATTTCTTCTGTACAGATTTTTTGTGAGTCTGAAGTTGTAAGCCTGTGTTATAAAGGCTCAGGTCTTTGTGACCTGTGGTTTGGCTTAGTGTCGAGTGAAAGGTCTTTGTGACCTGTGGTTTGGCTTAGTGTCTAAGTGGTAGGTCTATGCGACCTATGATGTCCTGCGGGATCTGTGTTGTAAGCTCTTAAAGAGCCGAGATTCGGGGGAAGAGCCTAATCTAACACACTGTTAGAAAGCAGTAGAGGGACAATGGACGTACCCAGGATTGGGGAACACTATAAAATTGATGTGTCGTCTGTGATTGTTCTTAAATGCTAAAACTAACCTAATCACTAAGCACAGAAATCAACTAATAATTTAGAAGATTTAAATAGAGACAAAAACCTATTCACTCCTCCTCTTTGTGTTTAGCTAGCCTTGAAAATAAGACTTTCAAGTGGTATCAGAGGGAGGTTACTCTTTAAATTCTTAATAGTCTGAGTAGATCTCCAAGCTTTTCAAGAAGTCCGTCTCTATGGGTTCAAGAATGAACAATAAGGAGCCGAGTTCTGTGAGGCTTCCAATCTGTAGGAAGGAAGACTTCGACATCTAGAAAACAAGGGTGAGGCAGTTCTTGGAAGCTGCTGACCCTAGGATGTATACTATAGTCGAAGAGGGACCATTCATCCCAATGAAGGTCTCAGCATTGGATGCAAAGGTCAAGAAACCCAAGACATATGCTTAGATGACTAAGGATGAGCTTACCCTGGCCTCAAAAGACAAGATAACAAAGAATAAAATTATGTGTGCTGTTGATGACTTTATACTTCAGAACTAGATCCATTGCACAATGGTGGTCGCTAAGCTTTGAAGAAAATAAAAGCAACCGAACTAGCAATCCAATGAGACAAGTATACCTATCGAACTGTAGCTAGGGGACACAAGTGTCGTATTGAAATCCAGGAACTGTTGAGTACACTTACTCACACGAAGGCTATTATTTTATCAATGGAAAAATGAGGGTTTGAGAAACTAATTGCAATTAAAGAAATAAAACTATGCTAGAAAGAGAACTACTGCAGTTAATTAAAGGCCTATATGAAGCGATTACAACGAAGGGCTGTAAATATGAAATGGAAATGCACTCGATAAAGAATCACCTTGGCTAAAGTCGACTATGAAATGCGATAAAAACATTAACTTAATAGGGTAAAGGTCCTTGACCGTGGAGGTTCCTAAAGCTTTAACACGCTTCACTCGAAGTCGTGCCCAACTCAGTTTAGGAAAGTCCGACCGACTCTCGTCTAAATCGGAGGCCTAAAGCTCACTTTATGCGGTGAACCCCACTATTGGATTTTACTCCAATCCGGGAGATTTGACGTCTGCCTCTGTCGAGGGGTGCATACAACTCCCTTTAGTCTTAAATGCTCACTTCATTCTATCGGCCTCTCAGCTAGCCCAGAAAGAAATAAAAGGTGGAGAGTATATATCGATAATATACCTCCAGCCCATGAAAAATCAAGAGTAATTCAATGCCTAAAACCTAAAAAGAAAAGGTAAATTAAAACATCATAACTTAATCGCTCGAACCTCGGATCATCAAGATCGAGTACCAGGAGGATTAGTTAATCATAATGGAGTGGAGGAGGGGGATGGGTAGTAAAGCATAATAATAACACAAGTAAGAAAAGAGAACTTTTATTAATAATGAAAGAGAGCTACACTATTTGAAATGGAAATTACACTTGCACGAAATTGAAAACCTATTCTAGCCCTACATTAAGCAACTAAAACAAGTGCATAAATTACAATAAAAGCTATTACAAAGGCTAAAACAAAACTAGGGTTAAGGGAAAACACAAAATAAAGAAGAGAGAGAGAGAGGGAAGAACATGAAAAAGAGCAAGAAATAAAGGGGCAGAACCTCCCCTCTCAACCCATGCTTGCTGAAGTGGAAGGGGGGGGTCTGAATTTATAGGAAAAGCTCACGGGTTGGTAACACCCTTCGACACGCCCTAGGGGCCGTGTTAGGGGGCGTGACATGTACGGGTTTGACCTCGGGCTTTGGATTTTGGCGGGAAGGATGATTGTTTCTGTACGTCAGTGGACAAGCCCTGGGTCACGCCCGTGTAGGGGGGGCGTAACACGCATGTCGCGTCGAAATCATTGTTTGGAAATCTGTCAGTCATTGGAAAAGGAGGGGTCACGCCGTATGTCACGCCCGTGATGGGGGCGTGACAGTACTGCTGGCGTGCTAAGTCGAAATGACATTTAATGCGGTGGAAGGCTTTGGGTAGAGGGCGACAGGCCCCGGGTCATGCCCGGGGACACACCATGCGAGGCCGTATTCGGGGGCGTGACAGCCGTTTTTCCTGGTATTTCCCTGTGTCTTCTGGTTTCCTCTGGAACCTGTGATTCGCCCTAGGTCACGCCCAGGGAGGGCGTTACAAGGGGGTATGTCAGGTCAATTTTAACAAATTTTCAGGAAAGCTGCACAAAGAGAGGAAAAAGTTAGGTGCAATAAAATAGACATAAGAAAGATAAAAATAAAGGTTAAAATATAATATTTGTACATTATAAACTAGAAAAATACGATAATAGTTAAGACTACAAAACGTATTATCAAATTCCCCCAAGCTTAAGCTTTGCTTGTCCCCAAGCAAAAATATAAAAACTAGATAAACATAAAATAGGACTAATAAGAAAGTTCTAATTATGCGACACAAGTAGCATGCAAAATTCTAAATAGGGAAAAGGCAAAACGTAAATCTTAAACAATTATTTAGGTACGGTTTAACTTTTATAAACTTTACTAACAAAAATAAATCATCCAAAATTTTAACAAAATTCTTTGAATAATTTAAGCAAAGCAACGAAAATGAAAAAAATGCATTGAGTTGTTTCTAGATCCAAGCAACGCATTATAATTTTATCAACTAAATAACAAAAATTTATGTTTAAATCCAAAACTAAAACTGATTTACTTTTCATCTTTTCTTAGTTATTAAATAAAATTTAAAAGGCGTGAATCAAAAGGACTTAAATAGGACAAAAACATCTGGTTTAGGAATATGATTAGGAGTGGAATTCAAAGATAAACGTGAAGGCTTAAAATCACACTAAACCAAAACAAAGAGTTACAAAAATTTTCATTTACAGTAAAAATATATTATTTTTTTTCTTTCTCAAAACAAATGCCATAAATATTTTTATTTCATTTTGAATTGGCCAAATAAAAACAATCATATCTTTTGAAAATACTTTTTTTTTTCAAAACCTCTCCCAAAAATATCACAAAACAACCTATCATAATCATGAAAATATTTTATGAAACTCAAAAAGGCTAGTGTGATTAGATAGGTTTGAAATTTTGGCCTTGGTGAAAATGATATGAAAAGAGGAGCTATCAAATGAATTTGGAAAAAGGCTCAAAAGAGGCTAACAAGTGGTGAAAGTTTTTTAGGTTGGCAGGAAAGCTCAAACGAAAACAAAAATGCCCTAAATCATTTTCACGCTTTTAAATTTATTTAAAACAAAGATTTGAAAAATTTCAAAACGCAAGTCCTAGATAATAAAAGAAGATTGATGAAAATATCTTGAAAATAAAAATAATAAGTGACTTGGTTCGTTCACATCTACTACGCTATTCAAAAGTTGACTTTACAAAAATTATCCAAAAACAAAAAGGAAAATAGTGGATGATGATTTTTTGAGAAAGTAAAGAAAATAAAGAAGGAAAAACCATAATAGAAATGCGAGTTTTAGAAAAATATTTCACCTTAACATGCTACCGTGAATTAGAAACACAGTATGATTAACATTTTACTTGTTGATGACTACTTTTAGTCATCTGCTTTTTGTGTAGTTAGTTTAAGAAATTCCTATGTTTATTTATATTTTTGTTTATTTTTTGCCTGTTTTGTTTTATTTCTTATTTAAATTCTTTTGTGTTATGATATAAAAATCTATAGTTTTATTATATGTATTTTTATTAGTTTATGTATTATGTTATGTTATGATATTATAATTAATGTTATGTTATGTTTTATTTATATGTTTTATGTATTTCATCTTTTTTGTTCCATGTCTTATGATTATTTATGTTATGTTATAAAAAATTAACTAATGTTTGTTTTGTCTTTTTATTTGTAGGTTCAAGCCCAAGCTTTCAAATAGCCCACCAAGCCTACATGGTGCTACTCGAGCCCCCACTTCAAGCCCTACCCGAGCCTATGTAGCAGCCCACCATGTCCTACCCGAGCCCTCTTCAAGTGCAGCCCTTCAACTACAAGAACCCGAGCACATGAAGAATAAAACTACAAAGCCCACCAAAACAGCCCATTTATCCCCTTACATGGCCGGCCACCCTCTCTCTCCCTGCCTCATTTAATTTCCACATGCATGCATTTTCTAAAAGCATTAGCCGGCCACATCTTGTCTCTCCTTTTTTAATTATTTTCTCCACTCTTATGACATTCATACCCCCTTATTTATTTTACATTTTCCATTTGCATTTCCATAAATTACATGCATTGAATCCTCCCGTTCTCCCTCCCCTCATTAAAACTCATGCATGAACCCTCTCCACCAAGCATGGTTGGCCACCCCCTCTTCTCCCCTCATTCTTGATCCTTCTCCCTCTCCTATAAAAGGAACCCCTTGCCTCTTGTTTAAAAAAAAGTAGAAAATAGAGTGCTAATGTAGAGAGTTACAGAGCAAGCTTCCATTTCAAGTATTTATATTTTCTTGTTATTTTTCCATTTCTCCAAGCAATAGTTTAGTATTTTTCATCTTGTTATGTACTCTTATTCCTAGTTTAATGAAAATGCAATTTTCTTTTCTTTTGTTTTCTTTCTCTCTAATGCTTAGCTAATTATATTTTGTGCCCGATCGCGATGAGCTTTGCGATAAAATAACGCATATTTAATTTTATGTTTGCATTTGTATTTTTCCTATTTTGGATCCTTCTTTGATTGTTATCGTGTCGACACCGTATTGTGGTATACGATTGTAGGCAATTGATCTCATTTCATAGAAGTCGAGAGACTCATTGATTTGAAAGATCACTCAAGGAAGGAAGGAGTTGAATGCAGCCCTAGAGATTGGATGACGTAAATCCTCCGGGTTGGAGTCAAATCCAATAGTGCGGGTCACTTCGGTAATGCGACTTTAGGCCATTTTGACTTGTAAAGAGATTTCGGTCAAAACATCTATAAGTTAGGGGATTTAATGCTCTAGCGAGATTACTTCCTAATATCTGAACCGTCATGGTCTTAATAGAATTGCAAATGCTAAACAAAATTATTCCGTTATTTTATTTCAAAGTGAATCGTCGATCGATAATTCTTTTGCAATAGTTTATTTCTCTTTCAACTAAGTTTATTTTATTTTATTTTCAAAACTCATTAATAATTCGGTAGGATAATAGAGTCGTTGTGAGTAATAGTACTTGCCTGCCCCGAGTTTTTATACGACCTTGATATATTTTTATCACTATACTATAAAACGATAGGTACACTTGCCTATTCGGATTGTAGTCCGTGAGACAATTTTTACGCATCAATTTTTTGGCGTCGCTGCCGGGGAAAATTTTTTGCAATATTATGAAAGCACCGAGTTTATTACTTCTACTAATTTTTTTTTCTTTTAAAAAATATTTTAAATTTTTCTACTTTCTAAAAAAAACCAAAAAAATCAAAAAATTATTTTTTCTCTTTGGTAACAGTTTATTTTTGTATGGAATCATCATCTTTTTGTGCTTTTTGCGGGTCGCTCGACCATTTTAATTTTGCATGTCTTTCGGGAACCCCTCCCTCTTTTGATTTAAATTTTTCTGGAGAAGGTCAAAGTGGCCAATTTGACCCTTACTCCAATTTTTATCCTACTTGGGAGATGGGGAACCCGTCTTATTTTCCTTATGATTTTGCCCCGCAAAACGCCGCGCCTCAAAATTTTAATTTTATCGATAATGAGTATCTTGAATTGCAATATTCTATTGATAATATTAATTCGCATTTCAAAACCATTATGGATTATTTTTCTCGGGAGGCCGCATCTTTTTCTTCGTCTTCTTCTCCGTCTCCTCCAATTTCATTATGTAATGAGTCACCAGATATCCCGGCTTGTATTTTTTCCTCTCGAGGAGGATAACTATTCGGATATTTCGGATTGTTTCCTTCCTCTTTTGGAAGACACCTCTATTGATATTCCGGCGTGCTTCTTACCCGTTGAGGATGACGAGACATCTCTTATTTCTCCTTCTGAAGACGTTTGTGATTCCATTTCAATCTCAAATTCAACTGTTCATATTTTTTCAAGTTTTAGCGAGTCTTTTTCTTCTTCTTCTTTTATTTTAGATGACTCTCCTTTTGTTCTTTCTGCCCCTTCTTCTCCCGAAATTTAACAAGACTCTCCTTCTCCTTGTGAAATTTCCGTTGAGGAAATTTCTTTTTCTACTTCTTTTATTCCTCTTTCTATTTCTTCTTCTTTTTCATACTCTTCTTTTGACGACCCCTTCTTTCGTATTTTACATACAGCGGAGTTCTTCTATAACTCCGTCCGTTCATTTTTGGGCGTCATTCCCTTGAAGATTCCGCCGCATGTCAGCGTGATTCTTCAATTTTTCCTTTTTTTGATTTACTCTCCTAAGCGTATACTTAGGAAGTTACCACTTCACCTTACTTTTTATTATCCATTTAGCTAACAAATAAAGTCGGGCTCAGACGACGTTAAACAAAGAGCGCTCTTGGGAGGCACCCCTTGCTTATCCTTTTTGTTCTTTCTTTTTCTTTTTCTTTTTGTTTTGCAGGAATAAAACCTCCAGCAGTTTGTTTGGCTCCATCCTTTCCTCTCTTCCTTAGGCTTGAGCCGGTGTCCAGCTTAAGCATGGGGGAGGGACATCTACATTCATCCTTACGAATCTGGGGAAATTGTTTTCTTTTTTATTTACTTTATTGCATCCCCCCTCCCCTTTCTTCTTCTTTTTTCTTTCTTTTTTTTATTTTTCATTGAGGATAATGCAAAATTTAAGCATGGGGGAGGGTTTAGTTATTTTATTTCTTTTTTTTTCTAAAAAAAAGTTTTAAATTTCTACAAAAAAGATTAGTATAGTTTTATTAAGTTTCTTTAGTATTGCTTTTATTTTGCTTTATCAAAAACCCAAAAAAATTATAAAATCAAAAATTCCAAAAAATTATCAAGTTGCAAAATTCAAAAAAAACCAAAAAATTGAAAAATGTCAGAAAAATCAAAAAAATATAATAAACCTCATGCTTAACTTTTTTTTATTTTCAGAAATTTAGTTTGAGTTTGTTTATAAGCATTCTTTTTATTATTTGGTAATCTTTTATTTCATCATATTTAGTTAAATTTAATATTTAGTGATTTAGTTTTGAGGATAATCTTATGGTTTTAATTTGCTTAGACTAATTTATTTAGCACTTTTTCTCTTTTATTTTAAATAGTTTCAATTTTGTAGTAATTTCGCTTAACAATTTTGGATTCTAATGATTATTACCTCATTCTTTGAGATTCTAAGGAATTCTCAATCTACAAGTAATTGCACTCTAGTATTTTAGTTTATTTTCTAAAATCTTGTTTCACCCCTTATCCTTACCTAATTCTCTTTTCTTTCTTTTATTGTTAGATCATATGTCATGAGAATAAGGAGATGTTAGTTCCTTATTCTCTGGTACACATATGCAACCCAAAAATGAAGAGAGTAATTAAAAGATCATATATGTCGTGGGAAGTGATAGGATGTTTGTCTGTGATTTTCTGGTATTACATATATTTTTTATTTAAAAAATGTTGTGGGGTGTGAAGAAAAAAAAAATAATGATGATCACCTCCAATCAAAGACCTCTTCATGATGATTTCCTCCCTAAACCCCTTAGCCAATATTATTGTCTTAGTTTTTAAATTAAAATATTGGTAGAGCATAAGTAGTATGTTGTAATTTTTCCTTAAGTTTCTTTCAAGTTATGGTTTTTATAATTTCAATTTAACCTTGTTTGCACTTTACTAAATTTTGAGTGCTAGTTAAATTATTAGAGAATTTTTGGCTAAATATTTCTGTCTTTTCACTTTAATTTCCTAATTTAGGACTTAATTCGTAAATCCGTAAATTTTATTTTTGGCTTAATTTTGGTGTTAATAAATTTTTAGTTTAATTGAAAATTTTATAATGTCTTATAAATATTTCTCATACTTTTGCTCTAGAATAGCAAAAGCCTAAGCATGGGGGAATTTGATGACTACTTTTAGTCATCCGTTTTTTGGTATAGTTTAGTTTAAGAAATTCCTAAGTTTATTTATATATTTGTTTATTTTATGCTTGTTTTGTTTTATTTCTTATTTAAATTCTTTTGTGTTATGATATAAAAATCTATAGTTTTATTATATGTATTTTTATTATTTTTTGTATTATGTTATGTTATGATATTATAATTGATGTTATGTTATGTTTTATTTATATGTTTAATGTATTTTCATCTTTTTTGTTCCATGTCTTATGATTATTTATGTTATGTTATAAAAAATTAAATAATGTTTGTTTTGTCTTTTTATTTATAGGTTTAAGCCCAAGCTTTCAAGCAGCCCACCAAGCCTACATGGTTCTACCCGAGCCCCCACTTCAAGCCCTACCCGAGCCTATGGAGTAGCCCATTATGTCCTACCCGAGCCCTCTTCAAGTACAACCCTTCAAATACAAGCAACCCGAGCACATGAAGAATAAAACTACAATGCCCACCAAAACAGCCCATTTATCCCCTTACATGGCCGGCCACCCTCTCTCTCCCCTCCTCATTTAATTTCCGCATGCATGCATTTTCCAAAAGCATTAGCCGGCCACATCTTGTCTCTCCTTTTTTTAATTATTTTCTCCACTCTTATAACATTTATCCCCCCTTATTTATTTTACATTTTCCATTTGTATTTCCATAAATTACATGCATTGAATCCTCCCATTCTCTCTCCCCTCATTAAAACTCATGCATGAACCGTCTCCACAAAGCATGGCCGACCATCCCCTTGTCTCCCCTCATTCTAGATCCTTCTCCCTCTCCTATAAAAGGAACCCCTTGCCTCTTATTTTTTAAAAAGTAGAAAATAGAGTGCTAATGTAGAGAGTTAGAGAGCAAGCTTCCATCTCAAGTATTTGTATTTTCTTGTTATTTTTCCATTTCTCCAAACAATAGTTTAGTATTTTTCATCTTGTTATGTACTCTTATTCATAGTTTAATGAAAATACAATTTTTTTTCTTTTGTCTTCTTTCTCTCTTATGCTTAGCTAATTATATTTTGTGCCCGATCGCGATGAGCTTTGCGATAAAATAACGCATATTTAATTTTATGATTGCATTTGTATTTTTCCTATTTTTGATCCTTCTTTGATTTTTATCGTGTCGACTCCATATTCCGGTTTACGATAGTAGGCAATTTATCTAACTTCATAGAAGTCGAGAGACTCATTGATTTGAAAGATCACTCAAGGAAGGAATGAGTTGATCGCAACCCTAGAGATAGGATGACGTAAATCCTCCGGATTGGAATCAAATCCAATAGTGCGGGTCACTTCGGTAATACGACTTTAAGACATTTTGACTTGTAAAGAGATTTCGGTCAAAACGTCTATAAGTTAGGTGATTTAATGCTCTAGCGAGATTACTTCCTAATATCGGATCTGTCACGGTCTTAATAGAATTGCAAATGCTAAACTAATTTATTTCGTTATTTTATTTCAAAGTGAATCGTCGATCGAGCACTCTTTTGCAATAGTTTATTTCTCTTTCAACCAAGTTTATTTTATTTTATTTTCAAAACTCATCAATCATTCAGTAGGATAATAGAGTCATTGTGAGTAATAGTACTTGCATACACCGAGTTTTTATACGACCTTGATATATTTTTATCACTATACTATAAAACGGTAGGTACACTTGCCTATTCGTATTGTGGTCTGTGAGACGATTTTTACGCATCACTTGTTAAACATAATTAAAAAGGACGATTAGAAATATTATAATTAACTAAGTTGTTTAGGATATTTTGAGCAAAACAAAACAATAACTAGGGGTACTATTGAAATACCAAAATGTCTAAACTATTAAAGCAAAAAAAAACATACATTTTTTTTTAATTTGTGAAATATTCTCTTTTTTTTTATTTTTGGAAATATTTATTTTTTTATTGGATTTTTTTTTTGGTTTTATTTTTTTCAAAAAATATACACAAAAAGCAAAAATATTTACACTAAGCAAAAAGAAGGAGGAAGTCCTCCCCCAAGCTTAAAATGGACATTGTCCTCAATGACAAAAGAAGGGGATTGGAGAAAGAGAGAAAATTAAAGTACAGAATTGAAAGACCGAATTGAAAAATAGGTACTTCCCCGGATTTATTTGTTGCGAAAGCTGAGTGATGCCGCTCCCCCAAATTTCTTCTTTGGACTTCGTGATGGATTCAACAACGTTGGAGCAGGCAATCGCAGAAGCCTAAGCTTGTCAGAGCCGTCCGGGGCAAATATTGTAAAATAAAGAAAACAGAAAAAGATAACTTGGGTTGCCTCCCAAGAGAGCCCTTTGATTAAAGCATCGTTGAGCTCGACGCATCAAAAATAATTTTGTCCAAAAATATTGTTGTCCAGAAATAAAATTGTTTTTAACAAAAAATAAAGTTCGAAGTTAGAGTTCGTGCAGCAGATACTTAACAATGTTTGGACTGACATTATCAACACTAGAGAAATAAAGTTTAAGACGCTGACCATTCACTTTGAAATTACCCTTATTAGGGTGTGAAATTAAAAAAGTTCCATACGGGAAAAATTTTAAAACAAAAAAGGGCCCAGACCAACGAGATTTTAATTTGCCCGGAAATAAACGTAATCAAGAATTATAAAGAAGAACCTGGTCGCCCGACTTAAAGGTTTTAGGGTGCCTTAAGTGCTTATCATGTAAACTCTTCGTCCGCTCTTTATAAAGTTTGTTATTTTCGTAAGCGTAAGAGCGCCCCTCGTCGAGTTCTTTAAGTTGAAATTTTCTAAGGTCACCGACAGAGTGGGGATCGAAGTTTAAAAAACTTAAGGCAAAAAATGCGCGGTGTTCTAATTCTACGGGTAGATGGCATGATTTTCCATAGACCAGCCGATACGACGTACATCCGAGGGCGGTTTTATACGCTGTTTGGTAGGCTAATAAAACATCGTCTAATTTGGCTGACCAGTCTTTTCTAGAAGTTGAAACAATCTTTTCTAATATTCTTTTTATTTCTCTATTTAATACTTCAACTTGTCTGTTAGTTTGGGGGTGGTAGGCAGTTGAAACTTATGTGTAACACCGTATTTGGTAAGAATTTTTGAAAATTGTGCATTACAGAAATGGGAACCCCTATCGCTAACGATGGCACGCGGCGTACCGAATCTAGAAAATAATTTTTTTCAATAAGGTGACTACAACTCGGGATTCATTCGTAGGAAGAGCTTTGGATTCATCCCATCGTGAAACATAATAAACGGCAACTATAATATACTTGTTTCCGAAGCTAGAAGAAGGGGGCCAACAAAATCGATTCCCCAGAGATTGAAAATTTCGCACTCAAGGAAATAATTTTGCGGCATTTCATTTTTATTTGAAATGTTGTCCGACCGTTGGAAACTATCACATCTACTCACAAAGGCTTGCACGTCTTTAAACATGCTAGGCTAGTAAAAACCCGCGCAAAGCACCTTGTGAGCGGTGCGAGCAGCTTGATAGTGCCCACCTATCGGACCTTCATGTAAATGTTTTAAAATATCAACTCCTTCATAAGAAACACATCTCCTTATAACTTGATCTGCACAGACTCTGAAAAGATGCAGGTCTTCCCAAAAATAGTTCTTCAGCTCAGAAAATTATTTCTTCTTTTGTTGAGAGGAGAACTCTTTTGGGATCACCCGGGCCACTAAATAGTTGGCGATATGTGCAAAACAAGGAGAAGTAGATGTGTTAATTGAAATCAGCTTCTCATAAGGAAAATAATTATTAAAATATTTTTTATTTTATTTTTCTATAAAGGGATTGTCTAATATAAAGAGATGGTCGACGACTAAGTTCTCGACTCCTCTCTTATCACGGATCTCTAAGTCAAACTCCTGGAGGAGTAAGACCCAGAGAATTAAGCGCGGCTTGGCATCCGTTTTGGCAAGAAGATATTTGACGGCGAGTGGTCCGTAAAAACAATAATTTTCTAAAGTGTAATATAGGGACAAATTTATCGAAAGCGAATACTATAACTAGGAGCTCCTTCTCGATCGTGGTGTAATTTTCCCGTGCAGATGTGAGCGTTTTACTAGCGTAATAGATGGGGTGGAAGTTTTTAGATATTCGTTGACCTAATACGGATCCCACCGCGAAACTACTCGCATCGCACATTATCTCAAATGGAAGGTCCCACACTGGAGCTATAATAATCGGTTCGTTATTTAACTTTTCTTTTATTAATTCGAAGACAGAAAGACAAGAGTCATCAAAAATGAATTGGGCGTCTTTTTCTAAAAGATGGGTGAGGGGCTTGGTGATCTTGGAGAAGTCCTTTATGAAGCTGCGATAGAAACCAGCGTGACCTAAGAAACTTCTTATAGCTTTTATATTCGTAGGCGGCGGCAGCTTCTCGATAACTTCTATCTTCGCAATATCTACCTCAATACCTCTCGCAGAAATTTTATGACCCAAAACTAACCCTTATCTCACCATAAAATGTCATTTTTACCAATTTAGGACAAGGTTAGTTTCTTCGCATCGTTCTAAGACTTTTTCGAGGTTTTCTAAACATATATCAAAGGAATCGTCGAACACGGAGAAATCATCCATAAATACCTCCATAATGCTTTCTATGTACTTGTCAAAGATAGCAAGCATACATATCTTTAATATAGCTAGCGCATTGCACAATCCAAATGGCATTCATCGGTAGGCGAAGGTGCCGAAGGGACAAGTAAACGTAGTTTTCTCTTGGTCCTCAGGAGAGATGGGGATTTGAAAATACCCCGAGTGGCCATCAAGAAAACAATAAAAGCTATGGCCGGATAATCATTCTAAAATCTGGTCGATAAACAACAAAGGAAAGTGGTCCTTGCGGGTGGCATCATTCACCTTCCTATAATCTATACACATACGCCATCCCATCACCGTCCGTGTCGGGATTAATTCGTTATTTTCATTACTAACTACCGTTATCCCTCCCTTCTTTGGTACTACCTAAACATGGCTAACCCACTTACTATCAGATATAGGGTAGATAATTCCTGCGTCGAATAATTTCATAACCTCGGCCTTAACTACTTCTTTCATGTTCGGGTTTATACGGCGCTGAGGCTGAATGGAGTTACGTGAATTATCTTTCATTAAAATTTTATGAGTGCAGAAAGATGGGCTTATGCCCTTGATATCGGAAATCTGCCAAACAATAGCTTGACGATGTTTACGCAGACCTAAAAGAAGTTTTCATTTTGGACATCCGTGAGGTAGGCTGAAACTATAACTGACAGCTTGGAGTTCTTTTCTAAGAAGGCGTACTTGAGATGTTTAGGAAGTTCTTTAAGTTCTAGGGTAGGGGGTTCTTCATAAGAGGTTTGAGAAATTCTTTCTTTTTCAAATACTATATCTTCGTAGATCTTTTTAGATGGAAAATTAAAAGGGGTGGAGCTGGTGGCCAATGCGGCTTCTTGCAGCGATTCAGGTTGAAAAGTAGACGAGGAACAAAAATAAGAAATTTCTTTTTCAAAATTACATAAAAGATAAGAGGATTCTATACTTCTTCACTTAGGTGTAACGATTCAGTTAGAGGAGAAGAGTGGGAACAAAAAGCAGTAAATTCTTTTTCAAAATTAGAGAGGCAATAGGAGGATTCATCACTCACGGCATCTACGAAAAAGTAGGAGTCATCATTTGCTAAGGTGTTTTTCATCGAAGGTGTGATAGAGAACTTCGCCGTCGCTTACTCTAAGAAAGAGCTTACCATTGCTTACGTCAATGATAGCTCGGGAGGTGGCAAGGAAGGGTCGGACAAGGATCAGGGGAACCTCGACGTTTTCTTCGATGTCCAAAATGACAAAGTCCACCGGGAAGATGAACTTGTCAACTTTTACTAGAACATCCTCCACTATTCCTAACGGGTACTTAACGGATCTGTCTGCAAGCTGGATGCTCATGCATGTGGGGTTGAGGCTACCAATTCCTAACTTTTTAAACAATGAGAGGGGCATATGGTTTATACTCGCACCTAAGTCAGCTAATGCGTTCTTGACAAAAAGATTACTAAAGACACACGGAATAAAAAAAACTACCCGGGTCACTGATTTTCTTTGGTAAGCCGTTTGTCAAAACCGCAGAGCACTCGACATTTAACATAATGTGCGAAAGGTTCTCTAACTTCTTATTGTTGGTCTGGAGGTCCTTAAGGTACTTGGCATACTTCGGCATCTGGGAAATAGCTTCATGGAAGGGCAGATTTATGTGAATTTGTTAAACATCTCTAAGAAACGGGAGTATTGATCGTCCTGACATTTTTTATTAAGTTCGGAAGGGTAAGGCGGATTTGGATTATTTTTAAAGATGAGTGGTAGAGTGAGATCTTTTTCTAAAATGGGGGTGATAACTTTTTCAGCAGAGGGTGGAATTTTTAAAACGGGGGCGGAGCTTTGATTTTTTAAAGCGGGGGCAGAGCTTTCCTCGGGCTCTTCACTTACCATACCGGGTGTTGAAACTAAAAAATCGGTCTCTGAGGAGTTCGTCCCTTGGGGTAGGGATGGTCGCACACTTACTTCTCTCCTCACGAGATAAAGTGGCAAAGGAAAAGGACCAGGGACAGACCCAAGACTCCAGCGCGGAGGTCCACCAATCACCCGAAAGATCTTATAGCACTTCCCCTCCTTAGCCAAGTGCTGAAGCTAAGGTACCTCAGAAAGCGCTAGAAGACCGGGCACCAGAAAAGCGTTCCTTCTGAGGTACCCCTTGGGTCCTATTAATAGGAAAAGGCGGTCTACAAATATCCGAACATCACTGTTTTCGAGGACTATAGGCAGTCCAAAGGGGGTAACATGGTAAAAACACCCCACAACTAAAGGGCGAGCGGACCCTGAAATAACGCCCGCTGCGCAAGGGCGGCGAGAACTGGAGCGAGAAAGATCTACCCCATGCCGAGGTGAAAAGCGGCGAGGGTGCTCGCCCCGCTCAACGCCACAGGAGAAGGCATTGAGTGAGCTCGCCTCTCTCAGCGCCACGGGAGAAGGCGTTGAGTGAGCTCGCCTCTCTCAGTGCCACGGGAGAAGGCGTTGAGTGAGCTCGCCTCTCTCAGCGCCACTGGAGAAGGGGTTGAGTGAGCTCGCCTCTCTCAGCGCCACGTGAGAAGGCGTTGAATGAGCTCGCCTCTCTCAGCGCCACTAGAGACGGCAATGAGTGAGCTTGCCTCTCTCAGCGCCGCCGGCCTGGCTCGCCTCGCCTCGGGCCCTGACGGGCGTGCTCACACTCTCCCACCCCTTGGCTCTGGCGAGCTTGTCCTTGGCCGGATCTACTGGCTTCACGAACTCTGAGCTCGGCTCGATGATTGCCGAGCCCGTACTCGGCACGATGGGCTCGGCATGCTCTACTGAACTCGCCTGGGGCTCTGGGGCGGTCTGAGCCGGCCGGTTTGGATCCATTTAGCCCACTCGCTGGATACGGGGTTGTACACAATCCCTACTCTTTGCGAGGGTGGCACAAACTCAGAAAGAAACATCCAACCCCCTAAGATCCTGTGAGTGCGATAGGAGCCAAAAGGAATCTCTTAGTGGGTCCCATTGATGGCTATATATACATACCCAGCCTACCCGGCTGACCTCTTCTCTTCCCTTTACTAAATCTTGCCGAGATGCCACTCCCCAAAGAAGTCATGGAGCGACTCGCAAAATCTCGCAAGGAGACCGCCCTTCGCGCGACGGCCTTGGTGGACTTAAACGCCCCAGCTCGCCGCTTCACAGAATTTGGCTCTGTCAAGAGGGAGAGGCCCTTTCCTCCCGAGGCCAAGCACATCTTTGCTGACTTAAAAAACACTCTGGCCAATGGCTCCGACTCCTCCAGTCGTCCCGCTCCAGCTACCCTCGATAAAGACTTTGTGGACCTCACCACCAAACAAGACCCTTGTGGCGAGGTCTCCACGCCGAGGGTCGATAATCTCCCAGCCAAGACGCTTGAGCCATCCTCTGACCCACATCCGCAGGACCCGCTCCTCGCCGCCGCGACCATTGAGCTGGACTTGCGGAAATCGGGGTCGCCGGCTCGCACTCCTTCAGCTGGGCGAGTTGGGAGCTCCCTCCCCACTATCTCGTCGAACTGGTACTCTCCTTCAGAGCCCGGGAAGAGGACTCGCCCCCTCGGCTCGTGCTCCCCCTCGCTCGCGATTTCCTTCCCGGCTTGCCTGATGGGAGCGTCATTGACTAGTGACGGATCGGCGACCACGGCAACCACTGGCGTCATGCTCTCGGCTCGCATGCCGAGTGCAATCCTAACGAGTCCGAGCACTTCCTCTATGAGCTCCAAGGACATCCCCGCTGTCGCGGGATGGGGAGGGGATGGAAGGCTCGCCCTACCTGAACCTTTCCCTTCGTCTCTTGCCATCGATATTGTGGAATATTTTCTGTGCTAACCACGTTCCACGCTCACCGCACCAAAATGTTGAAACCGAAAAATCGGTCTCTTAGGATTTCGTCCCTTGGGGAAGGGATGGTCACACACTTACTTCTCTCCTCACGAGATCAAGTGGCAAAGGAAAAGGACTAGGGACAGACCCAAGGCTCAAGAACGGAGGTCCCACCACACACCCAGAAGATCTTAGAGCGCTTCCCCTCCTTATCCAAGTACTGAAGCTAAGGTACCTCAGAAAGTGCTAGAAGACCGGGCACCAGAAAAGCGTGCCTTCTGAGCTACCCCTTGGGTCCTATTTATAGGAAAAGGCAATCTGCAAATATCCGAACTTCACTGTTTTCGAGGACTATAGTCAGTCAAAAGGGGGTAACATGGTAAAAACACCCCACAACTGAAGGGCGAGCGGACCCTGAAATAACGCCCTCTAGGCAAGGGCGGCGAGAACTATAGAGAGAAATATCTACCCCACGCCAAGGGTAAAAGCGACGAGGGTACTCGCCCCGCTCAATGCCACAGGAGAAGTCGTTGAGTGTGCTCGCCTCTCTCAGCGCCACGGAGAAGGCATTGAGTGAGCTCGCCTCTCTCAGCGCCACGGGAGAAGGCTTTCAGTGAGCTCGCCTCTCTCAGCGCCACGGGAGAAGGCGTTGAGTGAGCTCGCCTCTCTCAGCGCCACGAGAGAAGGCATTGAATGAGCTCGCCTCTCTCAGCGCCACGGGAGAAGGCACTGAGTGAGCTCTCCTCTCTCAGTGCCGCTGGCCTTGCTCGCCTTGCCTCGGGCCCTGACGGGCGTGCTGACACTCGCCCACCCCTTGGCTCTAGTGAGGTTGTCCTTGGCCGGATCTGCTCGGCTCCACGAACTCCAAGCTCGGCTTGACGATGTCGAGCCCGTACTCGGCACGCTGGGCTCGACATGCTCTGCTTATGTAACATCCCATTTCCGGCTAGACCCCTAGGAGTTGGTTGGTCGTGACAGAACCCGAGGAAGCCCGGAAATTGAAATAAATCGACCAAGATTTCGGGTCACGGGTTGGTCACGCCCGTGACCGACCCGTCACGCCCGTGACCTGGGCGTGACTTCTTCGACGATCGTCGATCTCCGTGAGACGATCGTCGAACGTGCTGCCTGGGCATGTCACGCCCGTGACATGAGTGTCACGCCCGTGACCTAGGGCGTGACCAGCCTTCGACGATCGTCGACCTCAATCCGACGATCGTCGACCTCGAAATCTGCCGTTCGGGCCTGTCACGCCCGTGACCTAGAGGTCACGCCCGTGACCTAGGGCGTGACCAGCCTTCGACGATCGTCGATTTCAATTCGACGATCGTCGACCTCAAAATCTGCCATTCGGGCCTGTCACGCCCGTGACCCAAGTGTCACGCCCGTGACCATCCTTCGACGATCGTCGATCTCAGTTCGACGATCGTCGAACCCAGAATTGGCTATCCGGGCCTGTCACGCCCGTGACCTATGTGTCACGCCCGTGACATTGGCCGAAACGACGGTTCAGGCCCGAAATTATTCTAACACGCATGGTAATAAATGCTGGTGTGGGAAGTTACACCAGGAGTAATTTCAGGCCGTTTTCCTTCTGTAATTATATAATAAATGAGGAAGATATGGTCCAATAGGAAGCCGCCAGCTGGACACACCTGTTCAGTTTCCACCGTTTCTTATCCCTTCACTGTAACCGAAACGTTAAGGGGAGAACCTTCATGGCCATTAAGGCTTTACCCATTCATCTTTCCACTTTCTGACTTATAAAAGCCCACTTGAGGCAAGAGGAGAAGGTTACACGCTCAAGTAATCGGATCAGACCTTTTCTCTTGCTGTAGGAGAAGTTCAGCAAACGCCACCACCGCGCCATGGCACCCCGTCGTTCTTCTCGCCTTCAAACCGCGAACAAGGTCCTCCTCTGCTCCTTCTCTTTCATGGGTAGATCTTAGGATTCTTAGAAAGGAGGTTCGCGCTCAACGGAGCCGGACGCGTCTCTCGTTTTCATGAGAAAACCATGCAAAAGGTATTTTTGAGTTCGCCGGAAACCGCCACCTCCGGCGGCCAAACCACCGCCGACCGATAGCCATCGCCTCAACGGAGGTGGTGGTGGTGGTGGCTGGCCAGGGAAGTGACCGAACGGCCGACGATGGATCACGGAACGCTTACAGGAAAAAAATGGTTTTCTGTCTATTTTCGGGTTTATGAAGAAGATGAACAGTATAATCAATATTATAATCCATAAATTATTATATATTACATAATGGAAAAATAGGTTATTTGAATGTATTTTGAGGCTGCAAACGAGGCACTTAGGGGCCGAATTAGGAAAAATGACCAGTCACAAAAGTTGTAGCTCTTTGGGTCTACTTTAATTTAAAATTTATTTTATTCAATTTGGGTGAGTGGTTTGACCACAGCACTCATTTTGGTGGGATCAAGACCTAGGCTAACCAGAAATTGAAATGGTTGCCCACGGTTCATAACATGTCCAAATGACTTGAAATTTGGACTGGAGGTCTATAATATGTATATCGAGAGACTGTCCAAAAATGAGAATTTTTGGAGATACTTTGCCTAAAGTTTTTGTTTTAATTTAATAAACTTAGAGGAATTTATTTAGATGGTCAAATGACCTCCAAACCCTCCCAAATTTTGGTGAGTGGTCCCTGGCTATAAAACCTAGGTCTATGTAAAATTCCAAGTGATTTGGAGGAGTTTTGGCTGAGAAATCTTCTACCCTTAACTAGGCGTTAGTGAGACACCTTTTAATAAAAAGTGCACTGAGAATTTGGAAAGGTCAAATCGCCTCAACAGAGGCTGATTTTCTGATCTCTGACTTAGAATGGTGTTATAACCTGCGTGGAGAAAAATGGAGTGGTTTAGGGTTGGTTTACCCTAGGATCCAAACTCAAATCTTAAATGAAGGGTTTTGAGGTTTGTGAAGGACATAGGAGCAAAAGCTCTTGTATGCCCTTGAAATTTGGAGGAGAGTGGCATGATATGCTGAAAACCCTCTGGTTGAAATAGTGAAGAAATTGGAGGTAATTGGGTACCTCGGAAGTTGAGAGTTTGAATTAGGATAGAAATGTAATTTAGTTATTTTAAGCACTAAATCTAATCCAAAAATTATCAAACTCGGGAGGAGGGGGTTTTAGGATGTTTTAGACTTATGGTAATTTTCCTGGAATTTTATGATTAATAAATATCATACTTCATGTGTTAAAGGATTATTAGCCCGATTTGTTGTTTCAAATATTTGGAGGTTTTAAATTAATTATAATCAGTTAAAATTCTGGATTTAGATCTTGACCAGTAGAACATTGATCCCTGGATTTTTATAGAATTTTTATGTTGAGTAAATCTAGTACTTTATTCACAGATGATAGAAAGGGCTTTTATGTTTAAAAATTAATTATGGATAAAATACTTGCTAGAAAATTGTGAAACTTGGCCAGTGCTAATTTTAGGCCTTTATCTGCATGACATAAATTATTTATAATTTTTGGAAGAATATTTTCTGTACTTGATTCATAAACAACAGAAGTTAGAGATTATTTCTAAAATAGTTTTCATGCCCTTTCAATGATAGAAAAATTATGATACTTAGGATTTAACCTATTGAGATAACCTAGTATTTATCATAAATTTGCTGGACATCTTGCATGAGAACTTAGGGTAGTTCATGTTCAAACCGGTAGTCCTTGGGATTTTCGAGGAATTTAATTAAATGCCAAATAAATTAGGAAAATTTCCATTTTCTGGACTTAGGTCATTTATATCATGGTAAGTCTCCAGTAAATAATTTAGGGCATTTGGATGAGTAATGGATCATTGCATAACCGGTTCGACATGTAGCCTAGGTCGGTCTGCATATAGCAATTTGTGAAATGCAATAGGACATGATCTGAGGAAGGCACTGGAGCTAATCATAATGTCTGGGTGGGCAAGGTGAAGGAAATCACTATAGGAAGATATAAAGAATGGCGAGAAGTGGTGATAGCTAGAGTTAAGAGGTGCTTGGGTTGGGCGAAAGATCGCTTTTCCCGAAGAGAGGAAGGTTAAAAATTACCCTAGGATAGTCTATTGTAATATGAGAAGGGAATCGGGCTAAGGGAAATAAACCAATAATATTAAGTGCCTTGCGAAAGGGAACTTCGGGCCGTAATGCCGCCGTCTTGGTTCCTAGTGCCCCTTGAGAGCCCTTCACGGGGTATACCGGGGGCAGTCCTGGGCTAACGTAAACTGTAATAACAAATCGACAAGACTAACTAGGTAACTAGGGCTGCACTTTTCACAAACACTGTTGGCACAGGAAGATTGATGAGAGCTTCGGCTCGGTTGGTTAAGAGACGGACGGGATGGTCCGGGGAGCTTCGGCTCGGTCGGTTTGGAGACGGACGGGATGGTCCGGGGAGCTTCGGCTCGGTTGTTTTGGAGACGGACGTTTTGGTCCGGGGAGCTTCGGCTCGGTTTTTTTTGTGTGTTTGCGATTAAACTTGAATGTGCATAAGATAGGAAAAGTTAAGGTGGTGGGTTTTACGATATCGGGGAGTTCGATTGCACCGACACCGATATCGTTGACTCGGCGAGGTGGTTAGCACTTCGCCAACAGAAGTCCGGTGCGCCAGCCGGCAAGAGTACGCAGGCGTCCGCTTAGTGCACCAAGCGTAGAGGCGTACGATAGGTCAGACCAGTGGTGCTTTTACTGGTTTTGAGGTGGGCGAGGCCCAACCCACCGCTTCCGTCTGCCACTACGGAGGTATCCTGGGAGGTAACGGCTCCGAAAGGGGGAACTAAAGGTCTGTGTGCACAGAGTCGGGTGTGTGAGTTGCACTTGCATGTTTCATCATACCCACTAGCATGTCATAGCATAATCGATTCAATTAACCCTGACACCTAAAGTATATGTGGTATGAGACGCTTATACATTAGGACCTGCAAAACGACCCCTTGGTCTATAAGCTTGTGTGGGCAAGTTTATAAATCAAAGGTTAATTTCAATATATAACAACCATTGCTATTTGATAACCGACACCCCAACGTATAAGTGGTATGGGACACTCTATACGATGGGAGCCTTGCAAAAGATCCCTTTTGCTTAAGTGTTCTCGCATAAGTGAAGGTTTAAATTCATATAATTGCTTTTCTTACTGCTAGACCTGTTATAACAATCATATTAACTGCTCAACGAATACATCTTGCTAGATTAAGTCCATAGTCACCTGTTTCTTGATTTATCTCTACCATCATGTCCTTCCCTTTCTTCCTCCCCGCTCGGTACCTAGGATCCATGGGGGAAGGGGTAGGGGATGATAGGGCTTAGTCTTTATGACTAACGATTTTCGAGCCGCATCATTTAGGGGATCGTGGAGCCCTGCATGGAGGAGCAGCCCCAGAGATCGGTGCGCCTAGAGATGGGGCAGTCTAGCTCCGGAGTTCACACAGCCGGGACCGTGAGTCTCGACCTTGAGTAGTTTCTATTTCGCTTCTGCATGAGAGACTTGTAGTGAGGACATTTTGTACCGGGCATAAGCCCGTATTTATAGTACTCTGATGATTTCTGTGGACACTCCCTTCGTGGAGATTTTATCTTATTTACATGTGATTTATTATTGTGGACTGTATTGTTCTTACTTCAATAATTGTGCTACTTTTCTGTGATCGAATTGGCCGGCAGAATCGGCGCCTTGTGGTGATGACCGTTCAGGACGTGAAGGAGTCACCGCAAAGCGGCGGTTCTGGGCCTAAGACCCCGGTGGTTGAAAAAGAAAAAAAAAGGGGGTCTTACAAGTGGTATCAGAGGAAACATCGATCAGAAGGAAGTAACAGTCCACAAACCCTGGGTCACCCCCCGCTCGAGTTTAGTTTGGGGACAAACTAAGCAGCGGAAGCAGTGGTGTGCCCATATGGGGATCACATATAAATTGTCCACCTTTATGTAATATTTGAACGTTTTCTCAGCGTGTGTTTTTGTTACGCAGCCTCCAGCACGGACTACGCCACAAGGTGGAGTTCAACAGGCTCAGGATGTTGCACCACCCCCACCGGCCCCCACTCCTTTCCTTCAGTCAGACATGGGACAGACCCTGACTGCCATCCTGGAGGCCTTTAGGGCCCAGCAGGTTCCGGCCCCGCAGCCAAATCCGGGGGCCAACTGGCTCAGCATCTTCCGGGGTCTTTCTCCCCCGTCCTATTTGGGGACAGAGTCGGCTGTTCGGACGGAAGAGTGGCTAGATATCATGTACGAGATGCTGACCGGGATTCGGTGTCCATGGGAGGAGAGGGTGGCTCTGGTTGTCTCCTGCCTGGAGTCCCATGCAAAGAGGTGGTGGAAGACGCTGTTGGACACGACATTTGCTGATAGGGAGGTTGCGGAGGTTACTTGGGAGGAGTTCAGGGCCGCACTGCTGGAGCATTTCGTTCCGCAGTCGGCTAGGGATGATTTGGAGGAGCGATTCTTACAGCTGAAGTAGGGTACTCGGACCGTGGTGGAGTACCATCGAGAGTTTGACCATCTGGCTCGATACGCAGTTTCCTACCAGCTGGACGAGGCAGGGTATATCAGGAGGTTCTATAAGGGCCTGCGGGAGGACTTGAGGGAGGCTCTGTTGTTTGTATCTAACGGGCCCATCTCCCAGATTTTGGAGATGGCCAAAAGGATTGAGGCAGATTGGCACGCCACCCGGGGCCGGAAACGGCCAGCAGAGGATCAGGGACGGAGAGGTAGAAATGACCAGCGGCGAGGTGCTGTACCAGAGGGGAGTAGGACGGAGGACCAGCCTCGTCAGGACGTGAGGCAGGAGCCGAGGGAACAGGTGGTATTAGCCCCTCCCCCTCTTCGGATGCAGGAGATGCCGAGACCCGGGGGAATGGCGTATCCCCCACCAGAGTGTTTTCTTTGTCATCAGATTGGGCACATTCGGAGGAACTGCCCCATGAGGGGGGCACCACCTCCAGCACATCAGGGTGGCCCACCAGCTCAGCATTACGGAGGCCGAGGACGCGGCCATGGTCATGGATACCAGTGGGGAGATCGTAGACAGGAAAGAGAGCAGGTATATGCTTTGGACCTTGCGCAGCCTCGAAATCCGGAGCAGGTCATAGCAGGTACGCAACAATGCTTCTTTATTTTCATAGAATTTCCCTTTTAGTTGTTAAAACTCAGAACCGCACTAGATAGGTTAACAAGGGAAAAAAATTCTTTATAGAACCCTAAGATGTTTAATCACCCCAGGTAGAGTCTTCATCAGCGGCAAGCCGGCCCGCACGCTGTTCGATACTGGAGCTACTCACTCCTTTGTGTCGGAGACGTTCGTAGAAGGACTGGAGGGTGTGGAGCGGTTCACAGGCTCGAGGATGAGGGTGCGACTACCAGATGGATCTGAGCTCCTTACCACGGATCACTGCAATATGGAGGCAGAAATTGGTGGAAAAGCGTTCGAGGCTCCAGCGACGATTTTGAAGCTGACGGACTATGACCTGATCCTGGGCATGGTATGGCTGCACTGGAACTATGCCCAGATTGACTGCCAGGCAAAGAGGATCACCATGAGACACGGGGACTCTTTCATTACCATCGAAGGTATAAGACCTGTCTCTCGTATACTCTTATCTTCGGTACAGGCTGTTAAGGCCCATCTGTAGGGAGAGGAGGTCTATCAGATTCTTTTTGAGATGGTGGAAGTTAAGGAGTCGGTGACAGACATCCCGGTGGTGCGAGATTTCGCTGACATCTTTCCAGAGAAACTGCCAGGACTACCTCCACACCGACAGCAGGATTTTCAGATACAGCTTGTGCCGGGGGCCAAGCCGGCATCTAGGGCCCCTTATCGGATGGCCCCAAAGGAGTTGGCAGAGTTTCGGACTCAGTTGCAGGAATTAGTTGAGGCAGGTTTTGTTAGACCGAGTTCCTCGCCATGGGGAGCACCGGTCCTATTCGTGAAGAAGAAGGATGAGACACTCCGCCTGTGCAACGATTATCGAGCACTAAACAGGCTGACCGTCTGGAATACCTATCCGCTCCCACAGATAGACGAATTATTCGACCAGCTGGAGGGGGCCCATTATTTCTCGAAGCTGGACTTGAGATCAGGATACTACCAGCTGCGGATCCAGGAGGAGGATATTCCGAAGACGGCCTTTAGTAGCAGATATGGCCTGTATGAGTTCACCGTGATGCCCTTTGGGCTCACGAATGCTCCGTCGGCGTTCATGAGTCTCATGAACCGGGTTTTTGAGGCCTACTTGGATGTGTTCGTCATAGTATTCATAGACGACATCCTGATCTACTCTAGGACGGAGGAGGAGCACACTCGGCATCTGGCACTAACCTTGGAGAGGTTACGGGAGCATCGCCTTTATGCAAAATTCAGCAAGTGTCAGTTCTGGTTGAAGGAGGTGGCCTTCCTAGGCCACATCATCAGCGGAGCCGGGTTAGCAGTAGATCCAGCAAAGATTCGGGCAGTTCGCGATTGGCCGTAGCTGAGGACAGCCACCGATGTACGCAGTTTCTTGGGACTTGCCGGTTACTACCGGAAGTTCGTGGAGGGGTTCTCTCGGATTGTCCTCCCCCTCACATCTTTGACAAAGAAGGAGGCACCTTTTGTTTGGACCCCGCAGTGCCAGGCGGCTTTCCAGGAGCTGAAGGACCGACTCATCTCGGCCCCTATTCTGGCCCTTCCATCCGGAAAGGAAGGATTCCAGGTGTATACCGACGCATCATACCATGGGATGGGAGCGGTGCTGATGCAGAACGGACATGTCATAGCATATGCCTCCCGCCAGCTGAAGACCCATGAGAGGAACTACCCGGTGCATGACCTCGAGATAGGAGCGGTCGTTTTTGCCCTGAAGGTCTGGCGCCATTATCTTTATGGAGTCCGCTGCGATATCTTCTCCGATCACAAGAACTTGAAATATGTGGACACGCAGAAGGAGCTGAATATCAGGCAGAGGCGTTGGGTGGAGTTCTTAGCAGATTATCAGTATGAGATGCACTACCATCCAGGGAAGGCAAACATGGTGGCCGACGCGTTGAGCCGGAGAGCTGCCACTTCCGAAGCTGGGCCCCAGGTTATGTCCATGGAGCTAGTCCAGTCATTCAGAGATATGCAGATATCCCTAGTGTCCGAGGATGACCCAGTTCTGTATAGGGAGTATCTGGCATCGATGGTGGCCATAGACGATATTCGGGATCGCATTCGGGACGGACAGAGGACAGATGCATGGGCGGAGCCGATGTTCCGATCTTTGGAGGAAGGTTCGACAGGAGATTATTCCCTGAGAGATGGTTTGCTCCACTTCAGAGGCAGAGTATATATACCCGCAGGAGGCCAGATCCGAGAGGATATTATGATGGAGGCGCATTGCAGCCGGTACTCGGTGCACCCGGGGATCACAAAGATGACCGCTGATTTGAAGAGGACGATGTTTTGGCTGGGCATGAAGAAGGACATTACGTACTTTGTGACCCATTGCGAGGCGTGTCAGTTGGTGAAGGCGGAGTGCAGGAACCCCGCAGGATTGTTACAGCCACTCCCGGTGCCGGAGTGGAAGTTTGACGATATAGCGATGGATTTTATACATGGCCTTCCCCGGTCTCGGACAGGGAACGACTCGATTTGGGTGATTGTCGATCTGCTGACAAAGGTGGCCCGCTTTATACCGATCAGGAAGGACGATCCGGTGGGAGTGCTGGTACGGAAGTTTGTGGAGCAGTATGTCAGATATCATGGCGTGCCCCGGACGATAGTGTCGGGCCGCGATGGACGGTTTACATCCAGGGAGTGGCGGTCAGTGCAGGCATACCTGGGCACCCGTTTGACTTTTAGCACGATCTTCCACCCTCAGACGGATGGGCAGACAGAGTGCACCAACAGGACGTTGGAGGATCTACTACGACTGTGTATACTGGACCGAGGGGAGCCGTGGGAGAAGATGTTACCATTGGTCGAGTTCTCCTACAATAATAGCTACCAGTCCAGCATCAGGATGGCGCCTTATGAAGCCTTGTATGGACGAAAATGTAGGACCCCACTTTCTTGGGTTCAGGACGAGGATCCGAAGCTGCTGGGATCGGATTTCGTTGAAGACACCGAGGCTCAAGTGAGACTGATCAGAGATAGGATGTTGGAGGCGCAGAGCAGACAGGCTAAATACTATGACGCCCGACATCGTCAGGTAGAGTTTCGGGTAGGGGATCGAGTGTTCTTGAAGATTCGGCCCATGCACGGAGTCTCACGGGTGCGCGGTCGGAGGAAGAAACTCATCCCTAGGTATATGGGCCCTTACCGGATCCTGGAGCGGATCGGACCCCTAGCCTACAGGCTAGAGTTGCCACCAGAGCTGGCAGCTGTACACGACGTCTTCCACATCTCTTCGCTGAGAAGGGCTCTACTACGCCCGAAGCAGCGGATTTTGACCACCGAAGGGCCGGTAGCTTCAGACCGATCTGTTCACCTAGAGCCGGTTCGGATCGACGACAAAGGAGTACGGATCTTGTGCCGCAAAAAGATCCCCTTAGTCAAGGTTCTGTGGAGAAACCACGGTCAGGAGGAGCACACCTGGGAACCGCAGGATCTGATGAGGCAAAGATACCTGGAGTTGTTCAGTCAGGTACATCTCACCACCTCTCTAGAATCTATAGATTGCCTTCTTGTTTTGGAATGTTAAGACTAGATAAGGAAAATCCAGGACCTAGGCATGCACACTTATTCAGAAAGGTAGGGGCTAATCTTTTGTTTATTGGGGAGATTGTCCTCGTTATCAAATGAATAGTCGCCTAAACCCAATAAAAGATCGTATGGGATGTTACAAGTTTAATTTATTACGATAGAAATCCCCATAGGCTCAACCTCAATTTCGGGGACGAAATTTTTGTTTGTTTATTGGGATTTGTAACATCCCATTTCCGGCTAGACCCCTAGGAGTTGGTTGGTCGTGACAGAACCCGAGGAAGCCCGGAAATTGAAATAAATCGACCGAGATTTCGGGTCACGGGTTGGTCACGCCCGTGACCGACCCGTCACGCCCGTGACCTGGGCGTGACTTCTTCGACGATCGTCGATCTCCGTGAGACGATCGTCGAACGTGCTGCCTGGGCATGTCACGCCCGTGACATGAGTGTCACGCCCGTGACCTAGGGCGTGACCAGCCTTCGACGATCGTCGACCTCAATCCGACGATCGTCGACCTCGAAATCTGCCGTTCTGGCCTGTCATGCCCGTGACCTAGAGGTCACGCCCGTGACCTAGGGCGTGACCAGCCTTCGACGATCGTCGATTTCAATTCGACGATCGTCGACCTCAAAATCTGCCGTTCGGGCCTGTCACGCCCGTGACCCAAGTGTCATGCCCGTGACCCAAGTGTCACGCCCGTGACCATCCTTTGACGATCGTCGATCTCAGTTCGACGATCGTCGAACCCAGAATTGGCTATCCGGGCCTGTCACGCCCGTGACCTATGTGTCACGCCCGTGACATTGGCCGAAACGACGGTTCAGGCCCGAAATTATTCTAACACACGTGGTAATAAATGCTGGTGTGGGAAGTTACACCAGGAGTAATTTCAGGCCATTTTCCTTCTGTAATTATATAATAAATGAGGAAGAAATGGTCCAATAGGAAGCCGCCAGCTGGACACACCTGTTCAGTTTCCACCGTTTCTTATCCCTTCACTATAACTGAAACGTTAAAGGGAGAACCTTCATGGCCATTAAGGCTTTACCCATTCATCTTCCCACTTTCTGACTTATAAAAGCCCACTTGAGGCAAGAGGAGAAGGTTACACGCTCAAGTAATCGGATCAGACCTTTGTTCTTGCTGTAGGAGAAGTTCAGCAAACGCCACCACCGCGCCATGGCACCCCGTCGTTCTTCTCGCCTTCAAACCGCGAACAAGGTCCTCCTCTGCTCCTTCTCTTTCATGGGTAGATCTTAGGATTCTTAGAAAGGAGGTTCGCGCTCAACGGAGCCGGACCCTTCTCTCGTTTTCATGAGAAAACCATGCAAAAGGTATTTTTGAGTTCGCCGGAAACCGCCACCTCCGGCGGCCAAACCACCGCCGACCGATAGCCATCGCCTCAACGGAGGTGGTGGTGGTGGTGGCTGGCCAGGGAAGTGACCGAACGGCCGGCGACGGATCACGGAACGCTTATAGGAAAAAATGGTTTTCTGTCTGTTTTCGGGTTTATGAAGAAGATGAACAGTAGAATCAATATTATAATCCATAAATTATTATATATTACATAATGGAAAAATAGGTTATTTGAATGTATTTTGAGGCTGCAAAACGAGGCACTTAGGGGCCGAATTAGGAAAAATGACCAGTCACAAATGTTGTAGCTCTCTGGGTCTACTTTAATTTAAAATTGATTTTATTCAATTTGGGTGAGTGGTTTGACCACAGCACTCATTTTGGTGGGATCAAGACCTAGGCTAACCAGAAATTGAAATGGTTGCCCATGGTTCATAACATGTCCAAATGACTTGAAATTTGGACTGGAGGTCTATAATATGTATATAGAGAGATTGTCCAAAAATGGGAATTTTTGGAGATACTTTGCCTAAAGTTTTTGTTTTAGTTTAATAAACTTAGAGGAATTTATTTAGATTGTCAAATGACCTCCAAACCCTCCCAAATTTTGGTGAGTGGTCCCTGGCTATAAAACCTAGTTCTGTGTAAAATTCCAAGTGATTTGGAGGAGTTTTGGCTGAGAAATCTTCTACCCTTAACTAGGCGTTAATGAGACACCTTTTAATAAAAAGTGCACTGAGAATTTGGAAAGGTCAAATCACCTCAACAGAGGCTGATTTTCTGATCTCTGACTTAGAATGGTGTTATAACCTGCGTGGAGAAAAATGGAGTGGTTTAGGGTTGGTTTACCCTAGGATCCAAACTCAAATCTTAAATGAAGGGTTTTGAGGTTTGTGAAGGACATAGGAGCAAAAGCTCTTGTATGCCCTTGAAATTTGGAGGAGAGTGGCATGATATGCAGAAAACCCTCTGGTTGAAATAGTGAAGAAATTGGAGGTAATTGGGTACCTCGGAAGTTGAGAGTTTGAATTAGGATAGAAATGTAATTTAGTTATTTTAAGCACTAAATCTAATCCAAAAATTATGAAACTCGGGAGGAGGGGGTTTTAGTATGTTTTAGACTTATGGTAATTTTCCTGGAATTTTATGATTAATAAATATCATACTTCATGTGTTAAAGGATTATTAGCCCGATTTGTTGTTTCAAATATTTGGAGGTTTTAAATGAATTATAATCAGTTAAAATTCTGGATTTAGATCTTGACCAGTAGAACATTGATCCCTGGATTTTTATAGAATTTTTATGTTGAGTAAATCTAGTACTTTATTCATAGATGATAGAAAGGGCTTTTATGTTTAAAAATTAATTATGGATAAAATACTTCCTGGAAAATTGTGAAACTTGGCCAGTGCTAATTTTAGGCCTTTATCTGCATGACATAAATTATTTATAATTTTTGGAAGAATATTTTCTGTACTTGATTCATAAACAACAGAAGTTAGAGATTATTTCTAAAATAGTTTTCATGCCCTTCCAATGATAGAAAAATTATGATACTTAGGATTTAACCTATCTAGATAACTTAGTATTTATCATAAATTTGCTGGACATCTTGCATGAGAACTTAGGGTAGTTCATGTTCAAACCGGTAGTCCTTGGGATTTTCGAGGAATTTAATTAAATGCCAAATAAATTAGGAAAATTTCCATTTTCTGGACTTAGGACATTTATATCATGGTAAGTCTCCAGTAAATAATTTAGGGCATTTGGATGAGTAATGGATCATTGCATAACCGGTTCGACATGTAGCCTAGGTCGGTCTGCATATAGCAATTTGTGAAATGCAATAGGACATGATCTGAGGAAGGCACTGGAGCTAATCATAATGTCTGGGTGGGCAAGGTGAAGGAAATCACTATAGGAAGATATAAAGAATGGCGAGAAGTGGTGATAGCTAGAGTTAAGAGGTGCTTGGGTTGGGCGAAAGATCGCTTTTCCCGAAGAGAGGAAGGTTAAAAATTACCCTAGGATAGTCTATTGTAATATGAGAAGGGAATCGGGCTAAGGGAAATAAACCAATAATATTAAGTGCCTTGCGAAAGGGAACTTCGGGCCGTAATGCCGCCGTCTTGGTTCCTAGTGCCCCTTGAGAGCCCTTCACGGGGTATACCGGGGGCAGTCCTGGGCTAACGTAAACTGTAATAACAAATCGACAAGACTAACTAGGTAACTAGGGCTGCACTTTTCACAAACACTGTTGGCACAGGAAGATTGATGAGAGCTTCGGCTCGGTTGGTTAAGAGACGGACGGGATGGTCCGGGGAGCTTCGGCTCGGTCGGTTTGGAGACGGACGGGATGGTCCGGGGAGCTTCGGCTCGGTTGTTTTGGAGACGGACGTTTTGGTCCGGGGAGCTTCGGCTCGGTTTTTTTTGTGTGTTTGCGATTAAACTTGCATGTGCATAAGATAGGAAAAGTTAAGGTGGTGGGTTTTACGATATCGGGGAGTTCGATTGCACCGACACCGATATCGTTGACTCGGCGAGGTGGTTAGCACTTCGCCAACAGAAGTCCGGTGCGCCAGCCGGCAAGAGTACGCAGGCGTCGGCTTAGTGCACCAAGCGTAGAGGCGTACGATAGGTCAGACCAGTGGTGCTTTTATTGGTTTTGAGGTGGGCGAGGCCCAACCCACCGCTTCCGTCTGCCACTACGGAGGTATCCTGGGAGGTAACGGCTCCGAAAGGGGGAACTAAAGGTCTGTGTGCACAGAGTCGGGTGTGTGAGTTGCACTTGCATGTTTCATCATACCCACTAGCATGTCATAGCATAATCGATTCATTTAACCCTGACACCTAAAGTATAAGTGGTATGGGACGCTTATACATTAGGACTTGCAAAACGACCCCTTGGTCTATAAGCTTGTGTGGGCAAGTGTATAAATCAAAGATTAATTTCAATATATAACAACCATTGCTGTTTGATAACCGACACCCCAACGTATAAGTGGTATGGGACACTCTATACGATGGGAGCCTTGCAAAAGATCCCTTTTGCTTATGTGTTCTCGCATAAGTGAAGGTTTAAATTCATATAATTGCTTTTCTTACTGCTAGACCTATTATAACAATCATATTAACTGCTCACCGAATACATCTTGCTAGATTAAGTCCATAGTCACCTGTTTCTTGATTTATCTCTACCATCATGTCCTTCCCTTTCTTCCTCCCCGCTCGGTACCTAGGAGCAATGGGGGAAGGGGTAGGGGATGATAGGGCTTAGTCTTTATGACTAACGATTTTCGAACCGCATCATTTAGGGGATCGTGGAGCCCTGCATGGAGGAGCAGCCCCAGAGATCGGTGCGCCTAGAGATGGGGCAGTCTAGCTCCGGAGTTCACACAGCCGGGACCGTGAGTCTCGACCTTGAGTAGTTTCTGTTTCGCTTCCGCATGAGAGACTTGTAGTGAGGACATTTTGTACCGGGCATAAGCCCGTATTTATAGTACTCTGATGATTTCTGTGGATACTCCCTTCGTGGAGATTTTATCTTATTTACATGTGATTTATTATTGTGGACTGTATTGTTCTTACTTCAATAATTGTGCTACTTTTCTGTGATCGAATTGGCCGGCAGAATCGGCGCCTTGTGGTGATGACCCTTCAGGACATGAAGGAGTCACCGCAAAGCGGCGGTTCTGGGCCTAAGACCCCGGTGGTTGAAAAAGAAAAAAAAGGGTGCGACTACCAGATGGTAGTCACACCCTCATCTGGTAGTCGCACCCTCATCCTCCACCTGGTAGTCGCACCCTCATTCTCGAGCGGCGGTTCTGGGCCTAAGACCCCGGTGGTTGAAAAAGAAAAAAAAGGGGTCTTACAGCTTAACTCACCTTGGGCTCTGGGGCGGTCTAAGCTGGCCAGTTTGGCTCCTGTTAGCCAACTCGCTGGATACGGGGTTGTACACTGGGAACTTTCTTCCCACTCCGAAGATTTATAGCTTTCACTTGATTTCTCGGGTTGGGCTCGGTATTGGAAGGAAGAGTCCCTGCGGGTCGCTCAGAAATAATTTTAGCGAGCTGTCCTACTTCATTTTCAAGACTTTTAATGCTTCCAGTTAAGGTTCTTATTGTAGCGTCATTTATGACAATATATTTAGAAAGTAACTCCTCCAAGCTTGGAGGTTTTGGCAAATTTTGAAGAGGTGGTGGTGGTGGTGCAAAAAAATCATTTTGTGGTGGCGGGCGCATAGCATTCGATGGATTAGTCCATGAAAAATCCGGATGATTTCTTAAGGCAGGATTATAACTATTCGGAAAATTAAAACCAGGAGGATGAAAATTCGCAGCAGAAAAATTATTAAAAGCATTTTTAGGCATATTGTTAACAAAATCTAATTGTTCTGGGGAAGGAGTTACAGATTCCCATACCTGAGGGGCAGAGGCAGCAGTCATCTCCGTTATCGTTTTGCTTAATATTTCAACTTGTAGACGAGCTTGGAGACGTTGTCCACTTCAAAGATACCTGCAGGCTTGTTTGGGCGGGACCTAGGCACATTCCACTGATAAGTGATCATGGCCATGTCCTCAAAAAGCTCTAGAGTTGCTTCCGGGGTCTTATGATTTAAAGTACCGCAGAAAGCTGCGTCTATAATTTGCTTTGTGCTTTGATTTAGCCCATTATAGAACGTCTGCACTTGTAACCATACAGACAGCGCATGATGTGGGCATCATCTTAATAATTCTTTAAATCTTTCCCAGGTTTCGTTTATGGTTTTAGAGTCTGTTTGTCCAAAAGCGGAAATATCGTTCCTAAGTTTTGCAGTTTTAGCTGGCGGAAAATACTTCGCCAAAATTTTTTCAGTTAATTCATTCCAGGTGGTTATGCTATTCTTTGGTAGAGTGTTTAGCCACTTCTTAGCTTTAGTTCTTAAAGAGAAGGGGAAGAGTCTTAGCCTAATTACATCATTTGTGACACCATTTATCTTGAAGGTGTCACAAATTTCAAGAAAGGTTGCTATATGTGTGTTTGGATCTTCATCTTGAAGTCTGTCAAATTGCACATACTGCTGCACCATTTGAATTATGCTAGGCTTTAATTCGAAGTTATTATTTGCTATAGCAGGGCGAACTATGCTTAATTCCGTTCCCTCAAAATTCGGCCGTGCATAATAGGACATAGTCCTTTGTAAGGCTTAATCTACATATGGTTCTTCTATTCCTAGAGTAGAGAATGACTCAGAGTTCTCAAACGGCACTTGGATAGTTGGTCCTTGAATCCTAAGAGTACGCTCAATTTCATGGTCCAAGTCCAAAATAACCGACGGACTCCCACGGGTCATGCATTAAAATAAGAGAAGATAAGAAAGAGAAATAAAATAAACTAGAAAGAAAAACTAGATTAATTTTTGTTTGAAATAGATTTTTTTAATAGATTAACTCCCGAACTTCCCAAGGACTACCCGGTGAAGGGTTCGCAAGGTACTAGACAAGATAGCGGCACTTACCGCCGTTTTTCCCTTTTCGAGAGAATTAGGTGGCGTAGAAAAATTGTGAAGTTGGTTACTATTAAGAGCGGTAATAAAATTTTTTTTTTGATTTTAAATATTTTAAGAAAGAGGATGAGAAAGAGAAGAGATAAAATTAATAGGTTCTTGTTTTCAATATATCAACGAAAGTTGCTCCCCGGCAACGACGCCAAAAACTTGGTGGTTGCTAAGCTTGAAGAAAATAAAAGCAACCAAACTAGCAATCCAATGAGGCAAGTATACCTATCGAACTATAGCTAGGGGACACAAGTGTCGTATTGAAATCCGGGAACTGTTGAGTACACTTACTTACACGAAGGCTATTATTTTTTCGATGGAAAAACTATGGTTTGAGAAACTAATTGCAATTAAGGAAATAAAACTATGCTAGAAAGATAACTACTGCAGTTAATTAAAGGCCTATAAGAAGCGATTACAATGAAGAGCTGAAAATATGAAATGGAAATGCACTCGATCAAGAATCACCTCAGCTAAAGTCCACTAAGAAATGCGATAAAAACCTAAACTTAATAGGGTAATGTTCCTTGACCGTGGAGGTTACTAAAGCTTGAACACGCTTCTCTCAAAGTCATGCCTAACTGAGTTTTTTTAAGGTCCAACTGATTCTCGTCTAAATCGGAAGCCTAAAGCTCGCTTTACGTGGTGAACCCCACTATTGGATTTTACTCCAATCCGGGAGATTTGGACGTCTGCCTCTGTCGAGGGGTATGTACAACTCCCTTTAATCTTGAATGCTCACTTCATTCTATCGGCCTCTCGGCTAGCCTAGAATGATAGCAAAGGTGGAGAGTATATATCAATAATATACCTCCAGCGCATGAAAAATCAAAAGTAATTCAAGGCCTAAAACCTAAAAGAAAAGGTAAATTAAAACATCATAACTTAATCGCTCGAACCTCGAATCATCAAGATCGAGTACAAGGAGGATTAGTTAATCATAATTGAGTGGAGGAGGGGGGATGAGTAGTAAAGAATAATAAGAACACAAGTAAGAAAATAGCACTTTATTAATAATGAAAGAGAGCTACACTATTTGAAATGGAAATTACACTTGCACGAAATTGAAAACCTATTCTAGCCCTACATTAAGCAACTAAAACAAGTGCATAAATTACAATAAAAGCTATTACAAAGGCTAAAACTAAACTAGTGTTAAGGGAAAACACAAAATAAAGAAGAGAGAGAGAGGGAATAATATGAATAGGACTAAGAAACATAGGGGAAACACCTCCCCTCTCAACCCAAGCTTGCTGAAATGGAAGGGGGGGTCTGAATTTATAGGAAAAGCTCACGGGTAGGTCATGCCATTCGACACGCCCAGGGGGGGGGCATGTCAGGGGGCGTGACATGTACGAGTTTGACCCCGGGCTCTAGATTCTGGCGGGAAGGATGATTACTTCTGTACGTCGGTGGACACGCCCTAGGTCACGCCCATGTAGGGTGCGTGACACGCACGTCGCATCTAAATTATTGGTCAAAAATCCATCAGTCATCGAAAAAGGAGGGGTCACGCCCTATGTCACGCCCGTGACGGTAGGGGGGGGGGGTGGCGTGACAATACTGTTGATGTGCTGTGTTGAAATGGCATTTAATGCGGTGGCAGGCTTCGGGCAGAGGTCGACACGCCCCGGGTCACGCCCGGGGACATGCACGGGGAGGGCGTATCAGGGGGGTGTGACAACCATTTTTCCTGGTATTTCCCTGTGGCTTCTAGTTTCCTTTGGAACATGTGACACAGCCTTGGTCACGGCCGGGGAGGGCGTGACAGGGGGGCATGTCAGGTCAATTTTGACCAATTTTCAGGAAAGCTGCACAAAGAGAGGAAAAAGTTAGGTGTATTAAAATAAACATAAGAAAGATAAAAATAAAGGTTAAAATACAAGATTTGTACATTATAAACTAGAAAAATATGATAATAGTTAAGACTACAAAATGTATTATCACACAGCAACAATTGAAATGTTGGACATACTATTGATCTATATGGAGGGGACAGATGAAGTTAGAGATGATAGGAAGTCCATGCTAAACCAAGAGTATGAGGCTTTTTGGCAATCCAAGGGGGACAACATAACCACTCGTTACGAAAAGTTCTTTAGGATTGTGAATGAACTGAAGACTTATGGAAGGGTATTAGGTCACTATGAACTGAATGACAAGTTCCTTAGATCTCTCACTAGTGATTGAGACACAAAGATCTGTGCTATAAGAGAAGTGGCAAAGCTGGGTGATGCAGCTCCTCACACCCTCTTTGGGAAGCTGCTGTCATATGAGATACAGCATGCTGCCAAAAAAGAAGAGGAGAACCACAGTAAGCCTCAAGCAAGAGACAAGGTTATAGCATTCAAAGCCGAAGGTTCTAATAAAAGCAGAAGAAAGTCTCCCTCTTCACCAAGGAGAGATGCTGAATCTGATTCTGAAAGATCAGAGAAAAGCACATCATACTGCAAATGGTCTGATGAAGATTTTGCTGCCTTCTCCAGGCAATTCCAGAAGTTCATGAAGAAAAAGCACTAGAGAGGCAGGCCTTCCTCCTCCTCTCATCCCAAGAATGACTATTATAATGGCAGGAGGAAATCCTCTAAGGAGGACAGGTATGGTTCAAAAACTAGTAAACAGGTTTCATCTAACATGACTTGTTATCATTGCAGAAAGCTTGGGCATGTAATAGCCAACTACCCAGTAAAAAGAAGGGAACATGGTGAGAAAAAGGACAACCAGCAAAAAGACAAGAAGGTGAAATCCCTCATTGCTAAGAAGCAAAGAAGCTGGACTGATACCTCCTCATCAGAGTCAGAAGAAGAAGAAACAGCCTACATAAGGCTGTACTCTACTAAAGATGGAGTTGTAGAAGCAGACTGCATTAAAAGGTTGGTTGTAATAGAAGAAGAAGCTGGGAAGGTTCTTCTTGCTGCTAGGGTTGAAGTCAGGTCCCCTCTATCACAGTCTGATGGTGATTCATAGGTGGATTCTGAAGAAGACAGCTGCTCCCTTGGGCTGATGGTTAGGTCTGATGAAGAACTCAGCCAGGATCAGCCTGGTCCAAGCAAGGTAATCTCTGTTACTAGCTCTTCTTGATCAGATTATGAATCAATTCTAGATTCTTGTGCCTCTGCATCAAATGATGATGATGGATCAGAATCTAAAAGAGACATCAATCAATTGATTGATAACTATGGTGCACTCCTGCAGGCTCTAAAGAAAATCAAGCTCTTGGCCAAACAGCAGGCTGAGGAAATTGCTTCTTTTCAACTTGTTGTTTCAGAATCATCAAAACTACTGGATCTGAAGATCCAAGAAGTTAGCAAATTAAAGAATATAACAATCATTCAAATGGACACCATAACCTTCAAGAATAACCATATCAGGAATCTTGAAGGAAAGCTCCAAAAAAAGAGGGAAATGATGGCTAGCAACTCCAAGCCTAGCACAGTGCTGCCCTTGGTAGACTCCTTCTCCTCCCAAAAGGGAAAGAAAGGGTTGGGTTTCAAGGGAAGGATAAGAGCTTCCAATCCCAAGGGAAATGGCAAAGCTCAAGTGCAGCCACTAGCCTCTAAGCCTCCTATTATATTTAATAAAGTGCAACTACCTTCTAACAGCCATGATGATGGTTAAAACTCACGGCTTATTTTTTTATGTTGTGTATTTAGTTTGGAAGGCGGGGCGCACATATTTTATTAGATATAAAATTTGAAACCGAGTTTTAACGAGAGGAGGCAAGTGCACTTATCGCGAGTAGTACAGGATATTCCGGTGGAGAATATCGGGGTCGTATTGTTCTAGGGGACGGGTTGATTATTTTTACTCTTCCATAGAGGGACTATTATTTTACCGAAGATAACTTGTCGGGATATAGAAGCAGCGGAGGAGCTAGGAGCTCTCATCCAGGTCCTCAAGGTGGTCAGTGTGCAGAATGCTTTTCACTAACATGTCGCCAACGTAAACCTCCATTGACCGTCCTATGATATATTTGAACACTTTGTTTATTAGCCTTTAATAAGTAGCTCCATTTTTCTTTATCCCAAAGGGAATCACTATGTAGCAGTACACCCCTATATCCGTGTGAAAGGTGATGTGCTCTTTATCCGCAGAATTCATCTGTATCTAGTTGTATCCTGGGTAAACATCCATGAAACTGAGGAGTTTGTCACCGACGGTGGCATCAACGAGCTAGTCAATGTGGGGAAGCAAAAAGTTGTCCTTCTGACAAGCTTGGTTGAGATTGCTGTAGTCAACGCGCATCCTCCATTTCCCAAAGACCTTCTTTATCATGACCACCTTGGCGAGCCAAGTGGGACACTCCGCCTCCCAGATGAACCATGCAGTCAAAAGCTTATGTACATAACACAAAAACAACATCAAATACAAACTCAATTCGACGGTTGCCGAAAAAGCCGATGAAGAAATATTGTACCGACACCGAATCGATTAGAACTAAAATAATTTTTAATAACTAGAGATACTAAGTTTCAAATTAATTAAAGGACGACTTGGCCATGGAGGTTCCAAAAGAATGAGCTCACCTAGCTCTAGGAATATCTCTCACCTGAAAATTAAGACCATTTGACCGAACTCTTATCCGACAAAGGATTCCTCTATATGCCTGCATTACGCTAAGACCCCCGCTATTTGGTGGGGAAACCAATCCGGGAGAATTACGCTTCTCCACTCTCGAGGTTATGCACGCAATTCTCTTTAAACAAAGGAGATCGGTCCATACGCACGGCCTCTCGGCTAGCTATCATATGGACAACGGCAATAGATCCCACACATAGATATGTGGCCCTATGCATCGTTGACCTGGGGCAAACCTTAAGTGCTTTAATTAAAGAGAAAAAGAGGACCTTTAATTATTTAAAGCAATTTTATCTATTCCAATGCTCTTCAATACTGAGGGATAAGAGCAATTAGCCACTCATCGGAATGGGGGCGGCTTAAGAAAATAAAATGCATAATTAAAAATTTGAGCCCTACTCAAACGAGTAGCAGGAAATTAAAGCAATAAAAGAAAGCGGTAAAGAAAGCTGAAAATTGTGAGTCCTACTCAAACGAGTAGGGGGGAAAATGAAAGCGATAAAATGATAAGTCCTACTACAACGAGTAGGCGTGGAATGACAAGTCCTACTAGAACGAGTAGGCGGGAATTAAAAGCGATAAAATTACAAGACCTACTCAAACAGGTAGGCGGGAAATTACAAGTCCTACTCAAACGAGTAGGCGGGAAAATAAAAGCTGAAAACGCTATCTCATACATGCACGCACTCTACTTGAAGGAAAAAAGCAATGAAAATCTAACTCATACACTCACCCACACAAACGAAAATAAGAAAAACAAAGTGATCGAAGAATTAAAAAGATTATAAATCCATTCTTAACTTCGTAAAAGTATGTAAAAACTGGAAATAAAGTTAAAACAGAACAAAAAGTTTTATAACCTTAGAGAGAAAATCTAAGTTAAAGAAAAATAAAAACCACCTTGAATACGCTTTTATAAATTTTTAAGGATGAAATAAAAATAACAAAATCCTAAATCTAAACAAAACTAATTAAAAAAAACAAAAACCTTAAAGATTAAACCTATTCTCATACACACTGTTAGAAAAAAAAGAAAAATAAAAGACAAATAAGATTACTCAAGGAGGGGCACTCAGATGCATTCCAAAACAATCATAAGGAGAGAAAATCTATACATTTTATATAAAAAAGGAGTTACATAGAAAGCTAAAACAAAAAGTAAAGAGAGAGGGAAAAAATCTCCTTACATAGCTTGGAAATACACCCAGACAACACCTACACTAAGAAAAATGTTTTAAGAAAGGGAAGCATGGATCTTACAAAGAAGATCTATTTATAAGAAAAAATTTAAAGTAGGTGGTACGCTAGTGTGCAAGGAAGCCAAAATTCTGATGACTGGCCTAGTTCTGGAAGCAACGGGTATGGGACATGTTATGGTCAACTTCACTGGAAGCGTCAAGCATCAACATAAAGCGTTGAGCGGCGTTCGAGTTGAATTCATCGAATGTTGAGTGGTTGCTGGAAGCATTGAGTGCAGGGGTTGGGGAAAACTTGTCGAGCGTAGGGAGCATTTCGTCGAGCGGAGAAGCGCTGGTATTATTTTGGCGGGCTGAGATCGACGAACGTTTATCTTGTGTTTAATTGAAAAGTCGATCGGGTTGAGCTCGACGAATTTCATGCTGAGAACAACGAACGTCGATCTGGCGAAGCGTCGAGCGTTTACTTGCTGGAGGCGTTGAGTGTTGATCATTGTGTTTGCTGGCGAAGCATTGAGGTGAGATCGACGAACGTCGATCTGGCGTTGATTTGAGTTCAGGTCAACTAATGTCATTGGCTGACTCTGGCATAAAATCGTCAAGCTGAGATTGACGAATGTCGATCTGCATTCGATGAAAGGCTTGAAAAGTGTTGAGCGTTGATTGTTGAGTCATTTGGCGACGAACGTCGATCTGGCGTTGAATTGATTTCAGGTAGATGAACGTCATTGGCTGAGTCTGGCATCAAATCGTTGAGTTGAGATCGACGAACGTCAATCTATAATTGATGAAAGGCCGGCGAAGCGTCGAGCTGATATCGATGATCATCGAGCGGTTGGCATTACAGGCAGCTCATCTTTTTAGAAAGCAAATTTTTGCTAGAATAAAAGTAACACGCCAAGGTCACGGGCGTGACCAATTTGACACTGCCGTGTACCTTGAAATTTTTGCGACTTTTCTACAAAATTACATAAAACAAAATAAACTTAAGTTTAAAAGAGTATTTACAAAAAGAAACAAATTATTTAAGAAAATTAACTAAAAACTACAAAAATAACCTAAAACTACTTATATAAAGTATTAAAAAGTATGAATATTTACAATTCATCACATGACCATGAGAGTATTTATGGTATCTGGAAGAATGCAAGACCCTCTAATGTGAAGAAAGATGTTCCAAACTATGGTGGTAGATACAACAAGGGTACAAGTGCCTTTAAGGAAGCCTATTAGGAAATACAAATGGCCCATCATGACCATTTAGGTTTGGTACACCAACCCTTCAGTCAAGGGTAAAGCTGCTGACTATTCTACAGGTTATCCAGCCCACACTAAGACAAAGGGTAAGGTTGTCAGTAGACAAGAATTGGGCATCTCTGAGTCCATCAAGAGTACGCTTTCTGAAAATAAAGCAGCTGCTAGAAGGTCTCAAGATATCCCAAGCACTCTTAATGCCAGACCCACCACTTGTCAGATTGGGGCTGGGAAACTAAAGAACAAGACTGTTGCTGCTCCTTCTAGACCAAAAGCTGCTATTAATAAGGCTACTAGACCTACTTTGAAAAGTAGGTACGACATCCATGAGTGTTGGTGTTATGGCATGGTAGGCCACTTTGCTGTTGATTGATGGCACAATCATAGTGTGTAGAGAGCCAATGTTAGCTTTCCTATCAGAAAAGCTGCAGGCATGCATAGTCATTTTCAGTGTAACATGCACCTAGGACCCAAGAAAAATTGGGGTCCTAAGGTTTACTGATTTGTGTCTTACAGGTGATTCCAAGTGCCCATACCCCTATATGGTACTTAGACAGTGGATGTTCCAGGCACATGACTGGAACAAGGAGCATGCTGAAGGATTTTGCTCCAGTAAGGAATGGACCAAAGATTATCTTTGGTGGGTAAAAAAAAGGGGTGATTAGAGGTTATGGTAAGATCTCTAATGGCATATTCACTATCACTAGAGTAGCCTATGTGGAAGGGTTACAACACAACCTGATAAGCATCAGCCAACTCTATGATCTTTGCTATGATATAGAATTCCACAAGGATGAGTGCCAAATTAGGAGGTTAAGTTACCAAGAGGTCATCTTAATAGGCACTAGGAGTGGAAATGTTTACTGTTTAGATTTCTAATGCTTAAGCAAAGACACACCTGTATGCCTAATTACAGATGATAAAGCCTCTTACTGTTTACAGTGGCACAAGAGGCTAGCCCATATGAATTATTAGACCATAGGAAAGCTGTTCAGCAATGAGCTTGTTAGGAATGGCCCTAAGTCTATATGAACAAAGGAGGGTATCTGCTCTGCATTTCAAAAGCGCAAATAGACTAAGACCTCCTTCAAGAGCATTGGCACCAAAGACTCAGTGAGGTGCTTATACCTCATGCATATGGATCTATTTGGTCCTATGCCAATTGAAAGTCTAGGTAGGAAAGTCTACACCCTTGTGGTTGTTGATAATTTTTCCAGATTTGCCTGGGTGTTCTTTCTAAGGAAGAAATCTGAAAGCCCCGATGTCTTCCAAACATTTGTAAAGCAAATTCAGAATAAATTCAACAGCATTGTAGTAAAAATCAGAAGTGACCATGGGACTGAGTTTAAGTCTGAGTGCATGACAAGGTTCTGTGAAGAGCATGGGATTCATCAAGAATTCTCCTATCCTAGAACACCCCAGCAAAATGGAATTGTTGAGAGGAAAAATATGACTCTCATAGAGGCTGGTAGAACCTTGTTAAGTGACTCATCTCTCCCATAATACATCTAGACAAAGGCAAATAACACTGCATGCTATATCCTTAATAGGGCTTCTATCACAAAGAGCCACAAGTAGACTCCCTACCAGATCTTGAAGGGCAAAAAACCAAACCTAATCTACATCAGGATCTTTGGTTGCAAGTGTTATGTGCTAAACAACAGAAAAGTCCATTTAATTAAGTCTGCTGCCAAGTCCCATGAAGGGATCGTTATTGGGTACATCACTCATAATAAGGCATATGGAATCTATAATTTAACTAGCTAAGTTGTATAAGAGTCAATGCATGTTTTTTTTGATGAATCCAACATGGTTAATAGTGAGCTGCCTAGCTCCTCCTCTTATAGTATTGTAGGTACAGAGCAGATGATGGACAAGATGACTATTAAGGAAGCTACTCCCATAGTTCAATATAATGATGATGGATTATACATCCCAAGAGAAGGGCAAGATATACCTGAAGAAATTGAAGACCAGTTAGCTGAAACCCTAAAGATCAGCAAGCTGCAGTTAGACTGCCTCCATCTACCAGGCATCTAAGGGACCATCCAACACACCAAATCATTGCTAGTTCAAATCATGGAGTCCAGAACAGAAGTAGGAGCATGAATATAGCTCTCTACTAAAGCTTTCTGTCTCATGAAGATCCCAATAAGTTTGAAGAAGCAATCAAAGACCAGTTCTAAATTAGAGCAGTGCAAGAAGAACTGGACCAATTTAATAGATATAAGGTCTGGAAGTTGGTTCCCAGACCACAAGGACAAAATTTCATAGGGACCAAGTGGATCTACAGGAACAAGTTGGATCAAGATGGCATTATTGTCAAAAATAAGGCTAGACTGGTGGCAAAAGGCTACAGGAAAGAAGAAGGCATAGACTTTGACCAAACCTTTGCCCCAGTAGCAAGATTGGAAGAAATAAGGATATTCCATGCAATTGTTGCCTATCAGGGATTCAGAGTCTACCAGATGGATGATAAATAAGAATTCCTGAAAGGGGACCTAAAAGAGGATGTATATGTGGATCAACTGCCAGGTTTTGTAGATCGTCACTCTCCAAAGTTTATTTATAAGCTTAGGAAACTCTATATGTGCTAAAATAACCACCTAGGGCTTGGTAAGAAACCTTGTCCAGCTTCCTCATTGAGAATAAATTCTCAAGGGGGATGATAGACAAGACCCTATTCCTAAGGGAATCAAAAGAAAAGCTTATCCTAGTCCAGATATATGTCAAATACATTATCTTTGGATCTACTGATGACAACCTTTGTAAGAAGTTTGATAAATTTATGCAAGGGAAGTTTGGAATGAGCAGTATGGTTGAGCTCAATTTCTTCTTGGGAGTCCAAGTAAGACAGACTGATGATGGCTTGTCCATATCCCAATCCAAGTTCATCAGGGAGCTAATCAAGAAATATGGTATGGAGAATGTCTCCACCATGAGAACTCCCATGGGGCAAAGTATGCCTATAGGCAAAGATGAGGCAGGTGAACCTGTTGATGAGTTTTTGTATTGAGGGATAATTGGCTCCGTTCTATACTTGACTTCTAGTAGGCCTGACATCATTTATGTTATATGTGTTTGTGCTAGGTATCAGGCCTGTACTAAAGAATCTCATTACTCTGCTGCAAAAAGAACCTTAAGGTTTCTTAAGGGCACACTAGATCTTGGCCTATGGTACCCTAGAATTTGGGATTTTGATCTAACAGGATTTTCAGATGTAGATTTTGTAGGCTGCAAAGAAGACACGAAAAGCACTACTAGAACCTATCAGTTCTTAGGAAGAAGGCAAGTATTTTGGAGCAGCAAGAAGCCAACTAGTGTGTCTATATCCACTACTGAGTCAGAGTACATATCAGTAGGCAGCTGTTGTGCTTAGCTGCTATGGATCCAGCGTCAGCTCCAGGATTAAAACCTTCCGGTAAGTATAACTCCTCTATACTGTAATTCCACAAGTGCTATTCTTATTGCTAGGAATCCTGTCTCACATAGCAGAACTAAGCACAGAGAAATTTGATATCATTTTATTAGGGAGCATGTGGAGAAGGAAGACATCAGTCTTGATTTTCTTCCCACAGGCAAGCAAGTACTGATATCTTCACTAAGCCATTAGATGAAGCAAAGTTCAACACCTTTATATTTGAGTTGGGTATGTTGAACTAGGCCTAGCTTCAGGAACTCCCTTTTGCATTTTTTTGTGGTGCAGGTTTTGTTCTTCTCGTAGGGGATAAAGAATCCCTAGTGGTATCAGTTAACTAATGCTTCTATTCAGGGGGAGTAAGTTACTCTTGAAGGGCAAACCCTTATCTTCCTATTCCGCAGAAGTCAAAAAGGGGGAGAGAAGGTCATTGCAAGGGGGAGAGATGGAAAGGGGGAGAGAAGGACATATCCAGTCATCTAGAGAAGGACATGTGGCAACTAAGGGACAAGGAGATGATCACTATCATACAACAAACCAAAGGGGAGAAATAGCTGTTCCCATACAGGGGAGAAAGTATTCAAGGCACTCAAGTAAGGACAAACACCTTGCAGCCAAATGGTGGGAGTAGGTGATGCTCACTATACAGGTAGGAAATGAGGTATACTTCCTTATGCTTCAATATCAGAATTAAATATTTATTTTACTATATAGGTTATGTGTGTCATTGACCAAGGAAGGAAAACAATTTGGATAAGGGTTTTAAATTCTTCAAATAGTGGGATATTGTTGGATCCATTGTTCCAAATGTCCCTGATTTGTGAGAAGTCAAATAGGTCAATGTCAGACACATCAACTGTATTTGGTGTGTATTTGAGGTCATGTGTGCAGATTAGTCCATATCACATTGATTGGATAAGTGGACACAACAATTGGGTGCTGGACATACCAAAAATCAACTAAGTCCACAGGAGTTGAGTGGAGCAAGCTCATTCACTGCCAGAGATAAGGAATCAATATTATTAAGATGGAAATTTGCCTAAGTCCATATAACAAATAGCACTGAGTCTATCTTAGCCTAACTGGTAGATAGCCAAAAATATGGCTAAGTACACATGCATTGAGTGTAGTATACTCACTCAACGCCATACAACAAAAAGCTATGAGTCTGGCTGAGTCTGTCAAAGCCTAGAGAAATAGGCTGAAAATGTGGCTAAGTTCACATGTAATGAGTGTGGTCTACTCACTCAATATCATACACCTTTTAGCGTTGAGTCTTGCTGTGCCTGTCAATGCTATAGAAAAGTTGGGCAAAATTTTAACTAAGTCCACTTGCATTAAGTGTAGCTTACTCACTCAACGCCATGATAGAAAATTTTTCTATGTATCAAGGCATTAAGTGTAGCTTACTCACTCAATGACATGGAGCAATATAGTTGACTGTATCCTTGCTTATGTGTTTTCAGACACAGATATTTGGCTAAGTCCAAAAGTATTGAGTGTAGCTTACTCACTCAATACAAGATAACAGAGAAATTTTGTGAAGTATTTGGGCATTGAGTTGTGTAAGACCCCCTTTTTTTTCCTTTTTCAACCACCGGGGTCTTAGCCCAGAATTGCCGCTTTGCGGTGGCACCGACTCACGGGAAGGCAACCACTACAAAACGCCAATTCTGTCGGCCCTTTTCGATCACAAGAAAGAGAAGTAATTATAGATAAAATGTAAACAAGTCCACGAAAATATGTAAATAAAAGTGAAATCACATCCAGTCCATCAGTAGGTAATAATAGGAAATAGATAAATGGGCTCGAGCCCAGTACATCAGAGTCCTCACTACAAATCACTCATCGCGGAAGCTATAAAACTACTAATCACTCACGGAGCTGGTCGTAGGTGCACCGGTGCTAGACTGTCCCACCTCCATGCGCACCGTACTCCGCTGGTGCTGGTCCCTGGACTGCTGGTCCCTGTCTCCCATCCGGAGCACCTGTAATGTTGTGGTTCGAAAACCATTAGTCATAAAGACTAAGCCCTCTCATCCCCTACCCCTCCCACCACGGCTCCTAAGCACCGGGCGGAGAGGAGGAAAGGGAAGCTACAAAAGTCGAGAATAATCAATCAGGTGACAGGGAAGCTAATCTAGTAGTTATTTATAATGAAGTAGGTCTAACAATCCAACGGCAGTAAGTAATAAGGAGAGAAATTAATAAGTAGCAATTTGTATAAAAAGGCAGCTAGAGAACAGTAAGTAAACAAGCAAGTAAATAAGTATGTAACCTTAACTTATATGAATGCCCATAAAAACTTATAAGTTAAGGGGTCTTCTATAAGGCTCCCATCGTATAAAAAGTCCCATACCGATTTATACGTTGGGGTGTCGGTTGTATGCAAATATGAGTATAGTGATATGCTATGCCATGATTCATGCAAGTGCAACTCACGCACACGACTCTATACGCACAGACCTTTAGTTCCCCCTTTTCGGACAGCTAGCTTCACACCCAGGAACCTCCGTAGTGGCAAACGGAGACAGTGGGTCGGTCCCCCCACTCCTAGGCGGGTATCCACACTACCAGGCCTAGCCGTTCCGTACGCCCCTAGAAGAACACAACCTAGAGTATCCGCGTACTACCGTTGGCTGTACCCACCAGACTTTCTTTGGCTAAGTGTCCCACACCGCCGAGTCAACGTACCGATGTCGGTGTGAACGACTATCAGATACCGAAGACCCACCACCTTTATTCTGTACTCCAACCCTCGAGCCCTCGGCACCCCGGACAGTCCCGTCCGTGCATCTACCTTCAGAGCTACTGTCTGAATGGCAACCAAACCAATTATTCTTCCTTCCTAGCTACCGAGGTGTGTATGTGCAACCCTAGTTATACTAGTTGCTCTTTTAATTTATTATTCTTATGGTTTACGTTAGCCCAGGACTGCCCCCGGCATACCCCGTGAAGGGCTCTCAAGGGGCACTAGGAACCAAGACGGCGACATTACGGCCCGAAGTTCCCTTTCGCAAGGCACTTATTGTTATTGGGTGATCTCCCTTAACCCGATCCCCTTTTAGTTACTTTAGATCTAACCCTAGAGTATTAAGACTCTTCCTCTTCTTCCCGGGATGGACGATCTTCCGTCATCCCCGAACGCCACTTAACCTTAACCAGTCTCACACCCTACTTATCCTGACTTCCAGTAATGAACTTAATCGTAGCTTGCCCTAACCAACCAGCAACTACCAAAATTCCATTTCCCAAGTTCATTATTACTCTAGTTCAGTTTCTGTGGTTTTACTATATGCAGACCATCCTAAGCTATATGAGGTACATAAGGGGAGGTACTCTAAATTGTCTTCCAAATCTCCTTTAATATTTACTGGAGGTCTACCATATCATAATTTGTCTAAATCCAGAATCTTATAATTTTCCTAATTAATCTGATATTTATTTAATTTTCCCAAAGGATGGGCCATGGGTCAGTTTAAACAAGAACTACATGTTCCTCCTAAGTAATGGCTATCTAAAAATCATGATCATTAAATAACAGCAAGATAACCTCAAATACAAATTTTCAAAATTTTACAGAAAGTATTTAGCCTCTAATTAATTTATCCAGTATAATCACGTTAATCCTACGTAAAGAAGGAAGTACTGAAATTACTCATCGGAAAATTATAGAAAAATTACTAATCAGTAGTATGATATAGAAAAGATCTTTGTGCAAAGAATCATAATTTTACCAGCTTACTAAACACCACTATAGATTTAATCAAATATTCAATGTAAAACATACTTAATGAAGCAAGCCTTAGAATTAAACTTCCAAAAATCCCATAAAAATTCACAGAGATTTAAAATCATAATAAACATTCTCTGCTTAAATTTCATCAATTTCCAGGAAGTATGTATTCCATAATAAATTTTCTAAGCAAATCATACAAGCTACTAAATCATTAATGAAGTATCCAAAATAATGATCTTAAAATTCATAGTAAAATATCAAGAGCTTGTACCATCCCTATAATTCACTCTACCCAAATCTCATCACTTTTTAATGTGATTTAGTGTCATTTCCTATCTCTACAAGTTTTGCACCATAAACTAGGGTTAGGTTTTTAGGTATCCCAATAGTCTCCAAATCTACTAAGATTTCATCCAGAGAACTATAATGGCCATATGGTCCTCTTCACCAAATTTTGAGTCACTCCAAGGTCATTTGACCCCATGACCTTCACAAGCCACCAAGATCCATCCTTAGGGTTTGGCATTGGTTCTTAGGGCAAACTTACCCCGATCTACCTCAAACTCTATGATGGGGTGCTAGAGAATATTACTAGCCAGTGGTAAAAATCTCAGCCTCTGTTGAGGTGATTTGACCACTCAAATCTCAAAAGTGCACCTTTAACCTAAGACCCCTTATTAGGGCAAAACTTAGGTTTGATCATTTCTAATCCAAACCATCTCCAAATGAGATGAAAAATTATACAAAACCTTATGGTGAACCCAGGGACCACTCACCAAAATTTGGGAGGGTTTGGAAATTATTTAGCCATCTAATTAAATTAAGCTACGATTATTGAATTTTCCTAAAAACTATAGAAAAATATTTCCCAAAAATCCTAATTTTTGGATGGTACCTAGATAAAGGTAAGGTTAGGCCACACCCCAAATTTCAAGTCATTGTGATGACTGCATTGGAGTGGGGAATTTTTCTAAGGTCAGGACAACCCTAGGGGTAGACCTCACCAAATTGAGTGCTGAGGTCTATTCAGTGGACCAAAATGCTTGAAACAAATTTTAAAATTCCCTACACTCCAAGAGGTACAATATTGGTGTTGACCATTTTTCCTGTAGGAGCCTCTAGGTATTTTTCCCAAATTGTTTAATGTGACAGATATTTTCATTCAGAAATTGTTTTAAAAATAGAATCTAATTTAATGGCACTGTTCATCTTCTTCTACAACCCGAAACCAGAGCCCTGAAAACTTATTTTCATGTAGCTTTTCCAAAGCTATTTCCCGGCCATCCAGCCATCTCCCTGGCCGGCCACCACCACCACCTCTGTTGAGGTGAGGGCTATCGTCGGGCGGCGGTACGGCTGCCGGAGAGGCGGTTTCCGGCGAACCCGCCACCATGAAATTTTTGGAAAAACCATGGAAACGCTCACCCGATCTGGCTCTTTTGAGCCCGATATCTTTCCTAACGATTTCTAAGATCTAGCCGCAGAAGAAGAGGGAGGGGAGGACCTTGTTCGCGGGCTGGAGGCGTGCAGAGCGTCGGGAAGCCATTGGCGCGGTGGTGGCGTCGCCGGAAATTCTTCAACAGCAAGGGGGAAATCTGAAACTGTTTGATGGAGCGTGTAACCTTTTCCTCTTGCTCTTAGGAGTCTTTTATAGATCAGCAAATGGGAAGGGGAAAGGATGAAATGTTCATGGCCCTTAATATTCCTCTTAATGACGTTTCGGTTATGGCAAAGGCAGTTGAAATGCTGGAAATGAAGAGGTGTTTGCCAGGTGGCGATTTCCTATTGGGCCAACATTTCCTTAATTTATTAAATAACCAGAGTAGGAAACGGCTCATAAATACTCCTGGTGTAACTTTCCATAATCAGAATTGATTACAACGTCGGTTACCGAAATTTCCAGTCTGGCTGACGTTTCGGCCTTGGTCACGGGCGTGACACATAGGTCACGGGCGTGACAGGCCCGGGTTGCCAATTCTGGGATCGATGATCGTTGAACTGAGATCGAAGATCGTCGAAGGGTGGTCACGCCCTTGGTCACGGGCATGACATGTGGGTCACGGGCGTGACAAGCCCGGGTGACCAATTCTGGGTTCGACGACCGTCGAATCGAGATCGACGATCGTCGAAGGGTGGTCACGCCCTAGGTCACGGGCGTGACATATGGGTCACGGGCGTGACATGGTCATGAGGCAAAATCCGCGCTCGGCGATCGTCGCGCTGAGATCAACGATCGCCGATGGGATCACGTTGTTGGTCACGGGCGTGACACCTGGGTCACTGGCGTGACATGGTCATGACGCAAATTTTGCGCTTCAACGATCGTCCCGCTGAGATCGACGATCGTTGAAGGTGTCACGCCCTAGGTCACGGGCGTGACGGGTCGGTCACGGGCGTGACCAACCCGTGACCCGAAATCTCGGTCGATGTATTTCAATTTTTTTGGGCTTCCTAGGGTTCTGTCACGACCAACCGACTCCCAGGGGTCTAGCCGGAAATGGGATGTTACAAGTTGCGATTTCTCTCTCAACGCCCAGGCTCAGAAATTCTAGCTAAAGCAAAAAGCCTAGAGTTCGTCGAACTAAATTTACACTTTCGTCAATCTGAGTTCTGAGTTCGTCAAACTGAGCCTGGAGTTCATCGAACTAAATTTTCTCTTTTGTCGAACTGAGCTTGGCTTTCATCGAACTGAGCTTAGATTTCGTCGAACTTAGCTTTTTGAGTAGAGATCAGAGTTCGTCGAACGGAGCTCAGTGTTCGTCGAGCTAATTGCTCTCAATGCCTAGACAGACAGAATTTTTTATAAGTGTTGTGTCATTGAGTGATGCTTACTCACTCAACACCTTTGATTCTAATGCTTTAATTTTGTCTAAGTCCACAGATGCTGAGTCATGCTGACGTCAGCAAAGTAAAAAAGTCAACCAAAATTCAAATATTGCGGGATTGCTGCCAGAGGCGCTGACGGCCAGATGTCATCATCCTCTACACTTGGAATGAAATATTTTCATCTTTAAGTGCTGGGGCCCACACACAGCATAGATCCGTTGAATCCAGAGTAGATGGAAAGAATGTTATGTATGGCTGAATCTCAGCCATCAATCCTTGTAGTGGGCCCACTGCTTAATTGGCCGTCAAATAAAAAGAAGCAAATTTGCCAGCGCAAACAATCAAATCCTTGTCCATATTTTCTGAATACGAAAGTGCAGCCGAACTTCATCTTCTTCCCTGCCTTTCTTATCGAGCCTGAAGAAGTTGTTCTGCAAAAAAAACTTAGTAGAGGAAAGAGATAGCTGAAGCAATCACCATCTACAACAGCAGGTTCAGAAGCAATTCTGAGGAAGTAGATCTACAAGCTCTACAATGAAACGATAGCTGTTTGAAGAAAGATTCAACTGCCGACTTCACTGTCTTTAACAACAGAAGCTTGGGATGATATCTACTCATTCTAGGAAGAAGTAGACACAGAGTTCTTGCTATGGTGTGTTATCAAATCACCTTTTATTTCTTCTGTATAGATTCTTTGTGAGTCTAAAGTTGTAAGCCCGTGTTATAAAGGCTAAGGTATTTGTGACCAATGGTTTGGCTTAGTACCGAGTGAAGGGTCTTTATGACCTGTGGTTTGGCTTAGTGCCTAAGTGGTAGATTTGTGTGACCTGTGAGGTCCAGCAGGATCTGTGCTGTAAGCTCTTAAAGAGAGTAGTTTTGGGGGAAGAGCCTAGTCTAACACACTGTTAGAAGGGCGCAGAGGGACAGTGGACATACCCAGGATTGGGGAACTACTATAAAATTACTGTGTAGTCTGTGATTGTTCTTGAAAGCTAAAATTAACCTAATCACTAAGCACAGAAATCGGCTAACAATTTAGAAGAATTAAATAGAGACAAAACCATATTCACCCACCCCTCTAAGTGTTTAGCTTGCCTTGAAAATAAGACTTTTAATAGAAATGAAGGACTTCTCCTTCTTGCCCTTGTACTGGTGTTGTTTCTCCTCAGCAGTTTCCTTCATCTTCACTGGGCAGTCAGTTATCATATGCCCTGGTTTGCTGCAATAGTAGCAAACAACTTTAGAAGAATTATATTTACTAGATTTAGAATCATACCTGTCAGCCTTGGAATGATTCCTCCTGTGATGAGAAGAGGTGGAAGGTCGGCTTTTCCAATGTTTCTTCTTCATCGGCTTCTGAAAGTTCCTGGAGAAGGACACAAAGTCCTCATCTAACATGCTGCTTCCTGATGGATCTGACTCTGAGCTGTCAGGATTAGCTGGTCTTTTTGGAGGAGAGAGAATCCTCTTCTTGCTCTTCCTGATGCTGTCTTCCTTGAATGCCAAGGACATCTCCCTTGCTTGGGATCTACTGGTGGCATCCTCCTCTTTCTTGGCAACTCGTTGTATCTCATATGAGAGAAGCTTTCCAAATACTGTTTGGGGAGGAGTCTCAAAAACCTTTGTTACCCTCTTATGGCACAAATCTTAATATCATAATATCTAGTGAGAGATCTGAGGAACTTATCATTTATTTCATAATGACTAAAGACCCTCCCATAGGTCCTCAGTTCATTAATGATCTTGAAAAATCTTTCATAACAAGTAACTATGTTTTCTTTCAGGGATTGCCTGAAAGCCTCATACTCCTTGTTGAGCATGGATTTTCTATCTTCTCTTACCTCTTCAGTACCCTCCATGTAGACCACACGGGTGCCCCACATCTCTTTAGAGGTCTGGCAGTGGACCAAGTTCTAAAAGGTATAAACATCAATAACACTAACTATGATGTTCTAGGCTCTCTTGACCAATGCAGCCAACATGACCTCATCCTTGGTCATTTCTGAATAAGTCTTGGGATTCTAGACATTGGCATCTAGAACTGATACCTTCATAGGGATGAAGGGTCCCTCTCTAACAGTCACAAAGTTTCTAAGGTCAAAGGCTTCCATAAACAGCCTGACCCTCTCTTTCCAAATTCCAAAATACTCCTTCCTGAAGATGGAGAGTTTCATGGAACCTAGCTCCATATGGTTCTCTCTAGAACCAATAAGTACAGGTCTGTAGATACCCTTGGAGATCACTCAGACTATTAAATCCTTTTTGAGCAACCTCCCTCTTATACTACTTGAAAGTCATTGTTTTCAAGGTAGCTTGTAACTTAGAGGGGGGGGGGGAATAGGTTTATTGATATCTTGTGACTTTCTTTAAGTTTTTTCTTTAAGTGAATAGTGAGTTAATAGTTATCAGCTTTCATGAACCTGCAATAAAGAAGCAACACAGAATAGCTCACACAAGAATTATAGTGGTTCCCTAGATTATGGGTACATCCATTCTCCTCCCACCTTTCTAAATTTCAGTTAGACAAGGTACTTCTCCAAAACTCAGCTCAAATCTTACACTTCAGATCCCTAAGGATCACTTAGTCTCCTCAAAGACTTGTAGCTCAGGCACTAGGACCTACAACTCAGTGATCAACATATCACCTACCTCAAGCCAAAGGCCCTACAACTTAAGATGGGAGGACACCCCTACCTCAGATCCACAAAGGATCCTACCTCAGAGATAATGACTCTCCTATAGCTCAGGCACAAAGTCCTTACCTTAGATCCAAAGGATCCTATATCTCAGGAACAAGTGACTTATAACTCAGTGAGAATGACTCACCTAACTCAGGCCCCAAGGCCCTACAGTTTAATGATCAAATGATCACCTACCTCAGATCCAAGGTGGATCCTACAATCAGAGAATATAACTCTCCTATAGCTAAGGAAAATTTGACACAGAAATTTCTCTGCTTCAACTACTAGTGCTGAGTTATCTCAGCTCTAACTTTCCTCACAGTAGCAGAAAGAGGTTCTTCAATAAATGGCTGCTTCTGCTGGAGGTAACTCCGAATATTACTTTCGAACTTACTGTTGAAGACTAAAGAATAGTTAGGTCTTGAGTTCTTCAAACAGCTAACTGAACCTGCAAAAGACTGAAGGTTCTCCTTTCTTTCTTTATCAGAAGTATTTCTGATCTTGCTATAACAGAAGAAAATGCTACAGCAAACTGATATTTTTTGTTCTACTGGAAGACTTCAAGCTTTTTCTCGGCAGCAATTGCAAGGAAGATGAAGTCAAGCCGCTCTTTTTCATTTTGGATAAAACCCTAAAAAAATTTGAGTTCAACATCCGAAGCTGGCCCTTTATATCTTCCATCGATTAACGGCTCCAAGAAGTAGTGGGGACCACATGCAGCAGACAACTGCACCTTGCTTTAATGGAAGAAGACGTAAAGTAGCTCACCGGCAGTATTTGTCATGTTTTGTAGCTTTCCCACACTTAATTTGAACTCTATTGACTTGTTGACTTTACTAACATCACCATCTGTGGACTTAGCCAAAATCAAACATCTTTAGTATAGGCGTTGAGTGAGTAAGCTTCACTCAACACCAAAACACAGACAAATTTTCTGTCACTAGCCGTTGAGTGAGCAACCTTCACTCAATGCCAAAACACTTTGAAAAATTTCTCTTCTATTAGGCGTTGAGTGAGCAACCTTCACTTAATGCCAAAACAATTAGAAAATATTTTAGTCATTAGGCGTTGAGTGGGTAAGCTTCACTCAATGCCAAAACACTTAGAAAAATCTTTCTGCCTCTTGGCATTGAGTGAGTAAGCTTTATTCAATGCCATACCACTTAGAGATGATTCTAATAACTTTGTGTTGAGTGAGCAACCTTTACTCAATGCATTTGGACTTAGCCGATTTTCTCACTTGGGAAGCGTTGAGTGTTGCTTCTTCACTCAATGCTTTCAGCATCTACAATTATATTGACATGACATTGAGTGAGTATATCTTACTTAACACATCTATCCTTTGACCTATTCTCAGTTGATTAGGCGCTGAGTGAATAGCCTTCACTCAATTCTTTTGTCCTTAGACAAAATCCTGTGTTGCAAACACTATCTTTGACTGACTAATGTTCAGTCAATGCTTTTTATCACATGGCATTGAGTGAGCTTGCCTCACTCAATGCTTGTGGACTTAGTCACAATAACAACACAGAATTTCTATCGCTTTGACTGATTGAGCTATACTCAATGATTTACGCTATATGGCATTGAGTGAGTAGACTTTAATCAACGCATGTGGACTTAGCCACATTTTTGTCTGCCAATTATTTGGATTTGACCGTCCAAGCTATACTCAATGGTTTTACTCACCTGGTGTTGAGTGAGTAGACTACACTCAATGCTTGTATACTTAGGCGATTTTCAGCCTATCCAACATCTTCCCTTGCATCTGGCTTTGAGTGAATTTGATTCACTCAATGCCTGTAGACTTAGAAAGATTTCTGTCCCTCCACATCTTTACTTTTTGACCACCTGTCACATCACTTGGAATACCTATCCTATCAATTTTGCAAGGACTAACCTGCATGCCTGAACTTAGGCACACATCAAATACCACTTTGTGTATATCATTGATATGATTGACTTCTTCAAATCTTGGACATTGTGGGCAATAGAACCAATAGTATCTCATATCTCCTTAGAAGTATTGTAGTGTACAAGATTTTGGATGGTAGAATCATCAATAACATTGACTATGATGTTCTGAGCTCTCTTGTCCAAGGTGTCTAGAATAACCTAATCCTTGGTCATCTCTGAATTCTTCTTTTGTGTCTGGACTGTTACATCAAGAGCTGAGACCATCATGGGGATAAAAGGACCCTTTTAAATATTTATTAATATCCTTAGGTCAGATGTTTCCATGAAATGCCTGACCCTCTCCTTCCAGATCCCAAAGCCTTCCTTCTTACAGTTTTGAAGCTTAATGGAACCCAAATCCTTATGGTTCTCTCCTTAACCCATAAGGAGAATCCTTTTAGCTACCCATAAAGATCAACTAAGACCGTTATATCCTTTTCGAGCAACCTCCCTATGATACCACATGAAAGTCTGTAGTTTCAAGGATAGCTAACAACTAGAGGGGGAGTGAATAGGTTGTAGAACTTTTGTCTTTTTCTTGTTTAGGTTTATTGAGTTAGCTTGCTTTCAAGAACACAAATAACACAATGAAGATTTATACTAGTTTCCCAGATTATTGTTACATCCATTATCCCTCCCAGCTTTTTAATAGCTTGTTAGACAAGGCACTTCTCCAAACTAGGCTCCAAAGAGCTTACAACACAAATCCCACAAGATCTCTCAGTCTCCTCCAAAACTTATCTCAGGCACAAGGCCCTACATAAGTGCAAGCTTGCTCCTACAATTCAGTGATACAAAGATCACCTGCCTTAGAATAAATTAATAGTCCTATAACTCATGCTTGGAGGACAACCCTACCACTCAGAGAGAATGACTCTCCTACAGCTCAAACACAAAGGCCCTACCTCAAATCCATAGAAGGATCCTACCACTCAGGTACACATGCCCTTCAACATTGAGAGAATGACTCTCCTAACTCAGGCAAACTGCCCTACCTCAGGCACATAAGCCCTACCTCAGATCCACACAGGGATTCTACCTCAAAATTATAATTTGAATCGTACCACTCAGCCTTTATTATTAGGGCAACACTCAGATCCAAAGGATCCTATAGAAAGAGTAAGGTTGGTATTGATTTGACTCCAGAGAAATATTCTCTAAGTCTTATGCTTCCTGAGCTGAGATAAGCTCAACCCTAACTTATTTACAGTAATTAGAAACTGATCTTCAGTAATCTTCTGCTTGTGCTGGAAGAAACTCAGAAACATAGGTTTTTGAACTTGCTGATGAAGACAAATGAGTTATCTGTTCTTTGTATTATTCACTCAACTAACCTTGTCCACAGATATCAGACTTAATCTACTTCTACTTCTTTCTTAGAAACTTTCTCTAAACTTGTTGTTGTAGGGGAGAATCGCAACAGCAAACTGTATGAACTTTTAGATCAACGGTTTGAACTTCTGCTTCAAGCTCTGCAACAATGTCGAGAGGAAGAAGATGAAGTTCCACCTCTTTATGAAAATTTAAAACCCTAAGAGTTGATTTTCTTTCGCCAATGTCAAGTCCATTATCTTCCGTCGTCCAACGGCTCTTTGACCCATAAGACTCGTTGTAGTTGTTGACTGTAACATTGCTTTTATAGAAAAAGTCGTACAGTAGGCCTGTGGCGCCATTTATCGTGTATTGTAGACTTCCTACAATCAATTTGAACTTCTACTGACTTTTGCCGACGTCAGCATCTGGGGACTTAGCCAAATTCAGATTGTTCATCCCAGGCATTGAGTGCGTTGAGTGAACCTTCATCACTCAACGAATTTGGACTTAGCCAATACTTCTACACTACTAAGTATTGAGTGCGTTGAGTGAACCTTCATCAATTAATGAATTTGGACTTATCCAATGCTTCTATATGGTAGACGTTGAGTGCGTTGAGGGAACCGCCTTCACTCAACGCTTTTGTCCTTGGACAAACATTCTGCTGATAGGTGTTCAGTGCGTTGAGTGAGCCTTCATCACTCAACGCTTTTGTATTTATCCACTTCTTTGAAGCCTTCCATCTTGCTGAGGCATTGAGTGAATTACCTTCACTCAACGCTTCTATACTTAGCCAATTTCCATCTTTATGAATGCGTTGAGTGAGCCTTCATCACTCAACGCTTCTTCCTTTGCCTGCCTTCTTTATGAGGCATTGAGTGAACTTCCTTCACTCAATGCTTCTGTACTTAGTAGAAATTCTTGATGTGCTTGTATTGAGTGAGATTTCCTCACTCAATGCAACTGGACTTAGACAAATTTTCTGTCTTCATCTTCTTAAGCTTTGACAACACATTGGTCTGTCGATGCTTTCTACTTTGGGCATTGAGTGAGCTGTCCTCACTCAACTCTTCTGTACTTAGCCAGAATTCTTGGCAGATCTTCAGATGCTTTGACTACTTGAGCTTGACTCAATGCTTCTTTCTTCAGGCATTGAGTGAGCTATCCTCACTCAACGCTTTTAGACTTAGCCCAATTTCTTGCTTAGTAATGATGAAGCTTTAACAGACTGAGCTTTAGTCGATGCCTCTTATTATATGGTGTTGAATGAATTGCCTCCGCTCAACGCCTGTGGATTTAGCCTCATATCTACTTTGCAAACTATTGGGCTTTGACTGTCCGTGCTTTACTCAGCGCTTTTATACATCTAGCATTGAGTGAATTGGCTTCACTCAATGCATGTAGACTTAGAAAAATTATCTGTCTTTCTAGAATTCTACCTTGACATCTGGCATAGAGTGAACTGGCTTCATTCAATGCTTGTGGACTTAGACAAATTTCTGTCTTTCCAAAATTCTACCTTATGACCCCCTGTCACTGTCACTTAGAGAACCTATCTAAACTTGTTTTAAAGAACATCCTGGACATATTGAACTTGAAAATACATCAAATAAAATTATGCTCTTAGTATTAATTGTGATGCCTCCTCAAATCCACATAAATCCATGGAACATTGAGGGCAATATTCCCAACAGTATATATATATATTATATCATTAATATAATTTTCAAGAAATCTAAAATGACGAGAATTACTAAAATGTCTCAGTTTTTGATGAAATTCGCACCAAAACAAAATGGCGGTGCTATAAATCCAACGACGAAGTAAAAATCAGGATCTGACAAACCAAACTCAGGTTAAAATTTCCCAAAGTTAAAACAACAATAATTCTTATAAAATTTATTGAGATCCCAATCAATCACGGATCGCTACGAAACTTCGCAAACACGCTAAAATTAACCACTTAAATCTTACCAAGTCAAAAAAACTAATTTCGATGAATAAAATTATGCACTAACAACGACGCTCCGCTAACTACGCATCAACGTAGCGCCCTTACATCATAATAGGGATAAAAACAATTATTGAAAATTTAGGGGCGTTATAAAGTACTTGGGATTTTTTCAGATTTACTCAGAATCTTCTCGTGATTAACCATGCTAGCTTCAAAATGTTATTTTCAGCCCAGATTAACCTAAAATATAAAAAGAAAGTAATTTAGACATATATTAATATAAAACAAAATAAAAAGTGATTATTTATTACATAAAATCTATATTAAAATAACTATAAATAATGTTCTATCAAATACCCCCATACTCAAGCTTTTGCTATTTCAGAGCAAAAATATGAGAAATATTTATAAAATAGTAATATAATTTTTAATTAAACTAAAAAATTATTAAATCAAATGAAAGTTAAAAAAAATAAAATTTAGGGATTTAGAGATTAAGTTATAAATTATGAAATTAAAAATGAGAAGTGAGAGATATTTAACAAAGATTTCTCAAATAAATTAACTAGCATTCAAAATTAAGTAATTAGCAAACAAAATTAGATTAAAATTATTAACACAATTAACCAAAAAGAGACATAAAAGAAAAATTCAAACTAATACTTATATTCTCTTAGTATTTTAATCTAACTCAAAAAACAATGTATTGGTTAATAGGATTTGGGGAAACAAGGAATATGAAGAGGTTTTTGATTGGAGGTGATAAATTTTTTTCTCTCACACCACACATTTTTTCTATCTTTTTTTATTTTTAATATTTACCTATATTCACCAAGAAAAATATGAATTTTATCCTCTTATTTTTCATGATATATGAACAAATATATATATATATATATTTTATTTTCACATAAAAATAAAAATGATTAGGAGTAATGAATTTTATCATCCTACTCTATCTTTTATTTTTTGGCGTTGCATGTGTACCAATGAATGTTTGATTCCCATGACATATGATATAACAATAAAAAAATGCATACGTTTTCCAAGAGATAAAGAATTTTATCCTCTCATCCCCATGACATATGATCTAACAAGAAAATAAAAAAAATAAGGGAACTGTTGAATAACTTTTAGATTATATTAAAAACTTAGAGAGTAACTATAGTAAAATTAAATTTTTCTAAGAATCATAAAGCATGAAGTGAATATATTTAAAATCTAAAAATTGTTGAGTAAAGTACAACAAAATTGAAACTAATTAAAATAAAAAGAGAAAAAGTGCTGAAGAAATTACTCCTAACAAATTGAATTCATAAGCTGTTTCTTAAAATTAAATTACCTGAAAAATTAAGTCTAACTAATAATGATAAAATAAAAATCTAGTAAAACAAAAATTATAAAAATTCTTATAAATAAACTCAAAATAAATTTGTGAAAATAATAAAGAAACTAAGTAGAGGTTTATTATATTTTTGGATTTTTTTTCTTAAGGATATAAATAATATGACTAATAAAAAAGCATATATTATAATCTAATTTTTTTGTTATTACTTATACTTCCCCAGGACTATTCAATGATGGGTTCGCAAGATACTATGCTGTTTTATGGGCTGAAAGCCCAACACGGTCCTTTCCAAGAAATTCATTTTTATATTTTATAAAATTTTTTTTACTTTTTGATAAAAATAAGAAACAAAGGAAAATAACAAAAATAAAATTTGTTTTTATTTGTTTTACTTTTAATTTTTTTTGCAAAACAAAGAAAAGATAATCATTTTTTTGTATTTTAAAAAGATTTTTTTTCTTTTTTTTTAATAAAAAAAATAATACAAGATCGCACCCCATACATAAAAATAAACATTGTCCCCAATATTTATAAGCCAAGTAGGAGGGAAAAAGAAAAGAAAATTGCAGAAAAATTAAATTGCAAGAAAAAAATGATAACTAAGAGGTGCCTCCCAAGAGCGCTTTATTTTTCTCGTCTTTTAAGCTATATGATTATTGTTAGGAAAAAGTAAAATAAAAACTAAAGTGTACAGGCAACTCCCTTAAATCACGCTTGGCTGAATTAATTGAAGTCTGCCGGCCAGCTACTCCTCCGCTTATTTGATTATTCTTCTTGTGGTGGTCTGCTTGAAAATGTAAATTCAAAACACCTATACATACCTGAGGTGATTTGAATTTTTATAGATGAGCGACAATGGATTATGGATGAAGTTTGATTACAATGACTCATCTTCTTTATGATAAACATCAGTATAAGAAAAATAAAAAATAAACGTGTCCTCCTGTTATTCCTAGCTCAATTTCACCAAATTATTTTGATCTGGTCGATGTTTTTTATTCTATGTAGGAGGTGATTGAGGAACCAGAACCTCTATTGGATTGCACTGAGGAGGAGTCCTCTCCTAATGATGAGCTTAACATCTCTTGACTGGTTGATGATATCCAAATCATTCCAAATAGAACATCCAACTCTTCTACAAATTTAGAGGAGCCTTGCACTTATATGGATTTGTACATTTAACTTGATGGGAGTGATTCCGGGATAGCCATATCGTAAATATTTATTCTTATTTTGATTTTGAATTTATTTTTTAATCTAGTAGCATGCTTGAAAGAGAAGATAATTGACGGATAAAATTCACGCTAGAGAGCAATTCTAAATTGATAAGGCAAGTATACTTATCCTTCTAGAGTATAAGATTAAGTGTCGTATTTATACTTGGGGCTTGTCAAGTTCTTGTACTCACAATAAAGAGCTATTATTTTATCGAGCAAAAGATGGTTTTGCGATTTCGGAAAAACTAAGAAAAATAGTGATTTACCAAAAGATAAATTAGATATTTCTAAAAACCAGCAGTTGATCTAGAATCCCATTGGATTAAAACAAACATTCATGAAATAATAAAATACCAGCCTCTAAATTACTTACTTTGACTGTGGAGGTTCCCAAAATACGAAAGCACCTCTCTCAAGAATACACTCTTGACTAACCTTAGGTTCATAGATTAAGACCCCTCGGCCAGTCGAAATCACTAAGATTGCTCTAGGCAGTGAACCCCAATATTGGATGTGACTCCAATCCGGAGGATTTATGTGATCCTCACTCGAGGAGTGCATGCCACTTCTTTTATCTTTAAGTGATCTCATTTCCATAACCTTTTGGTAAAATCTAGGATACAGATCTAGGATCGAAAACAATTTTAGCGATACGTTTAAATGATCTCCTCATATCCCCATCTCTCAGTAAAATCAAGGATACAGAATTTGTACTGGACTCACTACACTAAGATTCGAACAAATTAGAATCAAAGATAAATCGAAGTGAACAAAATAGAGAACTTGACAATCTTGATAAAAATAAAGAGTTTATTTCATTCCAAAGTTCATCATGCTCAAGTGCTAAATGAAATTTAACTACAAATCATGATAAAAGAATTACACACAAAGGTAGAGAGACATGATTAAAATGAAATGAGTACTTGAATTAAAAATTAACAAAGTTAAAGATTACACTATGAAATGGAAAATACAAAAAAGAAAGGCAAAGGTACTAAAATTAAACTCCAAAATCTCCTTCCCAAGCTCCTGGTCTTGCCTGGAATTTAGAGTAAAAATTGTTGGTGAGTCACGTATATAGGTCACACCCGTGACCTAGGGCGTGTAAGGTTTGTAACCGATATCTTTAAAGCCTAGAAATTTTTGGGAAAAATTGCCAAAGTGAGTAAATCGGTGGGTCAGGCCCCTATGTCACGCCCGTGACCTAGGGCGTGTCTTGACTTTTTAAGAAAATGACGGGTACATGAAACGACATGAGGTAATCCGGAGGTTGTAAAATTGGTCACACCCCCTGGTCATGCCCGTGACTATGGCGTGTAAGCTGGAACTGCTTGTAGTAAAAACTGGCTTCTTAATGGTTGAGTCACGCCCCTGAGCTAGTTGTCACGCCCGTGACCTAGGGCATGTAAATTTAATCTGATGTGGCATTGAATCTTGCATTTTTGTGGGAAGTCATGCCCGTGACAGGAGTCACTCCCTATGTCATGCCCATGACTCAGGAGTGTATAAATTTAAATGTTGTTGAAATGGGCACTTGAACATCTGAAGTCAGACACGGCCGTGACAAATGTCACGCCCCTTGGTCACGCCCGTGACTATGGAGCGTATACTTGGGATTTATCCAGATTTGCTCAGGATATTCTACTGATCAACCATGCCAGCTTCAAAATGTTATTTGTAGCCCAGATTAAACTGAAATATAAAAAGAAATTAATTTAGACATTTATTTATATAAAACTAAATAAAAATTGATTATTTATTATAAAAAAACTACTTAAGTTTTTGCTATTTCAAAGCAAAAATACAAGAAATATTTATAAGATATAAATATAATTGTAATTAAACTAAAAATTTATTTGATCAAATGAAAGATAAAAATAAAATTTAGGGATTCAAAGATTAAGTTATAAATTATATAATTAAAAATGAGAAGAGTGAGATATTTAACAAAGATTTTTGAAATCAATTAACTAACATTCAAGATAGAGTAATTAGAAAATAAAATTAGATTATAATTATTAATACCCTTAACGAAAAAGAGACTTAAAAAAAATTCAAAGTACTACTTATGCTCTCTTAGTATTTTAATCTAACTCTAAAAAAAATTATTAGTTAATAGGATTTGGGTAAAACAAGGAATAAGAAAAGATTTTGATTGGAGGTGATGAATTTTTTTCTCTCACCCAACACATTTTTTTTATTTTTTTTATTTTTTATATTTGCATATGCTTACCAAGAAAATGATGAATTTTATCCTCTAATTTTCCATGACATATGAACAAATATTTATATATATATATATATATTCTCTCTTCACAAAAAAATAAAAATGATTAAGAGTTGTTGGGTACATTGCTCACAATGTCCCAGATTTGTAGAAGTCAAACTTATCAATGATATACACATTATTGTATTTAATGTATGTTCAAGTTCATGCTTATAGGTTAGTCCTTTTAACATTGATAGGACAGGTATTCCAAGTGGTGTAGACACAAAGGAGCCAGCATGAAAGACATGAATTTGCCTAAGTCCACAGGAGTTAAGGAAAGCAAGCTCATTCAATGCGAGGTAACGATATTTGACGAAGTCCATAGGCGTTGATTGAAGCTAGCTCACTCAACGCAAGATGTCAAGAAGAGTAGTTGACAAAGGCAGTATTCTACTTAAGACCAGAGTCATGCTACTGTATTCAGAGCCTAAGAAAATTGAGGATTGAAATCGACTAAGTCCAGATGCTTTAAGTGAATCCAGTTCACTAAATGCCTAATAAAGAAGACAAGCAAAGACATAAAGTGTTGAGTGAGGCCAGCTCACTCAACACCTTCAGACAGGTGAAGAATTGACTAAGTCCAGAGGCATTGAGTGATGTCAGTTCACTCAACTTACTCAACGCTTAACAAGTGGAGAAAGTACCGAGGCGTTGAGTGAAGCCAGTTCACTCAACGCTCTCAATGCCTAATCGTACAGAGAATGTTTGACTATAAAAGACAGAATTTGGCTAAGTCTAGAGGCGTTGAGTGAGGAAGGCACACTCAATGCTCTCAATGCCTAAGATGTAGAATGGTTCAGAAAGTTGGCCAAGGGTTTTGGAATTGAGTAAAGCTTGTTCACTCAACACACTCAACGCCTAAAGATGCAGAAGATTAGCTAAGTCAAGATCATTGAGTGAAGCTTGTTCACTCAATTTCTTGGATGGAAGTGAAGATTTGGCTAAGTACACGCTTGCTGACGTTAGTGTCAAAGTCAACAAAGTAAACCAAGTTCATATTAGTTGCGGGAAAGCTATATAACATGACAAATAGCGCCAGCGCTCTACTGTTCGTCTTCTACAGTTAAAGCAAGTTATGGTTGTCAACTGTAGGTGGAGCCGTTAATCAGTGGAAGATAAAAGGGACAAATTCAGAAGGAAGAACTTAACTTTTAGGGTTTTATTCTTTTCACAAAGTTGCGGCTGAATTTAATCTTCCTCGCCATTGTTACTGAGCTAGAAGATTGAAGTCGATCAAGTTGATCTAAAAGTTCATTACAGATAGCTTAAGCAATTTCTTATACTATAGCAAGGTCATATAAGTTTCTGACAAAGAAAAAGAAGCAGTGCCTTTAGTTTTCTTCAAGTTCAAGTTAGTTGTTTGAAAACTCAAGATCTATAAAGTTATCAGTCTTCTTCAGTAAGTTCAAAATAAGTTTTTGAGGTTCTTCTAGTAGAGGCAGATATTTACTGAAGATCATTCTCTTGCTACTGAAGAATAAAGTTAGGGATGAGATAACTCAGCTCAGGAAGAAGACATAGAGAAATATCTCTATCTCAAATTAAGAAAAACAAAACCCTTATCATTTCTGTAGAATCCTTTTGGATTTGAGTTGTAGGGCCTTTGTGCCAGAGGTAGGGCAGATTTGCCTAAGTGTAGGATCTAATTTTGGATCTGAGTTATAGGACCTTTGAGTCTGAGGTAGGATCCTTTTGGATCTGAGCTGTAGGGCGTTTGAGCCTGAGGTAAGACAATTTTGCCTGAGGAAGGAGAGTCATTCTCTCTAAGTGTAGGACCTTTGGGTCTGATTGTAGGATCCATATTTTCATTTTAGGTAGGACCTTGTGCCTGAGATTTAGGAGAGTCATTCTCTCTGAGGTAGGGCTATCCTCCATAGCCTGAGTAGTAAGACTTGAGTTCAAGTCTGAGATAGGTGATCGTTTGATCACTGTGTGGTAGGAGAAAATTTGCTCTTAGGTAGGGCTTTGTGCCTGAGTTGTAAGGCTTGGAGGAGACTGAGAGATCCTGAGGAATCTGTGGTGTAAGCTCTTAGGTGCTGAGTTTTTGGAGATGTGACTTGTCTAACAAGAAGTTAGAAAGGTGGGAGGAGAGTGGATGTGCCCATAATTTGGGGAACCACTATATATTCTGTGTGTGTTATTTGTGGTTTGTCTTGAAAGCATCTAACTACTAACTAACGACACACTAGGTTAAAAGATAATAATAAAAGACAAGAATACCTATTCATCCCCCTCTAGGTGTTTAGCTATCTTGAAACTAAAGAATTTCAAGTGGTATCAGAGGGAGGTTGCTCAAAAAGAACCTAACAGTCAAAGTAGATCCCACCGGGTAGCTGAAATAAGTTCAATACTTATGGGTTCTAGAGAGAACCATAAGGAGCTTGGTTCCATGAAAATCCTCATCTATAAGAAGAAGAGTTTTGGAATTTATAAAGAGAGGTTCAGGCTATTTATGGAAGCCTATGAACCAAGGATCTTTATGGAAGTAAGAGAGGGACCTCTCATCCCTATGAAGGTCTCAGTTCTGGATGCCAATGTCCAAAAACCTAAGACATATTCAGAGATGACAAAGGATGAATTAATCTAGGCTACATTTGACAAGATGCCACAAAACATTATTGTTAGTGCCATAGATGATTCAACCTTTCAGAATATTATCCATTGCCATACCTCCCAAGAGATATAGGACACTCTTATGGGCTACATGGAGGGTACTAAAGAGGTGAGAGATGACATGAAATCCATGCTCAACTAGGAGTATGAGGTTTTCAGGCAGTCACTGAAAGAGAACATAGCTACTTGCTATGACAAATTTTCAGGATATTAAATGAATTGAGGACTTATGGGAGGGTCTTTAGTCATTATGAGATTAATGACAAGTTCCAAAGATCCATCACTAGAAATTGGGATACTATGATATGTGCCATAAGAGAAGTGGCCAAGCTAGCTCGCACTCATCCCCTTATATTGTTTGGAAAGCTGCTGTCTTATAAGATGCAGTTAGCTGCCATGAAAGAGGAGGAGGCCACTAGCAAATCCCTAGATAAGGAAAAGACCTTGTCCTTCAGAGCAGACTACACTAAGAAGGGTAAGTAGAGGATTCCCTTTGCTCCAACGAGGAAAGCGGAGTCTGACAGCTTAGAATCAGAGACATCAGACTGCAACATGTCTGATGAGGACTTTGCTGCCTTCTCCAGGCATTTTCAGAAGCTGATGAAGAAGAAATTATGGAAAAGCAGACCTTCCACCTCTTCTCATCACAGGAAGAATCACTCCAAGGCTAACAGGTATGATTCAAAACCTAGTAAACATATGAAAGTTAGGGTAAGCTCTGAAAAACTCTAGAGGGGGGGGGGGGGTGAATAGAGTTATTGAAATCTTTTGATTTTTACTGAAATAAAAGATCTTTTAATAAAATAGGTTACTATAGTATTAGTGTATAGGTGCACAAGTGTAGCAGATAAACTAAGCTACACAATAAGAATATATCACAGCACAAGCACAAAGCAAAAACTACACAGCCACACATACAATACAAGAAATTTATAGTGGTTCCCCAAATATGGGTACATCCACTCTTCTACCACCCTAGGTAGGAATCCACAACAGGTTTTGAACAGGTGACTGCCACCAATGAGCTTTTGATCAGGTGCTCAAAAACCAATCCTCAAGTCTTTTGGTTAGGAGACTTGCAACCAGGAATAATTTAAAGGGAATTAAAACCCTGTACCGAGGTGGGGATGAGAGAGTGATGGTGTTCTTCTCTTTCTCAAATACAATTGAAAGAATACTAGTGGAATTGTGTTGTTGTCAAAGCTCCCCTGTAGATCTTGACTGGTTCAGGAGTGGAAGCTTTGCAAAAGGGTGAGTAGGCCTTTTAGCTTTTCAGAGATCCTTGACTGATTTGAATAGCTTGTCACTAGAGATCCCTGAAAGTAAAGAGAGAAAGGAAGAAGGACACTTGATGGTGATGGTTGTTCTTTCTTCTTCTCTTGAGAGCAGTAGTTTTTCTGAGAACTGTTTTCACTGCACTTTTGATGTTTGTAAGCTTTTTCCTGTGTGTTGCTTGTTGATATCACACGAGTTTTTGTGTATCATTTTTGTTCTCTAATTTTCTTAGCTCTTAGTGACTGTCTCTTTTCTGAGAGATCCTCCAATGATATCTATAGCTTGGTCGAATTCAAAAATCTGCAATAAATGCTTAGACAGAATCTCAGAAAATTAAAACGGTAAGTATGCTGTCATATATTCTATTCTATGTCTGTCTCGAGATATAAGTAGTTAATTCCATGAAGAATATTTGTAATCAATGCTGCTAGTAACGGCTCAATTCAAAAGATATAAGAGCATTGATTATCCAGGAAATTAACGTCTTATAGTAGTATAAGACAAGGAGACAGAAAAGGAAAGAATAAATGACAATATGCCTTACAGTTTTCGTCGACCTGAGAACAGCTTTCATCGACTTGAGAATGGCTTTCGTCGACTTGAGAATGGCTTTTGTCGACCTATGATTTAGTCGACTTGAGAACGGCTGTTCGTCAAGCTGAGATCCAAGATCGTCAAGCTGAGTCTGTAGTCTGGACTTAGAATATTTTCTGATGTTGAGTAATCATGTATTTATCTTGGCATTGAGAGCGTTGAGTGAACTTTGACTCTGAATAAATTTTTGCGTTGAGAGATCTTTGGCTTTGAGTGAACTGTGGCGCTGGGTTAATTTTGGCGCTGAGAGCTGAAGTGTTAGTCGACCTGAGGACAGAGTCTGTCGACCTGATGTTCTTAGTTCGTTGACTGAAGTTTGATAGAGGAGTTATTACTATGTTCAGAGATCGTCGAGCTGAGATCTAAGTTCGTCGAGCTCAGCTCAGAGAATTGTCTCTGGGATAGTCGAGCTGAGCACGATGATCGTCGACCGGAGTTCGACGAACGCATATCTCCTTTTTATTAAGTCTTGAATCTCTAAGTCTTGAGTCTCTGGCAGTGTTGGAGGCTGGTACTTTGAACTGTTTCCTTAAGGGACTAGACCGAGACTCTAATACACAACTATGACCTTGATCTATACATGTTGGGTCATATCCTAACTCAGTGAACCAAGCCCAAATCCAACTAGGTGTTCCAACAATCTCCCCCTATTTGGGTGAGGTCACTAATAACAAACTGAAAAGAAATAAAATACAAGGACCATAAATATCTGAAGGGATGAAATAACATCAGTAGATATGTTATAGCAGTGTATTATACATAATCAGTTAATCATTAAACAAATAACATAGAATATGGTTTATCAGTTGAAGGGCCAGATGAAGGTTTTGAGATGGTTATCTTCCTGTTATGGTCTTGTACATTTTTCTTGGATATCATCAAGTATTGCCCACTAAGAGTTGTCTGAGTGCTTACCCTGGGCACAACTGCTTCAGGATGCAATGCCATATATTCAGCTGGGTTGAAGACTTTCTTGCTCACTTGAAGCTTCTCCAGCTCTGTTTCTCTGAAGGAGGACATAGTTGAGAATGAGGATGGATCTTTTCATTCTTCTATAGATTTTCTGATCTGAGAAAGACCAATCAGTTCCTGAAGCCTGGCCATCCTAAAGTTTGTATAAAGTTCTTGTTCAACAGGTGGCTGATCTTCTTGAGGAGGCAATACAGTAACTGCTTTAAACTGAGTGGACTGAGCTTGAAAGCATGTAGATCTGAGCTGATCATCACTTTGGGAGTAGAGAGATTTTGGAGGGGCAGCCTCACTATATTTTCCTTTTGGTTTGAAGGATACATCAGATTTTTTTACTTGATAAGTAGCTGTCTTTTGAGTTTTTGAGGTAACTTGTTGATGAGGAGGAGGAGAGGGATCTTGAAAAATTACTTCTTTCAATTGTTCTGAGGGACTCTGACTTCTGTGCTACTGATTATTTCCTTGGAACTGAGTCCTGGAGGATCTGTAATGCCTTTGATAGGTTTTTGATTAGGAGGAAGGCTGGGAAGATGCACCAGAGGCTTGAGAGGTAGAACTTGAAGCACCAGTAGAAGGAGGAGGAGGAGGAGGACCTCTTCTAAACTTCTGAGGAGGTGGAGAATATCTCCTGCTCTTCTTTCTGTCTTTCTGCTCATTTTTGGATAGCCACATCCAAGCTGGCATACCCTTGTTGTGAGTTATATTATGTAGAATGTAGTATGGAGTATCATTGGTGTTACCAGGTTTGGGAGCAGGAGGAGGTGGAGCTTTCCTTTTTTTTGAGACTATCTTTTTCTTGGGTTCCTCATCAGATTCATCATCATCCTCATCATCATCACCAGAATGTCCTTGAGGATTATCATACTAATAATCTATTTATTTTAGGAGCTCAGCAGAATTGGAGGGTTTTCTATGCTGGAAGGGAGCTGGAGGAGGAATATCAATTGATGTTGGAGAGTGATTTGTGATAGTGCTTTCAGCAGCTGCCTTATTCTCTTCTTCAATATCAGCGATGATCAAGGCATCAAGATCAGGCATTGGGGAATCATCCATGAAAAATATTGGGACAGAAAATGTTTCTGTAGGTGAGATGGCTCTGACTGAATCAGCCTTTATTGTCTCTGCTGGAGTTTCAGGAAGTTTGTCAAAACCGTGTTAAAGTTGCTTAGCAACTTCAGGACTGATTGGGGAGGAATAAGGTACAATAGCAAGGGATGGCTTAGTAGATTCATCTGGAGGGAAACTTAGATAAGTTGAGTCAAAAGTCTATAACAGTCTTATCAAGTCTACTGTGGGATGAATGACAACATCACCAACAGATTTTATTTCTGCTATCACTAACTCATCAATGTCCATGTCAGTTTCAATAAATTTAACTAGATCAAATAAATCAGAATCTACATTCTCTGCTGCTGCTTCTGCTATATCTACTATATGTACAACTGGTCTTGCTGCTGGTTGTGCTTCTGCTGCTTCATCATCAAGTATCTTCCCCTTCCTAGTTTTAGCGGGTGCTAAAGCCAGGCCCCCAATTGAAGATGGAGCAGAGGTTAGGGCAGAGATTTGAGCAGCATGGGATGAGATGGTGACAACAAGAGGGGAAATAGTCTCTGCTATAAGAGTTTTGACTAAGTGGGTGAGAAGAGAGATGAGGGTTGGGGTAAGAGAGGGGTCCAGGGTTGGGGAGGCTGAAATTAGTGGAGTAGCTGATTGAGTAGATGGTGTTGGAGGATGAATGGGTGGAGGTGGAGTTTCTAAGGAAGAGTCATGTTTTGGTGATGGAGAGTTCAGGGGAGAGGAAAGCAAATTAAAGGAAGGAAGGGATGAGAGGTTAATGTCAGCCAAATGAGATGGTATAGAGGATAGAGGTGGTGTAGGGATAGAAATGTCATGTTGAGGTGAAGGATGAGGAGACGGGAGATGTGTAGGTTAAGAGGGATTTGGAGAGGCTGGAGGTGTTTGGGTATGTATGTGGATTGTAGTGGAAGGTTACTGGACTTGTTGTTGGGTTGGAACTGGAGGGACAGGAGGTGGTAGAGGAGTGGAAAGGAGTCCTTCAGTGGGGTGGGGAGTGGCTTTAACAACCCTAGTACCTTCAGAAGTCTGGGTGGCAGAGGATAAAGCCTTGGAGGGCTTAGTGATTGTCCTCTCCCACCTGCCAAACAAGGTGCATGTGAGCCTCTTCCTGGCATTGTTAAATGTGGTCAGGGAGAACAGTGATTCAACAGCCTTTGCTGTCAGGAAGATTCCTATGATTTGTCCAAAGTTCACTTCCTTCTTGCTATTTTTTTTCCTGATAAGATCAAAGATGATCTGAGCCCAGTCCAACTTCTTCTTGTTTACCACCGCGATGGTGCCGATCATCTTTTTTTCATCGACGGTAGCTGTGTACACCCATTCTCTGATTTCTATGCTAGGTAGTTTTATTCTCATGGTCAGTAGTTGTTTCAATTGCTGGTCTTCCAGCAGTTGCAGGATGGGAAGAAAGATTGGATCTAAATGCTGGAATGAGGCAAAATCCATGTTGAATCCTGTGTCAAATTTCATTACTACAAGAGCGCCTACTGGAATCGCCATGAATGCACCTACAAGAGAGAAAACAAAGATCAAGTGCAAAGGGGAACTGAAAGCACGGGATGGAGGTCGAAGAAAGCCTAAAATATAAGGTTTTTCAGAATATGAACTGACAAACTCTATTCGACGAAAAGGTAGAAGATCTTCGATCTGAGGTCGATGAAATAATTTAGAGTAAACCAGTTCGTTGATCTCAGGCGGAAGATTTGAAAGCATTTCATCGATCTCAGGTCGACGAAAGGTTTCTGAAGTAAGTTCGTCGAACTTAGATCGACGAAAATTACTTCACCAGTAGATTTAGTCGAGCACAGGTCGATGAGAAATCACAAGAACTGTTATCAGTTCATTGATCTCAGATTGACGAACAAAGACAATTCTTTGACTAGTGACATAACATTAGATTAAGTCTTGACCATTTATCATACCAAGCTGATTGATAAAGAATAGATGCTTGGATGAGTCCAATGGTTTGGTGAATATGTCTGCTCTTTGCAAATCAGTAGAGATAAACTCAAGTTTAATCTTTTGTTTATCAACACAATCTCTAATGAAATGATGTCTAATGTCTATATGCTTGGTTCTAGAATGCAAAACTGGATTTTGTGCAATGGAAATAACACTTGTATTATCATATAGAATAGTTGAATTATTTAAGTTGACACCATAATCGAGTAATTGGTTTTGTATCCACAAGATCTGTGAACAGCAGCTTCCTGTAGCCATATATTTAGCTTCAGCAGTTGATGTTGAAACAGATGTTTGCTTTCTACAGAACCAAGATACAAGTCTGTCACCAAGAAACTGACAAGTTCTATAAGTGCTTTTCCTGTCAACTCTGCATCTAGCATAATCAGCATCAGAAAATCCAGTTAACACAAATGTTGATTTTGTTAGATACCAGAGGCCTAGATCTGGACAACCTTTTATATATCTTAAAATCCTTTTTAATAAAGTAAGGTGAGATTCTTTAGGGTTCACCTGGAACCTAGCACAAAGACATGTGACAAACATAATATCTGGTCTGCTTGCTGTTAGGTACAATAGGGATCCAACAATGGTCCTATACTTGGTCTGATCAACTGGTTTTCCAGATTCATCAGCATCTACAATAGCATTGGCCGCCATGGGAGTTTTCATGACAGAGGCATCATTCATCCCAAACTTCTTAATTAGCTCTTTAGCATATTTAGACTGAGAGATGAAGATTCCTTCAGGGGTTTGTTTCACTTGGAGACCAAGGAAATATGATAACTCACCCATGCTACTAATCTCGGACCTTGAGTGTATTAGATCAGAAAATCTTTTGCACAGATTTGGATCAGTAGAACCAAAGATTATGTCATTTACATATATTTGTACTAATAGAATTTTATCTTGATGCAATTTTGTAAAAAGGGTTCTATCAACCATGCCTTCTGAAAAACCATGCTCTAAGAGAAAGCTGGCTAAGGTCTCATACCAAGCTCTTGAAGCTTGCTTTAAACCATAGAGAGCCTTATGCAATTTAAAGACATAAGAGGGATGAGTTGGAGAGATAAAAACTGGTGGTTGTTCAACATACACCTCTTCTTTGAGTTCTCCATTTAAGAATGCACTTTTTACATCCTTCTGGTAGACTTTAAACTTCTTAAATGTTGCCTAAGCTAAGAAGATCCTTATAGCTTCAAGTCTGGCAACTGGAGCAAAGGTTTGATCATAATCAATTCCTTCCTCTTGCCTGTATACTTGAGTAAAAAGCCTTTTCTTGTTCCTCACTATCACACTTTGGGCATCAAGTTTATTTCTGAATACCCACTTAGTCCCAATTACTGGATAGCCTTTAGGACTTGGAACTAAGTCCCAAACTTTACACCTCTCAAACTGGTTGAGTTCTTCCTATATTGCAGTAATCCAGTTTGGATCTTGCTCTGCATCAGATATGGATTGAGGCTCAATTTGAGAGAGAAAGCAGGCAAGCATCACATCAGGGTTGAGTTGATGTCTTGTCTGCACTCCTGATGATATGTCTCCAATTACTTGAGATCTAGGGTGATCCCTAAGTGTGACAAGATTATTAGGAGAAGTTGGTTCAACAACAGTTATTTAATTTAATTCCTCTTGTGGAATTGTATCAACTGTTGAAGGAAGTTGAACTGCTTCCACAGTCACTTCTTCACTTTCAGCTTCTAATATAGCTTGTGGAGAGGGATGTGATTCAACCTTTTTGGTAAGGTTTAGATAATCTAAGCTCTCACAAAAATTCTATACCTGTAGATTGTTGTTAGTAGAGATATCTCTCTCCTTGTAAAACATGTTAGATTCATCAAATGTTTCATGTATAGATTCTTCAATTTTTAGTGTTTATTTATTAAACACCCTATATGCCTTGCTTACTTGGGAATATCCTAGAAAAATTCCCATTACAGCCTTAGCTTCAAACTTTTTAAGATATTTCTTGTCATTATTGTGAATATAGCATATACATCCAAATACTTTAAAATAGGTTATTATAGGTTTCTTCCCTTTGAGTAGTTCATAGGGAGTCTTAAGCTTTAGTTTATGTATTAAACTTCTATTCAGAACATAGTTTGTTGTGCTTACTGATCTGCCCAGTAGGAAAGAGGCATGTAAGCATCTGCAAGCAATGTACCTTCAACTTGTTCTATTCTTCCTTTCAACTACCCCATTTTGTTGAGGAGTTCTTGGAGCTAAGAAACAATATCTAATACCTTCCTTCTCACAAAACTCAAGCATAAGAAGAGAGTCAAACTCAGTGTCATGATCACTTCTGATCAATGCAACTTGAGTAGAGTACTCAATCTGTATATTCTTGAGAAAATCTGTGAGAACTTTAAAAGTATCTGACTTAGTTCTCAAAAAGAAAACCCATGTGAATCTAGAGAAGTCATCTACAATAACTAATGTATAATACTTTCCTCCTAGACTTTGTACTGCAATAGGGCCAAAAAGGTCCATATGGAGCAAGTACAAGATTCTAGGTGAATCACTCTTATTAATGGATTTAAAACAAGATTTAGTTTGCTTTCCTAAACTAACAAGCCCTACAGAGGCCTTCCTTCTTGTAGGGACCAGAAGGTAAACCTCTAACAAGATTGTCTTTAGATAACCTAGCTATATTTTTATGGTTTACATGTCCTAGTCTTTTGTGCCATAAGTTAGTTTGAATGATAACAGAATTGAATAAGCAAATTTCAGATTTAGACGATTCAAAATTTACTAAGTAGATGTTGCCTTGTCTAATTCCAATTAAAAGAGTTATTTTGTTTAAAGAGATAAGACATAATGAGTTAGTAACGCTTACTTGATAACCTGTATCACATAGTTGGCTTACTGATATCAGGTTATGCTTGAGACCATTCACATTGGTCACTTTCTTAAATGTGACAGCTCCACAGTTGAAGTCACCATAGCCTTTTGTCAGTCCAAAGCCTGAGTCCCCAAAGATTACTTTGGGTCCAATCTTGTCTTTATAATTGGTTAGACATTCTTTGCAACCTGTCATATGTTTAGAGCAACAACTATCCAGGTACCATTTGTTTTGAGTGGCAGGGTTCTCTTCTACCTGCAAAAGGGATTAGAAGTTTTTGACCCAGGTTACCTTAGGTCTTTGACGTTTGACATAACTAAAGCTTGAAATGAATGAACATTCAGGTTGTTCCTTATAACCTAAAGGAGGATACCTTCTGGGAGGTATGACCTACTGACTAAAGGGATTAAAAGGTATATTAGTTTTTAGGTTACTCTGGTTATGAACTGAGTTGGACAAATTCGAGTATGTTCGTCGACCTGAGCTCGACGATCTGGATTGAGTTCGTTGATCTCTGCTCGAAGAATGGAAATATCCATTCTCAGAGCCCCAAAAACGTCGATCTCTGGTCGACGAACCATACTGGTTTCGTCAATCCCAGTTCGAAGAAAAAATTACATTATTATTTGCGTTCAGAGTTCATCGTTCTGAGTTCGACGAACCATACCCATTTCGTCATTCTGAGTTCGAAAAAATTTGCTAAACATAGTTAGGTTGTTTGTTTTCTTCTTCTGATTGGTTTTCATAAGTTCTAATTGTTTAAGAACTTCATTAACTTTCTCTACTTGTTCAGTGTTTTTCTTTCCACTTTCAGAAATGGTACTTGGACAGTGGTTATTTAAAGCACATAACTGGGACAAGGAGTAACTTAAAGGAGCACACTCTAGTGAAAGATGGACCAAAGGTTATCTTTAGTGGTTCAGATAGAGGAGAGATAAGAGGCTATGGTAATATTATCAATGGCATATTCACCATCTCATAGGTGGATTGTATTGAAGGGTTGTAACACAACCTTATAAGCATAAGCTAACTCTCTGATCTTGGCTATGCCATTGTCTTACACAAGGATGAGTGCCAGATTAAGAGGTCAAGTGACCAAGAGGTCATAATGACACATACTGGGAGTGGAAATGTTTACTGTTTAAACTTTTTGTGTCTAGATATAGACTCTCCCATTTATTTAGTGGCAAATGAGAAAGATTCTTATTTTGTGCATTGGCATAATAGACTAGCTCATTTGAATTACAAGACTATTGGAAAGCTCTTTAGTGAAGAATTTGTTAGGAATGGTCCTAATATGAAATGCACCAAGGGAAGCTTATTCTCAGCGTGCCAAAAGGGCAAGCAAACCAAGACTTTCTTCAAAGGAATTGGGACCAAAGACTCTATGAGGTGCTTATACCTCGTGAATATGGACTTGTTTGGTCCTATGTCAGTTCATAGTCTTGGTAGGAAAGTCTACATCCTTATGGTGGTTGATGACTATTCAAAGTTTACTTGGGTGTTCTTTCTTAAGAAAAAGAATCTTTGGTCCCAAGCAAATTCAGAATGAGTTTGAAAGTACTGTGGTAAAAAGTAGAAGTGACCATAGGGCTGAATTCCAGTCTGTTAGCTTGACAAAATTATGTGAAAAGCTAGGGATTCATCAAAAATTTTATTCTCTAAGAACACCCAGGCAAAATGGGATTATTAAGAGGAAAAATAGAACTCTCATAGTGGCTGGAAGGACCTTGTTGAGGTACACATCTCTCCCATAATATTTTTGGGCTGAGGCAGTGAATACTGCATGTCATGTCCTTAATAGAGCCTTTATCACCAAGGGCCACAAGAAGACTCCCTATGAGATCTTGAAGGCAGAAAACAAAACCCGGGCTATCTCAGGATCTTTGGTAGTAAGTGATATGTACTTAATAATGGAAAGTCCTATATGACTAAGTTTGCTTCCAAGTCGTTTGATGGGATTTTTGTTGGGTACAACAACCATAGTAATGCTTATAGGATCAACAACTTGAAAAACCAAGCTGTAGAAGAGTTTGTACATGTAGTCTTTGACGAGTCTACCTTGATTAACATTGAGCTGCCAAGCTGCTCTTCTAGTATTGTAGGTACAGAGTAAATGGTGGACAAGCTGACTATCAAGGAAGCTGCTCCAAAAGTCCAATATAAAGCTAAGGGAATGGACATTCCAGAAGTTGTACCAGGCTCACTTGAAGTGGATGAAGATCAACAAGAAGCTGCTACTGAAGCATATGCTGAAAGAAGATTGCCTCATGCAGTCAGGCATCTAAGAGATCATCCAAGACACCAGATCATTGGTGATGCAAACCAAGGAGTGGGGAAAAGAAGCAAGAGCCTTAATACAATAATGTATGTGAATTTCTTGTCACATGTTGAGCCCAATAAATTTGAAGAGGCCAACATAGATCAGTTCTAGATTGTAGCAATGTAAGTGGAACTGAACCAGTTGAAGAGATGTAAGGTCATAAAGCTATTTTCCAGAACACAAGGACATTATGTCATTGGAGTCAAGTGGATTTACATGAATAAACTTGATAAAAATGGCATTATAATCAAGAACAAAGCAAGGCGAGTAGCTATGAGGTACACACAATAAGAAGGTATTGACTTTGATAAAAACTTTGCCCCTGTAGCAATATTGGAAACCATCAGACTATTCTTTGCATATGCTGCACACAAGGGATTCGAGGTTTACAAGATGGATGGGAAGTCATCCTTCCTGAATAGTGAATTAAAGGAAGAAGTCTATGTTGAGCAGCCTCCAGGTTTTGTTGTTTCTAACTCACCTGATTCTATTTATAGGCTGAGGAAAGCTCTATATGGGCTGAAGCAAGCTCCTATAGCATAGTATGAGATATTGTCTAGCTTCCTCATTGAGAAAAAATTCTCAAGGGGGAAGATAAACAAGACCCTATTCCTAAGGGAAACTAAGGATAAGATCATCCTAGTAAAGATATCTGTAGATTACATTATCTTTGAATCTACTGATGACAACCTTCACAGGAAGTTTGCCAATCTTATGCAAGGGAAGTTTGAGATGAGCAGTATAGGTGAACTTAAGTTTTTCTTGGGACTCCAAGTTAGATAGACTGATGGTGGCTTCTCCATATCCCAGTCTAAGTTTACCAGGGAGTTGATCAAAAAGTTTTGTTTGGAGAATGCCTCCACCATGAAAACTCCCATGGGGTCAACTATGCTTGTAGGCAAAGATGAGGCAGGGAAACCTGTTAATGAAAATTTGTATAGAGTATAATTAACTCTCTTCTATACCTTATTGCAAGTAGGCCAGACATCATATATGCTACATGTGTTTGTGCTAGGTATCAGGCTATCCCTAAAGAATCTCACTACTCAACTGCAAAAAGGTTTTGAGGTATCTTAAGGGCACACCAGATCTTGGCCTATGATTCCCTAGAAATGGGGAGTTTGAACTAACAGGCAATTTAGATGAAGATTTTTGAGGATGCAAAGAGGGCAGGAAGAGCACTTCTGTCACCCGTTAGTTCTTGTGAGGAAGTCTAGTGTCTTGGAGAAACAAGAAGTAAACAAGTGTTGTAATCTCAACTGCAGAGTCATAGTACATCTTAGTAGATAGGTGCTTTATGCAGTTGCTGTGGATCCAATATCATCTCCAGAATTATAACCTCTAGATAAGTATAAGTCCCTTATATTGTGATTCTACTAGTGTCATCTCAATTGCTAGGAATCCTATATCACATAAAAGGACTAAACATATTTAGATAAGATATCATTTCATTAGGGAGTATGTAGAATGTGAAGATGTCAACCTTGAGTTTGTCCCTACAGACAAGCAAGTGTCTGACATCTTCACTAAGCCACTAGATGAAGCAAAGTTCAATACCTTCAAGTTTGAGTTGGGTATGTTGAACCTAGTATAGCTTCAGTTTCTCCTCATGTTGTTTATTTATTGCAGGTTGTACTATTTGTTGCAGGTGGAAAAGTCTTTCAGTGGGATGAAGATTTTTCAAGTGGTATACCTTCAGTGGTGTCATGTTTTTCAAATGGTTCAAGTGCTATCTAGATTGGTTTAGACTAAAGTGTCTACCAGGAAGTATGATAGAGGATGCTTCAGTTGAGGGAGAGCAAGTCCAGCACTTGCAGAGATAGGTTCAATTTCCTATAGAGAAGGAGCAGCACACCTCCCTTACTATTTACAGAAGTCAAAAATGGGGAAAAGGAAATGAGAAGGAAATGATCAAGGACAGGTAGCAGCAATTAAGGGGGAGTAGGGAGTGATGATGATCACCCTGCAAGCAAGGAAAAGATGGTAACCTATAACTTGTTATCATCTTATAAGTCTTCCTATTTAATGTTTTTTTTCCTACAAATGTTAGTGTATGTCATTGACTCATGATTTTGATTGAGGGTTTTAACTTCTTCAAATAAGGGGAGATTGTTGGGACCATTGCCCATAATGTCCCAAATTTGTAGAAGTCAAACATGTCATTGATATACACATTGTTGTATTTAATGTATGTTCAAGTTAATGCATGTAGGTTAGTCCTTGTAACATTGATAGGACAGGTATTCCATGTGGTGTGACAGGTCGACACAAAGGAGCTGGCAGGAAAGGCAGGAATTTGCCTAAGTCCAAAGGCATTGAGTGAAGCAAGCTTGCTCAATGCCAGGTAACGGTATTCGATGAAGTCCACAGGCATTGAGTGAAGCTAGATCACACAACGCCAGATGTCAAGAACAGTAGTTGACAAAGGTAGTATTCAGGTTAGGTTAAGAGGCATTTAGTGAGGACAACTCCCTTAACGCCAGATAAGCTGAAGCGTCGAGTAAAGACCAGTCAGTCAAAGCTTTTGCATTGATAGTAAAGAAAAATGTCTTAAGTCCTAAGCATTATGTGATGTCAATGCACTAAAACCCAAGAACAAAAAGCATTGAGTCATGCTCTGAAGTCAGAGCGTAAGAAAGTTCAAAAATCGACTAAGTCTAGAAGCATTGAATGAAGCTAGTTCACTTAATGCCTAATAAAGAATACAGGCAAAGGCAGAAAGCTTTGAGTGAGGCCAGCTTACTCAACGCCTTTAGAAAGGTGAAGAATTAACTAATTCCAGTGGCATTGAGTGAATCCAGTTCACTAAACGCACTCAACGCTTAATAAGTGGAGAAAGTACTGAGGAATTGAGTGAAACCAGATCACTCAACGATCTCAATGCCTAATCGTGCAGAGAATGTTGGACTATGAAATTCAGAATTTGTCTAAGTCCAAAGGCATTGAGTGAGGAAGTCTCACTCAACGCTCTCAATGCCTAAGATGCAGAATGGTTATGAAAGTTGACCAAGGGTTTTGGCATTGAGTGAAGCTTGTTCACTCAACGCACTCAACGCCTGAGCAAGCAAAAGATTTGCTATGTACAGAATCGTTGAGTGAAGCTTGTTCACTCAACGCCTGGAATGGAAGTGAAGATTTGGCTAAGTCCACACTTGCTGACATCAGCCAAAGTCAACAAAGTCAACCAAGTTCAAATTAGTTGCGGGAAAGCTATAGAATACGACAAGTAGCGCCAGCGCTCAACTGTACGTCTTCTTCCATTAAAGCAAGTTGTAGCTGTCAATGGCAGGTGGTCACCACTACTTCTTGGAGACATTAATCGACAAATGATAAAAGGGACAACTTCAGAAGGAAGAACTTAACTTTTAGGGTCTTATTCTTTTCACATAGTTGTTGCTGAATTTCTTCTTCCTCGTTATTGTTGCCGAGCTAGAAGCTTGAAGTCAATCCAACTGATCTGAATGTTCATTCCAGATAGTTATAGCAATTTATTCTTCTACAGCAATTTCAGATAAGCTTCTAATAAAGAAAGAGAAGTAGTGCCTTCAGTTTTTTTTAGGTTCAGGTTTGCTGTTTGAAGAACTCAAGGTCTGTCAAGTCTTCAGTCTTCTTCAGCAAGTTCAGAAACAAGTTCTAAGGTTCTTCCAACAAAGACAGCTATTTATTGAAGATCATTCCCTAATTGCTGAGAAGAAAGTTAGGGCTGAGATAACTCAGCTCAGGAAGAAGACACAGAAATATCTCTGTGTCAAATCAACACAAAGAAAACCCCTTTCATTTATATAAGAACCTTTTGGATCTGAGTTGTTGGGCCTTTATGCCTGAGGTAGGGATTATTTTCCTTAGTGTAGGATCCAATTTTGGATTTGAGTTGTATGACCTTTGGGTCTGAGGTAGGATCCTTTTGGATCTGAGCCGTAGGGATTTTGAGCTTGAGGTAGGGCAGTTTTGCCTGAAGTAGGAGAGTAATTCTCTCTAAGTGTAGGACCTTTGGGTCTGAGTATAGGATCCAGATTTATATCTATGGTAGGGCCTTGTGCTTGAGCTCTAGGAGAGTCATTCTCTCTGAGGTAGGGCTATCCTCCATAGCCTGAGCAGTAGGACTTGAGTTCAAGTCTGAGGTAGGTGATCATTTGATCACTAAGTTGTAGGAGCAAATTTGCTTTGAGGGAGGGCTTTGTGCTTTAGTTGTATGTCTTGGAGGAGACTGAGGGATCCTGAGGGATCTATTGTGTAATCTCTTAGGAGCTGAGTTTTTGGATATGTTCCTTGTCTAACAAGAAGTTAGAAAGGTGAGAGGAGAGTGGATGTACCCATAATCTGGGGAACCACTATAAATTCAGTTTGTGTTCTTTGTGGTTTATCTAGAAAGCATCTAACTACTAACTAACTACACACTAAGTTAAAAGATAATAATAAAAGACTAGAAAACCTATTCATCACCTCTAGGTGTTTAGCTACCTTGAAACTAAAGACTTTCGAGTAGTATCAAAGGGAGGCTGCTCAAAAAGGACCTAATAGTCAAAGCAAATCCCAAAGGATAGTTGAAACAAGTTCTATACTTATGGGTTCTGGATAGAACCAAAAGGAGCTAGGTTCCATGAAGCTCCCCATCTATTGGAAGGAGAGTTTTTTAATCTGGAAAGAGAGGGTAAGGATATTTATGGATGCCTATGACCCAAGGATCTTTGTGATAGTAAGAGAGTGACCTTTCATCCCTACGAAGGTCTCAGTTTTGGATACCAATGTCCAACACCTAAGATATATTAAGAGATGACAAAGGATGATGTCATCTTGTCTAAATTGGACAAGAGGGCATAAAACATTATTGTTAGTGCCATAGATGATTCAACCTTTCAGAATCTGTTCCACTGTTAGACCTCTAAAGAGATATAGAACACTCTTGTGGTCTACATGGAGGGTACTGAAAGGGTGGTAGATGACAAGAAGTCCATGCTCAACTAGGAGTATAAGGCTTTCAGGCAGTTACTGTAAAAGAACATAGCTGCTTGCTATGAAAGATTTTTCAGGATAATAAATTAATTGAGGACCTATGGGAGGGACTTCAATAATTATGCGATTAATGACAAGTTTTTAAGATCTATCAATACAGAATGAGATACTAAGATGTTGGTGCTACCATGGTAATTTGGAAGTGATCAAGTGTGCAGCCTCACTGCCAACATACTATGAGCCTATGGTGTCGCACATTAAGCTTTGGAGAAGTTGGAAAGATTTGTGTTGGCCTTGATCATAAGTGATAGGAGTGAAGGACCAAGCCTATGACGATCTGGATGTGGTGGAATTTAATTCCGGGGCCTGTATTGTGAATATTGGTCGACCGGTATGTAGTCAAAAAATGCTAACGAAAATTTGTCGGGTATGGGTAAGGTGTTTCGACGAATAGTCTGGATTCATTGAGTATCATCGTGATCTTTGACGATTCGTTGAGTATCGTTATGACCTCTAGCCAATTTGTTGAGTATCAACATGATCTCTCGCCAATTCATCGAGTGTCGTATTGACCTCGATTCACATGTATTATTGTGATTCAGTTAGGTTTGGGCATGGATTACTATTAGGATGCTTAGATTGCCCAAATATGTATAGTCTAGGGTCATAAGATGCTTACAGGGTCAAGGTCAGTCACATAATGATAGATTATTGGAACATACTTTTAGAAGACTTCAAAGACAAAAGACTTTAGAGCAAAAGGAGTTAAATGTATACAGAAAAAGTCATTCAATGAAAGCTGAACCAAGTTAGACGATCGTCGATCTCAGATAGACGAACTCAGAGTTCCTTCTCTGAGTTGAGCTCGATAAAAGTCAAGTTGAGGTTGATGAACTACCTTTTGTACTTTGAAGTTCAGCTCGACGAAGGACTTACTCAGTTAGAAGAACTTGGAGCTCAGATTGATGAAGTGATTTTTCAGTTCAAAGATCTTGGAGCTCAGCTCAACGAAAAAGAATGATTCAGCTCGACGAACTTGAGCTCAGGTCGACGAAAATTTGCTGAGTTTGACTAACTCCTTCCAGGTTCTGTTCGACTAATTCTCTGTGGTTTTTCAGTTCAACTAATGTGAGATTGATTTCAAATTATTTCTATTAAGTAATACTCGTATAATAATGCATTATATTCCCAATGAATATAGCCGCTTCCAGGCAGCATTAATTATGGATTTCACAGAGTTATTACCTTACCAAATTATTGGGACAGTTATGGAATTGCATTCAAGACAAATTGAGCTATTTAAACTCCTAGAGATTTTGAAGACTGTTCAGGAAAGATTTTAAAAATCAAGGTTTTGAATTCTACTATCAGATATATATACTGCTTCAGAAAATTGCAGAAATTAACTAAGATACAACAAGCTACTGAATATAAAATAGAGTACAGAACAAATACAATTTTTCATACAGAGTTCTTCATCATCTGCTTAAAGCTTTCAAGAGACAATAGATCAATATCAGTTTAATAGTTTTGTTGAAGAGCAACATCATCTTTGAAGGCCTACACACTCAAGAAAAGCTTCCATCTCCTGATCATCTACACAACTCAAGGGGAGCTTTGACATTATCAACAATCCACTAGTCTTCTATGAGATTTGAGACAGAGAAGAAAAAATCATTTTCATTTTTATTTCACTGTGTACAAGTTTTTAACTCCCTTCAAAATTTAATCTTTTGGTTCACAAGTCACCTGATCAAAAGACTTGGGATTGGTTTTTGGGCACCTGATCAAAAGCACAAAGGGTTGTTAGATCTCCCTTAGAAAAATAGATCTTCTAATGACAGGGCACCTGAGCAAAAACTTTTTGTGGCAGGCCACGTGAGCAAAAACCTATAGTGGATTCCTACCAGGGTAGTAGAAGAGTGGATGTACCAAGGTTTATTGGGGAACCACTATAAATTCCTTGTGTCATCTCAATTGCCTTTACTTGTTTTATTTTGTGTGCTGTGATTTTATTTTTCTCATATATATATATATATATCACCTACTTTAATCCGCTATAAAAAGTAGATTAAAGTTTTTAAAATACTCTATTCACCCCCCCCCTCTAGAGTTAAGTTAGGTCTATCCCTCACTTTTAATTGGTATCAGATGACTGGTTATTTGGTTTCACAGGCAAACACCTGAACTAAAAGATCTTTGATAGATCTTATTTACTCTATGTGTTCTTTTCTTATGACACAAAATAAAGAGTATTCAAGCACCAGATCTCCAGTGTGCAATCTAAATTAGTTTGCACTTTGGAAGGTAAGGATTAGGCTTTACATGAATTCCATTGATGAGGACATCTATAATTCTATTTTGACAGGACCATCACTAACAGTAGTGGCAATTACAAGCCTTAGTGAAGTTTCACCACCTAAGTGGACTAATGCTCAAAAGAAGGCCAAGATTGTTGATGCCAAAGCAACGAACATTCTGGCCCAAACAATGTCATATGACATGTTCCACAAACTTGTTGAATGCACTTAAGCCAAGGCAAACTGGGATTCTCTAAATGGTATGGTAGCAGGATCTACAGATGAAAGAAAAGATAGGATATCACATCTGATCCCTCAGTATGAGAACTTCAAGAACGAAGAAGCAGAATCAGTTGCTGATATGTACAATTGACTCAGCCTCATAATAAATGAGCTAAAATCATTGGAGAAGAATATCAAATTGATAGAGATAAATGACAAGATCCTTATGTGCTTCCCTTGCACATGGGATTCAAGGATCTGACCAATCAAAGAGGCCAGAAGCCTCAATGAAATCTATACAGAGACCTTGTTGGGCAAGCTCAAATCCTATGAGCATCTCATCAAGACCAAAGAAGCTGAACAAAGAACCTCTTCTTTAGTAAGGAAAGAGCAAAGAATTGCTTTTGAAGTAACTGAAAAAGCCAAAGCCATTCTAGACAATGAAGATCTATTGAGTCTCTTGGCAAAGAGATTTTACAAGATGGAAAGGAAGGACTTCAGGAGAAGATCAACCAGAAATGATGATAAGACAAGGTATGACAGAACTCATACTAAAGAGATTCTCTATTATGGGTATAGGAAACCTGAACATATACTTCCACAATGTCCAGAGAAGCAGAAGAAAGAGAAGAAGAAGGAGATAGACTCCAGGAAGCACTCATACAAGCCCTCTTCCAACAAATACAAGAAGAAGGAAAGAGGCTTTGTTGCTGAAACATGTTGTGAATCTTAGGATGAATCTTCATCCAGCTCCAGTGAGGATAAAGTAGAAGCTAAGGCCAAAGAGGTCTCCTTGATGGAAATCAATGCATCATACAGCCACACTGAAGCTGAAATTTCTTAAGCTGAATCTGAATCAGAAGAAGATCAGGTAATTCCCTCTTTTGATTTTACTTCAGAACTATTCAGAATTGAATTCAAACTATTATGTAATGATTTAATTAAATATGAGAAGGAAATAAACCTTCTCAGAGATAAATTAATTTAATATGATAATTTATTTTCTGAAAATATTAAACTTAAAGATTATTTAAACAATGCTTTAGAAAAAAAAATTATTCTTAAAAACTAAATTATCTGAGGCTAAGGAGTTTGAAGAATCCCTTAATGGGAGAAGTATCAAACTGATGAACATCACAAGTACAGTAAATGCTAGGTTAAATGGCAAATTGGGCTTGGGAGCTTCATATAGTCAGCCTCCTTTGTTATAGAAAAACATATTATCTACTCTTGTAAAGTTTGTTTCTGAAAAGGGAAATGAAAAATTAGAAGATGTAAATAAAGAAAATGAAGTTTTTCACAAGATTAAACAAAAAAAGAAAAATTTTCATTAAAATTATGTTCAACATATTCGTTGAACCAAGCTCGACGAAATGACTATTATTAGTCGAACTCAGATCGATGAATTATGAACCCAGAATTTCAGTCTAAGTATTCTACTAACTGTGCTCGACGATATAAATATTGTTCGTCGAACCGTGATCGACGAATGTGGGGCGTAAGAAATGAATATTTTCATTCTCATAACGGAGTTCGACGAACTCATCCCCATTCGTCGAACGCAGATTGATGAACTTATTCAAATTCGTCGGACCCAGAATTTTTTAACTAAAACTTTAATTCTTTTAAAACTATTAATCGAGATAAAACATTTATTAATCCTTTTACCCAGTGGACTATTCCTTCTAGGAGATTTCATCCACTAGGTTATAAGGGTCAGCCTGAATTTTCCTATATTTCTAATTATAAGTTTGAAAGTAAACAAGGACCAAAGGTTACCTGGGTCAAGAACAACTAATCTGTTTTTATACAGGTAAAAAACTATCCTTCCACAGAGGAACTGTGGTACATGGATAGTGGGTGTTCAAAACACATGATAGGATCAAAAGCAAACCTGTGTGATTTCAAAGAAATGCTTGTACCAAAAGTAATATTTGGAGACTCCAACTATGGACAAATAAAAGGCTATGGAAATGTCAAAGTTAGAGTAGTTACCTTCAGGAAGGTAGCTTATGTAAGTGGTCTCAAGCATAACCTAATATCCATAAGTCATTTATGTGATGAAGGTTATCATGTATCATTCGATCAAGCTTCTTGCATTATTACTTCTAGTGATAACAAAACTGTTTTAACTAGAATTAGACAAGGCAACATATATGTCATTAAATTTAAATCTGTTAATTAAGAAATTTGTCTATTTAATCAAATTAGTTCAACCAATGAATTATGGTATAAGAGATTAGGTCATGTAAACCTTAGGAATATTGCTAAATTATCTAGGGACAACCTTGTTAGAGGACTTCCTTCTGGTTCTTATAAGAAAGATGGACTCTGCAGGGGTTGTCAAGTTAACAAGCAAACAAAAAATTGTTTGAAATCCATTAATAAAAGTTATTCACCCAGGATTTTGTACTTGCTACATATGAATCTTTTTTGCCCTATTGTTGCACAAAGTTTGGGAGGAATGTCATACACTCTAGTTATTGTTGATGACTTCGCAAGATTCACTTGGGTGTTCTTTCTTAGAAACAAGTCAGATAACTTTAAATTTCTTACAGACTTTATTAGGAACATCAAGATTGAGTACTCTACTCAAGTTGCATTGATCAAAAGTGATCATGGCACCGAGTTTGAATCTCTTCTGATGCAAGAATTCTATAAGAAGGAAGGTATCAGTCATTATTTTTCTGCTCCTAGAACTCCTCAACAAAATGGGGTAGCTAAAAGGAAAAATAGAACCATAATTGAATATGTTGGAACACTACTTGCATATGCTTACTTGCCCCTATCTTTTTGGGCAGAGGCTGTAAGCACATCAAATTATGTTCTAAACAGAAGTTTGATTCATAAACTTAAGGGTAAAACTCCTTAAGAAATACTTAAAGGGAAGAAACCTAAAGTAGATTATTTTAAAATCTTTGGATGCAAGTGTTATATTCATAATAATAATAAGAAACATCTTATAAAATTTGAAGTCAAAGCTGCAGAGTGAATTTTCCTTGGATATTCCCAAGTCAGCAAGGCTTATAAGGTGTTTAATAAATCTACACTAAAAATTGAAGAGTCTGTTCATGTTTATTTTGATGAGGCTAACATGTTTTACACGGAGAAGCATTCTTCTACCATAGACTCATTGTAGGTACCCTATCAATGTGAGAAGTTGGATGATTTAAACATTAAATAAGAGGTTACTTGCACCCTTCTCTACAGATTGATGAAGAAAGTGATGAAGATTATGTTGAAGTTATTAAACCAACAACAACAAATGTAATTCCACAATAGAAATTAACTCCACTAGCTATTGATGTACCAACTCTACCAGCTGATCTTGTCACACTTAGAGATTACCCTATATCTCAAGTGATTGGAGACATATTAGTTGGTGTGCAAACAAGGCATCAACTCAACCAAGATCAGATGCATGCTTACTTCATTTCTCAAATTGAGACTCAATCCATTAAAGATGCAGAGCAAGATCCCCATTGGATTATTGCAATGCAAGAAGAGCTAAAAAAATTGAGAGGTGTAGAGTTTGGGATTTTGTTACAAGACCCAAAGACTACCCAGTCAATGGAACTAAATGGGTCTTCAGGAATAATTTTGATGCACAAGGAGTAATAGTAAGAAATAAAGCAAGGCTGGTAGCCCAAGGATATTTTTAGGAAGAAAGCATTGATTATGATCAAACCTTTGCTCCCGTTGTTAGACTTGAATCTATCAGGATCTTTCTTTCTTATGTTGTATTCCAGAACTTCAAAGTATATCATATGGATGTAAAAAGTGTCTTTCTAAATGGATAACTTAAAGATGAAGTATATATTTAAAAACCTCCAGGTTTTATTTCTTTAACTCATCCCTCTTATGTTTTTAAGATGCATAAAGACCTTTATAATCTAAAGCAATCTTCAAGAGCTTGGTATGAGACCTTAGCTAGTTTTCTTTTAGAACATAAGTTCATTAGAGATATTGTAGATAGTACTTTATTTATTAGACATCATAAATGTAAAAGTTTGCTAGTACAAATATATGTAGATGATATAATCTTTAGTTCTACTTATTCCAACCTATGCAAAAGTTTTTCTGACCTGATGAACTCAAAATTTGAAATGAATAGCATGGGTGAACTATCCTACTTCCTTTGTATTCAAGTGAAGAAAACCACTTATGGTATCTTTATATCCCAGTCTAAATATGCGAAAGAGCTTATCAAAAGATTTAGGATGTCAAATACCTCAACCATGAAAACACCCATGCCCTCCAATGTTATAATTGATTCTGATGAACTGGGCAAACCAGTTTATTAGAAAACATATAGGGCTATTGTTGGGTACTAATTGTATCTTATAGCTTGTAGGCCTGATAATATGTTTGCTACCTGTATTTGTGCTAGATTTCAAGTCAACCCTAAAGAATCTCACCTTATTTTATTAAAAAGGATTTTAAGATATATAAAGGGTTGCCCTAATCTAGGACTCTGGTATCCTACTAAGTCAGAATTTGAATTAACTGGATTCTCAGATGCTGACTTTGCTGAATGTAGAGTTGACAGGAAAAGCACATAAGGAACTTATCAGTTCCTTGGTGATAGGCTAGTGTCCTAGTTTTGCAAGAAGCAAACATCCGTGTTAACTTCAACTGCTAAAGCTGAATACATAGCCACAGGTAGTTGTTGTTCACAGATTTTGTGGACTCAAAACCCACCTCTTGATTATGATTTCAACTTAAATAATTTAACCATATTTTGTGATAATACCAATGCAATTTCAATTGCACAAAATCCAGTGTACATAGTAGGACCAAGCATATAGAGATAAGACATCATTTTATTAGAGATAATGTGGAAAAAAAGAAATTAAACTTGTCTTCATCTCTACTTATTTACAAAGGGTAGATTTTTTTCTCCAAACCCTTGGATGAAAAGAAACATCTGTTCTTCCTAAATCAGCTAGGTATGATTAATGGAGAAGTTTTAATTTAATTTTTGTTTGTGCTCGACGAATTGTTCATTTTTCGTCGAACGGAGTTTGACGAACTGTGAATGCTTTGTGGAGTGTTCATCGAATGGAGATCGACAAACCTTCCTTTGTGAAACTTTTCCTCGAACGGAGATCGATAAAGTTTATTTTAGAAAATTTTCATCGAATGGAGAACGACGAAATGTTTTCTTATCTTCAGACTTAGATCGATTCTTTTATTTCTTTGCGAGATTTTTCGTCGAACTGAGTTCTAAGTCTTTTATTTTTTGTTGGACGGAGTTTGTCTTTTAAACTTTAGAAAACTTATAACTAGGTTTTCATCGAACTATATCCGGAACTTTTCCATTTCCCCTTTGCACTTGATCTCTTGTTTTCATAGAGCAATGGTGTTTTCTCTAGCAATCCTCACAGCAATGAAGTTTTACACCGGTTTTTATATAGACTTTGAATACTTCAGTCTTTCCGACCAAGTATTCAAGTATATCTTACAACTATTTGAGGTTCAGAACCTGCGAACCTTCATGACAATTAGGATAAAGCTTCCAGTGTCAGAGATTAAGGAATAGGTATATACAACAAAGATTCAGGACACTCCAGTTCTTATTGGACCTATCTCAGGACATCAGGTTCCTCTTTCACCAAAAATCTTATCTGAAATTTTAGGGTTTGTTAATGGTGAAGAAAAAATAGAATTATCTAGTAGTGAATTTAATGAAATGCTAGATAGGTTGGGTCATGCTAAAGGAAACCCTAACCACCTTCTTAAGAAAAATCTTATGATAAAATATAGATTTTTAACCGATATTATTGGAAAAGTGATGTTAAGCAAACACTCTACTCACGATCACATAACCAGGCACCAATTTCGTCTGATGTGTGCCTTGGTGAATCAGAAAAGGATATATTAGGGATCAATCCTATTTAATTCTATTAAGAAGAAGATTACAGGTAAGTCTGGTGGTTATGGTAGGATCCTCCGGATCTTTTTGCAGGCACCGGTTCCAGAACTGTTGGTCTCATAGACCATTTTCATTAATGCTTCTAAGAGGCTTACCTCTGCCCTCCTTGGCAGATGGGAGAGGACAATCCCTAAGCCCTCTAGGGCCTCCTCTTCAAGAGTAGCTTCTGAAGACACAAGGGTTATACCAACCACTATCCCAACCCCTAAAGAGGTTTCTGTTCTTCCTTATCCATCTCCTCATTCTTATCCTGTACCTTCTCCTCACCAATCCCCTAGAAATTCTATTCCTACTCTTCAGAACACCTTGTCTGAAGAGTTTCCCACTACATCCTTCCAGTCTCTTTCACCAGTCTATCAGTCACATCATTCATCTCCTCTTCTCTCTAATTTACCTTCTTTCACCCTACTATCTCCATCTATGCCTCAATCTCCTGTTCAAGAAAACATCATCCCCAATATCATTCCCCCTACCTTCAAGACTCATGATGTACCTCAGTCATTCTATTTGTGTCAAAACTACTCTACCTCAATTACATCCTCTTCCAATCAACCCTCTACATCTACTCAGTCTCCACCTGAGTTTTTTTATGTGGATTTCTCATCCATCTCTTCTAATATTCTTACATTTATCACTCCTACCCTCAAGAAGTTGATAGAATAAGCAATTGCTCCTCTTGTAGCTACCCTATCTAACCTTTCTTCTAAGCTTGCCTCTTCCTCCTTTGTCCCTTCTTCTAGGGGCCTAGATTTAGGTATCCCTGGATCTAGGCAAGGCGAGATGTCTAATGAAGAAGCTCTAGCAGTTAATGAAGAATTCATAGTAATTCTAGAGGTTGTAGCAGCAGATGTAAAAATTCTTACAGATTGTTCAGATGAAGAAGCAACAGATCTTTCAATTCTAGAAGTTATCACTACTGGTGATATTTTTATAAATCCCACAGTTGACTTATCTTCCTTATTATCTATTTTTGAAGTTCAGCCAGTTTTGCTCTAGTCTTTGATAAATATTCTAAAGAAATAGTTTGATATACTGCTCTAGTAGATTCTTAAGTTTTAGAAGAGATTAGAGCTAGTTTCTGTAATATTTCTTCTAATATCTCTTCAGTCTCTGAGACTATAACAGTTGAGAATATGATAAATGTCATAGAGCCAGCATGTTCCCCTCCATTTTATGCTTGGGCTAAATCCCCAATGCCCAATTTAGATGATATTCTTTTTGAAGACATGGAACAAGATGTTTGTGTAAAGATGCAAGCTGATTCAGATTTTGTGCATACACAGCAAGAACTACAAGTTCATGATAAGTCTGAGTTGATTAAGCAGATTGATGATCTATATGATCAACCAACTAAAGATGATTCTAATGATAATGATATAGATGAGTCAAAAGACTCCAATTCTAAGAAAAGGAAGTTTAAGAAGATGAAGGCTCCAGCTAAGGTTGCTCCTCAACCTTCAATAACTACTGACATTCCATATTATATATTGCATGGAATAACTCTCACTCCAGATCTTCAACACTAGATGAGATATTCTAAGAATCAACAGATAGCCAGAAAGAAGAGTAGGAGATACTCTCCACCTCCAAAATCTAGGAGAGGACCTCCTCCTCATCCTCCTCCAGTAGGATCAGCAGAAAGTGTTTCTCAAGCTCATTAGTCTACTTCTCATTCTAGACCCTCTCAAGGAAGCCAACCATAGAAGTACAGTCAGAGCAGATCTCAGCAACAGCAGACTAGTCAAAGCAATCAATAATCACGTCAAGAGCAAGAAAGGCCTCCTTCTCCAACTTACGATCCTGAGCTAGATCCCAACATCAGAATGATAAGGTTTAATGAGCTAATTGCTATTTCTCAAATAAATAAAGCCAAAGATGAAGGGAAGGACACTTCTTTATTTTCAACAATGTCATTATACAGAAAGAAGGAGCTAGATAAGTATCAGGTAAAGAATATCTTTAATGTTGATGAATACATGCATCTTCACCTAGAGGCAGTTATTCCTAGAGCTACTTCCTTGAAGATCATCTACTCTCATGACATGAAGATGACTCAGCAAGAAGCTGAAGATCCAACCAGGAAGTTGATCTTCACCAAACCTTCTTCAGATGCTCCTAAAAAGAATTCTTAGTTTTCTGATTTTATTCTTGAACTATTTACTATTATTGGTTTTGAACTCTTACAACATTATATTTTATATCTGCTGAGATTTTCAATTCTGCTAGATATTTATTTTTTACTTTATATTTTATATAAATTTTATCCTCACCCAAATAGGGGGAGATTGTTGGAACCCCAGTTTGGTTTTGGTAAAGGATTACTATTAAGATGCTTAGATAGACCCAATATGTATTGTCTAGGGTCATAGGATGTTTCAAGGGTCAAGGTCATTCACATGATGATAGATTATTGGAACCTACTTTCAGAAGACTTCAGAGACAGAAGACTTTAGAGAAAAAGGAGTTAAAAGTATGCAAAAAAAGTCGTTTGACGAAAGTTGAACTATGTTCAACGATCGTCGATCTCAGATCGACGAACTGAGAGTTCCTTCTTTGAGTTGAGCTCGATAAAATTCAAGCTGAGGTCGAGGAACTGCCTTCTCTACTTTAAAGTTCAGCTCGACGAAGGACTTACTCAGTTCAACGAATTTGGAGCTCAGATTGAAGAGGTAATTTTTCAGTTCAACGATCTTGGAGGTCAGCTCGACGAAAGAGAATGATTCAGCTCGACGAACTTCGAGCTCAGGTTCACGAAAATTTGCTGAGTTTGACTAACTCCTTCCATGTTTCTTTCAACTAATTCTCTGCAGTTTTTCAGTTCAACTAATGTCAGATTGATTTCAAATTATTTTTATTAAGTAATACTCTGATAATTAATGCATAATATTCCCAATAAATATAGCCGCTTCCAGGTATGATTAATTATGGATTTCATAGAGTTATTACCTTACCAAATTAATGTGGCAGTTATGGAATTGCATTCAAGACAAATTGAGCCGTTTCAACTCCCAGAGATTTTGAAGACTATTCAGGAAAGATTTTAAAATTCAAGGTTTTGAAATCTACTATCATATATATACTCCTTCAGAAAATCGAAGAAATTAACTAAGATACAACAAGCTACTGAATAAAGAATAGAGTATAGAACAAATAAAGTTTTTCATACAGAGTTCTTCATCATCTGCTTCAAGCTTTCAAGAGACAACAAATCAATATCATTCTGAAAGTTTTGCTGAAGAGCAACATAATCTTTGAAGGCCTACACATTGAAGCAAAGCTTCCATCTCCTGATCATCTACATAACTTAGGGGGAGCTTTGACATCATCAACAATCCACTAGTCTTCTCAGAGATTTGAGACAGAGAAGTCAAAATCATTTCCATTTTTCTTTCACTGTGTACAAGGTTTTAACTCCCTTCAAAAGTTAACCTTTTAGTTCACAAGTCACCTGATCAAAAGACTTGGGATTGGTTTTTGGGCACCTCATCAAAAGCTCAAAGGGTTGCTAGATCTCCCTTAGAAAAATAGATCTTCTGGTGACAAGGCAGCTGAGAAAAAACCTTTGGTGGCAGGGCACCTGAGCAAAAACCTATAGTGGATTCCTAGCAGAGTGTTAGAAGAGTGGATGTACCTAGGTTTATTGGGGAACCACTATAAATTCCTTATGTCGTCTGAATTGCCTTTACTTATTTTTTTTGTGTGCTGTGATTTTCTTTTTCTCATACATATATATATATATATATCACCTACTTTAATCTGCTATAAAAATAAACTAAAGTTTTTAAAATACTCTATTCACCCACCTCTAAAGTTAAGTTAGAACTATCCCTCACTTTCATTGACCACTCGCCGATTCGTCGAATATCATGTTGATACTCGCCGAATTTTATTTCGACCGGTTTATTTCCTTTAAGTCTGGTTCGGCTGGTCTGTGGTTATCGGCTAGTTCAGTCTACTATATATAATCATTGTGAATAGTAAACCGAATGACTTATGTGTTTTCTTAACCTAGCCGAGCGCCGATCTCCTCAAGACAGAATTGTTTCACATCTGTGACCGTCGCTTCCACTTCAACTGACCGCCTCTTGTCACCGCTGATTGTCCACTATCCATTGCCGCCGCTGGAAAGCATTTCCTAAGCGTCGTCTTTTTCATTTCCGCATCTCTGTTGGATCTCTAGTTGGATTTGGGCTAGGTTCACTAATTTAGGCTGAGTCTGACCCACCTTGTATAGTCAGGGTCAAGTCTAGTAGTCCTAGAGTGTAGGCTAAGTCATTAAGTTCAACCTTCTCGGACCAACCAATAGAGGACCTAAGAAGACTCAGACTTAGAAGTTTTCAGAGAATAGTTTGATCAGTTCAAAGTTCTTCGAACTCAGCTCGATGATCGTCGATCTCAGATAAACGAACTCATAAGGAATTTTCTGAGCTAAGCTCGATGATATTCAAGCTCAGGTCAACGATCAGTTTTCTTCAGACAGAATCTCAGCTCGATGTACTCAGAGTACAGATTTGACAAGTCATTCTCAGTACGCAGTTCGCAGAGCTCAGGGTTACAAACTAGAATTATTAGGTCGACGATCTTGGATCTCAAGTCGACGAATTCTGTTCAGTGATCGACGATATCTGTCAAGTTCCAAAATGAGAAGTTTTTATTCCTTCTGTTCCTTTATTTCTATTTTAATAGCATTATTATTCCTGAGTATTTAATGCTTATATTACTCGGAATATAGCCGTTATTGGCAGCATTAATTATGGTATCCATCAGAATATTTACTTTCTTATTTTATTAAGGGACAGTTGGGGAAAGTCATTTATGATATATTCGAGCCGTTTGTATTCTCCAGATCAGCCAACAATTAAGGTAGTAATTCAAATTTCAAAGGAGAATTTATTGACTGAGAATATAAAAAGAGATTTTTGTCTTTTAGACAATAATAGAGAAAACTTATAGAAAAAAATATACAGTACTGAGATAGACTAATCTTTTAGAACTCTCTCTCTCACAGTGCAGAAAATTCTCCGTGTTTCACCATGTCAAGTCTGAAGACAGAGGAAGAACAATCATCACAATCAAAAGTCTTCTTCAAGCTTCACTTCCAGGAACATATAGGACAACAAAGATTTATTCAGTCAGAAAAGTTCCAGGACTGCTTTCAGACAAGGCTAAAGACCAACACCCAGAAGCAAAGCTCCAGTCTTCCTGAACCATCAACATCTCAGGGGGAGCTTTATCAACGTCAAAGATCCACTAGTCTTCTCTATTGATTAGAGAAAGAGAAGACACCATCACCTCCTCTCACCTCTTATAAAAGGGTTTTAACTCCCTTCAAAAGTTAGCTATTTGTTGTCAAGTCTCCTGATCAAAAGACTTGGGTTAGTTTTTGGGCACCTGATCAAAAGCCTAAAGGGTTGCAATATTTCCCTGTAAATAGATATTGTGGTGGCACACACCTGATCAAAACCTGCTAGTAGATTCCTAATAATACGTTTTGTAGCCTAAATTATTATCGTATTTTCTATTTTATAGTGTACAAATCATGTCTATTATTAGTTTATTTTTATCCTTTTTATGTAAATATTATTGCCACTGACTTTTTCTTGTCTTTTTGCAGGTTTCCGGAAAATTGGCCAAAATGACCTGACATGCCCCCCTGTCACGCCCTCCCTGGGCGTGACCTAGGGCGTGTCACCCGATCCCGAGGACTTTTGTTGGAAGGGACAGGAAAACGAACAAAACCGCTGTCATGCCCCCCTGACACGCCCTCCCTGGGTGTGTCACCAGGCGTGACCATGGGTGTGTCGCCCTCTGCCGCAAAGCCTGCCGACGCATTAAATGTCGTTTCTCCACACCACGAAAACAGTACTATCACGCCCCACGTCACGGGCGTGACCTTGGGCGTGACATCAACTTTTCGGTGACTGATGGATTTCCGACCAATGATTTGGACATGACGTGCCTGTCACGTCCCCCTACACGGGCGTGACCTAGGGCGTGACCACCGACGTACCGAAGCAATCATCCCTCCCGCCAGAATCTAGAGCCCGAGGTCAACATTGTACTGTCACGCCCCTTGACATGCCCCCCCTTGGGCGTGTCGGAGGGCGTGACCAACCCGAGAAAAAAATCTATAAATTGAGACACCCCTCTTCATTTCAGCAAGCTTTGGTTGAGAGGGGGAGGTGCTGCCCCTTTGGTTCTTGAGTTTTTTTCATGCTTTTTCTCTCTATCTCTCCCCCTCTCTATGTAATTTTTGTTTAACCCTAGTTTAATCTTAGCTTGTTTATGCTTTCTTTGTAATCTTTGCTCTTGCTTAGTGCTAATTGTAGGGCTAGAATAGGATCTTTAATTCATGCACTTGTAATTTCAATTTCATTAGTGTAACTTGCTCCTTTTAATTAATATAAGAGCTCTTCCTTTACTAGTGTTCCTTTTATATGCTTTACTACTCATCCCCCCTCCTCCACTCCATTATGATTAACTAATCCTCCTTGTACTCGATCTTGATGATCCGAGGTTAGAGCGATTTAGTTATGATGTTTTAATTAATCTTTTCTTTTTAGGTTAGGGCCTTGAATTACTCTTGATTAATCACGGGTTGGAGGTATATTATCGATATATACTCTCCACCTTTGCTTTCATTCTGGGCTAGCCGAGAGGCCGATAGAATGAAGTGAGCATTCAAGAGTAAAGGGAGTTGTACGCACCCCTCGAGAGAGGCAGACGTCCAAATCTCCCGGATTGGAGTAAAATCCAATAGTGGGGTTCACCGCGTAAAGCGAGTTTTAGGCCTCCGATTTAGACGAGAGTCGGTCGGACCTTCCTAAACTCAGTTGGGCACGACTTCGAGAGAAGCGTGTTCAAGCTTTAGGAACCTCCACGGTCCAGGACCTTTATCCTATTAAGTTTAGATTTTTATCGCATTTTCTTAATCGTCTTTAGCCCAGGTGATTCTTGATCGAGTGCATTTCCATTTCATATTTTCAACCCTTCGTAGTAATCGTTTACTTAATAGCTTTACTTAATAGCTTTACTTAATTACGGTGGTTCTCTTTCTAGTATAGCTTTACTTCCTCCCTTGCACTTAGATTTTCTAAAACCCAAGTTTTTTCCGTCGATAAGATAATAGCGTTCGTGTGAGTAAGCATAGCCAACAGTTCCCGGATTTCAATACGACACTTGTGTCCCCGAGCTACAATTCGATAGGTATACTTGCCTCATCGGGTTGCTAGTTCGGTTGCGTTTATTTTCTTCGAACCCTAGCGCGCAACAAGTTTTTAGCGCCGTTGCCGGGGAACCAACTTCCGTTGATATATTGAAAACACGAACCTATTAATTTTATCTCTTCTCTTTCTCATCCTCTTTCTTTAAAGTTTTTTAAAAAAAAATCAAAAAAATTTTCACCGCTCTTAATAGTAGCCAACTTCACAATTTTTCTACTCCACCTAATTCTCTCGAAAAGGGCAAAGGGCTTTAAGCGCCACTGTCTTGTCTAGTACCTTGCGAACCCTTCACGGGGTAGTCCTTGGGTAGTTCGGGAGTTAATCTATAAAAAAATCTATTTCAAAAAGAAAAAAAAATTTAATCTTTTTTTCTAGTTTATCCTTTTTCTCTTTCTCTTCTTCTTTTCTGTTCTTTTAGTGCATGACCCGCGGGAGTCCGTCGGTTATTTTGGACTTGGACCACGAAATTAAGCGTACTCTTTGGAGAAGATCGCGATTTCATGGTCCTACTAGCCAAGTGCCGGTTGAGGACTCTGAGTCATTTGCTACTTTAAGAATGGAAGGACCCAATGTAGATAAGGCCGTGCAAAGGACTATGTCCTATTATGCACGACCGAACCTCGAGGGAACAGAATCAAGTATATTCTGCCCTGCTATAGCAAATAATAACTTCGAACTAAAGCCTTGCATAATTCAAATGGTGCAGCAATATGTGCAATTTGACGGACTTCAAGATGAAGATCCGAACACACATATAGCTAGCTTTCTTGAAATTTGCGACACCTTCAAGATAAATGGTGTCACAAATGATGCAATCAGGTTGAGACTCTTCCCCTTCTCTTTAAGAACTAAAGCTAAGCAGTGGCTGAACACACTTCCGAAGAATAGCATAACCACTTGGAATGAATTAATTGAAAAAATTTTGGCGAAGTATTTTCCGCCAGCTAAAACTGCAAAACTTAGGAACGACATCTCTTCCTTCGAACAAATAGACTCTGAAACCCTATATGAAACCTGGGAGAGATTTAAAGAATTATTAAGACGATGCCCACATCACGCGCTGCCTGTATGGTTACAAGTGCAGATGTTTTATAACGGGCTAAATAAAAGCACGAAGCAAATGATAGACGCAGCTTCTGGCGGTACTTTAAATCATAAGACCCCGGAAGCCGCTCTTGAGCTCTTTGAGGACATGGACATGAACACTTATCAGTGGAATGTGCCTAGGTCCCGCACGAACAAGCCTGCAGGTATCTATGAAGTGGACAACGTCTCCCAGCTCGCTCTGCAAGTAGAAATCCTAAGCAAAAAATCACGGAGATGACTGCTGCCTCCGCCCCTCAGGTATGGGAATCTGTAACCACTACTCCAGAACATTTAGATTATGTTAATAATATACCTAGAACTTCTTTTAATAATTTTTCTGCTGCGAATTTTCATCCGCCTGGTTTTAATTTTCCGAATAGTTATAACCCCGCTTTAAGAAATCACCTGAACTTTTCATGGAGTAATCCATCGAATGCGATGCGCCCACCCCCGTAAAATGATTTTTCTACACCACCACCACCACCACCTCTTCAAAATTACCCAAAACCTCCAAGCTTGGAGGAATTACTTTCTAAATATATCACCACAAATGACGCTACTATAAGAACTTTAATCGGAAGCGTAAAAAGTCTAGAAAATCAGGTAGGACAGCTCCCAAAAATAATTTCTGAGCGACCCGCAGGGTCTCTTCCTTCCAATACCGAACCCAACCCGAGAGAGCAAGCGAAAGATATAACTCTTCGGAGTGGGAAGCAAGTCTCCGGTATGGCAAGTGAAGAGCCCGAGGCAAGCTCCGCTCCCATTTTAAAAATTCCACCCTCTGCTGAAGAAGTTATCACCCCTATTTTAGAAAATAATCTCACTCCACCACCCATCTTCAAAAATAATTCAACTCCTCCATACCCCTCTGAACTTAATAGACAACGTCAAGATGATCAGTACTCCCGTTTCTTAGAAATCTTCAAACAAATCCACATTAATCTTCCCTTCCACGAGGCTATTTCGCAGATGCCGAAATACGCCAAATATCTTAAAGACCACCTCACAAACAAGAAGAAGTTAGAGAATCTTTCGCACGTCAGGCTAAACGCCGAGTGCTCTACCGTTTTAACAAACTGTTTGCCGAAGAAAATCAGTGACACGGGTAGTTTCTCTATCCCGTGTGTCTTCGGTGATCTTTTTGTTAAACACGCGTTAGCCGACTTAGGCGCGAGTATAAACCTGATGCCCTTTTCGTTGTTTAAAAAGTTAGGGATTGGTAGCCTTAACCCCACGCGTATGAGTATCCAGCTAGCCGATAGATCCGTCAAGTACCCGTTAGGAATAGTGGAGGACGTTCTAGTGAAAGTCGACAAGTTCATCTTCCCGGTGGACTTTGTAATTTTGGACATCGAAGATGACGTCGAGGTTCCCCTGATCCTTGGCCGACCCTTCCTTGCCACCTCCCGAGCCATCATTGACGTAAGCAATGGTAAGCTCTTTCTTCGAGTAGGCGGCGACGAAGTCATATTTTCTATCACCCCTTCGATGAAGAACACCTTAGCAAACGATGACTCATGCTTTTTCGTAGACGCCGTGAGTGATGATTCTTCCTACTGCCTCTCCGACTTTGAAAAAGAATTTTCTACTTTTTGCTCCTCTTCTCTTACAACTGAATCACTGCAAGGAAGTGATGAATCTTCTTATTGTCTTTCTGAGTTTGAAAAAGAATTTTCTGATTTTTGTTCTTCCTCTTTTCTTCCCACTGAATCGCTACAAGAAGCCGTCTTGGCTGCTAGCCCCACCCCTTATTACGTTCCTTATAAAAAAGTTTATGAAGATATTATTTTTGAAAAAGAAAGAATCTCTAAATCCTCTTATGAAGAACCTCCTACCCTAGAACTTAAAGAACTTCCTGAACACCTTAAGTATGCTTTCTTAGAAAAAGATTCCAAGTTACCAGTTATCGTTTCGGCCTACCTCACGGATACGCAAAACGATAAACTTCTTCTAGTTCTACGTAAGCATCGCCGGGCTATTGCTTGGAAAATTTCTGATATCAAGGGCATAAGCCCATCTTTTTGTACCCATAAAATTTTAATGGAAGATAATTCGCGAAACTCTATCCAACCTCAGCGCCGTATAAACCCGAATATGAAAGAAGTAGTTAAGGGATAGGTTATGAAACTATTAGACGCAGGAATTATCTACCCTATATCGGACAGTAAGTGGGTTAGCCCCGTTCAGGTAGTTCCAAAGAAGGGCGGGATAACCGTAGTTAGTAATGAGAATAATGAATTAATCCCGACACGGACGGTGACGGGTTGGCGTATGTGTATAGATTATCGTAAGTTGAATGACGCCACCCGCAAGGACCACTTTCCTTTGCTGTTTATCGACCAGATTTTAGAACGTCTCTCCGGCCATAGCTTTTATTGTTTTCTCGATGGCCTCTCGGGGTACTTTCAAATACCCATCTCTCCTGAGGACCAAGAGAAAACTACGTTTACTTGTCCCTTCGGCACCTTTGCTTACCGAAGAATGCCGTTTGGATTGTGCAATGCGCCAGCTACATTCCAGCGATGTATGCTCGCAATATTTGAAAAGTACGTAGAAAGCACTATGGAGGTATTCATGGACGATTTCTCCGTGTTCGGCGATTCCTTCGATAGATGTTTAGAAAACCTCGAAAAAGTCTTAGAACGATGCGAAGAAACTAACCTTGCCCTAAATTGGGAAAAATGCCATTTTATGGTGAGGGAAGGGTTAGTTTTGGGTCATAAAATTTCTGCTAAAGGTATTGAGGTAGACGTTGCCAAGATAGAAGTTATTGAGAAGTTGTCGCCGCCTACAAACATAAAAGCTATAAGAAGTTTCCTAGGCCACACTGGTTTTTATCGTCGTTTTATAAAGGACTTCTCCAAGATCACTAAGCCCCTCACCCATCTCTTAGAAAAAGACGCTCCATTCATTTTTGACGACTCTTGTATTTCTGCCTTTGAATTAATTAAAGAAAAGTTAATTAACGCACCGATTATTATAGCTCCGGTGTGGGACCTTCCTTTCGAGATTATGTGCGATGCGAGTAGTTTTGCGGTGGGAGCCGTATTAGGTCAATGCATATCTAAAAACTTCCACCCCATCTATTACGCTAGTAAAGCCCTCACATCTGCACAAGAAAATTACACCACAACCGAGAAGGAGCTCTTAGCTGTAGTATTCGCCTTTGATAAATTCCGCCCTTACATTACACTTTCAAAAATCATTGTTTTTACGGACCACTCGGCCCTCAAGTACCTTCTTGCCAAAACGGATGCCAAGCCTTGCTTGATTCGCTGGGTCTTACTCCTCCAGGAGATTGACTTAGAGATCCATGATAAGCGAGGAGCCGAGAACTTGGTCGCCGACCATTTATCCAGATTAGATAACCCCTTTATAGAAAAATTAAATGAAAAATCTTTTAATTACTATTTTCCTGATGAGAAGCTGCTTTTAGTTAATACATCTACTTCTCCTTGGTTTGCGCACATCGCCAACTATCTAGTGGCCCGGGTGCTCCCAAAAGAGTTCTCCTCTCAGCAAAAGAAGAAATTCTTTTCTGAGCTGAAGAACTATTTTTGGGAAGACCCGCATCTTTTCAAAATTTGTGCGGATCAAGTGATAAGGAGATGTGTTTCTCATGATGAAGGAATTGATATTCTAAAACATTTGCATGAAGGTCCGACAGGTGGGCACTATCAAGCTACTCGCACCGCTCACAAGGTGCTTTGCGCGGGTTTTTACTGGCCTAGCCTGTTTAAAGACGCGCAAGCCTTTGTGAGCAAGTGTGATAGTTGCCAACGGTAGGACAACATTTCTAATAAAAATGAAATGCCGCAAAATTATTTCTTAGAGTGCGAAATTTTCGACCTCTGGGGAATTGATTTTGTTGGCCCCCTTCCTTCTAGCTTTGGAAACAAATATATTTTAGTTGCTGTTGATTATGTTTCACGATGGGCTGAGGCCCAAGCCCTTCCTACAAACAACTCCCGAGGTGTAGTCATATTCTTAAAAAGATTATTTTCTAGATTCGGTACGCCACGCGCAATCGTTAGCGATACGGGTTCCCATTTCTATAACGCACAATTTTCAAAAATCCTTACCAAATACGGCGTTACACATAAGCTTTACACTGCCTACCACCCCCAAACTAACGAACAAGTCGAAGTACTTAATAGAGAAATAAAAAGAATATTAGAAAAGACTGTTTCAACTTCTAGGAAAGACTGGTCTGCCAAACTTGACGATGCTCTATGGGCCTACCGAACAGCGTACAAAACCGCCCTCGGATGTACGCCGTATCGGCTGGTCTATGGAAAATCATGCCATCTACCCGTAGAGTTAGAGCACCGCGCTTTTTGGGCCTTAAAATTTTTAAACTTCGATCCCCACTCAGTCGGTGACCTTCGAAAATTTCAACTAAATGAACTCGATGAGTAGCGCTCTTATGCTTATGAAAATAATAAACTTTATAAAGAGCGGACGAAGCGTTTACACGATAAACACTTAAGGCACCCTAAAAACTTTAAGCCGGGCGACCAAGTCCTTTTATATAATTCTCGTTTACGTTTATTTCCGGGCAAATTAAAATCTTGCTGGTCTGGCCCGCTTTCTGTTTTAAAAGTATTTCCTTATGGAACTATTTTAATTTCTCACCCTGATAAGGGTGATTTCAAAGTGAATGGTCAGCGTCTTAAACTCTACTTTTCTGGTGATTATGATGTCAGTCCAAACATTATTAAGTTTCTGCTTCACGAACTTTAATCTTGAACTTTTAATTTTTTGCTAAAAACAATTTTATTTTTGGACAACAATATTTTTGGACAATATTATTTTTTGATGCGTCGAGCTCAACGACGCTTTAACCAAAGGGCGCTCTTGGGAGGCAACCCAAGTTATCTTTTTCTGTTTTCTTTATTTTACAATTTTTGCCTCGGACGGCTCCGACAAGCTGAAGCTTCTGCAATCGCCTGCTCCAATATTGCTGAATCCATCACGAAGTCCAAAGAAGACATTCGGAGGAGCGGCATCACTCAGCTTTCGCAGCAAATAAATCCGGGGAAGTACCTGTCTTTCAATTCTATCTTTCAATTCTGTATTTTACTTTTCTCTCCTTCTCCAATCCCCTTCTTTAGCCATTGAGGACAATGTCTATTTTAAGCTTGGGGGAGGACTTCCTCCTTCATTTTTGCTTAGTGTAAATATTTTTCTTTTTGTATATATTTTAAATATTTCCAAAATAAAAAAAATGACTATCTTAAAATTCCAAAAAAAAAAGAGAAAAATTTTCCAAAATCCAAAAAAAAGAGAATATTTCACAAAATTAATAAAAAAAATATATGTGTTTTTGAATAGTTTAGACATTTTGGTATTTCAATAGTACCCCTAGTTTTTGTTTTTGTTTTACTCAAAATCTCCTATAAACAACTTAGTTAATTATAATATTTGTAATCGTCCTTTTTAATTATGTTTCACAAGTAAAATGTTGGCCATGCTGTGATTCTAATTCACGGTAGCATGTTAAGGTGAAATATTTTTCTAAAACTCGCATTTCTATTATGGTTTTTTGTTTTTTATTTCCTTTACTTTCTCAAAAATTCATCATCCACTATTTTCTTTTTCGTTTTTGAATAATTTTTGTAAAGTCAACTTTGAATAACGTAGTAGATGTGAACGATCCAAGTCACCTATTATTTCTATTTTCAAGTTAATTTCATCAATCTTCTTTTATTATCTAGGACTCGCTTTTTGAAAATTTTCAAACCTTTGTTTTAAATAAATTCAAAAGCGTGAAAATGATTTAGGCCGTTTTTGTTTTCGTTTGAGCTTTCCTGCCAACCTAAAAACTTTTACCACTAGTTAGCCGTTTTTGAGCCTTTTTCCGATTTCATTTGATAGCTCCTCCCTTCATTTTAGTTTCACCAAAGCCAAAATTTCCAACCTATCGAATCACACTAGCCTTTTTGAGTTTCATAAATTATTTTGACGATTTTGATAGGGTAGTTTGTGATTTTTGTGGGAGAAAGGTTTTTGAAAAAAAAAGTTATGCTCAAAAGTGATGTTTAATTTTGTTTGGCCAATTCAAAAGGAAAATAAAAATATTTATGGCCTTTATTTTGAAAAAAGAAAAAAAATATGATAAAAAAGAAGAAAAAAAATGTGTATATATTTTTATGAAAGTTTTTGAAACTCTTTGCTTTGGTTTTGTGTGATTTTGAACTTTCACGTTTATCTTTGAATTCCACTCCTAATCATATTCCTAAACCAAACGTTTCTGTCCTATTTAAGTCCTTTTGATTCACGCTTTTTGATTTTTTATTTAACAACTAAGAAAAGAAAAAAATGTAAATCAGTTTTATTTTTGGATTTAAACCTAGATTTTTGTTAATTAAATTGATATAATTATAATGCGTTGCTTGGATGCAGTAACGACTCAATGCGCGTTTTTCATTTTCGTTGCTTTTCTTAAGTCTATTTAAAAAATCTCGTTAAAATTTTGGATGATTTGTTTTTATTAAGTAAAGTTTATAAAAGTTTTACCATACCTAAATAATTGTTTTAGACTTACATTTCACCTTTTTCCTACTTAGAATTTCACATAATACTTGTGTAGGCATAATTAGAACATTTTGATTAGTCCTTTTTATAAATATCTAGTTATTATATTTTTGCTTGGGGACAAGCAAAGCTTAAGCTTGGGGGAATTTGATAATACGTTTTGTAGCCTAAACTATTATCGTATTTTCTAATTTATAGTGTACAAATCATGTCTATTATTAGTTTATTTTAATCCTTTTTATGTAAATATTATTACCACTGACTTTTCCTTATCATTTTGCAGGTTTCCGGAAAATTGGCCAAAATGACCTGACACGCCCCCCTGTCACGCCCTCCCTGAGTGTGACCTAGGGCGTGTCACCCGATCCCGAGGACTTTTGTTGGAAGGGACAGGAAAACTAACAAAACCGCTGTCACGCCCCACTAACACACCCTCCCTGGGCGTGTCACCAGGCGTGACCATGGGCATGTCGCCCTCTGCCGCAAAGCCTGCCGTCGCATTAAATGCCGTGTCTCCACAGCACGAAAACAGTACTGTCACGCCCCACGTCACAGTCGTGACCTTGGGCGTGACATCAACTTTTCAGTGACTGATGGATTTCCGACCAATGATTTGGACATGACGTGCATGTCACGCCCCCCCTACACGGGCGTGACCACCGATGTACCGAAGCAATCATCCCTCCCGCCAGAATCCAGATCCCGAGGTCAACATAATACTGTCACGCCCCTTGACACGCCCCCCCTAAGGCATGTCGGAGGGCGTGACCAACCCGAGAAAAAAATCTATAAATTGAGACCCCCCTCTTCATTTCAACAAGCTTTGGTTGAGAGGGGGAGGTGCTGCCCCTTTGGTTCTTGAGTTTTTTTCATGCTTATTCTCTCTCTCTCCCCCTCTCTTTGTAATTTTTGTTTAACCTTAGTTTAATCTTATCTTGTTTATGCTTTCTTTGTAATCTTTGCTCTTGCTTAGTGCTAATTGTAGGGATAGAATAGGATCTTTATTTCTTGCACTTGTAATTTCAATTTCACTAGTGTAACTTGGTCCTTTTAATTAATATAAGTGCTCTTCCTTTACTAGTGTTCCTTTTATATGCTTTACTACTCATCCCACTCCTCCACTCCATTATGATTAATTAATCCTCCTTGTACTCGATCTTGATGATCCGAGGTTAGAGCGATTTAGTTATGATGTTTTAATTAATCTTTTCTTTTTAGGTTAGGGCCTTGAATTACTCTTGATTAATCACGGGTTGGAGGTATATTTTTGATATATACTCTCCACCTTTGCTTTCATTCTGGGCTAGCCGAGAGGACGATAGAATGAAGTGAGCATTCAAGAGTAAAATCTTTATGCTTTCATTCTAGGCTAGCCGAGAGGCCGATAGAATGAAGTGAGCATTCAATTGTAGGGAGTTGTACGCACCCCTCGAGAGAGGCAAACGTCCAAATCTCCCGGATTGGAGTAAAATCCAATAGTGGGGTTCACCGCATAAAGCGACTTTTAGGCCTCCGATTTAGACGAGAGTCGGTCGGACCTTCCTAAACTCAGTTGGGCACGACTTCGAGAGAAGCGTGTTCAAGCTTTAGGAACCTCCACGGTCAAGGACCTTTATCCTATTAAGTTTAGATTTTTATCGCATTTTCTTAATCGTCTTTAGCCGAGGTGATTCTTGATCGAGTGCATTTCCATTTCATATTTTCAACCCTTTATAGTAATCATTTTACTTAATAGCATTACTTAATTGCGGTGGTTCTCTTTCTAGTATAGCTTTACTTCCTCCCTTTCACTTAGATTTTCTAAAACCCTAATTTTTTTCGTGGATAAGATAATAGCGTTCGTGTGAGTAAGCATAGCCAACAGTTCCCGGATTTCAATACGACACTTGTGTCCCCTAGCTACAATTCGATAGGTATACTTGCTTCATCGGGTTGCTAGTTCGGTTGCGTTTATTTTCTTCAAACCCTAGCGCGCAACAATTCCAACCAGGGTAGTAGAAGAGTGGATGTACCCAAGTTTAGGGGAACCACTAAAAAAATCTTCTTATGTTGTCTTGTTGCTCATTTTCTATTTTTGTTCTTGTTGTGGCTTTGATAGTTAGAATAACTTAGCTTGTTTTTCCTTCTATTGTTATAATTGGTATCACTTATTTTCACTATGATATATAAATCTAAAAATTGCCAAGAATTTTTAAATACTCTATTCCCCCCTTAGAGTAAGTCAGATCTAACCCCCTTCTTTCAATTGGTATCAGAGGGCTATTCTCTTAGTTGAATAAGGTAACACTTGAACCAATAGATCCTTCTTAGATCTAGATTTCTCTATCCTATTTCTTATAGCATGCAACAAAATAAGGATTATGCAAGCACCAGACCTCAAGTGTGCAACTTAAATAAGTTTGCCATCTGGAAGGCAAGAATCAAACTTTATATGAACTCTATTGATGAGGACATTTTTAATTCCATTTTGATAGCACCTCCTGCTCTAGTGACTGCATCAACCTCAACATCAAGCACACATGCAGTTCCACCAACTGAGTGTACAAATGCTCAGAAAAAGGCCAAGATTGCTGAATTAAAGGCTATGAATATTCTGGCTCAGACTATGCCTTATGACATCTTCCAGAAGGTGGCTGAATGAACATCAGCCAAGGCTATTTGGGATTCTCTTAACCATATGGTAGCTAGTTCTATTGATGAGAGAAAGGATAGGAGATCCATCCTCATCTCTCAGTATGATAACTTCAAGAAGGATGAGTCAGAGACTGTTAATGATATGTATTACAGATTAAGCTCAATAATCAATTAGCTAAAGACATTGGACAAGGACATCACTCATAAAGAAGTGAATGACAATATCCTCATGTGCTTCCCTAGTTCATGGGATTCTAGAATTTGGCCTATACAAGGAAGCCAGTAGCCTTAATGATATTTCCACAGAATCTCTATTAGGAAAGCTCAAATCTTATGAGCACCTGATTAAGTCAAGAGAAGCTGTAGAACAGAAGACTCCTTCATTTAAGAGAAAGTAGCAAAATATAGCATTCAAAGCTACTGAAGATTTAACAGCCCCAACTGTCAGTGAAGAATTCCTAAGTCTCTTAGCCAAGAGATTTTACAAAATGGGAAAGAGAGACTTCAGAAGAAAGTCCTCAAGGCAAGATGACAAACCCAAGTATGACAAAACACTAACTAAAGAAGTAGTTTGTTTTGGCTACAGGAAGCCTGAACATTTCATTTTAGAGTACCCAAAGACTCGAAAGAAAGATAAAAGAAGAGAAAAGGAGACCAGGAAACAACATTTCAACAAGCCCTCCTCCAGCAAGCATAAAAGGAATGAGAAAGGGTTCATTGCTGAAACCTGGAGTGACACTGAAGAAGAATCTTCATCTTCCAGCTCTAGTGAAGATTAAGAGGAAGCAAAGGCCAAGGAAATATGCTTGATGGCTATTGATGCATCAAGCACCCATTCTGAAGCGGACCAATCAGACACTGAAGAACTTATATCTAAAGAGGATCAAGTATTATCTTCTTTTGATTTTGATTCAGAGGAATTTAAAATTGAATTTAAATCTTTATGTCTTGATTAATAAACTCTAAAAAAGTAATTAAACAACTTAGAGAGAAAGTCAACGAAAAATAAAACCTACTGTCAGAAAACAACAAATTAAACGATGAAATCACCTTAGCTAATAAACACATCATTAAATTAAATACTGAATTATTTGAGGCTAGGCAACTTGAAGAATCCCCGATAGGGAGAAGCATCATGTTGATGAACATCGCAAGCACAGTGAATGCCAGACTTAATGACAAGTTGGGCTTAGGTGCATCATCAAGCCAACCCCCACTTATTCAGAATAACATTTTATTCACCCCCATAAAATTTGTTTCTGAAAAAGATAAAGAGAAAATAGAAGATAATCATGATAAACAAATTGTATTAAAACAAAAGAATAAGAAAAGAAGAAAGAATAAGAAAATTCTTAACAATAACAAAGTTCAGCAGATTTCGTCGAGCTCAGATCGATGAAATGTGCACAGTTCATCGAGCTCAAGTCGACGAACTCTGAACGCAAACTTCTACTATAACTATTCTCTGAACTGCGATCGACGAAACCAGTATGGTTCGTCGACCAGAGATCGACGAAATTTGTGCCCAAAAATGAATACTTTCATTCTCTGAGTGGAGTTCGATGAACTTATCCCCGTTCGTCGACCTCAGATCAACGAATGCACCAGAATTCGTCGACCCCAGTTTATAATAACAAAAATTTTAATTATAATAAAATTTTTAATCAACCTAGGTAGAATATTAATCCTTTTAACCAATGTATAATTCCACCAAGAAAATACCATCCTTTAGGTTATAAAAGTCAACCTGAATATTCATATATTACCATCTTTAGTTATATAAATCAATAAGGACCCAAGGTAACCTGGGTCAGGAATATCTAACCTATTTTTGTGTAGGTGAAAAACTATCCCACCATAGAGGAACAGTTGTATCTGGATAGTAGTTGTTCAAAACATATGATTGGAACAAGGACAATCTATCCAACTACAAGTCCATCCCAAAGTTGTTTTTGGTGACTCCAACTATGGCCAGACTTAAGGCTATGGAGATGTAAATATTGGAGTGGTCACATTCAAGAAAGTAGCTTATGTAAGTGGATTAAAGCACATTCTGATTTCTATTTATCAAGTCTGTGATGAAGGGTTTCAGGTATCATTTGATCAATTCTCTTGCATTATTTCTTCTGTTGACAGTATAACTATTTTAACTAGCTCTAGAGTAGAAAATATCTACATAGTTAATTTCAAATCAGCAAAAACACAAAATTTGTTTGTTTAACCAAACAAGTAACTACAATGAACTTTGGCATAGGATATTAGGACATGTTAACTTAAAAAACATTGCTAGGTTATCTAAAGACAACCTTGTAAGAGTATTTCCTTCTTATCCCTACAAGAAGGAAAGTCTTTGCAGGACTTGTAAGTTAGGGAAGCAAACTAAAAATAGATTCAAGTCAATTAACAAGAGTGATTCACCTAGGATTCTGTATTTTCTCCACATGGATCTTTTTGGAACCATTCATGTACAAAGCCTAGGAGGGAAATCAAATACCTTAGTGATTGTTGATGACTTCTCAATGTTCACTTACGTGTTCTTCTTGAGAAACAAGTCAGATAACTTCAATTTTCTTACAATTTCTCAAGAGCATACAGATTGAGTACTTTACTCCAGTTGTATTGCTCAGAAGTGATCATGGTACTGAGTTTGAGTCTCTTCTTATACAAGAGTTCCGTGAGAAGGAAGGTATCATGCATTATTTCTCTGATCCTAGAACTCCTCAACAAAATGGGGTAGCTGAAAGGAAAAATAGAATACTCATTGAAGTTGCAGGCACATTAATTATAGATGGTCACCTACCCCTATCCTTTTGGGTTGAGGCTGTGAGCTCAGCAAACAACGTCCTGAACAGGAGTTTGATATACAAACTTAAGGGCAAGACACCCTATGAACTACTCAAAGGGAATAAACTTAAAGTAGAATATTTTAGAGTATTTGGTTGTGTCTATTACATCCATAACAATAACAAGAAATACATTAAAAAGTTTGAAGCCAAAGCTAAAGTTAGAATTTTTATTAGATATTCTGAAGTAAGCAAGGCTTATAGGGTACATAATAAATCAACCATGAAAATGGAAGAGTCTGTTCACATTTCTTTTGATGAGACTAACATGTTTTACAAAGAGAAGATAGCTTCTACCAGTGAAACCTTGCAAGTACCTAAAATGTGTGAGAAGCTGGATGAGTTGACCCTCACCAATGAGGATGTTTCACATCCTTCTCCACATAATGTTGAATAAAGTGATGATGAAGATACTGAATTTATTGGAGAGCCAACAATAGCTAACTTAATTCCAACAGAGGAATTAACTCCCAAAGATGTTGTTGAACAAACTCCACCAACTGATTTTGTCATACTTAGAGATCATCATATATCTCAAGTAATAGGATACATATTAGTATGTGTGCAGACAAGGCATCAACTCCATAAGGATGTGATGCATGCCTGCTTCATATCTCAAGTTGAGCCCCAATCCATCAAAGATGCTGAGCAAGATCCATACTGTATCATTGTTATGCAAGAGGAGCTCAACAAGTTTGAGAGATGTAGAGTTTGAAACTTAGTTCCAAGACCCAAAGACTACCCAATCATTGGAACTAAGTGGGTATTAAGAAATAAACTTGATTCCCAAGGCACTATCATAAGTAATAAGGCAAGGCTAGTAGCTCAAGGCTATAGGCAAGCGGAAGGCATTGACTATGATCAGACATTTGCCCCTGTTACAAGGCTTGAGGCTATAAGAATCTTCCTTGCATATGCTGCCTACAAAAAGTTCAAAGTCTATCAAATAGATGTCAAGAGTGCATTTTTGAATGGAGAACTCAAAGAGGATGTATATGTGGAGCAACCACCAGGTTTTATCTCTCCAACTAATCCCTCTTATATATTTAGATTGCATAAAGCTCTCTATGGTTTAAAGCAAGCTCCAAGAGCTTGGTATGAGACCTTAGTTAGCTTCTTGTTAGAGCATAAATTTTCGAGAGGCATGGTAGATAGGACTCTTTTTATTAAGCATCATAAAGATAAAATCTTGCTAGTACACATTTATGTAGATGATATTATATTTGGCTCAGCTCATTGATGAGTCCTCTTTATATACATATTTTCGGACTCATCTAGGCTTATTTTCTTGTCTTTGCACACCGTTTTGCGTCATTTGCATTCCTTTTGGTTCGCTACGGTTTTCGACGTCTTGTGCACTCTTTTAGCCTATTTCAGTGTGTGTGTGTGTATTTCCCTTTTTGCTTGCATATTATTTATGTCTGTGAGTGCCATGATCGACATCCCGTCCAGTTTTCCTGCAGGTTCTGGGATCGTGTGGGCGTCCGGCATCGGACTTTCCCCATTTTTGGCAAAGGAGTCAATGGTCGTGCGTTTTTACCCACGCACGACCATCGACCTCTTTGGCGCACGATCATCGGTCGTGCGCAGTCATGACCTCTCCTGTGAAAGTTATGTCCCGGCATATCGCACGATCACCAGCCATACCGCGCACGATCACTGCTCGTGCGCTGCCGGTCGTGCGCAGTCATTATATCTTTTTCCACTTTTCTGCCTCCATATCGCACGATCACTGACTATATCGCGCACGACCACTGGTCGTGTGCCAGTGATCGTGCGCGCTGTTTAAATTCTGTTTTCTATAAATAGTGCAGGTTTCGCCCTATTCGAGACATCGGCCAGATCCGCGATTTTTCCGCCGTTCTTCATCTCGGATGAGGGTTTCCTCCATCCCCCTTCATCCTCCACCTTAGGGAGGGTCTCCGGGCAAGCTTTCAACGCCAAATCAACGCCGGAGCATCCTCTCGGCCTCCTCCTTCATCCTAGAGCTTCAAGCGGAGTTTGGACCTAGCTTTCTCCATCAAGTTAGGAGGAGCTGGAGCCGTAATCTACGGGTCATTTCAACGAAGAAGACGGGTCCATTGGGAGTGAGTGACAGCCTCCTCTACCCCGGACGCAGTTGAGGACCGAGCTTGGACTCGGATTGACAACTCGGGATTCCAACCGCGAACCCTCAATAAGGCTTCAGATCCGGTCGATTCGCACACCTCTTCCTCTTGTATTTGATAGCTTAGCTTAACTCTTTGTATTGATGAAGTATTTTTATTGATTAGCATTTTCACTTATTCATGTCTATGTGAGTTATTGTGATTTTGTTATTATTGCTTGAGGTGCGCTATATTCCATCCTCCATCCATCCACCCTTGCCGCACTAGCAATTGCTAGTGGCGTGCGTTGCGAAGAGGTGCACACGACCCTCATTCCGCCGTTCTAACCACCTCATCCGCTAGCCTACTCTTCCATCCACCAAGCGATTCGGTGCATAGCGGCCCGTGTAGTTTCCATCCCGCCTGGCGAAGCAGTGCATAGCGGCCTGCATAGTAGGATTTCCGCCGTTCTCTCCACCTCATACGCTTGCCTACTCGCCCATCCGCCTAGCGATTCGGTGCATTGCGGCCCGACTAGTCTTCCATCCCGCCACGCGAAGCATCGCATAGCGGCGTTGCATAGGAGTAGTTGTTAGATTTTTACTTTATTTTCCACAACCATCAAAACCCCCATCGTTACCTTCGCCCCGAGGACTTCAATCTCAAGTCCTCCTCGACATTAACTCATCCCTTACTGTATTCCTCCAGAGACCGACACTCGGGGATTTATTCCCAAACTTTATTACTTGTGCGACCGGTGCGCTTGCCGTAATTCCACGCATCAAGTTTTTGGCGCCGTTGCCGGGGAACACAGTCATTTGAGTTTTTGAAGAGGTAGATGCGAGATAGTCGCCCTTGTCCATTTATTCATACCCTGTTTTATCTTTATTTTAGTTTTTGAAATTGTTTACTTTATTTTTCCTGTCCCTTCCTTGTTTTCTTTTTTTTAATATTGCAGATCCGAGTTGTTTTATTCTTGTGTGTAGTAATTTCCGGTAAATATTTCTGTTCGCGATGGATTCTGCTGCCGAGTGCCGTATTTTTGACGCTTTGCGGAGATGCATCGATGCCATCGCTGTTTCTAATGCCGAGCACTGTTTTCGGTGTATTCTATGTCAAGGTGTGGGCCATATGTTGAAGGATTGCCCTCGCTTGTGTAAGCCTTCTACCTCTGTGGACGCATCCACAGCAGTCCCCTGTTCGCGGGAGACTACTGTGGATGGGCCTACCAGGGTGTTGCCTGGCCCATACACTGACATGGCGAACCTTGCTCGATCTTTGCCCGTTGAGATTACGGAAGAATCTCTCGCCGCATATAGTTCCTTCATGGGTTCCTCAACCCCTTTTTACGAGCTCCCTTTGAGTGATCACTCTCACTCGGATGTTAGCCCGCAAGGAGTGGATCGGGAACTCATGGAAGATCCTGTATGGGACAAGGAGAGTGTTCCGGTCGTCGACGGGGTGGCATCTGCGGATGATGTTGCGAAGGGGCCTGCGCATTCTATGCCTGATTTTGTGAGCAGCCTTGCCCCTACGCAGTATTTGCCGGAGTTTTCTACTCCTTTTTCTTGTGAGTCGGCTGATGATGCCGTTATTATGGATGATTCGGTGCCCGAGGTTGCGCCGAAGTGGGATGAGGATTCTACTATCTCCGACGGAGAATGTGGATCTTCGGAACACTTCTACGCACCCCGGTGGGACGAGGAATATCCTCTTTCCGATGCGGAGGTTTGCACCTCTTTGTTGGACGAGGTCGTTCTTCTTACCACCGTGAACCTCGAGTTGTCAGATTCCCCCCGATACGACTCGTATGATACCGACGATGATCTTTGTTTGGATCCTGCTGAGAGTGAAGCCGGAGTCACTCTCCCATTTTCTGATTATTTTAGTTCTTCATCTTTTTTATTCCTTGATCCCCCTTCCATATCTGAGCCTGTGCGGGTTGATTCTCCGCTGGTGTGCTGGGATGACGATGATCCTTGTGCTCAAGCCGTTGACTCCTACGCACCTGTGTGGGATGACCCCTTGCTAGGCAAGGATTTGTTTTGTGGTGAGATGAGTGAGGACCAGTGCTCCTCCTCATCTTACTTCCTATTTCCTCTGCCTGCGGGGAGCAGGTATGATTATTTTGGCAGAGGGGTAACTGTTCTATCACCGTATCGGTACCCATTACCGACACGAATATTAGGACAGTTGCCTGTGCACTTTTCTTTTCATAGGCCCATTAGCTAGAACTTTTATTTTGCTGAATAAGTCGTGCTGGGATGACAGTAACCCCAGTAGTTATCTTATTTTTTTTTCTGCATTTTATTTTTCATGTCTCGTTTTAGTTTTAGTATTTCTTTTTGTATATTTTTTCTTTTGTTTTTGCGGAGCTCACCCCTGCAGGTATTCATGGAAACTACGCATTGGCGGGGTTGTGATTCTTCGTATGGCGGGCCTGCTTTTACTTTTCATGTGTCTTCTGGTATGCTCACTAGCTGAGCATTGGGTAACCTCTTCCCTTAGCTCATTCTGATTTTAACTTCTCTATCATTTGATGTGCTGTTTAGTTTATGTCTGGGGGAGAGCATGTTTACCTTTTGCACGCGCACCCTTCATGTGCATACTAGAAGCTTTTATAGTTATTGTTTTGTTTAGTTCATTCCTTGCACACCACTACACCCACATGAGCGCGAGCTTAGCTGTTTGCGTGTCACGAGTTGAACCTGTATCTTTGTTCGATTTGGAAAATTTATGTGCTAGTTTAGGATTGTGCGACGGAGTAAAATGTTGGCCTTGCTGTGTTTCTAGTCAACTGCTCTCGTTTTGTATAGAAATTTGAGTAGATTTAATTTTTCTGTATGCTTATAGTTTTATATTCTTCTATCTGCGTAAATTCTTTTTATTCTACTCAAAAGTTGGTGAATCCGATGTGAATCAAACGGTAGCGTAGGAATGTGTGTAGCCGCCACTAGACTCGTATTGCTTGAGTCGGGAGGAAGGATTATCTTTCTCGGTTGCTAAGAACTTGCCCCAAGCTATTCTTGAAGCATTGGTACACGGTTAGTCTAGCGTGAGAGTGATGTAGGCCACCCTTTGGCCCGGTTGAGCTTTGTACCCATTCCTAACATCGCCCTTGCTAGCCCCTTTGTGCCTACCCTTCCTTTTGATTCAGCTCCACTATATTCGCCAAAGCCTTATAGCCTATCCTAGTCGCACACCCAAGTTGAGCTTAGAGTTTATATTTTCATGTTGGGATGTGATGTGGTGTTATTATTTGTGAATATGTGGAAGCGCGCCCAAGTTTTTATTTGCTGAGATTTTGAAAATAAAAAGAAAAAAAATGAAATGTTTGTAAAAAGGAAAAAAAATGATGAAAGAAAAAGTTTAATTGAAAATCTTTTGGAGATGATTTTGATTTGGAGTAGGCGGTGCACACACCCAAGTTGCAAAAGTTAAGTCTGGGGGTGTGGTGCACCCGTGTTTATTTTATGGGCAGCGGATACTAGTTTTGTACGTTAGCTCATTTGGGTTAGGTGCATACCCTTCATGTTTATCCTTGTTTTCCTCACCGTAACCCAAGCCCCATTATTGCCCGAAGTCCTACGGACTTGCGCTTGAGTTGACTAGTGCCGTGGAGAGAGTGCGATCGGGCAAGCTTATGGTTTCCGACATTGGTGGATTCCTTTGGGGGTAATCTTGAGCCCCAGTCTTCGGCAATGCTCACCTTAGTGGCCTGTCTACTTTCTTCCTGCGTAGGACCGGATGATTCACCGTGATTCCACTTTTGAGTAATAATAAATTTTTGATACGCATTGTGAAAAATATAAAATATCTTGTATACTTAAAAATTTCCTCTACTTTATTTTTATGCACGCGAGCATGCGACTTCGCATGGTACTCCGTTTTGCAATTTCTTTGTTAGCTAGTTCATTTTCCCCGTCTGCTTAGGTTTTGTTTGCTCGGGACGCGCAAATGGTTAAGTCTGGGGGTGTGATGAGTCCTCTTTATATACCTATTTTCGGACTCATCTAGGCTTATTTTCTTGTCTTTGCACACCGTTTTGCGTCATTTGCATTCCTTTTGGTTCGCTACGGTTTTCCATGTCTTGTGCACTCTTTTAGCTTATTTCTCTGTGTGTGTGTATTTCCCTTTTTGCTTGCATATTATTTATGTCTGTGACTACCATGATCGACATCCCGTCCAGTTTTCCTGCAGGTTCTGGGATCGTGTGGGCGTCCGACATCGGACTTTCCCCATTTTTGGCAAAGGAGTCAATGGTCGTGCGTTTTTACCCACGCACGACCATCGACCTCTTTGGCGCACGATCATCGGTCGTGCGCAGTCATGACCTCTCCTGTGAAAGTTATGTCCCGGCATATCGCACGATCACCAGCCATACCGCGCACGATCACTGCTCGTGCGCTGCCGGTCGTGCGCAGTCATTATATCTTTTTCCACTTTTCTGCCTCCATATCGCACGATCACTGACTATATCGCGCACGACCACTGGTCGTGCGCCAGTGATCGTGCGCGCTGTTTAAATTCTGTTTTCTATAAATAGTGCAGGTTTCACCCTATTCGAGACATCGGCCAGATCCGCGATTTTTCCGCCGTTCTTCGTCTCGGACGAGGGTTTCCTCCGTCCCCCTTCATCCTCCACCTTAGGGAGGGTCTCCGGGCAAGCTTTCAACGCCAAATCAACGCCGGAGCATCCTCTCGGCCTCCTCCTTCATCCTAGAGCTTCAAGCAGAGTTTGGACCTAGCTTTTTCCATCAAGTTAGGAGGAGCTGGAGCCGTAATCTACGGGTCATTTCAACTAAGAAGACGGGTCCATTGGGAGTGAGTGACAGCCTCCTCTACCCCGGACTCAGTTGAGGACCGAGCTTGGACTCAGATTGACAACCCGGGATTCCAACCGTGAACCCTCAATAAGGCTTCGGATCCGGTCGATTCGCACACCTCTTCCTCTTGTATTTGATAGCTTAGCCTAACTCTTTGTATTGATGAAGTATTTTTATTGATTAGCATTTTCACTTATTCATGTCTATGTGAGTTATTGTGATTTTGTTATTATTGCTTGAGGTGCGCAATATTCCATCCTCCATCCATCCACCCTTGCCGCACTAGCAATTGCTAGTGGCGTGCGTTACGAAGAGGTGCACACGACCCTCATTCCGCCGTTCTAACCACCTCATCCGCTAGCCTACTCTTCCATCCTCCAAGCGATTCGGTGCATAGCGGCCCGTGTAGTTTCCATCCCGCCTGGCGAAGCAGTGCATAACGGCCTGCATAGTAGGATTTCCGCCGTTCTCTCCACCTCATACGCTTGCCTACTCGCCCATCCGCCTAGCGATTCGGTGCATTGCGGCCCGACTAGTCTTCCATCCCGCCTGGCGAAGCATCGCATAGCGGCGTTGCATAGGAGTAGTTGTTAGATTTTTACTTTATTTTCCACAACCATCAAAACCCCCATCGTTACCTTCGCCCCGAGGACTTCAATCTCAAGTCCTCCTCGACATTAACTCATCCCTTACTGTGTTCCTCAAGAGACCGACACTCGGGGATTTATTCCCAAACTTTATTACTTGTGCGACCGGTGCGCTTGCCGTAATTCCACGCATCACTCATCCCAAACTATGCAAAAGGTTTTCTGACCTTATGCATTCAAAGTTTGAAATGAGTAGTATGGGTGAACTTTCATACTTCCTTGGTCTCCAAGTGAAGCAATTGCCAGATGGCATCTTCATATCCCAATCCAAGTATGCTAAGTAGCTAATCAAAAGGTTTGGGATGTTAGATGCCTTAGTAAAGAAAACACACATGGCTACCAATGCTGTGGTTGACTCTAATTAAAATGGAAAGCCTGTTGATCAGAAATTATATATGGGCATTATTGGTTCCCTATTGTATCGCACAGTAAGTAGGCTAGACGTAATGTTTGCTACATGCCTTTGTGTTAGGTTCTAAGTGAACCCTAAAGAATCCCATCTTATTTTCCTTAAAAGAATTTTAAGATATATAAAGGGTTGCCCAAATCTAGGACTCTGGTATCCAATTGAGTCAGAGTTTGAGTTGACTAGATACTCAGATACTGACTTTGCTGGATTTAGAGTGGACAAAAAGAGCACATCAGGAACATGCCAGTTCCTTGGGGTTAGACTTGTCTCTGGTTTTGCAAAAAGCAAACATCTGTTTCTATATCAATAGCAGAAGCTGTGTACATAGCAGCTGATAGTTACTGTTCACAAATGCTGTGGATTCAAAACCAACTTCTAGACTATGGATACAACTTAAATAATTTAACCTTACTCTGTGATAATACAAGTGCAATTTCTATTGAACAAAATCCAATTCATCGTAGTAGAACTAAGCATATATAGATAAGGCATCATTTCATTATAGAGTGTGTGAACAAAAATAAAATCAATCTTGTCTATATCTACACTGATTTGCAAAGAGCAGACATCTTCACCAAACCCTTGGATGAAAGAAACCATCTGTTCTTCGTAAATCAGCTTGGTATGATTAATTGAGAAGCTTTAATTTAACTTTCTGTCTGTGGTCGAAGAATTTTCCATAGTTCGTTGACTTGAGATCGATGAACTGATAAAAGTTTATGAGATAATTCGTCAAACTGAGATCGACGAACTCTCTGTGTGAGTCATTTTCGTCGACCAGAGATCGACGATCTAGCTTCAAAAATTTTTCTTCGACCTGAGAACGACGAAAAGTTTTCCCTTATTCAGACTGAGATCGACGAACTATTTTATCGATAAAATATTTCATCGACCTCAGATCGAAGAATTTTTATTTTTCGCAGGACGGAGTTTGTCGTTTCATATTCCGAAAAACCTTATATCTAGGTTTTATTTAAGCTCCATCCCGCACTTTCAGTTCCCTTGCACTTGATCTCTTTGTTTCTTTGTTGCAGGTGATCATGGCGATTCCAGCAAGCGCTCTTGCAGCTATGAAATTCGACATGGGTTTCGACATAGATTTCGAGTCATTCCAACACTCGGACCAGATCTTCCTTGACATCCTAAAATTGTTTGAAGATTTATAGTTGAAGAGTCTGATGACTACCAGGATGAAGATTGTGGCGACAGAAATCAGAGAATGGGTCTTCACTCTATCGACTCAAGATGCTGATACGTTGATCAGGAAAATATCGGGTAATGTCATTTCACTTACCCCTGATGTTCTCACTGAAATATTTGGTTTACTGAATGGAGAAGAGGAATTAAAAATCGACACTGCTAAATTTGATGAGATGTTCATTTGAATGGGTTATTCTAGAGACACCCATAACAAACTGCTAAAGAAACATCTATTTGCAGACTATAAGTTTCTAGAAGATGCTGTAGGAAAAGTACTGCTGGGCAAGCGCACTACCCATGATTAGATTACTAGACAATAATTTATAGTGATGTGCGCAGTGGTGAACAAGAAGGCCGTGAACTAGGCCAAACTCATGTTTGAGTTGATTTAGAATAAAAAAACCAAGAAAGAAGTGTGTTTTGGAAGAATTCTGGGAATCTTCCTGTAGGCCAAGGCTGCTGAATCTCTGGTTTCCCCGACCATATTCATTACTGCCTCCAAGAGGCTTACCTGCGCCTTATTTGGCAGGTGGGAGAGGAATATCTCTAAGACATCCAAGGCTTCCTCTTCCAGACCTTCTGAGGGTACAAGGGCTGCTCCAGCCACCCCCCACCCTGCTGAGGATGTTTCCATTCCCCCTCCACCTCCTCTAATTCAAACTCCCTCAACAATCCTCCAGCATCCTTCCATATCTTAAGAACATCAACCAACACCTCCTGCTTCCCCAATCCATATTCTTTCACCAGTTCACTCACCTATTCAATCTCTAGTACATCAACCTTCACCACATAAATCCCCTCAACATCAACATTCACCTACTCAATCTCCAGTACATGCTAATACATCAGATCATGTTACTCCTCCTCTATCTCCTCCTCCTTCACATCTTACTGACATCCCCCTTCACAACCTATCATCCATACCAACATTCAATCTGTTAGCATTCAATCTATCATCACCCCTTCATTCGACATCATCAATAGATGAACCAATGCCAGATTCCTCACCCGCTCATCCATCATCATCCTCCTTCAACCCATCTGTATCAACTCAAACCCCTCTTGAATTCATGAACATAGATTCCTTCCCCATTTCATCTATTCTGCAATACATTACACCTCTTCTAAAACAACTCATAGTAGAGGCTATTTCACCTCTTGCTGCTTCCATTTCTTCTCTTACTGCCCAACTTTCTGCCCCCTCTGTCCCTCCTTCTTCAATTAGGGGCCTGGTTCCAGTACTTACTTAAACCAAGCAAGGGAAGATGCTCAATAAAGAAGCAGCTCTAATAGCAACAGAAATAGCAGCAATAACAACAACAACAGCAGTAGAGTTTGAAATTGCAGCAACAACAACAGCAATAATAGTAGAATAGTTTGTTAATACTGATATACCAGATGCAAATGCAGTTGAATCCTTGGTTATTCTTTTTGAAGACTGTTCTATTTCTCCAGAAGTTGAACTAAAGTCAGTTCTAGATTCTTTTGACCTCTTATATAGAAACATTCTTTTATTTATTTCTCCCAAGTATTGCACATATATTATTTGCTATACAGCTCCTGTTAGTACAGAAACTCTTCAGGCCATTCAGGCATGGTTTGGTAGTAACATGGTTGTGGAACCTGCTAGCCCAACCTATGTAATGGATGATAGTCCAATACAAAGTCTAGATGATTTAATCGCACAGGATGTTGCACTAGAGATTGAACAGATGCAAAATGATCCTGAGTTGAATAATTTTCTTCTGACTTATAAAGACTTAGAAGATTCTCAGTTGATTACATAGATTGTTGTTCCTCCTGTAGTTGTTCTACCTCCTGCTCCTCCTAAGCAGATAAATAGATTTCAAAGCAAACATTAGAAGAAATAGATGATTTATATGATAATCCTCCTAGATCATCTGATGATGATGAGGATTCAAAAGATGATTTTGATTCTGATAATTCCAATATATCCAAATCAAAGAAGAGGAAAGCTCTAAGAAAGGCAGTTCCAAAGCTCAATCCAGATAATGATGTTCCACATTATATTCTGCACAACATTCCTCTTACTCCAACAAATCATCATTAGATGAGACTGTCTAGTAACAAGGCTAAAGCACAGAAGAAGAAGAGGTCTGGATCTTCTCTAGTGAAGAAATTTAGGAAAGATCCACATCCTCCTACTCCTCTTATTGCAGGAGCATCAGGCAATCTTGCAAGGTATTACTCCAGTGCTTCTCAACCTCCCAAGCCAGCTCATTATAAGTATTCAAGACAATCTTCTAAACCAGCTCCTTCTTACTCAAGACAATCTTCCAAACCAGCTCAAAGACAATCTTCCATTCCTGCTGGAAAATACAGTGAATGCAGACCACCAAATTCCAATTTTGCTAAAAAATCTGTAAAGAATTATCCTTCAACAAATTATCAGTAATAGTCTGTTATTTTTAGAGAGCCTCAAAGGACTGCTCAGGATGATTCAGCTGATCCAAGATATGAACCAAAGCTTGATCCAAATTTCAGGATGGCTAGATTCCATAAATTGATAGGTTTATCTCAGATAAATAAGGCAAAGATAGAAGGAACTGATCCATCATAATTTACAACTATGTCTTCTTTCAGATAGAAAGAGCTTGAAAAGTTTGAGGTAGAAATAGAATTATTTGATCCAAATGCTTATATGCAAGTTCACCCAGAAGCTGTTGTGCCTAGAGCTTATACTATAACTCTTCTGGGAGCTCAAGGACTGAAGATGTCTAAGCAAGAAGCAGAAGATCCTCTCAGAACAATAGTGTTCTCGAAATCTTCTTCTGCTCCTCCTCCAGACAGGCTCTAAAACTATTTTTATTCTATGTGGATATTCTTTCTATCTGCTGAATTATTTTTCATTCTGTCAAATATTTTCTTTCATGTTGTACGTTTGTATTTTATTTCTTGTGCATTGTACTTAGTGACCTCACCCAAATAGGGGGAGATTGTTGGATCCCTAGTTGGATTTGGGATAGGTTCACTAATTTAGGCTGAGTCTAACCCATCTTGTATAGACAGGGTCAAGTATAGTAGTCCTAGAGTGTAGGATAAGTCATTAAGTTCAACCTTCTTGGACCAGCCAGCAGAGGACCTCAGAAGACTCAGACTTAGAAGTTTTACGAGAAAAGTTTGATCAGTTCAAAGTTTTTCAAACTCAAATCGACGAACTCAGAGGTAATTCTCTGAGCTTAGCTCGACGATATTTGAGCTAAGGTCGACGATCAGTTTTCTTCATACAGAATCTCAGCTCGACGAACTCAGAGTACAGATTTGGCAAGTCATTCTAAGTATGCAGTTCGCAGAGCTCAGGTCGACGAACTGGAATTCTTAGGTCGACGATCTTGGATCTCAGGTCAACGAATTCTGTTCAGTGATCGATGATATCTGTCCAGTTCCAGAATAAGAAGTTTTTCTTCCTTTTGTTCCTTTATTTCTATTTTAATAGCAGTATTATTCCTGAGTAATTAATGTTTATATTTCTCTGAATATAGCCATTATTGGCAGCATTAATTATGGTATTCATCAAGATATTTACTTGCTTATTTTATTAAGGGGCAATTATGGAAACTCATTTATGATATATTCCAGCCATTTGTATTCTCTAGATCAGCCAGTAATTAAGGCAGTAATTCAAATTTCAAAGGAGAATTTATTGAATGAGAATATAAAAAGAGATTTTTGTCTTTTATACAATAATAGAGAAGGAACCACCAGAACTTACAGAAAAAATATACAGCATTGAGACAGACTAATCTTTCAAAACACACTCTCTCTCTCACAGTGTAGAAAATTCTCTGTGTTTCACCTTGTCAAGTCTGAAGATAGAAGAAGAATAATCATCACAATCAAGAGTCTTCTTCAAGCTTTACTTCTAGGAACATTTAGGACAACAAAGATTTATTTAGTCAGGAAAGTTCCAGGACTATTTTCAGACAATGCTGAAGACCTACACCCTAAAGCAAAGCTCAAGTCTTGGTGAACCATAAACATCTCAGGGGGAGCTTTGTCAACATCAAAGATCCACTAGTCTTCACTGTCGATTAGAGAAAGATAAGACACCATCACCTCCTCTCACCTCTTGTAAAAGGGTTTTAACTCCCTTCAAAAGTTATCTCTTGGTTGTCAAGTCTCTTGATCAAAAGACTTGGGTTGGTTTTTGGGCACCTGATCAGAAGCCTAAAGGGTTGCAATATCTCCCTATATATAGATATTTTGGTGGCAGACACCTGATCAAAACCTGCTAGTGGATTCCTACCACAGTGGTAGAAGAGTGGATGTACCCAAGTTTAGGGGAACCACTATTAAATCTTCTTGTGTTATCTGTTTGCTCATTTTCTGTTTTTTTTCTTGTTGTGGCTGTGATAGTTAGAATAGCTTAGCTTATTTTTCCTTATATTGTTATAAATGGTATCACTTATTTTCACTATGATATATAAATCTAAAAACTGCCAAGAATTTTTAAATACTCTATTCACCCCCCACCCCTCTAGAGTAAGTCAGATCTAACCCCCCTCCTTTCACTCTCCTTGATCGGATCTAAAACTTCATGGAGATGTTGAGGGCAAGCCTCTTTTGACATAAATCTTGTACGACAAGAGTCTACGGTACTCCTTTCTCCCGTGGATACCTGTAAAGGCGTGGACATTATTCTACGCTCGGAACTCCGGTCGTTGCTGTTCGTTGGAATCAATCAGATCATCTAGGTTGAGTATCAACTCAATCCCATAAAGGTATTAATTTATTAATTGCAACATTACTTCTTGATTAATGGTCATCGCAAGATCCACAACTTACTTTTTGGTTTTCCTTATTTCCTTATTCCACTGGGCACAACTGTTGTGTCATATAGTAAATCGCAACTGTGGTATCAGAGCCAGGTTCTACGATAATCATTGTTTCAAAAGTTGCTAAAATTATGGTGTGTATATATGGAGATTTTAGAAGTGTTCAAAAATGCCCAAATTTATTCTTGGAATCCCACCAAGGATGCATAAGATTTCTTTGTTGCTACTCCTTAACAGTAACCGTCACTTTTGGTGGTTTGTGAAGATAAGGATATGGTAGATTTGAAATCTCACACATAAAGTGACCAGCTTGTCTACTGTGTAAGTGGAGTCTCATATGCTGCTTCAGCTACTTGATCAGCAACAACAGCAAATAGCCAAAAATAGGCTTCTTCTTCTTCAGACTCAGATAAGGATGAGTCTGTCCAGCTATTCTCTTTTTTAGCAACAAAGGACATCTCCTTCTTGCCCTTGTGCTGGTGTTATTTCTTCTCAATAGCTTCCTTCCTCTTCGCTTGGCAGTCAGCTATTACATGCCTAGGTTTGCTGCAACAGTAGCAAACAACTTTGGAAGAATTATGTTTACTGGATTTAGAATCATACCTGTAAGCCTTAGAATGATTCCTCCTATGATGAGAAGAGGTGGAAGGTCTGCTCTCCCAATGCTTCTTCTTCATCAGCTTGTGAAAGTTCTTGGAGAAGGCAGCAAAGTCCTCATCTGACATGATGTTATCTTATGTATATAACTCTGAGTTGTCTGAATCAGCTGGTTTTCTTAGAGGAGAGGGAATCCTCTCCTTACTCTTCCTGATGCTTTCTACTTGGAATGTCATGGAGTTCTCCTTGGCTTGGGATCTGCAAGTGGCCTCCTCTTTTTTGGCAGCTAGCTGTATCTCATAGGAGAGCAGCTTTATAAACAAGTTTTGGGAAGGAGTCTCAGCAAGCATAGCCACTTCTCTTATGACACAAACCTTAGTATCCCAGCCTCTAGTGTGAGATCTGAGGAACTTATCATTTATTTTATAATGACTGAAGACCCTCCCATAGGTTCTCAGTTCATTAATGATCCTGAAAAATCTTTCATAGCAAGTAGCTATGTTCTCTTTCAGGAATTTACATAAAGCCTCATACTCCTAGTCTAGCATGAACTTTCTATCATCTCTTACCTCTTAAATACCCTCCATGTAGACCACTAGGGTGTACCATATCACTTTGGAGGTCTGGCAGTGAACTATGTTCTGAATGGTAGAATCATCAATAACACTGACTATGATGTTCTAGGCTCTCTTGTCCATTGCAGCCAAAAAGACCTCTTCCTTGGTCATTTATGAATAAGTCTTGGGAGTCTGTACATTTGCATCCAGAGTAGAGACCTTCATATGGATGAAGGGCCCCTCTTTGAAATCACAAAGATTTTAGGGTCAGAGGATTCCATAAACAGCCTTACCCTATCTTTCTAGATTCTAAAATACTCCTTCCTGTAGATGGGGAGTTTCATGGAACCAAGCTCCTTATGGTTCTCTCCTGAACCCATAAGTTCAGATCTGTAGCTACATTTGGAGATCACTCAGATTGTTAAATCATTTTTGAGCAACCTCCCTCTGATACCACTTGAAAGTCTTTGTTTTCAAGGCAGCTTTCAAACTAGGGGGTGAATAGGTTTATTTAAATCATATGACTATCTTTTAATTTTTTACTTTTGTACTTAGTGTGTTGGCAGTTGATTAGATTTTAAGGACCTGTACAAAGAAAAAAACACAAAAAAGCACACACAGAAATTTAGAGTGGTTCCCCAGATTATGGGTACATCCACTCTCCTCCCACCTTTCGAACTTTCAGTTAGACAAGGCATTTCTCCAAAACTCATCTCAAAGAGCTTACACATTAGATCCCTAAGGATCTCTCAGTCTACTCCAAGACTTATAACTCAGACACAAGTGCCCTATAACTCAGTGATCAACACATCACCTAACTTAGGCCATAGGCCCTACAACTCAGGTTGGGTGGACATCCCTACCTCAGATCCACAAAAGATCCTACCTCATAGAGAATTACTCTCCTACCTCAGATCCTCACTGCATACTACCTCAGACTCACAAATGAATCCTATAATTCAGGCCAAATCCCTACTCTTAGATTCTTTACAGAAGCCTACCTCAAATCCAAACTAGATCCTACACTCAGATAGTAATACTCTCCTACAGCTCAGGCAAATTTTCCCTACCTCAGGCTAATGGCCCTACAGGTCAAATCCAAGAGGATCCTATAGGAAAAACCGTGGTTTGATTAATTTGACACAGAGAAATTTTTCTGTGCCAATAACTAGGGATGAGTTATCTCAGTTCTATCTTAGTTCACTGCAGTAGAAAGAAATTCTTCCTCTACTAGAAGAATCTCAGAATGTAAATTTTGATCTTGCTGAAGAAGATGGAAGAATGTCTGGTCATGAGTTCTTCTATCTGCTAACTGAGCTCGTAGAAGACTGAAGGTTCTCCTTTCTTTCTTTATCAGAAGCCTTTTTTATCTTGCTGTAGCAGAAGAAAATGCAACAGCAACTGAACTTTTTGTTCTTGTTGGAAGACTTCAAGTTTTTTCTTAGCAGCAATGGCGAAGAAGATGAAGTCCAGCCATATTTTTCCTCTTGTTGAATAAACCCTAAAGTTGTTTTCTTCCTTCTGAGGCTATCCCTTTTATCTTCCGCCAATTAACAACTCTAGGAAGCAGTGGGGACCACCTGTAGTTAACTTCTACAACTTGCTTTAACGGAAGAAGACATATAGTAGCTCTCCGGCGCAGGTTGTAGTATTCTGTAGCTTTCCGTAGCTTTCCCGCGAGTAATTTGAACCAAGTTGACTTTGTTGACTTTTGCTGATGTGAGCATCTATGGACTTAGCCAAAATCAACCATCAGTAGTGTAGGCATTGAGTGAGTAAGTATCACTCAACGCCAAAACACTTGGACAAGATTCTGTCTATCTTAGGCATTGAGTGAACATGCTTCACTCAACGCTTTTGGCCTTATCCAATCATTCTGTTACTAAGAAAGATTTTTTGCCATTAGGCGTTGATAGCATTGATCCACTCAATGCTTATTGCCTTAGAAAATATTTCTGCTTCTCTAGCATTGAGAGCATTGAGTGTATCTTCATCACTCAACGTTTGTTTCCTTAGCCAATCTTTCTATTGATAGGCATTGAGTGAGCCTTCATCACTCAATATCAAACTACTTAACAAAAATTCTTCTGTTATTGGGCGTTGAGTGAGTAAGCTCTACTCAACACATTTTGACTTAGCCAAATTTCTATGAAATCACAGTCTCTGACTTACAAAGGTTCAGTCAATGCTTTTTATCACATGGCGTTGAGAGAGTAAGCTTCACTCACCGCTTGTGGACTTGGTCAAATATTTACATAGATTTTCTGTGGCTTTGACCGACTGAGCTATACTCAACGATTTATGTTGTATGGTGTTGAGTTAGTAAACTACACTCAATGCCTGTGGATTTAGCCATATTTCAACAAGTTTTTTCCTTAAGCTTTTACTTCCTCAGCTTGTCTCATAACTTTTTGCTGTATGGCGTTGAGTGAGTACACTTCACTCAATGCCTGTGGACTTAGCCACTTTTCTGTCTAGCCAATATTTAGGTTTTGACTAACCAAGCAATACTCAATGCTTTAACTTACCTGGCATTGAGTAAATAGACTTCTCTCAATGCATGTGGGCTTAGGCGATTTCCAGCCTATCCAGCATCTTCCAACTGACTTGATCTTCAAGGTGTCAAGATACCTGAATTGTCTCGACATAGCTGTCCCGAACCTTTTGTATCGACACTTGTGTTAATACAATTTTGCCTCGACACATTTATCCTTTGTCCTGACACTTTTGTCTCGACACTTCTGTCTGAATTGTCTCGACACTTCTCCTGAATTGTCTGACACTTCTATCTGAATTGTCTCGACACTTCTCCTGAATTGTCTCGACACTTCTCCTGAATTGTCTCGACACTTCTCCATTACTTTGTGACGACACTTGTCACATCACTTGGAATACCTATCCTATCAATGTTTCAAGGACTAACCTGCATGCATGAACTTAAGCACACATCAAGTACAACCTTATGCATGTCTTTGATATGATTGACTTCTTCAAATCTATGACATTGTGGGAAATGTACCAAACATCCACAATCTGAAAAATCCTCCGATCTACAGCTTCCAAGAAGAATCAGACTTGTGCTTTCCATATGGGAAAGTTCTCTTTGGTGCATACCAGCAACTTCATAAAAGACATGTCCTTGCTTCTGTCCATGGCTACTGAGCAGAATATCTTGACGCTAGATCTGGGATCTTGTTTACGGTGTTAACTATATAACCAAAAAAACGCCCCTCTGATACCAATTAAAGGTACCTAAAATCTACCTAAATCACCTAGAGGGGAGTGACTAGGTGATGTCTGTGTCTTTTCGCGGAATAAAAATTACCTAAAAATTGCAAGCACACAGAACACAAAGATCTATAGTGGTTCCCCATATTAGGTACGTCCACTGTCCTGCCTCGCCTATTTACCATGAAGCGCTAGATTTAACTACTTCACCTTTCTTAGATTTTGACAAATCTTACACCTTGGAGCCGTAACTCCTACAACTCGTAGACACCGCTCCTACCATTTGGATAACAACCTCTACTATAACTCGATCCACAAACGAATCTACGACTCGATCCACAAATGGATCTATCACTCGATCTACAAACGGTTCTATAACTCAGAGATAAAACCTTCTATAAATATAAAATAATATTACACAATAAAATTACACAATCTTGATAATATCTAAGGTCTTCAATCTGTTGTTCTTTGAAAATGGTTGATCTTTAATATTGTGAAGAACGAAGAAAATCTAAAATCCTTGAAGATGTTAATCTTGAATCACGAATCAACTAGATTTGGAATATAGGAATCTTTAGCAAGAAATGATCAAGTCGAATCGGTTAAGGAATAACGATTTGTGTACTTGTTACCGTCGGGCGATCGAAATTTTGTGATTAGGGTTCGATGCCGACGAAAATGATACGTACAGGATCGTTCTTGTAAGGTTTTAGCACGATTAGGGAAGATGGAAAATCTACCGTGAGTATTTATAGGAGCCTTAAATTATAACAGCTAAAAAATAGTTTCCAAGTCGAGACCTCGGTATTTACTGTACATGGTGTATCGTCCAACCAGTTAAAAAACCAGAATAAAAAATAACCTAACTCATTTTCATCGAGTATCGCCGAGTATAATTGAGTATACTCGCCGAGTAAAGTAGTGATATCTGACGAAATTTTCTTGGAAAATTTTTGCTTGTTTCAACTTGTCATTCGACGACAGGCAGAAGACATACTCGACGAATTCGACGAGTATCGGCTAGTATTCTCGATGAATTCAACGAGTATCGTCTAGACCAATCGACGCATTCAACGCCTTTGCCTTAAGGAAATCCAGATAAGTAGCATCGAGATGATTCAATGAATTAGGCGTGTATCATCATGTTTATTCGACGAATTCAGCAAGTATCGTTAAGTACATTTGACGAATTCGACGAGTATACTTGATGATACTCGATGAATTTTACTTAACTACATTTCCAACTTTTCAGAACTTCTACCATAAGTATATATGATGAATTCGACGAGTGCTAGTAGGTATATACGACAAATTCGACGAGTATCAACAAGTATACTCGACTAATTCGATGAATATCCCTTACAATACTCGACGAACTTTTCTTAGGTAAAATTTCTGTTCTCCTGAATTCAACTTCTTCTTTCGTGATCCTTCTCATGCACTTGGTATATAAGTACACCCCAATCGAGAGATTACACATGAGTCAACACATTGGTCTATATAATGAATGATTACATTGTATACTCCTGTTTTTATTTACCCACTGTAACCTGACATTGGTGTGTACTTTGTAATGTAGGCATGCAAGTATATAACTGAAAACGCAATATCAAATATAATCACAATTCAACTTAGCTTAACTAGACCATTCTTCAAATAAGGGTTATTATTGATACAATACCCAACAAAGAGACTTTTCTGGACTAATTGAAAAAAATTTAAAGAACTTTGTCAAAAACTTTCTGAAAACCTTAGTCACAAAAAGTTGATGTTGGTCGAGAGAGAAATAGATTTCAGTGTCTTCAAGCTTACTAATCTACAAAATAATCTTTCAAAAAGTTTGAGGAAGAAGAAGATCTCTGCAAGTGTTCGCACATTATAGCCTATTCATAATCTGAAGATCATTTCCTATTGTTGTGTTGAAGAGAAGCTGATTGGAAATCCAGCAAAAGAAGAAGTCTCCAGAACTTTTATTACTGAGTCATTGTAACTGTCATTAAATCACTATTGTAAGATTTCACTGTGATCTGAGTGTAAGCTTGATTTATTAAGGCCGAGTGTATGACTTTTTCAAAGAGTCTGAGGTAGGATTCCTGTAGAGAATCTTAGGTAGGGCTTGCTTGTTAGGCTGAGGTAGGAGTTTTTTTATTGTCTCAAAGGTAGGACTGTATGTAGTCTGAGTTATAGGAGTGGGAAGTCTCTCTAATCTGTAAGATCCTGGTAAGGATCTTAGGTTTATGATCTTAGTTTTGGAGGAGTTAGCCGAATCTAAGTCACTATTAGATAAGTGAAGGGGCAAAGTGGATGTACCCTAGATAGGGGAACCATTATAAATTGCTTCTGTGTTCTTTGTGTTCATTTAAGGAACTAACTTAGGCACTATTTGTTTGAGCGTTTTGCAGTTCTATTTTGGGCAAACGCCACCGAAAGGAGGGTAAACAAATGAATCTCCGGTGGCATTTGCTCAGTTTCCACCTGCCCGCCTTGAGAAATGCCCAAAAAATCTCTGTTTGGAGCAACCACCTCCCCCCTCTAATTCGAACATTCCGTTTCCACCCGCCAGATCGACCCACCACCGACAAAGCAAATGAAACTTTAATAACAACAGATCAAGCATAACTTTAAAAAGGTTCAAAAGACTTAAAAGAAACATATTTACACCCACCCCCTCTAGGTATTTTGCAACACTTAAAAGACTTTCAGGTAGCGATATCGTAGGAAATATCTCCTGGACTTATCCAGCGAAGCGATTATGATAGATGTGAAGCCTAGGTCCTGGGGACGGCATGCATAGCACCAGATAGCTTGAAGTCCTATTGTTCCTAGCTGAAGACAAATTTTGTGATTCTATTTGATACCGTACAACAATAGTGCTATATCTGGCAATAGCTCCCAGTATGATTATTTATGGTCATGAAGCCTTTGTCCATGAGACAAGGTGGATAACATGTTGAGCTGTAGTACCAAGAGTTCCCATCTTTGGTGGCTATAAGACCAGCCTTAGAACATAACGATGTTATCTATGTTATGAACGAGAGAGGGGAGGCTGACTGCGTCATGTCATCCGCTTTGATTGCCTTGTCTTTCGGCGTTGGCATGATGACTTGAGAACCAGGAAAGAGCTGATCTATACCTGCACTATGTTTTTCAGACTAGATTTTCTAAAGTACTTTGCTTTCATCATTGGATTAGTTAGAGCCGTGGTTATGCGCTTTACTGGTGAATGCACATTGTTGAAGCATCAGTCTGAGACTGAGAATGGTGGTGGAACTGTGGAATCCAGTACACTAATAATATGCCTTGAGTGCACAGGATGTGTGCCCATATACGCCAACATCTGTGATAAATGATGCTTAAATTGCACTTTCTTACATGGAATAAATATTGCATGTCTGCAGGGAAGGAGTAATACCGCCCTGAGAAGGGGGTGTGGTCGTTATAAATTGGATTGCTAAAGCTAATCATTTCCTTATTTTCCATGTTTTTGTGGAGTATCCTCGTGCAGGTGTTGGATAGCGAAGCGGGAAGTAGCGGGATGAAGCCCTTTTTACTATGTTGGATGTACCTCGAAAGTCCAAGTGCTTATTACTATTTTAAAAAAAATGGCTGTCCTGTGTGCCAATGTACATAAAACACATTTGTGAAGGAAATAGTTTGTAAGGCTATAAGGACAAATAGTTTTTGTATTTATATGTAATCCTTTTTTTGGTGAGTAGCCAATACTTGTGTTTTGTTCTTATTACTTAAAAGCTTCCGCTAGAATGTAACTCTGAGTTAGGATCCGTAAATGTTTTGGTTTCAATGCATAACTCCACTAACTGTTCGTGGAATATGGAATGGGTCCCTAGTCGAACCTTCAGTTTTATTCTTCATGATGTATGGGGGTATTACCACTTCCTCGTTGGTCTTTAACTTTTGAAATCAGGAGTTGATCATAGCTTGTGCATTTGACTTGGTCATTTATACTAAAATAGTACAAGTTTAACCCGTACCTTTGGGCCTAGGGTAAGTTGTGTGTTATTTCCCTAGAAGCGGTGGTAAAAATACCGCTATTGTTGTCTTGCCACTATGACAAGGCATGTAGGATCGTCACCTACTTGATATGGTTATTGGTGTCGATATATGTCATAAATCATTAGTACATGATGGTGTCTTACTTGAGTCTTAGGTAAGCTCGCAGTTTGCATTATTTTATCTACATTTTTTTAATGTATGTTTTATAACCTTGGAGACTTATCTTATTCAGTATATAAGCACCATAATAAGATAAGTTATGTTTTATATGTTTATACTCACCATGGACCCTTATTATGTAGGATAGTATGGGCTCTCTCACATGGTAAGTTACATTTTGTTTTACCATGTACAAAATCAGAATTGTTAGCTTGAATAAATAACCTAACCCTGTGTTTTTTGTAATTTTAAAAGTTGTATAACCCTACTTGCCTTATTCACTAAGGTGCGCCTAGGGGAGGGAGGATGTTACCTAGTTGTTGATGAATAATATTATAAAATTAAACACAATAGGTGCAGGGTCTAGCTAGCCAGCAGAAGGAGCCTCTGTTGAGGTTCAACCTATACCAAGGTAGAAGGAGAGCAATTCAGACTACACCAGCACCACCACCATTACCAGACTCTTCTACCTACTCGTCTGATGATGCATTGCATTTGAGTGGTGTGGATATTATCATTTAAGACGGATGGTACGTTTACTTTGGAGAAATTATTTATGTAGCCCTTATGATTAAACTTTTGGGACATTTTGGGATTTTATGTGTATCTGTGATGACTGGGTTTGCATTTGATGGTTCTACTTCTTGTTAGACTTATATTGTATATTTGTGCTCTTTATACTCTAATGTGGCTTGTGATATTTAGCCAACAGGGTAAGCGTCACGTGGTGATAATTGCCTTGTTCTAAGATATCACCGTGGGACGGATCACTGGACATAAACTCTGCCCTCTGTTTTTTTAGTAAGGGATTTTACAATGTATAGAAAGTACATCAACACTAATAGTTCTACTATAAATAGAGCATATATGGATAGTAGTAAGTAAAACAAATATATTGAAGTAATGAAAGTGTAGCTATCTATCATCATAGAAAAGTTAACTTAATTTATATGATTGTTGATACAAACTAAAAAGTTAAGGATCGGGTTTATATGTAACTCATCATATAAAAGAGCTCACACAAAATTATATTATACAGATCTTATTTTTAGCAATGTCTGTGTATGCTGTCATGCAAAGCTTATGTTATGGTTTCATTCAAGTACAAATCACACACACACTATGTGCATACATACCTTTCATTCCAATTTTTAGAGGTAGCTAACCTTTTAGGTTCCCTCTATCGTGGCTATGGGGAAGAGAATATGGTGTCTTCACTCTGACGTGGGTGTACACATAACCAGTCCTAGGACTTTAGTACGCCTTGACGCTTAGAACACAATAACAGAGCTCCTACATTCTTTGCTAGAATCCACCACTCTTTAAGGATAAGTGAAGGGTAATTAGGATAACATCACCAAGACAACAGCTGAGCTGGCCCTCTAGATCATAATTACCTACTGATTGAATGTACTCCCTTATTTATGACGAATAGGGTATTACCAAAGACCCACCACATCATATGCGCATGCAAATATATCATCCTCACCATACATTAGAGCCTCCATCTCCCAGGAGTATCTGGTCCTCCATATCAAAACCAATAGAGACTTAGCTGTTGGAGCTTATGGTTCGCATCTCTTTAGTTTGACAATATAAATTCTCGTGTTATATTTGATCATATGTGTGTTGGGTATAGTGTGCAGGTTTACAGGTGCAAAAGAATATGAAAATCAATCTTTGTGACCTACCGAGCACTAGTGCTATCGCCCGTGCTAGCTTGGATTTAATTTTGTACGAGCTCTCTTTGACCTATCACGCAGTTCTAGTCTGTATGACCCCATTTTTTTTTGCTTCGCTTCCAGGGTTTTATGCCTAGAAACACCGTTTTGCGGTGACACTAACACTCAGGAAGGTCGTCACTACAAAATGCCGATACAGCCGGCAGAAACGATCACCAAAGAAATAGAAGTATATAGTTTGAACATATAAGTCTAAGTCCAAAATCACATGTAATATAAGAAAAGATGAATCACAACGTAGTGTAACATCCCATTTCCAACTAGACCCTTAAGAGTGGTTTTGTCATGACAAAACCCTAGGAAGCCCAAGAAGGAGTCAAGTGGACCTGATGGTGTGGATAGGGCCACTATGGTCTGCACTTAGCAGATTTCTAAACCTTGGCTTAAGGTGATCATGGGGCTTCACCAAGACTCCAAGACCCCACCCATACCCTTATAACCCTAGAAGGGGGGTCAATGGGTCACTAAGGACCCCATGGAGAGCAATCAAAGGATCTAAGTTGACCGAAGTCAACTCTAACCCTAATTGGGTCAAATTGACCTACACAAGGGTCAATTGCAGTCCCTTAGCCCAGTGGACCTCACCCATACCCTCATAGCCCTAGTGAGAGTCCAATAGGTCACCAAGGACCCATTGGGACCAATCATAAAGGCTAGGTTGACCAAAGTCAACCCTTGACCTAAAATGGTCAAAGTGCCCTAGTTAAGGGCCAAGTGACCTCCAAGGGCCAATCCAACCCCACCTTAACCCTAGGGGAGGCTAATGGGTCACCAAGGACCCATTAAAGAAATCTCAAGGACCAAATTGACCTAGGTGGGCCCTAGTCCAAATTTGGGTCAAGTTAGCCCAAATGGGCTAACTCAAGCTCAAGCCCATTTCAATTGGGCTAACCATGACTTAAGTGACCAAATGGACTTGTGGGCTGCCATGGGACATGTAGGAGCCAAAAAAATTCAGGCTTGGTGACTAGGAGAGAGAAATTCACCCATGGAAGAGAGAGAAAGAGAAGGAAGAAAAGGGAGGAGGAATTTTGGGCTCATCCTCCCCCTCCCCAACCCCTCCATTCACTCCTCTAGGACAAGGAAAGCAGCCCCAATTCAACCAGCTAGCTTTGACTGGTGTGATCCATGCTTCATCCCCTACCTACCATGGCCGAAATCTTTGACCAATGAAGCCAATAATGGCAATGAAGCTTGCAGCCAACTACCAACCCAATTCTCCTCTTTAAAAGGTTCACTGGAATCCAGGGATGAATTCCCACCAGTTTCCTGAAGAAGCTGAGCCCTATTCTACATTTTTGAACAAGCCGACCACCGCCGGCCACCACCATGCCAATCCGGTGATCAGCCCGGCTACAGCCGCCACCACAGGTCCTCCTCCACTCCTTCTTGCATGGGTAGATCCTTAGAATCCATAGGGCCAAGGTTGGATCTCAATTGAGCCCAATCGGATTTTGAAAATCATGGATTTTCCATGAAATTACATCCTATCGGGTTCGCCGGAATAGGGCTTCCCGGCGGCCTAGACGCCGCCTGGAGATAGCCCCGACCACCACAAAGGTGTCGGCGGCAGTGGTAGGCCGGGGAGGTGGCCGGAGCGACGGCGGCAGCCGCTGGAAATCATCCCAGGCGGGATGAATCTGGGCCGTTGGCACATGGGGACGATGACGGGATGCCGTCCAATTATGCGCCAAGATTCGTGCAGATGAATAAATAAATTATAGCTTAAGTTTAATTTTATTTCATTTCCTGTCACAGAATTTGTATTTATTGGTATTAATTATTAAAAATAGCTAGAGCCTTTTTCAGAGAAAATGGTCAACATCAAAAATGTAGCCCTATGGGTCTACTTTCAAACAAAATTGGTTTGAACCAATTTGGGTAATGGTTTGACCAGGGTACTCAGTTTGGTGGGGTCTATACAAATGACTAGGTAGTAATTAAACTAAGTACCCACACTTCATCCTTGGTCCAAATGTGCTGAAATTTTGGCAGGGAGTCACCCTACCCTATAGCTAGTCCCCGCCCAAAAATGGAAATTTTTGGGAATAATTTTCCTGTAGTTTTGTAAATAATTTAATTATGCTAGGGTAAATTAATTTGTGAGTCAAATGAACCCCAAATTCATCCAAATTTAGGTGGGAGGTATATGAGGTTATTATAAACCTCTGGTTAAAATTTTATTAGGTTTGGAAGAGATTTGAATGGGAATCAAGCAAACCCTAGCCTTGCCCTAAGAAGGGCATTTTGGTCCAAAATGTAATTTTGGCTTATAGTGTCCAATTCACCTCAACAGAGGTTCAAATTTGGTACACTGGTTTGGCATGACATTATACACCTCCCAAAGAAAAATTGGGGGCATTGGAGTTGGTTTGGCCCAAGATCCTAGGTCAAACCCTAAGGAAGGGCTTTTGTACCTTGTGAAGGGCATATGGCCAAAACACCTTGTATGGCTATGAAATTTTGTAGGGATGGTATTTTGGTAACTATAACCCTCTGGTAAAAATATTAGGGTATTTTGGAAGGTTTAGGACCCTCAAAAGCCTAACCCTAGTTTAGGGCACAAATGTGGTGGGATAGGAATGGGTTAACTAAGCCCCTTAAAATGATATGAAATTTTGGTAGGATGGTCATAAGGATATTTAGAAGCTTTGGTGATTTATTTAGAAATTTTGGAGTAATATTTATAGCACTTCATTTGTAACACAAGGAATGCCTCAATTTAGTATATTAATTATTATGCTCCGTCTGACCATTGGGAGGTCATGAAATTTTGGCAGAGGATGTTTTGAATCATTATAAGCTTATATAAATTTTATAAAAATTCTTGGACACTTATTTGAGGTAGTTACTTCACAAGCTTATTAAATGATGGAATTATGCAATAATTTAATTAAGTCCATTTACTGATAAATGAATTATGAAATTTAGCCCAAACCATATACATGCCATTAGAATCATACTTGAATTTTTTCTGAATTTTTGAAAGTAATATGGTATTTTATATTTCTTAAATGAATTTTCAAGGATTAAAATGAAATATTGATTTAAGGATAAAACCTTACTGAAAAGAATTAGATATTTTGGAAGATGAGTTATATCCTTATTTTGAGTAATATATAAAAATTTGTAGAATGATATCTTGACTGAAAATGGTACTTAATGTTCATTATTGGAAATTTAAGACATTAAAATAATTAAATAAATTATTAAATAAGTAAGGAAAATTTTGGAACTCTGGACTTAGGATTTAAAGGTCATAATGGACCTTCATTAATTTTTTTATAGGAGTATTGGATGATTATTTGATGTACTTCCTATTTTACATGAAGTTTGACATGGTGGTCTGCATTTAGCAATTTTGGAAAAAACAGTATATTAATTTGTTTGAAGCTTATTACTCCTTAATCACTGATGATATTTGACTCAGAGCATTTATGGGTTCTTGCAATCATGTTAGAGTTATTCTTGAATTTTTAGAAATAATATTGCCCTGTTTATTATTTTTATGAATTATTGCAATATACCATTTAAATAAAAATCAGTGGCCTGAACCTTGCTGAAAAACTAAGAGGTTTTGTATCTTAGGTTAAATGATTATATGGAGTATAATATAAATCTGGGGAGATTTTATCTTGTCAAAATTTGGTACCTTCATCTCAATCTTGGAGACTTTGGCCACTATAAATATTTAATAAATTCCTAGATAAATAGGAAAATTGTAAAACTCTGGATTTGGGAAATAAAGGTCATAATGGACCTCCATAAATTATTATAGGAGTATTGGATGATTACTTGACATACTTCCCATTTTACATGACATTAAACCTTGGTGGTCTGCATATAGTAATTCTTCAGAAATAATCTGGAGTACAAGTTAGGTACATAAGTCAAAAATTGGTGGAATGAGTTCATCACTCAGGGTTGGATGAGATAGGAATGAGTTTGACTAAATGTTGGGTGGTGTTTGGGATCGACGAAAGATCATCTTCCCCATAGCGTGGAAGGTCAAATCACCTTGGATTTAGTTTACTGTAATACGGAAATGAAATGGGTAAAACCTAAGTCATAGGTATAAAGTAAATAGTAAACATAGGGTTTCACACTTTCACACCCCAGTGTCCCGGGAGATAGTATGGGTTACTTGGGCAATAAGCCGGTAGTTATGGTATTGGGTATGGTAGCCTGGCGAGCTTCGGCTCAGTTGTTGATTATGACGGACGGGATAGTCCAGAGAGCTTTGGCTCGATGGTAGATTGTGACGGACGGGATAGTCCGGGGAGCTTGGGCTCGGTTATAGATTGTGACGGACGGGATAGTCCGGGGAGCTTGGGCTCAGTTATAGATTATGATGGACGGGATTGTCCGGTGAGCTTCGGCTCGGTTGTTTGTTTGACTCATAACTATTGCATGTGCATAAAAGGTTTATGGTGGTGGGTCTGCGATATTGGGGAGTTCGATGCACCAACACCAATATCGTTGGCTCGGCAAGTGTGGTTAGCACTTCGCCAACAGAAGTCCGGTGCGCCAGCCGACAAGAGTACGCAGGCGTCCGCTTAGTGCACCAAGCGTTGAGGCGTACGATAGGTTTGACCGGTAGTGCTTTACTGGTTTAGAGGTGGGCGAGGCCCAACCCACTGCTTCCGTCTGCCACTACGGAGGTATCCTGGGAGGTAACGGCTCCGAAAGGGGGAACTAAAGGTCTGTGTACACAGAGTCGAGTGGGTGAGTTGCACTTGCATGTTCACATCATAGCATATTTGCATTCCATAGCAAAACCATTGCATATAACCTGACACCTAATGTATAAGCGGTATGGGACGTTCTATACATTAGGCCTTGCAAAACGACCCCTTGGCCTATAAGTTCGTGCGAGCGTGCATATAATTCAAGGTTCTCTTTCAATATTATAAGCCTGCTAGTAGAACCGACACCCTAACATATAAATTGGTATGGGACTTTTTAAACGATAGGAGCCCTGCAAAAGATCCCTTAGCTTATGTGTACTGACATAAGTTAAGGTTACTTATTTAATTTTGTATATTATCATGCTTACACTGTTAGTTTAGTTCCGCTGCCATCTGCAATTTGACTATTCTCCACCTTCAAGTCCTTCCCTTTCCTTCTCCCCGCTCGGTACTTAGGAGCCATGGGGGAAGGGGTGGGGGACGATAAGACTTAGTCTTTTAGACTAACGGTTTTCGAACCACATCATTTAGGGGAACACGGAGCCCAGCATGGAGGAGCAGCCCCGGAGGTCGGCACGCTTGGAGATCGGATAGTCTAGTACCGGAGTCCAGACAACAGTGACTGTAAGTCCCGAACACTAGTAGTTGTATTAGTTTGCTTTCGCGATGAGTGATTTGTAGTGAGGACTTGATGTACCGAGCATAAGCCCGAGATTTTCATTATATATACTATCTGTGGACACTCCCTTCGTGGAGTTTATTTTTCTATATATGTGATTTCTGTGGACTTGCTTTTATACTTATGCTACTGTAGAGATCGATTTGGCCGGCAGAATCGGCGTCTTGTAGTGACGAACTTCCCGGGTGAGAAGGTATCACCGCAAGGCGGCGGTTCTGGGCCTAAGACCCCGATGTCAAAAAATAAAAAAAAATGGGGGCCTTACAACGTAGTCTGCATAGAAATGAAAAAAAATTACAAAGATAAACGGGCTCATGCTCGGTACACCATGCCCTCACTATAACACTCTCGCGGAAGCAAAATCTACTAATTACTCACGGATCCGGAAGCTGGTGCTCCTATACTAGACTGGCCCACCTCCATGTGCACCGTACTCTTCTGGTTCTGTATCTCTTACTGCTGCTCCGAATCTCCTGTGCGGATCCCCTAAAATGTTTTGTCCACCAACCGTTAGTCAAAAAGACTAAGCCTGATTTCCCCCACCCCTCCCCCAGTGGCTCTTAGGCACCGTACGGGAGGAATGATAAGAAAGCTATGATAGTGGAGAGTAAACAAGGGTAGGTGACGGTGTACCTAATCTAGTAGTTATATTGTAATTTTAATAGTGATATTAAAGGAAATGCAAGCTAGCAATACTAAAGTATTAGAGCAGTAAAGAGTAGAAAAGTAAAGTGCACCATAAAGAAAAGTGACAAATATCCATAAGGAAAGTAATAATATATTATAAGAATTCCCACACAAGCTTATAAACTCTGGGGTCATTTTACAAGGCATAATGTATAAAAAGTCTCATACCACTTTATACGTTAGGGGTAAGCGTTAAAGTATGATGATGACACTATATGCTATGTTATGTGGGTTTAATGATATGTTCATACACGTCCAACACACACACATGACTCTATGTGCACAGACCTTTAGTTCCCCCGTTTTGGAAGCTAGCTTCACTCCCAGAAGCCTCTGTAGTGTCCAACGGAGACAGTGGGTTGGGCCACCCCACTCCTAGGAGGGTATCTACACTACCATGCCTAGCCCTTACGTACACATCTAAAGGACAAACCAGAGTCACAACGTACTAATGCTGACAAACCCGCCAATTTTTCCGTAGCTAAATGTAAACCATACCCACCGAGTCATCGTATCTACGTTAGTGTGAATGATAGTAAAATACCAAACACCCGCCACCTTATGTACATGTAGGCATGAATTCCCGAGCCATCAACTCCCTGGACAAACCTGTCAATTACAACTACCTTCCGAGCCTTCGGCTCGCCAAGCTTTCTTGCCCTTTTCCACAACCACCGAGCCTACCACTCGGATAACCCAACCAAGCTAACCTCTGGAGTCATCGTGTTGAGTGAAAGGGAAGCCTCGTATTTACTAATTGCTCTTTGACATTTTAGTCTTACAGCTTAAGGTTAACCTTTGACTGCCAAGGGTATTCCTTGTGAAGGGTTCTCGAGGGCACTAGGAAATACGATGGGCTGAAGCTCAAAGATCCCTTTCACAAGGTACTTATTATTGTTAGTTTCTACCCATGTCCCAACTCTCCTGATCTTACACTTGAACTAAACCTAACTGTATTTGGACTTCCTCCAAGGGAAAGATGATCCATCGTCGATCCCGAGGACAACCTTAACTTCGCCAACCAGGCTCTCACAACCTAACTCCTCTTTCATATCCAAATCAGTACATAGTTAGCTGTGCTAACTGCTTCTGCCCAAAAGGATAGAGGCATATTAGCATCTGCTAATAATGTTCCTGCAGCTTCAATCAGGGTTCTATTTTTTCTTTCCACTACCCCATTTTGTTGAGGAGTTCTAGGAGCAAGGAAGCTATGCCTGATACCTTCTTTCTCACAGAATTCTTGCATAAGAAGAGAATCAAACTCAGTACCATGATCACTTCTGATTAAGGCAACTTGAGTATAGTACTCAGTCTGTATACAAAGTAGAAAATCTGTAAGAACATTAAAGTTATCAGATTTAGTTCTCAAGAAGAACACCCAAGTGAATCTAGAGTAATCATCTACAATAACTAGGGTATAGAATTTCCCTCCTAGACTCTGTACAGCTATTGGACCAAAGAGATCCAAGTACAATAGGTACAGGATTCTAGGTGAATCACTTTTATTTACAGCTTTGAAACTATTCTTTGTTTGCTTGCCTAACTGATAAGCCTTGCATAGGCCTTCCTTCTTGTAGGGGCAAGAGGGAAAACCTCTAACAATGTTGTATTTAGATAACCTAGATATATTTTTAAGATTAACATGACTAAGCCTCTTATGCTACAAAGTATTGTTACTACTCACCTCATTAAATAAGCAAATTTCAGAAGAAGTAGAATTAAAGTCTACAAGATAGATATTTCCTTGTCTAATGCCTACTAACACAATTTTATTATTTAAAGTAATATTGCACAAAGTATTAGAAAACCAAACCTGGTAGCCAGCATCACAAAGCTGACTTACAGAAATAAGGTTGTGCTTCAGTCTTTTGATATAAGTTACCTTCTTGAAAGTCACTGATCCTATGGTGAATTTACCATATCCTTCAGTCTGACCACAGCTGAAATCACCAGAGACCACTTTTGGTCCCAACTTGGCTTTGAAGCTTAACAGGTTCTCTTTGTTTCCAGTCATGTGCTTGGAGCATCCACTATCCAAATACCACTTGTCCTGAGTGATAGGATGGCTCTTTACCTGCAATAAGATAGATTAAACATTGTGGACCCAGGTAACCTTGGGTCCATTGTTCTTCACATAAGAAAAACTAGAAATAAAAGAGTATGCTGGTTGAGGGTGATATCCTAAGGGATGAGATCTCCTAGGTGGAATAATCTAATTTGCAGACCTATGGTTTCTATTAAACTTATTGTTTCTATTAGCATTGTTGTAATTTTGAAAATTTAGTTCTGATCATCGATCGATGTTCGACGATCGGTACCCAGATCGTCGATCTTGGTTCACAGAATAGAATTCTGGGTTCCACTATCGTCGATCTCTGTTCGACGACTCAGGCTGAGATCATCGATCCCTCATTGCCAAGTAGTTATACCCAGCAGGTGAGTTCAGAGATCGTCGATTGTCGTTCGACGATGGGTTCAACGATCATCGATGGGCGTTCGATGATTTTTGTATTTCCATGAACTTCTATTTCCTTTTGTCTCTCTTGATTTTATTTAAGGTTTTCTTAGCTTTTTGAATAACCTCAGTGTTGTTTATTCCCTTTTCAGAAATAATCTTTACTGGAGTGGATAGATTGTATTCAAGGAGCAGTGGGGGTTCACTAGGTGAGGCACCTAAGCCTAACTTATTGTTGCCTGTCCTAGTGTTGGCTATGCTTGTGATTTCTAACAACTTAAGGTTTCTGCCATTAAGTGAATCTTCTAACCTTTTAGCATTAGCTAGTTCTAATTTAAGAAATTTCATTTCTTCAGTTGATCTTGTGAGTTCAGCTTTCAAATTAATGTTTTCATTTGATATAGATTCTTATTCAGCTAGTTTATCTCTAAGAAATTTAATTTCCTTTATTGAGCTAAGTAAGTCTAGGCACAGAGTTTTAAATTCATGCTTGAATTCATCAGATGTAAAATCATAAGATGCAATTACCTGATCTTCATCAGACAATTCATCTTCCTTATCTTCAGTCATCTCTACAACTGAGTTACTACTGCAGGCATTGATTTCCATAAGGCAGATCTCCTTAATTTTCCTCTCTTCCTCATCATCTTCACTAGAGCCAGAAGAAGAAGAATCTTCCTCAGAATCACTCCAGGTCTTTGCAACAAGACCTTTCTCTTTCTTCTTATATTTTTGAGAAGATGTCTTGGAGTGATGCTTCTCATGTTCCTTTTCTTTTCTCCTTTCTTTATGCTTTGTCTCTGGACACTCAGGGATAATGTGTCCAGGCTTCCTGTATCCATAAAAAACAATTTCTTTAGAAGGGGTTTTATCATACCTTGGCTTGTCATCATATTTTGATGACGTTCTTCTATTTTCTTTTCTTCCCATTTTGTAGAGCCTCTTGGCAAAGAGTTCCATCAGTTCTTCATTTGATTGAGTCACCTTGGACTCATCATCAGCTTTAAGAGTAAGGGTTTGCTCTTTCCTTGTTGGAGTAGGTGCTTTAGCTTCAGCTTTAGCTTCCCTGGATTTCAGTACTTGCTCAAATGATTTGAGCTTGCCAAGGAGAGCTTCAGTTGAGATCTCTGTTATACTTCTAGACTCCTTGATTTGCCAGATTCTTAGATCCCATGTGCTGGGAAAGAACATGAGTATTTTATCATTGACCTCTGTCAATGTGATCTCCTTGTCAAGTGTCCTTAGCTCATTAATGATGGAGCTGAGCCTTGTGTACATGGCTTCTACAGTTTCAGCCTCTTCTTTTTTGAAGTTATCATATTGGGATATGAGGTTGGACCTTCTATCCTTGCTCTCATCAGCTGAACTTTCTACAATCTGATTCAGTGAGTCCCACATGGCTTTTGCTGAGGTGCAATCAGCCACTTTCTGGAATGTCTTATCAGACATAGTCTGAGCCAAAATATTCATAGCTTTGGCATCAGCTATCTTGGCCTTCTTGTAAGTTTCATTGTAGTCTGTAGGTGGCACTGCAATGAGATTTTCAGATGTTGTAGCAGCAGCAGGTGGTGTTGGTGGCCCTGTCAAGATAGAGGAAAAAATATCTTCATCAATAGAGTTCATGTAAAGTCTGATTCTTGCCTTCCAGATGCCAAACTTGGCTAAGTTGCATACTGGAGGTCTGGTGCCAGAATAATCTTTGTACTGGGCCATGAATCTAATGTGAGTGAATATGGTATCAAAGTATCTTATCACAAGATCTTATGGTTCAGGTGTTAGCCTGTTCAACCAATCAACCTAGGAATGGTTAAGCTGTTGAATAACCAACCTCCCTCTTATACCAATTGAAAGAGAGAGGATAAGATACTTATTACTCTAGAGGGGGGGGGGGTGAATAGAGTATTCAAAAATTAAGAGACTCTAAACACTTCTCTTGAGCAAATTGCGGAATTGAAATATAAAAGCTTTAAACCTAAAGCCTCATCAGAGTGTAGTGAATAAAATAAGCTATCTGAAGTTTCAGTTGAGCTTTATACCAAACACAGAACCTAGCAACCTTGTTAAATCTATCACAGCCACAGATCAATGATTAAAGTAAACAACCAGACAACACAAGAGATTTATAGTGGTTCCCCAATTGGGTACATCCACTTTTCTACCACCCTGGTAGGAATCCACTACAGGTTTTTATTCAGGTGCCCTGCCACCACAAGATCTGCTTCAGGTAGATCTAGAAACCCTTCAGGATTTAATCAGGTGCCTAAGAACCAAACACACAGGTTTTTGATCAGGTGCCCTGCCACCAAAGGTTCACTTTTGAAGGTAGTAATAACCCTTTTACACGAGGTTAAGGGAAAGAGTTGAAGGTGTCTTCTTTGTGTTCAGAGAAGCTAGTGGATTGCTCTAAGAAAATCAAAGCTCCCCCTGGCTTAGAGAATGTACAGGAAGAAGCTTTGCTTCAGGGTGCAGGAACTCCAGATTGCTTTGAAGCTTTTTCTGATGCTGCTTTGAAGAAGACTCAAGATGTTGATGGTTGTTCTTCTTTTGCAGCTTTGCAATCTGGGAGGAGAGTTCTTCTTGAAAGCTTGAGCACTGTGTGTTGATTTTCCTGAAGGCAGGATGAACTCAGGAAGCAGCAGAAGAACAAATTCTTTTCCTTGAGAGGTCTTGTTCTCTCACACTTGTTTGCTTTGTTCTTTTGTTTCTGTGTCTGTCATTGTTGTCTGCAGCCGACTGCCTTAAAAGATAGAAACTTCTTTTTTGTGAAACGGTCTCGAGCCCTGCACAAAAAGTGTTTCCAAATAATAGAATACGACAAAGTATGGAAACCTGTACCTGCAATCTCTCTGTCATTCCCAAAAAGGAATTAAGGATAAAAGAAATATCCTTTCAATTTGACTTAACAAACTGGCACAGGAAACCAAGCCTAACGGCTATAATATAGTTGTACACAATCCAATCTTTCCTTTAATAAAACAAATAACTTTATTCTGTCAAAATCTTTTAAATCAATGCATAAGAAATATTACAAATAAACAATATAGTATAGGCATTGTAATAAGCAAAATATTTGAATAGAATATGATTTAAATTAGATTGAATATTACAGGGAATCATCTGAAATGAATATTGATAAAGGCAGACAGAAATAGTCGAGCAAAGATCGAAGATCGTCGATCTTGACAAGCAGATCGTCGACCTGAAGACAGAACAAAGTCTTAACAGAAATCGTCGACCTAGGCTAAACGATCGTCGATCTCACTTCAGAGTACATATAATTCTGAGATCGTCGATCATCATTCGAAGATCGTCGAGCAACAATCGACTATCGTCGAGCATAATTCTACTGAATAGAATTTCTATTTCTATCCAATCTCAACTATCCTATCTAGGTGTATCCTAACTAACCTTATGGTAGACTAACAATTAGTCTAACCATTGACCATAGATAAATCTTGGGTCAATCAAGCCTAATTGAGATGACATGACCCAAATCAAAACTAGGGAACCAACAGACCAACTCTTCATGGTGGAGTTTGCATATAACATCAGTTACCAGGCAAGTATAAAGATGGCGCCATACAAAGCTTTGTATGGGAGGAGGTATCGAACACCTCTGTCTTTGACAGAGGTGGGAGACAACAAACTTTTTGGAAAAGAAGTGGTAGCTGATCCATGAGAGTTGGTGCGAACCATTCAAGAGCGCTTGAAGGTTGCTCAAGATTGGCAAGCAAAATATTTTAATGCCCGCCATAGGAATGTGGAATATGCGGTTGGCGACTAGTTTATCTGAAGATCAAACCGTTCAAGGGCGTTTCACGGATTTTCCGACTCAAGAAGTTGAGTCCGAGGTTTTTGGGACCTTTCGAGGTTATAGAATAGGTGGGAGAAGCAGCGTACCGGTTGGCGTTGTCCACGAAGCTGAGTGGATGTCGCGATGATTTCAATGTCTCCATCTTAAGGAAAGCCTTAGTAGAGGCTTGTGTGGTGATCGAATAAGAATCGGTGCCGATAGAAGAGGACTTGAGGACGCGAGTTCGTCTAGTTAGTATAGAGGATACAGAAGTTTGACAGTAGCGGCATGTAAAGTTTGTACGGTGCGTTGAGTAGTTAATTTTCCTTGGGTCATTATGAGACTATGACCCCCCCCCATACTTTGTTAAGGCTATAAATAACCATTTTGTACAATGTTTTTTAAATTTTTTCGCAATAAATTTTCTTGTTGTCTTCTTGGATGAAGATTAATTTTGGGGACGAAATTCTTGTAAGGGGGGAGGAGTTATAACAACCCATTTTTTGGACCTTGAGTCCCTGGAAGCTAACGCCTGGCGGTAGGGATACCGTGGGCAAAGGGTCGCTCTTTTTGGCAGTTGAATATAGTGAACGATCACTGGATCTAGTGTGCACGACCACTGGTCGTGCGCAACTGGTCATGCGCACTATTCACCATTTTTACAAGTACTGTCTGGGTGAATGCATGACCATTGGACAGAGTGGGCACGACCACTGGTCGTGCCCATTCATCCCTTTTTTCTGAAGTTCTGCCAGAGGTGATCGCACGATCATGGGATCTTGTGTGCACGACCACTGGTCGTGCGCCACTGATTGTGCGGACGGGGCTATTCCGTGGCCGTCCGATACTTCCCCCAAATTAGATCCAAGGGCCAAGATCTTTCGCCCAATCAGTCTTATTAGGGCTGAGAGGTTTTTTCCCCTCATTTTTCTCATCTTTTAGGTTGAGAGAAGGGTTGGAGAGGAAGAGAAGGGAAGAGGAAGGAGAGAGCTTCTTCCGGCATTAATGGAGCTTTGGAGCTCCGATTGCCGTCCTGAGACCAGATCCGCGGAGAGGGTGTGGAAGCGCTCGGGTCAAGCCATTCAAAGCAAGGATTCCATGGCTAGGAAGAGCGGTCGTAAGGTAACGACACTTCTCCTTCGATTTCTAGGATGCGTGCATAACATCTTCTTCATTCTTGTTTTTTTCAAGATTTTGGGCACCAAATCTCTCAAATGATAGGGGTTTGGGTCGCCATAGTTCAAGAGGAAGCACCGGGTCGATTGTGTCTATCCCCGGCATGATATTGCATTAGAGATCCACTCCGTTAGTGGATTAGGTATTGTGGGTGAAGCCATAGTCGCGACCGTTAGTCCGACTCAGTGATGTTGCATAATGAGCCTTAAGGATTTATAGAAATCCATTGTGGCAAGATGTCGTTTGTGATGCATGTGTTTTCCTCTTTTTCCGAGTGAGTACTTGTAGCCGGAACCGGACAAGGTTAGCTTCGCGTTGGCTGTAGAAGTTTTCCTGGGTGCACCGGAACGTTGTAGTACGAGTGATGGATTAGGGTGGGAAAGGGTATGGATTGTGATGTGCTAAGGTGTGGCTTTGTCTCCGTGGTCGGCTGGCTATCCTGTGATGTGCAATTCATGTAGGGAGAGTGTCCCGGCGAGACTAGTCTCATTTTTTGAAACTGACGAGAACGCCAAGCATAGGACAAGCCCGGGAAATGAAGCCCACGAGCGGGTAGGATCCAGCAAGGGTTCTTAGAATAGGTTTGTGTGTGAGACGGAATCCTGATGTAAGAAGTCAAAGTTTACAGGAAAGCCCGGGTCTAAGACCCACGAGCGGGTGGGGCCTTGGCAAGATTTCCGCGCGGCAGCTTGTACGTCGTTAGGGGAATTGCAGTACCCTTTTTGTTTGCGGCTTAACGCCGATGGGGAAATTGGAAGTACCCAGTTGATATGATGATGTGCTAGATGCATACGCGATAGTGTGCATTGGACGAAGCCCGAGTTTGCATTCATGCTGCATAGTAGGCCCCTTTGATCATATGCTCAACATAGAGAACATGTTTGTTGTTTGATACATCCAACCTGTTTTTAAAGCATTACATGTTTATTATATGGCATATGAAGTGCTGACTTGCATGTTGGAGGTGTACCTCGGGGTCCATTAGGGGCGTCCAGGAGGAGATGTTTTGGTTACACAGTTGAGGTCAGCATTTGCTGAACCACGTTACCACCAAAGTTTTACAGGGCAAGGATCGCATACAGGAGCTAGCTCACCGGAAAAAAAGGCCTAAGCCTCATGAGTGTTTCAAGTTGTGTAATCACTCTGTTTATGGGATTGTGTGTTTGATGCACTATGTTTCTGGCATGCATGCCGAGGTAGTCCAGGAGTGCTTATGCATGTTGGTATTTGATCTTGTTATTTGAGTTTTGGACTCTCTTTTGTCATCAGGCCTTAAGGCCGAGTTGATACTCTATGGTTGTGGATAAATTCTGCTCTTATTTTATATTTCCGCTGTTGCTTTATCCTGCATTATGAGTTGGATAGTTAATATTATATTCTAATGCTAAAGATGTGGTGTCTGTATGTTGTGGTTCCGCGGCCGGACCCATATTATATGGTCATTACAAGGGAGGTTTTACATAATTAAAGTTTCTATTATTACAAACTGGGGTCGACGAATTCTGGTACGTTCGTCAATCTGAGGTCGATGAACGGGGATGAGTTCGTTGAACTCCACTCAGAGAATGAAAGTATTCATTTTCTTGGCCCCAATTTCGTCGATCTTTGGTCGATGAACCATACTAGTTTCGTCGATCGCAGTTCAGAGAATAGTTATAATAGAAGTTTGCGTTCGAAGTTTGTCGAATTGGGTTCGACGAACTGTACATATTTTGTCGATCTGAGTTCTACGAAATCTGCTGAACATAGTTATAGTAAGGATTTTTCTTATTCTTTCTCTTTTTCTTATACTTTTGTTTTAATTATGTTTGTTTAACATTATTATCATCCATCTTCTCTTTACCCTTTTATGAAATAATTTTTATTGGAGTTGTTAAAATATTTTTCTGAATCAATGGGGGTTGGCTTGATGAAGCACCTAAGCCCAGCTTGTCATTTAATCTGGCATTAACAGTGCTTGTGATGTCCATCAGCTTGATACTTTTTTCCATTAAGGGATTTTTCAAGTTGCCTTTCCTCAGCTAATTCAGTTTTTAATGATATAATCTGTTCATTAGTTAAAGTTATTCCATCCTTTAACTTAATGTTTTCTGAGATGAAATTATCTTATGCAATCAATTTCTCTCTAAGTTGTTTAATCTCTTTTTCAGAATTTAATAGATCAAAACACAGTGTTTTAAATTCAGTTCAGAAATCTTATGAATTAAAATCAAATGAAGACAATACCTGGTCTTCCTCAGATTCAGAGTCTTCACCCTCTGACTTGTCATATTCTGCTTCTGAACAGCTGCCAGATGCATTGATGGCCATCAGGAAAATCTCCTTTACCTTTGCTTCCTATTCATCTTCAATAGAGTTGGAAGATGAAGATTCATCTTCAGTTTCACTCCATGTTTCAGCCACAAAGCCTTTCTCTTTCCTTTTGTGCTTGCTGGAGGAGGGCTTGTTGTATTGCTGTTTCCTTATTTCTTTTTCTCTTCTTCTCTCCTTAATTTGGTTCTCTAGACACTCTGAGATGAAGTGTCCAGGCTTCCTGCAGCCCAAATAAACAACTTCTTTAGTGGGAGTCTTGTCATACCTGGGCTTATCATCTTGCCTTGATGACTTCCTCTTAAAGTCTTTCTTGCCCATCTTGTAGAATCTCTTGGCTTAGAGACTCAAAAATTCTTCATTGATTGTTGGGGCTTCTGATTCTTCATTTGCTTTGAATGCAATACTTTGCTCCTTTCTACCTGATGAAGGAGTCTTCTGTTCTGCAGCCTCTCTGGACTTTATCAATTGTTTATAAGACTTGAGCTTACCAAGTAGAGATTCTATGGAAATCTCATTTAGACTTCTGGCTTCCTTGATAGGCAGAATTCTTGAATCCCATGAGCTAGGGAAGCACATGAGGATTTTGTCCTTTAATTCAGTAAGGGTGATGTCTTTGTCTAGAGTTTTCAGCTCATTGATTATTGAGCTTAGTGTATTGTACATGTAACCATTAGACTCTGATTCATCCTTCTTAAAGTTCTCATATTGTGAGATGTGGCTGGATCTCCTATCCTTTCTCTCATCAGCTAAACCAGCAACCATCTGGTTAAGTGAGTCCCATATTTCCTTGGTTGATGTACATTCAGCCACCTTTTGGAAAATATCATCAAACATTGTCTGAGCCAGAATGTTCATGGCCTTTGCATCAGCTATATTGGCCTTTTTTTGTGCATCTGTGCACTCAGGTGGTAGAACAACATGTGTGTTGGAACTAGCAGTAGTTGTTGCCACTGGAACTGGTGGTCTTGTCAAAATAGAATTAAAGATATCCTCATCAATAGAGTTCATATACAGCTTGATTTTTTTTCCTTCTAGATAGCAAACTTATTTAAGTTACAAACTGGAAGTCTGGTGCTTGCATAGTCTTTGTTTTGTGCCATTATGTGATAATTAAAAAACTAGGAAAAGGAAATCAGATCTAGCAAGGATCTTTTGGTTCAAGTGTTAGCTTATACAACCAAAGGAGCACTCCTCTGATACCAATTGAAAGATGGGGTTAGACCTGATTAACCCTAGAGGGGGGGGGGGTGAATAGAGTATTTAAAAACTTTGGCTATTTTTTCAGATTTATATCAGAGTAAAAGTAGGTGATACCAATAATAATAGAAAGAAATAAACTGGGCTAAACGAAGTTATCACAGTCACAACAAGAGCGAAAAAAATAAACACACATAGACAACACTAGAAATTTTATAGTGGTTCCCCAACCTAGGTACATCCACTCTTCTACCACCCTGGTAGGAATCCACTATTAGGTTTTTGATCAGGTGACTGCCACCACAAGATCTATTTCCAGGGAGATCTCACAACCCTTTAGGATTTTGATCAGGTACCAAAAAACCAAGAATAAACTTTTGAAGGGAGTTAATAAACCCTTTATACAGGAGGTGAGAGAAGGTGATGATGTCTTTCTGTTGGAACACCCTATTACTAATTTGGGCAAGGATCACTATGTTTTTCGGAATTTGGTTTGACCTAGATGTATAGTTGAAAAGGTCAAATTAGAATGAGTCTAGGGCTTAGAACTTAGGTTTGAAGCTGCCCCCAGGTCCATTCAAAGATCAAGACTTAGTGCTGAGACAAAGACAATTCTCGTCGACCTCAGTTCGACAAAACGTCAAACTCCGTTCGACGCTCTCTGAGATCAACTCTACTAAGTCGTCGAACTCCGGTCGACGATCTTCGAGCTCAGATCGACGATCTGCCTTCAGCTAGTTTCCAAGTCACTGAGCTCAATTCGACGATCTTCTAGCTCAGTTCGACGATCTATCCTCACTTATTCTTCAGGTCGCTGAGCTCAGTTCGACGATCGTAGAGCTCAGTTCGACGTTTTCTGTCTGATGTTCAAATACAATCTCTGAGCTTAGTTCAACGATCGTAGAGCTCAGATCGACGTTTTTTTGGGAGATCGACGACTTTAAGGATTCAAAATCAGTCGGCCTTTGGAATGTTTTTCAAATTCTCTGAGCATTTATATCAAGAGATTTGTTAGCCGTTTTCATTTATTCTGGAGCAAGTTTCAAGGGATTTTTCAGAGAATGTTTATTGGACTTTCCTCCAGAAGACAAAATATTTATGGAAGACATTTATGACTGCTAACAGCTATCTGGGACAGAGGATCATCAGAGAATAATATATCCAACAGCAGATCAAGATTAAGATTTGCTCAATACAGACATACACAGGATAGTAAGATCAACTCAGAGAAAAAATCAAGTGATCAATCCTGAAGAGTTAGATTGAAAATTAGCATACTGAAAAGTGTTCATTGCTTCAACACCAAAGACTCCAGACAACTCATATTTCAGCCTCTGCTGAAATCATCTTCTGCTGGAGATCTGAAGCTTCTAAAGGCCTATTACCCTAGCAAAGCTTCCACTCCTAAACTATTCTTCATCTCAGGGGGAGCTTTGACAACACAATCAATCCACTAAGTCTTCTCTCAGTGATTAAGACAGAGAAGACAATTTCACCTCTTCTTTTTTCTTTTCCTGCTGTAAAAGGGTTATCAAAACTCCCTTCAAAAGTTTTGAATCTGGTTCTAAGAGCCTTGTCAAAACTCAGTGGTGGCAAGACACCTTATCAAAAAATCTAGTTTGGTTTTTGAGCACCTTATCAAAAGCTCATTGGTGTCCAAGACACCTGATCAACTCTTTCTGCAGTGGATTCCTACCAAGGGTGGTAGAAGAGTGGATGTACCCAAGTTTTTGGGGAACCACTATAGATCCTTGTGTCTTCTGGTTACTTGTGTATATTCTTTGCTGTGTGCTGTGATTTTTATTTTACTGCCTTAGTTTTATTTCTATAGCAAAGCACCTTACACCTATACATAAATTAAGTCTTTACTGCTTTGCAATTTTAAATTGTAAATTTACTTTAAAATACTCTATTCACCCCCCTCTAGAGTTGAGATAGATCTTTCTCTCACTTTCAATTGGTATCAGAGGGAGGTTGGTTGTTCATACAGGCTAACACCTTAACCAAAAGATCCTTTATAAGATCAATCCTTTAAGAGGGTTATTTTCATTATATTTAATTTTATATAAAGACATGGCACAGAACAAAGACTATGCTAGCACCAGACCTTCAGTGTGCAATCTTTACAAGTTTGAACTTTGGAAGGCAAAGATTAAATTATACATGAATTCTATTGATGAGGACATTTTAAATTCTATTTTGACAGTGTGTCTAAGACCTCCAGAGACCACAAGCACAAGTGTTGTTCCACCTCCCTCAGGAACAGATGCTGAAATAAAGAAGTGGAAAACTGCAGATGCAAAGGCCATGAATATTCTTGCTCAGAGTATGTCTGATGAGATATTCCAGAAGGTATCTAAATGCTGCTCAACTAAAGACATATGGGATAAGCTTTCAGAAATTATATCAGGATCTGCTGATGAAAGAAAAGACAGGAGTTCTCATCTCATATCCCAATATGAGAACTTCAAGAAAGGTGAAGCTGAATCAGTTGCAGACATGTACACCAGGCTCAGTCTGATAGTTAGTGAGTTAAAGTCATTAGATAAGGAAATCACACTCACTGAACTCAATGACAAGATCCTAATGTGCTTCCCCAGCACTTGGGATTCAAGGATCTGGCCAATTAAAGATGCCAGAAGACTAAGTGAAATTACTACAGAGGCTCTTCTGGCCAAGCTCAAATCTTATGAGCTGCTCATCAAGAATAGGGAAGAAGAACAAAAGGCTACTTCTCCAGTCATCAGAAAGGAGAAGACCATAGCCTTCAATGCTACAGAAGAGGAGCCTAAAGACAAAGCTACAGGAAATGATGAGCTCCTAAGTCTACTGGCCAAAAGATTCTATAAGATGGCCAGGAAGGACTTCAGAAGGAAGTCATTCAAAGGGCATGAGAAGCCTAGATATGATAGGTCCAACAACAAAGAAATCATCTGCTTTTGATGCAAGAAGCCAGGCCACATTGTGCCTGACTGTCCAGAGAATAAAAACAAGGACAAGAAGGATAGAAATGAGAGAAGAAGAGACAAGGACTTCAGAAAGAACAACAGCAACAGATCCTCATCCAAAAAAAATAAACATACAAGGAAGGGATTTGTAGCAGAAAGCTGGAGTGACACAGAAGAAGAATCAGAAGCCTCATCCAGCTCAAGTGGTGATGAGGATGATGCTGAGGAAAAAGAATTCTGCATGATGGCAATCAATGCCTCCTAGCAAAACTCTGATGCAGAACAAGAGTCTGATTCTGAAGCTGAAACTAAATCTTAAGAGGATGAGGTGAAGACCTATCCAACATCAAACCAGCAATGGTATCTCGATAGTGGGTGCTCAAAGCCCATGACAGGGAACAAGGAGAATTTATCATCCTTCATAACCAAACTTGGACCCAAAGTAATTTTTGGTGATTCATACTTTGGAACAACAAAAGGATATGGTACAGTCAAAATTGGAACAGTCACCTTCAAGAAAGTAGCTTATGTTGAAGGACTCAAGCACAACTTGATAAGTATTAGTCAACTTTGTGATGAAGGATATCAAGTGACTTTCAACAAAGCTACATGCAAGATCAAGTTAGAGGGTAACACAACTGTGTTAACAGGTAACAGAAAAGGTAACTTTTACTTAGTAGATTTACATTCATCTAAAGTAGATATTTGCTTGTTCAATTCCATATCTAGACCTAATATACTATGGCATAAGAGACTAGGGCATATTAACCTTAGAACTATTGCTAGGCTATCCAAGGACAACCTTGTTAGAGGACTACCTTCTGGCCCCTACAAGAAGGAAGGACATTGCAAGACTTGTCAATTAGGCAAGCAAAACTAAAAACAGTTTTAAGTCACTTAACAAGAGTGATTCACCTAGGATTTTGTATCTGTTACACATGGATCTTTTTGGACCCATTACAGTACAAAGCTTAGGAGGGAAATCCTACACTTTTGTGGTTGTAGATGACTTCTAAAGATTCACTAGGTGTTCTTTATGAGGAAGAAGTATGATAACTTTAAGTGTTTGACAGAGTTTCTCAAATGTATACAGAGTGAGTTCAATACTCATATTGCCCTGATCAGAAGTGATCATAAGACAGAGTTTGATTCTCTTCTTATGCAAGAGTTCTGTCAGAGTGAAGGGATCAGGCATACATTCTCAGCTCCTACAACTCCTCAACAAAATGGGGTAGCAGAAAGGAAAAATAGAACCCTAATTGAATCTGCAACTACATTGTTGTCAGATGCTCACCTTCCTCTATCCTTTTGGGCTGAGGCAGTGAACACCTCAAACTATGTACTTAATAGAAGTTTGATACATAAACTGAAGGGCAAGACTCCCTATGAATTACTAAAGGGAAGAAACCTAAAGTAGATTACTTCAAATTTTTTGGTTGCATTTGTTATATTCACAACAATGACAAGAGATATATAGCAATATTTCAAGCAAAAGATGATGAAGGAGTGTTTCTGGGATACTCCATGATCAGTAAAGCTTATAGGGTTTATAATAAAACTACTCCAAAAATAGAAGAATCTGTCCAGATTTCCTTTGATGAAACTAATATGTCTTTCAAGGAGAAGAATACTTCTACCAGAGAACATTTGCATGTACATTCTCTAGCTGAAGACTTGGACAGATTGCAAGTTACTCAAATGGATGAAAGTAGTGAAGATGAAGAAGCTGCTCAATATCTGGAAGAAAATCTTCTTGAAGAGCCAGTTGCTGTTCCACAAGAGGAAACAACAACACAGGTTGGCGAACAATCAACAACCCCTGTTTATTTAGTAACATCAAGAGATCATCCAATCTCCCAAGTGATTGGAGACATCTCAGCTAGTGTGCAAACCAGAAATCAGGTCAATCAAAATCTTATGCACACTTGCTTTCTCTCTCAAATTGAACCTCAATCCATTCAAGATGCAGAGCAAGATCCACACTGGATCATTACAATACAAGAAGAGTTGCATCAATTTGAAAGAAACAAAGTCTGGGAACAAGTGCCTAAGCCAAGGGATCATTCCATTATTGGAACAAAATGGGTTTTCAGAAACAAATTGGATGATGAAGGAATTATTGTAAGGAACAAGGCAAGGCTAGTTGCTCAAGGATATTCTCAAGAAGAGGGGATAGACTATGACCAGACCTTTGCACCAGTTGCAAGGTTAGAGGCCATAAGAATCTTCTTGGCTTATGCTGCTCACAAGGGATTCAAGGTCTACCAAATGGATGTGAAGAGTGCTTTTCTCAATGGGGAGATCAAAGAAGAAGTCTATGTCAGACAACCCCCAGGTTTTGTCTCTCTAACTTATCCTGATTATGTTTTCAAACTGCATAAAGCATTATATGGTCTAAAGCAAGCTCCTAGAGCATGGTATGAGACCCTAGCATGCTTTCTTCTGGAAAATGATTTTATTAGGGGGAGAGTAGACCAAACTCTTTTTATTAAAACCCATAAGTCACATACCCTACTAGTACAAATTTATGTAGATGATATTATATTTGGGTCTACTGATTGAAACTTGTGCAGAAGGTTTTCCAATCTAATGCATTCTAAATTTGAAATGAGTAGCATGGGTGAGCTATCCTTCTTCTTAGGATTGCAAGTCAAACAACATGCTGAAGGCATACTTATTTCTCAAACCAAGTATGCAAAAGAGCTAGTTAAGAAATTTGGTATGTCTGATGCATTATGTATGAAAACACCCATGCCTACCAATGCTGTATTTGATGCTGATGAACATGGGAAACCAGTTTATCAGACAACATATAGAGTAATGATTGGCTCTTTATTGTACTTTACAGCTAGTAGGACTGATATAATGTTTGCTACATGTATATGTGCTAGATTCTAAGTTAGCCCTAGAGAGTCACACTTAACTTTAGTAAAGAGGATTCTTAGGTATGTTAAAAGCTGTCCAAATCTAGGTCTCTGGTATCCAAAAGAATCAGCATTTGACTTAACTGGATTTTAAGATGCTGATTATGCTGGATGCAGAATAGACAGGAAAAGCACCAGTGGAACTTGTCAGTTTCTTGGTGATAGACTTGTCTCATCGTTTTGTAAGAAACAAACATTTGTGTCAACTTCAACTGCTGAAGCTGAATATATGGCTGCAGGTAGTTGTTGTTCACAAATTTTCTGGATTCAAAATCAACTCCTAGACTATGGTAACAACTTAGAGAAGTCTAAAATATTTTGTGACAACACTAGTGATATCTCCATTGCACCAAATCCAGTCCTCCATAGTAGGACAAAACACATAGAAATTAGGCATCATTTTCTAAGGGATAATGTTGAGAAAAATAAAATTGAACTTCAATATATCCCAACTAATTTGCAAAGGGGAGATATTTTCACCAAGCCTTTGGATGAAAAGAAACATAACTTCTTCCTCAATCAGTTAGTAATGCTAGATGGAGGCTGTCTAAAATAAATTCCAAGATTTTGAAAATCTAAAAACAGACCAAGACTAGGCTAAAAACTTATTTATTTTTGTGTTTGTAGGATAGTTTCTGTCTCTGAACTACGCTCGACGATTTCCCAAAAATCGTCGAACGGCGATCGACGGTTTCCCAAAAATCGTCGAACGCAGATCGACGTTTCCAGAATCGTCGATTTGAGTTCAGCGCCGCCTGATAGCTCTAAGTTATCCTTCTTTCTGTTCAACGGTCGTCGAGCGGAGCTCGACACTCGTCAATGTCGTCAAACGGAGATCGACGACATTGAAACCTCTTCGAATTCAATTAAAAGCCCAAATCGTCGAACAGAGTTCAACGATTTTTCGTTTCTCCGTCGAACCCTAATATAAAAATCATTTTTCGGCCGTCATTCTCCTTTGCGCTTTCATAGTCTCTGCAGAAAAACTCTTTTTTCCTCCAAACTTTTGCTGCACTTGTTCTTTGTTTGTTCATCTTTGCAGGATAAAATGGCCATTTCAGTTGCAACTCTGTCGGCAATGAAATTCGACACCGGATTTGACATAGATAGGGATTCCTTTGAGAGTAGTGATCAAATATTCAAGACATACTTGAGCTCTTCAAAGAACAGCAACTAGAGAACATCATGACAACAAGAATTAAGATAGCAGCAGATGAAATCAAAGAATGGGTATATACAGCACAGAATCTGAATAACAACACCATCGTCGGCACGATCTCGAGAAATCAGGTATCTCTTTCACCTGAGGTTTTATAAGAAGTTTTTCAGTTAAGTACAGGAGAAGATAGCATTGATTTGTCTGGAGAATAATTCTCCAATATGCTTGAGAGGATGGGGCATACAGCAGCTAACCCCAACAAGCTTTTAAAGAAAAATCTGTTAGTGGAATACAAATTTTTGGCAGATGTGGTAGGGAAAGTACTGTTGGCCAAGCACTCTGCCCATGATACAATTTCCAGGTATCAACTCTGTTTGATGGGAGCTCTTTGGACAAAAAGCACCTAAACTAGGGAGAACTATTTTTTTATTTAATCAAAAAGAAAATAAACAAGAGTTTTGTTAATTTTGGTAGAATAATTGGGTTATTTCTTCATGCTAAGTGCCCTGAACTGTTAGTTTCAAGTGGAATGCATATCATTGCTTCCAAGAGGCTCACTTGTGCCTTATTTGAAAAATGGGATAGACAGATTGTCAAGCCCAGCAGACCTACAACAATTCCATCTTCAGGCACAAGGACTGTTACAGTCACTTCCCCTCAGGTCTCTTCCCCTGCAGAAGAATTGCATGCCTCTTCTCCTCCTCCTCCACTTGTTTCTACAACCATCTTCACATCAACCACAACAATCACCTCAACCATATCTATCTCTTCCCCCATTACAATTTCATCACCCTTATCTCCTCCAGCCACTTCAGAAACATTCCACCCTCTCCATTATTATCCACCTCTCACCATTCCATCATTCCACCTCTTGGAAGACTCCTTTATGGATGATTCTCCTTCCTCTCCTCCTGAGATTCCATCTACCGCCTCCTACCAACAACTCCTCCAGGATATACTCTCACAACCATCCTTTACTCCATCCATTTCCTCTCCCATATCATCCATCTCCATTCTAGTACCATCCATCTCCATAATCTCTACTACTGAGCCATCCATCCCTATACCTCCTATCACCACACCATCCAACATTATGCCAACAACATCAACTCCTACCTCTACTCAAGCCCATCTTGAGCATGTAGATCTTCCTGTACTGGCAGACAGGCTATATGATCTGCTAGCCCACAGGCTATCCTAATTGCTGGAGACCACCATGGCTCCACTTCTGAAACATGTTCAGGAGTTGTCTGATAGGCTATCTTCATTCCTATCTTCTTAGGCAATCCCTTCCTCTGGGTGCCTTGATCTAGTTCTTACTGAATCCAGGCAGGGGGAGATGCCTAATGAAGTTCTTGAATTGCCTGTTGCTGCTGAAGCCTCAGTTGCTACTCCAGTGTTTGTAGTGGATCTCTAGAGCCTTCTTTCAGTTTTTGATGATGTTTACTTCAACTATCTACTAGTTCAACAGTGTGAAGATCTCTCCAAGGCAATTGTGCCTGTTTCAGTATGTAAGCCAATTTTGCTAGCTTTTTTTATAGAATCTGTACAAGCTGAGGACAAGGCCACTACTGCTGTTGCTGCTATTGTGCTTATATCCACTGATATTGAAATGCTGCCTGTTGATATGCCTGCTGATATTGATAATACTGCTGATGAAGAATTGGCCAAATATTTGGAAGTACAAGTATCTGAGACTCCTGCTATTTCATCTGCTCCTGCTGAGAGTACTACTGTGATTACTGTTGCTATACCAACACCTCCTGCCCCTGTTGATCTTGAGAAATCAAAAGTTCAAGAGGAATACATCAAAAGTATAGATGATTTGTATGACAGATCACAGAGTTCTGAAAGTGATCAATTCAATACAGAATCTGATGACTCTGCTGACACTATTGCTAGGAAAAGGAAAGCTAGAAGTAAGGCCATGATGAAGGTTCCTCCTGCAAAAGCCAAGGATGTTAATGACATACCCTATTATATTCTACATGATTGCCAGATAATTGAACCTTGGATGCAGTATTCTAAAAACAAGCTAAAGGCCTTGAAGAAAAGAAGAAAGTTGGATAAGAATGAGAAAGGATCATCCCAGTTTCCTCCTCCTCCTCCAGATTCAGGATCAGGTGGAGGCTCAGCTTCTCAAACCTCTGCTCTAAAGCAAAGCCCCTCCCAATCATCACAGAGATATCATCCCAGAGGGAAATATCAAAGAGGTTATCAATCAAGAAGGGGACAATACAGAGGTAATCAGAGAGAACACAAGATTCAATCAAGATAACAAAGGGAAGGACAAAGACATATGGACTCAACTCAAGGTCCTTTCCCTTATAAACTCAGAGAAACTGTTGATACAAGGACTTCTACTGCTTCAGAAACTATTAATAGATATTAACATGCAATCCCTTTTAAAGATCCAGAGAACAATCCTTTATCATGGACTGCTAGGATGAAAGAACTTGCTGCCTTAGATCAGTTGAAGAAGGCCAGAGAGCAAGGAAAAGACACTTCCAACATCACTACCTTGTTTGAGCAAAGGAAGGCAGAACTGGAAAGATATACTTCAAGGAAGTTCTTTTACCCTGTGGATTACATGAAACTACATCCTGAGGCTGTGGTTCCCTGGCCAAGATATCAAACCTCCTTAGGTGCAGATGATGACAGAAGGTTAAAGAAAGAGGCTCTCAATCCCAACAGGGAAATCTTATTTAAGAAAGGAAGTGAAAAGAAGTGATCTCTGTAAGCAGACAGTACATTCATTTATAACACTTGCTGATATTCTATCTGAATGTTGCTATGCTGCATGTTCTTCTCTGTTGCTTTCATTTTTTTTTGCTTCTCTGTATTTTCTTTTGTATTTATTACTGAGCTCTGTAAAAAGTAATCCTAACCCAAATAGGGGGAGATTGTTGGAACACCCTATTACTAATTTGGGCAAGGATCACTATGTTTTTAGGAATTTGGTTTGACCTAGATGTATAGTTGAAAAGGTCAAATTAGAATGAGTCTAGGGCTTAGAACTTAGGTTTGAAGCTACCCCCAGGTCCATTCAAAGATCAAGACTTAGTGCCGAGATAAAGACAATTCTCGTCGACCTCAGTTCGACGAAACGTCGAACTCCGTTCGACGCTCTCTGATCTCAACTCTGCTAAGTCGTCGAACTCCGTTCGACGATCTTCGAGCTCAGATCGACGATCTGCCTTCAGCTAGTTTCCAAGTCACTGAGCTCAATTCGACGATCTTCTAGCTCAGTTCGACGATCTATCCTCACTTATTCTTCAGGTCGCTGAGCTCAGTTCGACGATCGTAGAGCTCAGTTCGACGTTCTCTGTCTGATGTTCAAATCCAATCTCTGAGCTCAGTTCAACGATCGTAGAGCTCAGATCGATGTTTTTCTGAGAGATCGATGACTTTAAGGATTCAAATTTAGTCGGCCTTTGGAATGTTTTTCAAATTCTCTCAGCATTTATTTCAAGAGATTTGTTTGCCGTTTTCATTTATTCTGGAGCAAGTTTCAAGGGATTTTTCAGAGAATATTTATTGGACTTTCCTCCAGAAGACAAAATATTTATGGAAGACATTTATGATCGCTAACGGCTATCTTGGACAGAGGATCATCAGAGAATAATATATCCAACAGCAGATCAAGATTAAGATTTGCTCAATACAGACATACACAGGATAGTCAGATCAACTCAGAGAAAAATCAAGTGATCAATCCTGAAGAGTTAGATTGAAAATTAGCATACTGAAAAGTGTTCATTGCTTCAACATCAAACACTCCAGACAACTCATATTTCAGCCTCTGCTGAAATCATCTTCTGCTGGAGATCTGAAGCTTCTGAAGGTTTATCACCCTAGCAAAGCTTCCACTCCTGAACTATTCTACATCTCAGGGGGAGCTTTGACAACACAATCAATCCACTAAGTCTTCTCTCAGTGATTGAGACAGAGAAGACAATTTCACCTCTTCTTTTTTCTTTTCCTGCTATAAAAGGGTTATCAAAACTCCCTTCAAAAGTTTTGAATCTAGTTCTGAGAGCCTTTTCAAAACTCAGTGGTGGCAAGACACCTTATCAAAAAATCTAGTTTGGTTTTTGAGCACCTTATCAAAAGGTCATTGGTGCCCAGGACACCTGATCAACTCTTCCTGCAGTGGATTCCTACCAAGGGTGGAAGAAGAGTGGATGTACCCAGGTTTTTGGGGAACCACTATAGATCCTTGTGTCTTCTGGTTACTTGTGTATATTCTTTGCTGTGTGCTGTGATTTTTATTTTACTGCCTTTGTTTTATTTCTACAGCAGAGCACCTTACACCTATACATAAATTAAGTCTTTACTACTTTGCAATTTTAAATTGTAAATTTACTTTAAAATACTCTATTCACCCCTCCCCCCCCCCCTCCACTAGAGTTGAGATAGATCTTTCTCTCACTTTCACTTTCCTTTCCCTATACAATAGAGAATACTAGTGGATTTGTTGTTGTCAAGACTCCTTCTGAGATGTTGAGATGGTTTAGAAATTTTGATCCTTCCTCAGGGTGTAGGTCTTCAGCCTTGTTTGAATTAATCCTGGAACTTTCTGACTGATTCAAGATGTTATCCTTGAATGTTCCTGTAGGAGAAGGTTGAAGAAGTCCTTAGAATGGACAAGGAAGAAAACTGAATGTTTTCTGTATGCAGAGAAGAAGTTTTATGTGATGTTGTTCAGTGTTGTTGTATTATCTTCTCTGTATTACTATCGTGTTCTTACTGCAGGTCTGGTCTGTGTATTCTTGTAGTGATTATTGCTTGTCTCTGTTGTTGTGTGTCGTCTAAAAAAGAATTTCTTTTTTATATTCTGCAGCCAATTATTCTTCTTTGTAATTTTAATTCCTGCATTAAATGTTGAAAGATCTGTAGAATAAAATGGCTGGAAGTTCTGTCTTAAATGAGTTTCCCCAACTGTCCCTAATAAAATAAGCAAGTAATTAACCTGATGAAGACCATAATTAATTCTGCCAATAACGGCTATATTCATGGGAATATGAGCATTAATTACTAAGCAATATTACTGCTAAATAATATAGAAAGTAAGGGGCAGAAGTAAGGAAAACTTCTCATTTTGGCTCAGGACAGAAATCATCGACCTCAGAACAGAATTCGTTGACTGGAGATCAAAGTTCATCGACCTGAGAATTCCTCTCCGAATTGCATACTGAGAATAACTTGCCAATTCTGTGCTCCGAGTTCGTCGAGCTGAGAATCTGTCTGAATGAAGAGATCTTCGTCCTGAGCTCGAATATCATCGAGCTCAACTCAGAGAAGGATTTTTTAGTTTGTCGATCTTAGATCGATGATCGTCGAGCTGAGTTCAAAGAACTTCAAACTGATCATTTTGATCTCTGAATCATCTAAGTCTTTAATCTACTGAGGTCCTCTGCTGGCTAGTTCATGAAGGTTGAACCCAAAGACTAGCCCAAATTCTAGGACTACTAGACTTGACCCTGGCTATACAATGTTGGTCAAACTTAACCTAATTTAGTGAACCTAGCCCAAATATTACTAGGAATCCAACAAGCATGCATATGGTTGGGATAAATCTAAATCCTGTCCAAAAAATAGATATTTTGGGGGATAGTTTTCTAAAGTTTTTATAAATAATTCATTTATTAAATAAAAATAAAAATAGGGAGATTCCCTTATCCAAATTCCCCTAGAATTGGGTGGCATGGTCCTAGGGTCACTATAAGACCATGATAGAAATTTGAGATCATCTGGACTTTTGTATGTTGGGGAAAACTAACATGCATGTTGAGGGTAGATTTGTAAATAATTATGTCAAATGCAAAAATGAGAATTTAGCCCATTTGGCCCAATGCATTTCCATGAAATTCTGGATAGAGGCTTATAGGGATGAAATACACCTCCCCTAGGAAGGATGGTATTTGTAGGATCAAAAATCCCATTATTTGGAATTATTGGACATTATGTCCTTTTGGAAATAAAAATTGAAATCAGGGCAAGGTACTCTTATAAATTCTGAAACACTATCACATGCCTTAGTAGGACATCATACACCTATGGAAAATTTTATAAGCTTATTTGGAATAATTACCTTGAGTTTTTAGTAGAATTACATTATTGCCCCTTCTTGGAAATTAATAAAAAGTAAAGGAAATCATTGCTGGAAAATTAAGGGAAAAATGTATAATATCTCATTCCTGTTATTAGAACCTTGGGTAATTATCGTAGAATTTATGGGTGATTTGTATGTCGAAAATTTAAGTAGTGGCATTTTGGTAATATTACTATTATGGAATTTTGCAAGTTCAAATCACTGTTTAGGGTCATCAATTTCTTTATAATGTTTTATTATATAAATATTTGACTCCAGTAATTTTAATAGAATTTTTGGTTGTATTGTTGACTTACTTAATTTAGAAAATGGTCAAATTATGACTTTAATCTTAAATGGAAATTATAAAGAAGTTTACATTGGAAAATTATGAATTCTGGTAGGCAGTCATATTAAACCTCATTGAACACCAGCTAAATTTCTTAGATATGTGGAACTATTGTATTTAGTACATCATGTACAAAGTGACTTAGGTCACTTAATTAAAAGATTTAATTTAGGGTATTAATTACTTTGAAAAAAATAGTGAAATCCTAAATGGTCAACATCATACACCATACCAACCCATGATAATTAATTAGGGGAATTTGGCCCAAGGAATTGGAAGTCCAATTATACGGGTTAATATTAGGGCATGGGTTGCGCTTAGCAAAAGTAGTAGGTATTACTGGGACCCACATAGGATATGATGGATGGTTGAGTTGATAACTATATTGGGAATATAAACCCTGGTTGGTGTCTAGTAGGTCACTTCATAGTATCAAGTGATAGAGTGCAAAACCCCATGGATAGTAGCTAGAACGAAGACCGGCGGAAGACCGCCGATTCCCCAATAATATTCCAAGTCATTTGGTTCTTTCAAGAGTAAAAACGAGAGCTGGGTATGGATCATGGGTAGACATAAATAAAAGTAAGTATCCTTGCGAAAGGGAACTTTGGGCTTTCAATCCCATCTTGGTTCCTTGTGCCCCCGAGACCCCTTCATTGGGCATACCCTGGGCAGTGTTGGGATTAACCCTAAATTACTAAGTATAACAAACATTAAACAAGAGTTGTCAAATAGGCTAAGAGAACGTGGTAACATTCTCACCCGTGAAGGGTTGGAGGGATTCAGAACTAAGGCATTGATGTGCAATCTCATCCGTGAAGGGTTGGAGGGATTCATGATTAAGAGAATGATGTGACTCGTTAAGAGTTGGAGGGTTTAAGGACAGTTAGTCCTGCGAGCTGGAGGCTAGAGAGTTTGATATCAGGATGGGTTGGTCCTACGAGTTGGAGGCTCAGGAGTATGACATTAAGACGGGTTTGGTCCTGCGAGCTGGAGGCTTAGGTTAAGATACCTTGCATGTGCATAGAAACAAATTAGTGGAGGGTCATGCGGTACTGGGCCAATCATCACACCGATTGCAGTACGGTGACTTTGGGGAGGTATGAGGGTTTGAGGGGTAAGTAGGATGTTTATACTGCGGTCTGGAGGACAATCCCTGAAAACGCACACCTGTAAGACCCCAACCTCGGAGTTGATTGCGGGGCGATCAATCAACGCTTTTGGAGGTCTGAACAGGGGCACACGGCCAGGCACACGGCCGTGTGCCTACCCGTGTTCAGTGGTGTTGTGCAGTCTCGAGTCAGAGAAGTACACGGCCTGAGACACACGGCTGTGTCTCAAGCCGTGTGTGGGGCACACGGCCTCGAACACGGCCGTGTTCGAAGCCGTGTTCTGGAAGCCCGACGATCGTTCCGAAGCTCCAGGTAACACGGCCCGTGGAATACGGCCGTGTCAGGACCCGTGTCGATCGGCGAATGAGCTACACGGCCGGGCACACGGCCGTGTGCCAACCCGTGTTCGGCCCAGTTTTAGTTATTTTGGATCTAATCTTGGCCGTTCTTTCCCTTGGATCTAGATCCGACGGTGGGGGCTGCTCCTGGGGGGTTATTAGCCGGGAAATGGGGGGAGAAACCCTCATTTTCATCTTGAGTTTCTCTTTCTTCATCCTAGAGAGAGGGGAGAGCTCCATTGGTGGTGTGAGGCCAAAATCCGGCCGCCGGAGGAGGTTCGAAGCTCCAAATCGCGATCCGAGCCCAGATCCGCGGAGGCGACGACGTTGCGAAGCTTTCTAGCCGCGTAGTTTGCGATGGCGCCGCGGAAGAACGCAAGGGTAACGATTCTTTATCTTGGGCATGTGAAGCCCTCTTTTCCTTGCATAGGAAGCCCGCTCTCGCGAGTGAGCGAAGAGTTGGAGCGCTCCTTGGGGTAGATATGTGAAGTCCCCCTTGTGTAGAGTTCGTATGCGTAAACGGACATAGGCATTGTGTGTGAAGCCTATTCGGACGTGTTGGTCCGAATCGGTGATGTTGCATTGCATTTGAACCGGGCAAGACTCCGGATGTTTGGGTGTTTTCGGGTTTTTCTACGTGGTAGATTGCATCAGGGAATCTTAGAGATTAACTCTAAGGTGCACCCGGAAAACTGGGCAAAAGCGGGTTTTGCCAACACGGAGGCCGGGGAGCCAACGTGAACATAACTGGGTTATGTGATTTTGTAGCGGAAACGGGACTCGGCGAGTCTTGACCTGCGCATATGGCTTAAATTGTCGTTGCGGTATGAGCACGGGTCAAGCGGAACCGTACCGGTCTATGTCGTTCGGTAGGACCGTTGGCATGGACGAGGGTCTTCGGCGGTCCATGGCTTAAATTGTCGTGACCAAGGCTAAGGAGACAAATTGCTCATATGGATGACCGTCCTAGAGGCGGTGGTGGATCGGGAACGTCTATGGCTTGAATTGACGTGACGTTGGCCGGTTCGCCGAGAATGTGCCCTGAGTGCACGGGGTGTGTGGCCGTGCGAGCCTACGCCTGTGGTGATGTGCAATTACCTTTTATAAATGCCTATACTAATAAAGTGCAGGGAAAAGAGCATCCCCGCCCCGATTGTGGGGGCGGGATTGTTATAATTTGGTCAGCATTGCTGACCGTTGCTATTGTTTGCCACCGGGCGGTGGTTTGTTGCTTGCAGGTGCTGCGGAGCCGAGCGGGAAATAGCGGGCTAAAGCCCTTGTTGCTGTGCCGGCCCGCGAAGGCCTAATTTGTTATGTTTTTCCCGTTCTCTCATGTATGGCCGGCCTGCGAGCCGAGGTCTGAAAACACTATTTTTGTTAAGTGAACAATGTAAGGCCTTAAGGCCAGTTCTCTTTTGTGCATGTACTCATTCCTGGGTTGTAGTGGACATTCATGCTCTTTGGCAGGGTTCTTATCTTTTTGCAACTTAATTAAATTGCTTCCGCTAAGTGTTGTATAGGACGCTCTGATTGGTTGTATGTTCTCAACGCGTAACCAACCGATCTGTCCGTAGTATATGGCGTCGGGCCCCGGCCGGACCTACTGCTATATGCTATGTGACGGATAGGGGTGTTACAAATTGGTATCAGACTTCTGGTTTCGGTCACGCTTAAATGAATTCGTGGACGAATTCACTTTAAGGGGTGGTGAGCACATTGTGTGTGTCATCGTTTTAACATGAAAAGAAACCATGAATGTCCACTTAGGAATGAAAATACACATGTTTGAGGAACCTGCGTGTTCCTATAATTGCTGTTTGCAGTAGTGTTTGGTCGCTTATCGGTGTTTTGCACGATTATAGGTGACCAGAAGTGGCGCTGGGCCGTCTGAACGGCCAGGTTCTGAGGCGAGCAGTGCGCCAAGCGATACGCCTGCAACACCTTTGTCTGCCGAGACCATTAGGTTGGTGGCAGAAGCGGTCATGGCAATGATTAATGCGCAGCCTGCAAGGCAGGTGCAGCAGCCTGCTCCTACTGTAGAGCAAGTACCGCTTCAGACGGCAGAGCAAAGGAGGGTTGAGCAGGTGGTGGTGGAGCCAGAGTTGCCTCGGAGAGCAACTAAAAAAGAACTGAAGCATGTGATGGGCTTTCATCAACCGGTGTTCACGGGGGCAGAAACCCCGACCCAAGCAGAGGATTGGCTATCAAGGGTCAACAGGGTGATGACTGCGACGGAAACTGAAGAGTGGCAGAAGACCACTATAGCGACGTTCCTTTTGGATGGGGACGCAAGACTGTGGTGGGAGGGCCTAGAACTGCATCAGTTGAGGGGAAGGCCATTGGCCGAAGTACCGATGGAGGAGTTTGCGAGACTATTTATGGCTCGATACCTCCCCTCGGCGCAGAGGATCGCGCTAGAGAGCGAATTCCAGAAGTTGGTGCAGGGTGATAGCACCGTTGATGAATATCTCCACGAGTTTACTCGGTTGGGGAGATATGCCGGTGCTACCTTCGCAGACGAGCAGCGCAAGATGAGCCGCTTTTATGAAGGGCTAAGGGATGATTTGAGGTTGCTGCTATCGGGGCCCAAGGCGCAGGGTTTCATGACCCTGGTCAGTTCGGCCCGGTCCTTGGAGAAGGATATGAGAAACGTGCAAGCGAAGAAGGAGAGGGAATCTGGTGGCAAGAGATTAGAGTTCAAGGCACCGACTACATCGAAGTCGGGCTACCGTAGATTCTTCAAGAAGGCTAAGACATCGGGTCCAGCCCCTTCTGCAGGTGCCTCGGGGACAACTACCAATCAAACCCCGGGCGCTTGTTTCACGTGTGGAAAGCCGGGGCACTTTGCCCGTGACTGCTGGAGTGGACGCTCAAAGTACGAAAGGAAACAAGGAGCTACCTACGAGGAAAAGGGCAAAGCGGTGGAGTCGACCGCGTCCCACTATGCTCCGACTCAGCCTAGAGTCTACAATTTGGGCCAGCAAGAGGCCATCAAGCAAGCGGATGTGGTGACAGGTATGAGTTAATTTATGCAAGTTGACTTGAGAATACTATTACCTATTGCTTGTTAAGCTAATGTCTTTTGCTTAGGCTTTGTGGTGATTAGCGTTAGTCCGGCACGAGCACTGTTCGACACTGGTGCTTCGCATTCTTTCTTGTCTGAACAGTTTATATCGCGCATCGGAGTCCCTTCTTCGATGGCGAAGGACAAGTTAGATGTGTTGCTACCGAATGGGTGCTCGATGCGTGCGGACAGAGTGTGCGCCGTGAAGGTTCACATAGGGAGCCAAGAGTTCGACTTGCTAGCGTCATTATTGCCGTTAGTAGAGTTCGATGTTATCTTTGGAATGTATTGGCTGTCAGAGCAGAAGGCTTGGATCGATTGCGACCGTAAGGAGGTCAAGCTGGGTGTAGGGCGGGAGACTACTTTCGAGGGGCTTAAGGTGTCGAGCAAGACACTGATGTCTGCTCTTTAGGTGGTGAAGGCAGTTCGTGCTGGTGCAGAGCTGTTCTTTGCAATAGTGGGGGCTGTGGAGCCAAAGTCCCCGTTGGATAGCATCCCCGTGGTTTGCGAATACCCCGATGTGTTCCCGGATAGCCTTCCCGGATCCCCACCGCAGCGAGAGATTGATTTTACGATCGAGCTCGTGCCGGGTGCCAAACCCGTGTCACGTGCTCCTTATAGGTTGGCACCAAAGGAGATGGCGGAGTTGAAGGTCCAGTTGGAGGAACTGATGGAGCAAGGTTATGTGCGTCCATGTTCGTCGCCTTGGAGCGCACCGGTCCTTTTCGTTAAAAAGAAGGACGGTAGTATGCGGCTGTGCATCGACTACAGAGAATTGAACAAGTTGACGGAGAAGAATAAGTACCCGATCCCGAGGATTGATGATCTCTTTGATCAGTTAGTCGGATCGTCGGTATACTCCAAGTTGGACTTGAAGTCGGGGTACTATCAGCTGAGGATCAGGGAGTGTGATATCCCGAAGACGGCGTTCAGTACGAGGTATGGGCATTTCGAGTTCACGGTCATGCCGTTTGGACTGACAAATGCGCCATCGGTGTTTATGGATCTGATGAACAGGACATTCAGAGATTTCCTGGATCGCTTTGTGATCGTCTTTATTGACGATATTTTGGTATACTCGCAGTGCGAAGAAGACCACTTCAAGCATTTGCATTTGGTGTTGGAGACTTTGAGGAGGAATGAGCTTTACGCAAAGTTCTCCAAGTGCGAGTTCTGGCTACCCTCGGTAGCGTTCCTTGGTCATATAGTGAGTGGGGAAGGTATAGCGGTGGATCCGGCGAAGATTGTTGCGATACGGGAGTGGCCTGCGTTATCTTCTGTCACGGAAGTCCGTAGTTTTCTCGGGCTTGCCGGATATTACAGGCGCTTCGTAGAGAACTTCTCGCGGGTAGCGTTACCTCTCACGAAGTTGACAAGGAAGGATCAGAAATTCTTGTGGACGCAAGAGTGCGTGCAAGCTTTTGAGGAGCTGAAGAGGCGGTTGACCACGGCGCTAGTGCTTAGTTCGCCGAGTGGGAACGAGGGCTTTAGGTATATAGCGACGCTTCGGGTAGTGGCTTGGGCTGCGTGTTGTTGCAGCATGGTAGCATGATAGCGTATGGATCGCGTCAGCTAAAGGTGCATGAAAGAAATTATCTGGTGCACGACTTGGAGTTGGCGGCCGTGATTTTTGCACTAAAGTTGTGGAGGCACTACCTATACGGCGTAAGAGTCGATATATACACCGACCACAAGAGCCTAAAATACTTGTTGGATCAAAAGGACCTTAATATGAGGCAGAGGAGGTGGATGGAGTTCCTGGGGGACTACACCTTCAAGATACATTATGTACTCGGGAAGGGCAATGCAGTTGCGGATGCGCTGAGCCGCAGGGCTCCCGCCTGAGCCAACTGGTTGTCGGTGCATGATGAGCGGCTAGTGCAGGAGTTGGAGGAGCTTGAGATCTGTTGTGTTGACAAGCAGACGAGCGCCAAAGCAATGTTAAACTGGACAGAGGTGCAGTATGACCTGGCTGACCGGGTTCGGCAGGCATTGGAGTTGGATGACTCCATGAAAGAGCTTATGGAGGCCGCTCTGGATGGGTCAAATTCCCAGTTCTCGGTGGATGATGGTTTGTTAAGAAAGGATCATCGGTTGTGCGTCCCGAGTGGGGGTAACCTCCGGGCGGAGTTGATGTCGAGGCTCATCATACCAAGTACTCAATCCACCCAGGGAGCACGAAGATGTATCGTGATCTCAAGAAGTTGTTTTGGTGGCCGGGGCTTAAGAAAGATGTGGCGTTGTATGTGGCTAAATGCCAAACGTGCTCCTTGGTGAAGGCGGAGTGCCAAAAGCCAGGAGGATTTCTGAAATCCTTGCCTATACCGGAGTGGAAATTCGATGATATATCTATGGACTTTGTGCACGGGTTGCCAAGGTCGCAGAAGGGGAACGACGCCATCTGGGTGATCGTAGATCGCCTAACCAAAGTGTCGCATTTCATTCCGCATAGGAAGGATGATCCTGTGGAGAGATTGGCAAAATTGTATGTCGACAATATTGTTAGGCTGCATGGTGTTCCCCGTAGCATTGTGAGTGATCGCGATGGGCGGTTCACGTCAAATGATTGGAGGTTGGTGCAGCAGATGTTGGGAACAAAGTTAAAGTTCAGCACACCTTTCCATCCGCAGACGGATGGGCAGACCGAGAGGGTCAATAGAACGATGGAGGACATGCTCCGCATGTGTGTTCTAGACTTCAGGAAGCATTGGGAAGACCACCTTTATTTGGTGGAGTTCGCGTACAACAACAGCTACCAAGCGAGTATACAAATGGCGCCCTTCGAGGCCCTGTATGGTAGGAAGTGTCGCATGCCATTATCGTGGCTTGAAGCGGGTGAGGCAAGGTTGTACAAGAAGCAGGAGGTGGAGAGTGCTACCTCGTTAGTGCGGATCATTCGGGAGCGCTTGTTGATCGCTCAGGACCGGCAGGCGAAGTATTACAATGCCAAGCACCGGAACGTGGAGTTCGCGGTAGGCGATTGGGTATACCTGAAAGTGAAGCCGTTCAAGGGGGTTTCGCGGGTGAGACGCTTGAAGAAGCTGAGCCCAAGATACCTTGGACCTTTTGAGGTCCTGGAGCGAGTTGGCGAAGCTGCTTACCGTTTGAAGCTATCAGTGGAGTTGAGTGGATTACATGATGTGTTCCACATTTCTGTGTTGCGGAAGGCGATGCAGGAGCCTTCGCAGGTGATCGCGGCTGATCAAGTACCGGTTGAAGAAGGGTTGACAACGAAAGTCAAGCCCATATCTATTGAGGATTTCGAAGTCAAGCGGCTTCGAAACAAGGAAATCAGAATGGTGAAGCTCCGTTGGGATAACTGCGGACGCGAGGAGCTCTCTTGGGAGCGAAAGCAGACAATGCGCGAGGAGTACCCCGAGTTGTTCCCCTCAGGTACTCGTTATGTTGATGCTTTTGTGTAGTCTCTGTTCTTAATTTCGGGACAAAATTCTCTTAAGGGGGAGGGAGTTGTAAGACCCCAACCTCGGAGTTGATCGCGGGGCGATCAATCAACACTTTTGGAGGTCTGAACAGGGGCACGCGGCCAGGCACACGGCCGTGTGCCTACCCGTATTCAGTGGTGTTGTGCAGTCTCGAGTCAGAGAAGTACACGGCCTGAGACACACGGCTGTGTCTCAAGCCGTGTGTGGGGCACACGGCCTCGAATACGGCCGTGTTCGAAGCCGTGTTCTGGAAGCCCGACGATCGTTCTGAAGCTCCAGGTAACACGGCCCATGGAACACGGCCGTGTCAGGACCCGTGTCGATCGGCGAATGAGCTACACGGCCGGGCACACGGCCGTGTGCCAACCCGTGTTCGGCCCAGTTTTAGTTATTTTGGATCTAATCTCGGCCGTTCTTTCCCTTGGATCTGGATCCGACGGTGGGGGCTGCTCCTGGGGGGTTATTAGCCGGGAAATGGGGGGAGAAACCCTCATTTTCATCTTGAGTATCTCTTTCTTCATCCTAGAGAGAGGGGAGAGCTCCATTGGTGGTGTGAGGCCAAAATCCGGCCGCCGGAGGAGGTTCGAAGCTCCAAATCGCGATCCGAGCCCAGATCCGCGGAGGCGACGACGTTGCGAAGCTTTCTAGCCGCGTAGTTTGCGATGGCGCCGCGGAAGAACGCAAGGGTAACGATTCTTTATCTTGGGCATGTGAAGCCCTCTTTTCCTTGCATAGGAAGCCCGCTCTCGCGAGTGAGCGAAGAGTTGGAGCGCTCCTTGGGGTAGATATGTGAAGTCCCCCTTGTGTAGAGTTCGTATGCGTAAACGGACATAGGCATTGTGTGTGAAGCCTATTCGGACGTGTTGGTCCGAATCGGTGATGTTGCATTGCATTTGAACCGGGCAAGACTCCGGATGTTTGGGTGTTTTCGGGTTTTTCTACGTGGTAGATTGTATCAGGGAATCTTAGAGATTAACTCTAAGGTGCACCCGAAAAACTGGGCAAAAGCGGGTTTTGCCAACACGGAGGCCGGGGAGCCAACGTGAACATAACTGGGTTATGTGATTTTGTAGCGGAAACGGGACTCGGCGAGTCTTGACCTGCGCATATGGCTTAAATTGTCGTTGCGGTATGAGCACGGGTCAAGCGGAACCGTACCCGGTCTATGTCGTTCGGTAGGACCGTTGGCATGGACGAGGGTCTTCGGCGGTCCATGGCTTAAATTGTCGTGACCAAGGCTAAGGAGACAAATTGCACATATGGATGACCGTCCTAGAGGCGGTGGTGGATCGAGAACGTCTATGGCTTGAATTGACGTGACGTTGGCCGGTTCGCCGAGAATGTGCCCTGAGTGCACGGGGTGTGTGGCTGTGCGAGCCTACGCCTGTGGTGATGTGCAATTACCTTTTATAAATGCCTATACTAATAAAGTGCAGGGAAAAGAGCATCCCCGCCCCGATTGTGGGGGCGGGATCGTTATAATTTGGTCAGCATTACTGACCGTTGCTATTGTTTGCCACCGGGCGGTGGTTTGTTGCTTGCAGGTGCTGCGGAGCCGAGCGGGAAATAGCGGGCTAAAGCCCTTGTTGCTGTGCCGGCCCGCGAAGGCCTAATTTGTTATGTTTTTCCCGTTCTCTCATGTATGGCCGGCCTGCGAGCCGAGGTCTGAAAACACTATTTTTGTTAAGTGAACAATGTAAGGCCTTAAGGCCAGTTCTCTTTTGTGCATGTACTCATTCCTGGGTTGTAGTGGACATTCATGCTCTTTGGCAGGGTTCTTATCTTTTTGCAACTTAATTAAATTGCTTCCGCTAAGTGTTGTGTAGGACGCTCTGATTGGTTGTATGGTCTCAACGCGTAACCAACCGGTCTGTCCGTAGTATATGGCGTCGGGCCCCGGCCGGACCTACTGTTATATGCTATGTGACGGATAGGGGTGTTACACACCCGACCAAGAAAGTCTCACAGTTGGCCAGCATTAGTACACAGAGACTCTAGAGTGCACCTAGGATATGTGCAGAGGCATACAAAGGATCTGGGCTTGGTAGTGTGTATACCCTCCTAGGAAGTGGAAGTGACAGTTTCGCTGCTTCCGTATCCATAACGGTGATACAAGAGAGTGATGCTAGCTCAAAAAAGCGAGATCAAAAGGTCTGTAATCACAGAGTCATGTTTGTGAGTTGCACTTACTTGAATCATAATATAAATACATAACATACATATATATTCAGGTCATACGCACCATAGATCCTTATCATATAAATTTGTATGAGCTCTTTTATATGATAAGTTACATTTGGAAACCTTAACTTATAAATTTGTATGGGCATTCATATAAGTTGAGGTATTTATGTAATGATAGTTTAGTAGTAGACAGTTTAATTTCTGCTCTGTTCTTTACTTTTTACAGTTCTTTTTTATTGTACTTGTACTATATAGAACTGCTAGAATAGAGATATACTTGCTACTACATAATTTTTATAGATTAGTTCCACTGTCACCTGCTTCCTATTTTATACCCCTTATTGTCCTCTGCTTCTTCATCCCGTAAGGTGCCTAGGAGCTGCGGGGGCGAGGTGTGGAGGAAATTTCTTAGTCGTTATGAATAACGGTCGGTTGTGACCATAACATTTTAGGAACTCGAGGAGATGGAGCACCAGCATGATCAGCAGGACGAGGTGGCAGGACTTAAGGAGCTGATACCACCACCTACTACTACTACCACAGCCCGGCGTCAGGTGATGACGTGTGTACTTATGATAGATTAGCTTCCGTATAGTTTACTTTGTAAGAGAGAGATTTGATGGATATGTACAAGGCCTAAGCCCTTTTCTCTTTCTATTCTCATTGTGGACTACTATTATACTTTCATTTTCATATATATATATATGATATGTACTGTGATCTTTGTGGACTTGTTAGCTATTACTACTTGTTTTACTTCTATTCTTGATTGGCCGAAATTGGTTGAATGATTATACTCGCTTGCAGGATCGGCGTCTTGCGGTGTCGACTAACCCGTGAGTTAGTGTCACCATAAGGCAGCAGTTCTGGGCATAAGACCGGGTTACCTCCTTAGTAAGGGGAGATGAGTCTTACAGAGTGCACTGAATGCACTCAACGAGGCGTTGAGTGTAGGCCAGACATCAAGTTCACTCGCCGCTTTTCCTGTGACTTGGCATTTTTGCCGCCGATTTGTCGTGTAACAAGTTGATGATTGTTGTTAAGTGGAATTAATCATGTGTCTACAGATTTGTCTAGTATACTCGACGAATCAGTGTTGACTTATAAATTTTTGTCGGATTAAGTTGAATTTGTCGTGTATGACTAAGAATGGCTAACACTTGGGAATTTTCTTCCTTTATGTCAAGTAGAGTTTTTTTGTCCTGGTTGAGGTTATAGGTGTTTATGGATATTATGTGTGGCCCTTGGTTGTTAGTGGATAAAGGATCCCCAACCTAGTGCCAAATTGTGAATCATTACACTGCTGGGCTTGGTTTTGGTCTGTGTGTTGAATTGGATAATGTTGCCACCACAATTGTACCTTATTTATATACATTTGGATTGTTGGGTTGGGTTGGACAATGTTGCCGCCACCATATTATCTTTTTGAGACAATTGGACTGTCGGGTTGTGTTGGACAATGTTGCCACCACCACAATACCTTCTTAGAATATGTTGGGTCTGTAAGTTTGGATTGGACAATGTTGGCACCAACTCAGGACCATTTCATTCCAGTGTTAATGATTCATATGAATTGAATTATTAAGTCTCTTTCCTCATCTTGTACAGATATATGTTATTTTGCTTACTTTTGTAGATATTCTAAGAACATGGCTTCATTTCATACTTGGTACAACTTTCTTACTTTTGAAGTCAACAAGTAAATCTTTTACCATTGTCATATGATTAATTGCTTAGATTTGACAGCTTCCTTATGTTCGGGTTTGTAACAATTTATTCCTTTTTTGTTTATTTCTAACCTTTTGATCTTTGATCTCCACTTGTATTTCCATTTTTTCTGAGATGTTCTTTTTTTTAATGCCTCAGGTTTGGAGAAGTAGCCGGTTGAGCGGCTAAGGTTCGTTTTTTGCTGGTACTTTGTAGTTGTCGTTTCCTCACCAATTATGAGGTAGTTGTTTTTTATTTTCTTTTAGTTCAGACATACATACCTTTTAGTGGGTTTATGTTTGGTTGTTGATGTCCACTAGATTTTTTTAATAATAAGCACTTGCTAACTGATAATTCTTTTTCTATTTGATGTTGTGGATTTACTTGCTCTCTGGGAAGGAATATGCTAGGTTGCATGTTAGATATTTTAAATTATAAAATTATTACTTTTATCACCTCATACATGACATCTTTCAAAACTAAAGTCACTATGTTCGATGAACGTAAAATCTATTTTCATACTTATACTAAATCTAGAGTCATGAATACCATGAGTTGTCCTATATCGATGTGTTTTGCTCATGTAGGATGTCAATCAATGCAAACAAACTATTTTCGCAACGTATACTTATATTTTAAATCGTGGACTAGTTGATCCACTGAGTTAAAGGATACGACCATCAAAACTTTACTTGAAACATGTTTTTCTCACATCATAACTTTGTATTTTTATAACCTATGTTAGGATTGGAGTTTGCCTGAACGTCTGCAGTTATCCCCTGCACGGCGTGGCATCACGGCGCGTGTTTTCTCTTACTCTGGTTTACATTTAAATTTCGAGAAAATGCGGGTTGTGATAGTTGGTATCACAGGGATGGGTTGTTTGACAATTGGTCGAGCAATCATCCCAAGTTAATTTTGGTAGTCTTGTTCCATTGCATACACCCACCAATGTGTCATCAGTACGTCTTGGCTGAAGTATAAATACTACACTCATAAGCATGACAAGAAGTATACAGGGAATATTATGTATTATGTGATGCATAATATGTGTTTGTATATGGATCCTCATAGGAAGCAATATATGACTGTTATGTAGTATGAGATACATAACAATCATCACATGAATGCATATTATATTTTACTTTTCGTTGCATGCGATATTATGTAGTATGGGATGCATAATATATCATGTGTACGCCGCTCATAACATGCCCTAAGGCCTTTAGTAGATTGCATAACACAACATGCATGACATAACATTACATTAGCACACGTGTCAAGCTAAAGATTTACATGATGACATATGTACACACATGGTTTAAGTCAAAAAAAGGAATAAGAATTCATACATTCATAGTATATGTACATTTATCTATAAGATGATGGTATATCATCCTAAGTTTTAGCATGGCATAATTAATGAAATTTCCAGAGCAAGTTAGCAACTTGAGCAAGTATTTGTACATGTATTGCTTGAACATAGTTGTGTAGTTCTAGTGGTAAGCTAGGTTTTGAGTAGTTGCTTATTGTGTTATTAGAATTCCGCCGAAGCGTCCTGCGATAATGTCAACTCCCCAGTCTGAGGGCGACTCATCTGGGGAATAGAGAGAGGAAGTGATCGAAGGACTGCAATAGAGCAATGAGGCTCTATCAAGGAAAATGTTGGAGATGTAGTCGCAAATCCAGGCTTTGCTTTCTGTTGTTTTTGGGCAGTTGATTAGAGTGCAAGACCCTTCTGTGGGTCAAGCAATTCTTGTTCCCCCTACTCCTCTGGTTCCTCCAATTTTCTGGACACCAGAGATGAACTTTATCTCACATTTCCAGCGATTAGGACCTCCTACCTACGATGGTAGAGCAGATTTCATGGCCTTGGATGACTGGATTATAGCGATCGAGGAGATGTTCTTATACTCAGTGATTTCTACTTACCAGATAATGATGGTCGCTACTTACCAACTGAAGGGACTAGCAAAAAGCTGCTGGTTAAGGGAAAAGAATAACCTGAAGGACGGATGTTCGTGGGACGCCTTCAAGGAGTTATTGCTATGGAAATTTTTGCCATCGGTTGAGAAAGACCGTTTGATGAATAATTATCTTCATTTGAAGCATAGACAACTCACAATGTGTGAGTTTTAAGTGGAGTTCAGTAAATTTAGTCGGTTTGCCCCGGATCTGGTATCCTTGGAAACCAGTAGAGTTAAGCACTTTCTGGGTGGTCTGAGGATTGACATCCATCAACTGGCGAGTGCTTATGGATCTAGAAGTTATGTTGAAGTAGTAGAATCCGCCTTAAAGGTTTAAGAAATCGACAATGCAAAGAATCAAGACTAGCAGATGAGGAAAGATAAGAGGATGTCTGAAGATTGTAAGAACTCTCGAGAATCTGGTTCTGCTTCGAAGAAAATAAGCAAGGAGGTTTGCAGTTTCTGTTGCCATCTGTTTTATCCGTTCGACAAATATTTTAAGTGATTGGGAGTTCAAAAGCAGCAGCAGGTACATGCAATTAAGAGTGCTCCCAAAGGATAACTTGTTTGTGCCTTGTGCAAATGAATGGGGCACAATGCCGCCCATTGTTGGTATAAGGACAAGGTCTACCTCAAGTGTGGACAGAAAGGGACTGTTAAGTCAAAGTTCTAGTAGTCTCAGCCCACGTTGCAGCCAATTCCACTTCAGGTTTGGCCACCACCACAACATTTGGACAAAGGGAAGGGAAAGGTAACCGTGGTGATCTTGGAGGAAGCTTAGATGTCTACCCAGGTGATCTCAGGTTAGATCCTAACCTAGTTTGATTTTAGCTCATAGTTATAGTTTCGATGTTGCTCGTTAGATATGAAAGTGATTTTATAAGGAGGTTTAAGGTAAAGAACCGCTGGGCACGCGTTCTTTTCGATTTTAGTGCTACCGACTCCTTTGTAGCTAAGGCCTTTGTAGAGCGTCATTATTTGACTCTCGATCAAGTTGGTGATGCGTTTCATGTCAAGTTTCCCGCTGGTTATTCGGTGGTGTTGGACCAGGGTATCCAAGGTTGTCCAATTCTTTTAGACGATTTCCTAGCAATTGTTGATTTGGGTGATTGACCTGGAGGACTTCGATGCGATCTTGGGCATTGACTGGTTATCCAGGTATGATGTGGTTATCAAATACAAGGTCAAGTTCTTGGAATTCAATATGGATGACGGTCACCCCAGGAGTGTTTAAGGTTATCCACGCCAGGATTCCGCGATTATTTCTTCGGTATGTGCTCGAAAGCTTTTAGATTTCGGTTATTTTGCTTACTTGGTTTCTGTTTTGGGAATAGTTAGTGGTTTACCGCATGTCGAGGAGGTTTCGGTGGTGCATGAGTTTCTTGATTTTTACCCTAATAGTCTTCCTGGTCTTCCACCTGAGAGGGATGTATAGGTTGTTACAGATCTTTAGGCGGGTACTCGTCTTATTACTAAGGCACCGTATCATATGGCCGCTCGTGAGCTGGATGAGTTGCATACCCTGCTTGATGAGTTGTTGTAGAATGGATTTATTAGACAAAGTTATTCACCGTGTGGTGCTCCTGTGTTGTTTGTGAAGAAAAAAGATGGGTCCATGAGACTGTGCATAGATTATAGGGAATTGAACAAGGTAACTATCAAAAATAGGTATCCTTTGCCGCAAATTGATGACTTATTATACCATTTGCGTGGTAGTACGGTGCTTTCTAAGATTAACCTTCATTCGTGCTACCATCAGTTGAGGATTCGTGAGATGGATATTACACATACTGCTTTTCATTCTTGGCATGGACATTTTGAGTTCTTGGTGATGTCCTTTGGTTTGACAAATGCACCCTCTGCCTTCATGGACATGATGAACAAAGTGTTCAAGGATTTTCTGGACCGTTTTGTGGTCGTGTTTATAGATGATATTCTGGTGCATTCTCGAAGTGCTGAATAGCAAGCCCAGTAGTTGCATTTGGTTTTATCTTCTTTAAGGGAGAATAAGTTATTTGCCAAGCTAAGAAAGTGTGAGTTTTGGCTTCCTCAGGTTTCCTTATTTTGTCATGTGGTTAATAATGATGGAATTTTTGTTGACCAAGAGAAGATTTTTTCAGTGATGGATTGGAGCAGACCCAAAGAGATAAGGAGTTTCCTGGGGTTGGCAGGGTATTATAGGAGGTTTGTAGAAGGATTTTCTACGATATCTGTGCCACGGACTAAGCTTATGCAGAAGAATGCAGCATTTGTGTGGAGCGATAAGAGCGAAGAAGCCTTTCAGGAGTTGAAAAGGAGATTGTGCTCTGCTCTAGTGATGTCCTTTCCTACCGAGGGAGTAGATTATGTAGTTTATGTAGATGCATCGGATGTTGGACTTGGTTGCGTGTTAATGAAAGAATGAAAAGTGATTGCATATGGGTCGAGGCAGTTAAAGATTCATGAAAGAAATTACCCTACACATGATTTAGAGTTTGTTGCAGTCATTTATTCCTTAAAGTTATGGAGACATCTATTGTGTAATACCCCAAATCCCAATTTGGAGTTCAGGCTGGGTGACACGGCCTGGGACACGGGAGTGTCCTAGGGCGTGTCAATCTCTTTTTGCTCGAGTGTGATTTTGTTCTTGAAACTGTTGCTCGAGTGAGGCACACGGCATGGGACACAGGCGTGTCCCAAGCCATGTCCTTCTCTGTGTCATCTTGAGTACTCGATGAAATTCACTCGAAGTTTGTCGAGAGGGTAAATGACCTGCGATATGGGTGTGTCTTAGTCTGTGTCACCCTAGAGATCGACGAACTCCACTAGACGCAATGTAGCCGACAATGCTCGAGAGGCCTGTCGAGTAGGGCACACGGCCTGCAACACGGGCGTATCATAGGGTCATATCCTCCTCGGGTTTTTGCTAGGTTTGTGCGTCCTATTTAACACAGCTGGGAACGGGCGTGTTCTCGGCTTACGGCCTATGACACGGGCGTGTCACAAGGTCCTGTCCTTCTCTGGTTTTGTCTAGGGCATTGAGGCCTAGTGAACACGGGCTATACACAGGCGTGTCTAAAGATGTATCAGGACACATGGCTGTGATACGGGCGTGTCAAAGGGCGTGTCCTGTTCTGGGTAAGTCGGTTCGAGTGACGCTTACAATACACGGCCTGTGACACGGGCGTGTCACACGCCGTGTCAGCCCAAAAATAGATATTTTCAGGGCAAGTTGTGGATGTTCATTTCCTTCAGATGGGATCTAAGGGTCTAAGCTGAAAGTGAGGGTAAGATCAACCTTTACTCTAGAGGGGGGGGGGGGGGTGAATAGAGTATATTAAAATAATTTTCCAATTTAAAAATTATTTTGCAATGGAAGACTTTATTTATATATAGGTGTATTGTGCTTGCAGTAAATAAAACTAAGTAAGCAAGAAACAAAAACACAGCACACAACAAATCAAACACAGCAACCAGAAGACACAAGGATCTATAGTGGTTCCCCAATCAACCTAGGTACATCCACTCTTCTACCACCCTAGGTAGGAATCCACTGCAGGAATAGTTTATCAGGTGTCCTGGACACCAATGAGCTTTTTATAAGGTGCTCAAAAACCAAATCAGATTTTTTGATCAGGTGTCTTTCCACCATTGAGTTTTGACAAGCTCTCAGGAACCAACCACAAAACTTTTGAAGGGAGTTTTGAGTAACCCTTATACAGCAGAATAAAGAAAAAGAAAGAGTTGATGTTCTTCTCTATCAACAATCAAAGAGAAGACTAGTGGATTATTGTTGTCAAAGCTCCCCTTGAGATTTGTAGTTATTCAGGAAGAGAAGCTTTGCACAGGGTGATAGGCCTTCAGTATGTTTGAGATATCTAGCAAAGAAAGATTTCAACAAAGGTTGAAATGTGATGTGTCTGGAGTCCTTGATTGATGAAGCCTTGAACACTTGAATCAGAAGAGATCTTGAATGAATAGAGGAATTCTTTTCTGTGTGGTGATCTCCTTCACTGTTGTATTCCTTGTGTTCTGTAAGAATTATAACTTGTAATCCTGTAGTACTTGTGCCTCAAAATCTATTCCTTAGAATAATAATAATAATCCTGTCTCAATTACTCTGAGATGATATATTGAAATTCAGTCTCCTAGATAGCCATTAGCCAGTTATAAATGATTTCCTTAAATGATATCTGTCTCTAGAGGAAAGTCCTAAGTGACATTCCATTTAGTCTTCCTTGAAACTTACTCCAGATTGATTGAAACGGCTATAAAATCCTTTGAAATAAATGTTGGATATGAATCAAATTGAATTCCATAACTGACTGAATTTTAATTCTGAAATCATCGATCTATCAAGAAAAGTCGTCGATCTGAGCTCGACTATCGTTGACCTTAGCTCAGAGACTAGAATTAGACTTGAGACAGAAATCGTCGATCTGAGCTCGACTATCGTCGACCTGAGCTCGGAGATCTGGATTTGGGCTAGAGATAGAAATGTCGATCTGAGCTCGGAGATTGTCGAACTGAGTTCGACGACTCGTTGAACAGATCTCAGAGATAGTCGAACTGAGTTCGACGCCTTGTCGATCTTAGCACGATGAGAATTGCCTTAAACTTCTGCACTTGTATTCTGAACTAGAAGGTCTTGGGGGTAGCTTTAAAACCTAAGTTCTAAGCCTTAGACCTATTCTTATTGACCTTTAAAACTATACAATGAGGTCAAGACATATTCCTAAGGACATAGTGATCCTTACCCAAATCAGTAATAGGGTGTTCCAACCATCTCCCCCTATTTGGGTTAGGATTACTATTTGCAATACATAAGAATTAAAAAGCATATAAGTAGAAACAAAAGCAAATACAACATAGCAGAATAATGAAGTGCAACATTGCAGAAGCAGATATAAAGTCACAACAGATAGTTAAAAATAGATGTATACTGTCAGCTTACATAATTACTCCTTTTCTTCTCTATTTTTGAACAAGATTTCTCTGTTGGGATCTTGAGCTTCCTTCTTGGATCTTCTATCATAACAACACCTAGGGAGGTTTGAGATTTAGGTATGGGAACAACAGCCTCTGGGTGCAGCTTCATATAACTCTCTGGATCAAAGAATTTTCTGGAGGAGTATCTTTCAAGTTCTTTCTTTCTTTGCTCAGATAAAGTGGTGATGTTTGAGGTATCTCTCCTTTTTTCTCTTGCCTTCTTTATTTGATCTAAGGCAGCCAATTCTATCATCCTTGTTGTCCAAGAAAGAGGATTGTTCTCTGGATCTTCAAATGGAACAGGAGGTTCATATCCATTGATTGTATCAGCAGGAGGAGCTCTTGAAGTAAAAATTTCTTTAGTCTTGTAAGGGAAAGGACCAGAAGTTGAATCAATGGGGCCTTTTCCTTCCCTATGATAAGGATGTTGTCTTGATTGTCCTCTTGAATAAACTTTGTATCCTCTTTGGTTTCCTCTGTACTGCCTCTCTTGGATTGGTAGCCTCTTTGTTGATACCCTCTTGATTGTGATCTATCTTGAGTCTGAGAGGAGCTTTGAGTTGCAGCATATGAGGTCTGTGAAGAAGAACCTCCACCAGTTCCTGCATCTAGTGAAGGAGGAGGAGGAGGAGGATTATGGTGAGATGATCCTTTGTCATACTTTCTCTTCTTCTTCATTGCCTTCAGCTGGTTCCTTGAGAATTACATCCAAGGTTTAGTTATATGACAGTCATGCAGAATATAATAGGGAATGTTATTATCATCCTTTACTTTCTCTGGAGAAACTCTCTTCAAAGCTTTGCTTCTGTCTTTCCTCTTCCTTGCAATGGTTGCAGAGGAGTCATCAGAATCAGTTCTGAACTTGTCACTGTTTGAGCTCTGAGGATTGTCATTCAATTCATCAATCCTTTTGATATACTCTTTCTGTTGCTTGGATTGTTCATTTGAAGCAACAGCAGGAGCAGCAGCAGGAGCAGTACTTGCAGAAATAACCACACTGGCAGAAACAAAAGAGATAGCAACACTAACAATTGGAGCAGCAACAACATTAGAAACAAAAAGAACAGCAGTAGTTTCTGAAATAATAGCAGCAGTAACAGAAGGCTCATCAACAAGAATAGCAGGCTTGGAATAATTAGCCTCTGTCATCAACAAATAATCAGCAATATCAAAACTGACTTCATCAGCAGTAGCATCAACACATACAGTATCAGCAGAAGTAACAAATTCCACTGCCTTGATAGAATTGATATATGAAGATATCAGGTTGGGCACAAAACTGGAAATAGGAATAATGGCCTTAGTAAGATCCTCAGCTTCTTGAGCTAGAAGATATATGCTATGGAGAGCATCAAATGCTGAAAGCAGTGACTTAAAGTCAACAGAACTGAAGGATAGAGAAACTGGCACTTCTTCAACTGGAGAAGGCAGCATCTCTTCTTCATGTGGCATCTCCCCCTGCCTGGATTCAGTATATACTGGATAAGGGCACCCCACAGAAGGGATTGCATGAGGAGGACAAAAAGAGTAGAGCCTGGCAGATAAGTCCTATATAGACTTAAGGAGTGGAGCCATGGAGGTCTCCAGCAAAAGTGCTAGCCTGGGAGCTAACATCTCATAGAGCTTATCTGCTAGAGCTGGAAGATCTACTTGCTCAAGGGATGCTTGAGTAGAGGTAGAGGAGAATGTGACAGAAATTGATGGTGTTGGAAGAGCTGCAGTGATGTCGAGAAATGATGAGGATGGTAGTATGGATGGTTGAGAAATGGGAATGGTGGTGATGGAAGTCACTGGAATGGAAATGGATGGAGTGAAGGATGGTTGAGCTAGAATGTCTTGAAGCAATTATTGGTAATAAGTAGAGGACGATGGGGGCTCAAGAGGTGAGGAATGGGAATCATCCATGTAGGAATCATCTAAGAGGTTGAAAGATGGAAGATGGATGGATTAATCAATGTCAAGAGGGGGATAATAATGTAGGGTATGGAATTGTTCTTGATGAGTTGCTGGTGGAGGTGAAGAGATAGATGGAGATGGAGTTGAGATGGGAGAAGAAATAGTGATTGGGGGATGAAATAGAAATGGTTATGGTGGATGTAGGGATGGTTGAAGAAACAATGGGTGAAGATGGTGGAGATGAGGAGGAGGCAGGCAATTCTTCCAAGAGGGCAGTTTCCCGAGGGGAAGTGACTTGTACAGTCCTTGTGCCTGAAGTTGAAACCACTGCAAGAGCCTTGTTGGGTTTGGCAATTTGCCTGTCCAACTTTTCAAAGAGGGCACAAGATAGTCTCTTGGAGGCATTGATTTGCATGCCACTAGAAACAAGCAGTTGAGGGCACTTGTTATGCAGAAACAGTCCTAGAATCCTCCCAAAATTAACAGGGTTCTTGTTTATCTTTTTCTTAATTAAATCAAAGAATATCTCTCCCTAATAAAAATGCTTCTTATCAACTAATGCACCCATCAAACCGAATTGATACCTAGAGATGGTATCATGAGTAGAATGCTTTGCCAGCAGTACCTTTCCCACAACATCTGCTAAGAATCTATACTCCATTGACAAATCTTTCTTAAGCAACTTATTAGGGTTTGCTGCTGAGTGACCCATTCTATCCAGCATACTAGCAAATTCCTCTTAAGATAACTCTACAGAATCATGCCCAGTACTCATTTGGAAGACTTCTGTTAGGAGAGCAGGAGTTAGGGATACCTGTGTTCCTGATATTGTTCCAATCACTGTGTTTTGATCCAAGTTGAGTGCAGTATTGATGAGTCCTCTTTATATACCTATTTTCGGACTCATCTGGGCTTATTTCCTTGTCTTTGCACACCGTTTAGCGTCATTTGCACTCCTTTTGGTTCGCTACGGTTTTCCACGCCCTGTGCACCTTTGTTGCCCATTTTCTGTGCTTGTGTGCATTTACTTTCTTGCTATGTTCATTACTGGTTGCTGTGGCTGCCGCGATCGATGCCCCGTGCAGTTTTCCTGCAGGTTTGGGGATCGTGAGGGCATTCGGGATAGGCGTTTCACTATTTTTGGCAAAGGAGTCAGTGGTCGTGCGTTTTTACCCACGCACGACCATCGACCTCCTGGCGCACGATCACTGACCGTGCGCATCCCGGTCTTATTTGTGAAAACTCTATCTTGAACATTCCGCACGATCACTTGCCATACCGCGCACGACCACTGCTCGTGCGCCGCCGATCGTGCGCAGTCATACCCATTTTGCAAAAGTCTGTCTGGCTATTTCCGCACGATCATCAGCATTGCCTCGCACGATCACTGATCGTGCGCTGATGATCGTGCGCGACTACTGATTTTCTGATGTAGGTCTGCAGGTTGCTCACGCACGGGCACTGACCTTGGTCGCGCACGACCACTGGTCGTGCGCCAGTGGTCGTGCGCGCTATTTATTCTGCAAGCTATAAATACGCTGTTCCGCGAATTAGGGCGAGGAGAATGATATCGGAGCCTTCGCCAGTCCGCCGTTTCGCCCTCCAGCAAGTCCCATTAACCTCCACCTTCATCCATACCAACGGGAGGACCTTCTCCGGTGATTCCGAAGCATTCCGCATCCTCCGGTGATCCTCCCGGCCATTGAAGCATTCTTCTCCGAGCTTTCCACCAAGGAAGAAGACGAAGCACCCCTAGAGAACGGAGTTACAGGCCCTCGAGGTGACAGCTCGGTGGTACCGGAAGCCCTCCTCGGACTGCGCTTGGAAGCAGATTGACAACCCGCACCTCCAGCCAACAACTGCGGTGGATCTTCAATCTCATGGTTGTGCATTTTCTCTCTTTTTCTTGTTGTATGAAATGCTTGTGCTTGTAATGGACATCAACTTCTAGCATTATTGTTATTAGTTGTATTTCATCTTGCTCTAGAGATTTATTCTTTGATGCGCCTCGCTCCATCTCGCTCCACTCCACACGTTCGTTTCACTCAAGCTTGCTCCGCACTAATCACCTCACTCGCTAGATTTCCGTCCACTCGCCAATCGAAGTACGGCATCGCGGCCGCTACATCCATCTCGCCTTGAGAAGCGGTGATTGCGACCCGCATAGTTTACATTAGTGTAATCGGTCGTAAGACCACCAACCAAAGCCCCTTTCTTTTCTGTTTATTTCAATTAACTCTCATAACGATAGTTTTAGAGTCTAGATCGTTCGACGCCAATTGCATTCCTCAAGAGACCGACATCCGGGGATTCATTCCCAACTTTATTACTTGAGCGACCGGTACGCTTGCCGTATTTTAAGCGCATCAAGTTTTTGGCGCCGTTGCCGGGGAATACAACTGTTGAACGATCATGATTTCTGGAAGTATTGGTATAAGAGTTAGTGCTTTTTGATTTTTGTCCCTTTGTTTTGTTGTTTCAGTGAATACAGGGTCAATATTCTATCAATGCCTTCTATTCAGCAGCTAATTTATCAAGCCCGTCTCACCAATCGAGTGGAAACGGGAAATGACAGTTTTGAGATTTCCTCTGATTTGATCGAATATATTATAGAAAATTGTCAATTCAGCGGAGATGGAAGTGTTGATGCCTTGTGCCACGTGCGCAGGTTTTTAGAAATTTATGACACATGCTCTTCAAACACTGCCAACGGTGAGCAGCAGAAGATTCGACTCTTCTCCTTTTCCTTGAAAGGCAGCGCAAAACGATGGTATAATGATACCAGGAAGGAGATGTTTCATTCGTGGAAGCAACTCGAAGGAAATTTCTTGGCCAAATTCCGGCGGCAAATGCTCACCATGGACGATTACAAGGAGCTCATCACCTTCTCCCAAGGAGATGAAGAATCCTTGTTCGCAGCTTGGGAGCGTTTTCAGTATTTGCGGAGGGAATGTTGCAGAGAGGGAATGTCAGATGTTTTGCTGCTCCAAACCTTCTATTTTGGGATCCTAGACAGATTCCGGCCAGCACTTGACATTGCAGCTGGAGGAACTCTGCTTAACAAACCTTGTCGGGATGCTTGGGAAATAATCGACAACATTGCCCAAACCAGCAGGCATTGGAATTCCCCACCTTTCTCCAACCTTTCCGTGGAGGCAAAGTTGGTGGTCACTAATGAAGCCGCCGATCTTCCCGTGTCTGTGATGGAGCGTTTTTTCGCGTACTTCTGCAAAATAATGGATGTGTTCAACGATCAAGCCGCCACCATTCAGCACCTACAAACGGCCATTGGGATTCTTACGGAAACGTTGCTCAGCTCCACCAGTCAGAAATGGGAAACAGTGCAATCAATGAGGCTGAGAAGTGGAAAAAGTCTCGAGAGAGTCTTGCCGCCCGATCCTCCTACACAATCTTCGTGTGTACCCATTTCTGACTCGACAATTGAACCTCCGTCTGCACCGAACGCGCAAGAACCCGTGTCAGTACCGCCACTCGTGAGGATCACCTCGAGGCCGTCGTTTCCCTATCGGCTGAATAATGAAAAGACTGAAAGGCATTTTCAGAAGTTCCTGAAAATCATGAAAGGAGTTCAAGTTAGCATACCTTTAACAGAAGCTATCACGCAGATTCCGGGATATTCCAAGTTCCTCAAGACCCTCATCTCGAGGCGTCAATCCTTGGAAGGTCTGAATATGATTAACCTCACCAAAGAGTGTTCCTCTCTCCTCACCAACTTTCCCCCTACCAAACGCAGAGATCCTGGCAGCTTCACCATCCCTTGCCGAATTGGTCTCCACAGGTTTGGCCACGCGCTTTGTGATTTGGGAGCGTCGATTAACCTGATGCCCCTCTCCATCTTCCAGGAGCTGGGAGTTGGGATTCTCCGGCCCACCCATCTGAGGTTACAGCTAGCCGATCGATCGATAAAAACGCCAGCTGGGATGGTTGAAGACCTCATTGTCATGGTTAACGACCTTGCTTTCCCGGCCAATTTTGTCATCCTTGACATGGAGGCTGATCCCAAGGTCCCTATAATTCTGGGAAGGCCCTTCCTAGCCACTGCCCGGGCTATTATCAACGTCGACCGGGGAGAATTGACCCTAAGCCTGGGAGAAGAATCAATTTCCTTCAATGTCCATGAACCTCCGCAACAACTCAGAATCACTAATTGTGACAGCGCTGACTTGTTTGACGAACCGGGAACGAGCAGCGAATTGATTCTTGACCCTGATGAGCCAGAATGGGAAATTGAGGACACACCAACCGCTACCTCGTCTGGGACTCCGCATCTGATCAAAGAACCCACCATCACTTCTTCTATCACTGCCACTACCGTAACCTTGAAGCCGCTGCCCGAATCCCTGAAATATGCTTTCTTGGAGGAAGGCACAGCATGTCCGGTGATCATCTCCGCTACTCTCTCCGCCGACAACGAACGTGCTTTGGTCGATGTGTTAAAAAAATATAAGAATGTTTTTGGACGATCTTTGGCTAACATTAAAGGCATTAGCCCGGCGTTCTGCATGCACAAGATCCTCCTTGAAGATCAATACAAACCTTCGGCACAACCGCAAAGAAGACTGAATCCCAAGATGCATGCTGTAGTTCAGGCGGAAGTCATAAAATTGCTTGACGCCGGTATAATTTACCCCATCAGTGACAGCAAATGGGTAAGCCCGGTCCAAGTTGTGCCCAAAAAGGGCGGAATTACTGTGGTGGCCAATGACGAGAATGAATTACTGCCTACCCGTGTGGTCACTGGGTGGAGAGTTTGCATTGATTACAGGAAGCTGAATGAAGCTACACGCAAAGATCATTACCCGCTCCCTTTCATCGATCAAATGCTGGAAAAATTGGCTGGTCAGGAATACTACTGCTTTCTGGATGGATATTCGGGATACAACCAAATCGCAGTCGATCCTGAAGATCAAGACAAGACGACATTCACCTGCCCATCTGGCACCTTCGCGTTTAGGAGAATGCCGTTTGGATTGTGCAACGCCCCGGCAACCTTCCAACGTTGCGTCATCGCCATTTTTGGCGACATGATCGGTGATTTTCTCGAAGTCTTCATGGATGATTTCTCTTTTTTCGGGAACACCTTTAACTCCTGCCTCGCTAATTTAGCCAAGTCCCTGCAGCGTTGTGATGATACCAATCTTGTCCTGAATTGGGAGAAATGCCACTTCATGGTTCGTGAGGGCGTCGTTTTAGGCCATAAGGTCTCTCGTCGGGGGCTCGAAGTCGATCAAGCAAAAATCGGTGTCATCAAGAACCTTCCTCCTCCATCTTCTGTCAAGGGAATCCGCAGCTTTTTGGGACATGCCGGCTTTTACCGAAGATTCATTAGCAATTTTTCATCAATATCCAAACCTCTCACAAATCTGTTGACTAAGGACGCCTTGTTCGTCTTCGATGAAAATTGCATGCAAGCCTTCACAACTCTCAAGGACCGGCTAATCTCTGCTCCCATTTTGGTGGCGCCGGATTGGACTTTGCCCTTCGAAGTCATGTGTGATGCCAGCGATTTTGCAGTTGGTGCGGTGCTCGGTCAAAGGAGAGATAAAGTATTTCACACCATCTCTTACGCGAGCCGAACCCTCAACGATGCCCAGCTCAATTACACTACCACAGAAAAGGAGCTTCTGGCCATGATTTTTGCTTTCGAGAAATTCCATTCGTACTTGGTGTTATCCAAAGTCATTGTCTACACTGACCACGCAGCTCTAAGGTATTTATTCAAAAAAAAAAGATGCCAAGCCTCGGCTAATCCGATGGATTCTCCTGCTGCAAGAATACTCCATTGAGATCCGAGATAAGAAAGGAGTGGAAAATGTCATCGCCGATCACTTATCCAGATTGGAGAATGATAGCGGTGGATCTGTTTTAGAGGATGAGCGCAATGTGATTGCTGAATGCTTCCCGAATGAGCGATTATTCTCCATCGCTTCCCTCCCCTCGATGACCCCGTGGTATGTAGACATGGCCAACTATCTTGCATGCAAATCTGTCTCCCCAAGCCTATTATCGCAGCAAAAGCGGAAACTTCTATCTGATGCTAAACATTATTTCTGGGAAGACCCGTTACTTTTTCGCACGTGCAATGATGGAGTTATCAGGCGCTGCGTACCCGAGAGTGAATTCCAATTCGTTTTAAACCACTGTCATGATCGGGAGGCCGGCGGACATTTCGGCGCCACAAGAACGGCACGCAAGATTCTGCAATGTGGCCTATTTTGGCCAACCCTTTTCAGAGATGCCCACAGTTATGTTACTAAATGCAATGAATGCCAAAGGACCGGTAATATTTCTAAGAGGGACGAAATGCCCCTCAATAACATGCTCGTTTGTGAGCCATTTGATGTTTGGGGGATAGACTTCATGGGACCCTTTCCCATGTCGTACGGCAAACTCTATATCATTGTTGCGGTTGACTATGTTTCCAAGTGGGTCGAAGCCGAAGCTGTTGCTGCAAATGATGCTCGCACTGTTCTAACTTTCTTACACAGAAATATTTTTTCTAGATTTGGCGCTCCGCGCACAATCATCAGTGACGGCGAGAGTCATTTTTGCAACAAGTCATTCTTACAACTCATGAAGAAGTTTGGAGTTCATCACAAAGTCTCTCTCGCCTACCATCCTCAGACTTGTGGGCAAGTTGAAGTCTCCAACAGGGAGTTAAAAAGAATAATTGAAAAATCCATAAATTCCAACCAAAAAGCGTGGGCTAAGAAGGTCGACGACGCTTTATGGGCATACCGAACCGCCTTCAAAACTCCTATCGGTATGACCCCCTTCCAACTCGTCTATGGAAAGGCCTGCCATTTGCCGGTCGAATTAGAACACAAGGCGCTATGGGCAACCAGATTTCTGAATATGGACATTGAGACTGCAGCAGGCGAACGCCGCTCCCAACTGAATGAACTGGAAGAACTACGACATTTCGCTTACGAAAACGCGCGGATCTACAAAGAAAAAACAAAAAAATGGCACGACCGTCACATCCTCCCAAATGAATTCCAACCAGGAGATCAAGTCCTAATGTACAACTCCCGCCTCCGTTTATTCCCCGGAAAGTTAAAATCGCGGTGGAGCGGCCCCTTTACAGTGCTCGGAGTCTCCCCTTTTGGAGCTATTGAAATATCCGGGAAGAGCGGCGACAAATTCAAGGTCAATGGGCATCGACTAAAGTTGTACGATGGAGGTGCTATCATCGGCGAACCTCAAAGCTTACTGCTCGAAGACCCACTACATGGTGACGGGGCGGTGCCTTGATCCCAATTTCCGCTGCGGATCTCTTATTTTGTGTTGGAACATTTTGAGATTTATTTTATTTTATTTTGTTGCATAAACATTTTATACAACTGCTAATACAGGTATTTGGTCCACCTTAAGGACGGTAAACAAAAGGGCTATTCGGGAGACAACCCAAGCTTGGACCTTTTGGTCCCCTTGTTTATGTTTTATTTTATTTTATGCTTTCTATCTTTTTGTATTTTCTATTGTTCGGCCTAATTCGCAGGTTCAGCTTATCTTTTGTGCGATGCAGCACTTCCCGCGAATCATCATGCAATCTTCTGGCATGCTCCCCTCTTTGGAGCATTGGTACTCTCTCTCGCTTCAGATTTCATTTTCTGGTTGAATGTTTATTTTTCTTGCTCATGTTTTCATTCAAGTCTGGGGGAAGAGCCGCTTGTGCACTCCACGAGCACATTTAATTTCGCATGCCAGTAGTTTTCCTTTTTCGCTTCATTATGTTAGATTCCTGTTGCACACCACTGCACCCACTTGAGCGCGAGCTTAGCGGTTTGCGTGTCACGAGTTGAACCTGTATCTTTGTTCGATTTGGAAAATTTCTGTGCTAGTTGAGGATTATGCGACGGAGTAAAATGTTGGCCTTGCTGTGTTTCTCGTCATCTGCTCTCGTTTTGTGTAGGAATTTGAGTAGATTTAATTTTTCTGTATGTTTATAGTTTATATTTTTCTATCTGCGTAAATTCTTTTATTCTACTCAAAAGTTGGTGAATCCGGTGTGAATCAAACGGTAGCGTAGGAATGTGTGTAGCCGCCACTAGACTCGTATTGCTTGAGTCGGGAGGAAGGATTATCCTTCTCGGTTGCTAAGAACTTGCCCCAAGCTATTCTTGAAGCATTGGTACACGGTTAGTCTAACGTGAGAGTGATGTAGGCCACCCTTTGGCCCGGTTGAGCTTTGTACCCATTCCTAACATCGCCCTTGCTAGCCCCTTTGTGCTTACCCTTCCTTTTGATTCAGCCCCACTATATTCGCCAAAGCCTCATAGCCAATCCTAGTCGCACACCCAAGTCGAGCTTAGTGTATTATATTTTTATGTTGCGTTGTGATTTGGTGTTTTTATTTGTGATATGTGGTTGTGCCCAAAAGAATAATGTGTTGATTTTGTAAAAAGAAAATGTTTAAAGGAAAAAAAAAAGAGAAAGAAAAAGTTTGATTGAAAATCTTTATTTGAGGAGATTTGGATTTGGAGTAGGCGGTGCACACACCCATGTTGTAAAAGTTAAGTCTGGGGGTGTGGCGCACCCGTATTTATTTTGTGGGCAGCGGGTACTAGTTTTGTACGTTAGCTCCTTTGGGTTAGGTGCATACCCTTCATGTTTATCCTTGTTTTCCTCACCGTAACCCAAGCCCCATTATTACCCGAAGTCCTACGGACTTGCGCCTTAGTTGACTAGTGCCGTGGAGAGAGTGCGAACGGGCAAGCTTATGGTTTCCGACATTGGTGGATTCCTTTGGGGGTAATCTTGAGCCCCGGTCTTCGGCAATGCTCACCTTAGTGGCCTGTCTACTTTCTCGCTGCGTAGGACCGGCTGATTCACCGTGATTCCACTTTTGAGTAATAATAAATTTTTGTTACGCATTGTGAAAAATATAAAATATTTTGTATACTTAAGAATTCCCTCTACTTTATTTTTATGCACGCGAGCATGCGACTTCGCATGGTACTCCGTTTGGCAATTTCTTTTTTAGCTAGTTCATTTTTCCCCGTCTGCTTAGGTTTTGTTTGCTCGGGACGCACAAACGGTTAAGTCTAGGGGTGTGATGAGTCCTCTCTATATACCTATTTTCGGACTCATCTGGGCTTATTTCCTTGTCTTTGCACACCGTTTAGCGTCATTTGCACTCCTTTTGGTTCGCTACGGTTTTCCACGCCCTGTGCACCTTTGTTGCCCATTTTCTGTGCTTGTGTGCATTTACTTTCTTGCTATGTTCATTACTGTCTGCAATCACTTGGGAGATTGGATGAACTCTTGATGTTACTAAATCAATAGGGGGTGTTGATTGTTCACCAACCTATGTTGTTGTTTCCTCTTGTGGAACAATAACTGGATCTTCAAGATAATTCTCACCAAGATGTTGAGTACCAAGATGTTGAGTATCCTCTTCATCTTCACTACTTTCACCTCTTTGTTGGATAGGTGAATATGTTGTATCTTTTTCTATAATGTGTAGCCTGTCAAAATTTTCTGAAAGAGAATGTACCTGCAAAGGTTCTATGGTAGAAGTATTCTTCTCCTTATAAGACATGTTAGTTTCATCAAAAGATACATGTACAGATTCTTCAATTTTAAGAGAAGTTTTGTTATACACCCTATAAGCTTTACTGATCATGGAGTATCCCAGAAACACTCCTTCATCAGCTTTGCCTTGAAATTTTGCTATGTACTTCTTGTCATTATTGTGTATGTAACAAATACAACCAAAAATCTTGAAATAATCTACTTTAGGTTTCTTTCCTTTGAGTAATTCATAGGGATTCTTGCCCTTCAGCTTATGTATCAAACTTTTGTTCAGCACATAGTTTGAGGTTCTTACTGTCTCTGCCCAAAAGGATAGAGGAAGGTGAGCATCTGTAAACAATGTAGTAGCAGATTCAATAAGGGTTCTATTTTTCCTTTCAGCTACCCTATTTTGTTGAGGAGTTCTAGGAGCTGAGAAAGTGTGTCTGATCCCTTCACTCTGGCAAAACTCTTGCATAAGAAGAGAATCAAACTCTGTCCCATGATCACTTCTGATCAGGGCAATGTGAGTATTGAAATCAATCTTTATGCATTTGAGAAACTCTGTCAAACACTTACAGTTATCAGACTTCTTCCTCAGAAAGAACACCCATGTGAATCTAGAGAAGTCATCTACAACTACTAAAGTGTAAGATTTTCCTCCTAAGCTTTGTACTCTAATGGGTCCAAAAAGATCCATGTGTAACAGATACAAGATCCTAGGTGAATCACTCTTATTAAGTGACTTAAGCTATTTTTAGTTTGCTTGCCTAACTGACAGGCCCTGCAAAGTCCTTCCTTCTTTTAGGGGCCAGAAGGTAGTCCTCTACCAAGGTTTTCCTTGGATAGCCTAGCAATGGTTCTTAGGTTTATATGTCCTAACTCTTATGTCATTGTTCATTTGAATTTACTAATAGAGTTGAACAAGCAGATATCTACCTTAGTTAAATGAAAATCTACAAGATAGATGTTACCTTTCCTTTTACCTGTCAACACAGTTGTGTTGTCCTCTGATCTGGTTTTGCATGAGGATTTGTTGAATGCCACCTGGTAGCCTTCATCACACAATTGACTGATGCTGATTAAATTGTGCTTTAGTCCTTTCACATAGGCAACCTTCTTGAATGTTACTGACCTAATTTGGACTGCACTATATCCCTTGGTCTGTCCAAAGTTTGAATCTCCAAATATGACTTTGGGTCCAAGCTTGGCTTTGAAGGATGTTAGATTATCCTTACTTCCTGTCATGTGCTTTGAGCACCCACTATCCAGATACCATTGTTGGTATATTGTTAGATAGGTCTTTACCTGCATACATAATAATTTACTTGTTTTTGACCCAGTTTACCTTGGGCCTAGGTTTATAACCTTTAAATTCTGAAATAAAAGACATACCTGGTTGACTCTTATAACCTTCAGGATGATATCTCCTAAGAGGTATTATCCATTCAGCATAAGGGTTAAAGCTTTGGGATGTAGGACCTCTACGATTGAATTTTGATTTACCCTTAAAAATTTGTTCAAAGCTCTGATCTATGTTAGACGATCTCTGAGCTGAGTTCGACGATCTTGGGTTAGATTGTAGAGCTCCATTCGAAGATCGACTTTACCAGAGTTCAGAGTTCGGCGATCGTCAACCTGAATTCGACGATTCAGCTTGAGATCGCTAAGCTCCATTAAACGATCGTCGAGCTCTGTTCGACGTTTTCCGTTGAACCTTGTTTTTCTTAGGAAAATAAGAATTCTTCCTAGCTACCTCTACAACACCCTTTCCTTTATCTGAGATAAATTTAATTGGGTTTGTTTATACTATAGGTTGGCTGGATGAAGCACCCAAGCCTAGTGTGCTGTTAAGTCTTGAGTTCACTGTGCTTGTGATGTCCATCAATCTGATGCTTCTCCCATTAAGGGATTCTTCAAACTTCTTTGCCCGAGATAGTTCACTTTTAAGTGAGGCTATCTCCTCCCTACATCATTCTAACTCCTCAGAGAGTTTGAGGTTATCTGATTTTAAAGTGCTATGTTCAGATAGTTGATTTCTGAGCGAGATAAACTCTTTTTCAGACTTGAGTAGTTCAAAACATAGTGCCTTAAATTCAAATTTAAAGTCCTCTGAATTGAAATCAAAAGAATGCATTACCTGATCTTCTTCAGCTTCATGATCAGATTCAGATTCTGACTCTTATTCTGCATCAGAATTATGCTGAGAGGCATTGATAGCCATCATGCAGAACTCCTTCTCTTGAGCATCATCTTCATCATCACTTGAGCTTGATGAAGCCTCTGATTCCTCTTCTGTCTCACTCCAGGTTTCAGCTTCAAATCCCTTCCTGGTGTGTTTGTTCTTGCCGGAGGAGGATTTGTCATTGTTGTTTCTTCTAAAGTCTTTGTCTCTTCTCCTATCTTTCTTATCTTTCTTGTCCTTATTTTGGTTTTATGGATAGTCAGGCACAATGTGGCCTGGTTTCCTACATCCAAAACAAATAATTTCTTTATTACTGGACTTATCATACCTTGGCTTTTTATGGCCTATGGATGACCTTTTCCTGAAATCTTTCCTAGCCATCTTGTAAATTCTTTTGGCCAGTAGACTCAATAGATCTTCATTGTCTGAGACTTTGACTTCAGGGTGTTCTTCTATAGCTTTGAAAGCAATTGTCTTCTCCTTCCTTGTTGCCGGAGAAGCTATCTTTTGCTCTTCTTCTCTATTCTTGATAAGTATCTCATAAGACTTGAGCTTGCCCAATAGAGCTTCAGTGGTGATCTCATTTAGGCTTTTGGCATCCTTGATTGGACAGATCCTTGAATCCTAAATGCTGGGGAAGCACATTAGGATCTTATCATTGAGTTCTGTCAATGAGATCTCCTTGTCCAAGGTCTTCAGTTCACTGACAATTAGACGTAGTCTGTTGTACATTTCAGCAACTGACTCGGTTTTTCCCTTCTTGAAATTCTCATACTGGGTTATGAGATGGGATCTTCTATCCTTTCTTTCATCAGCTGATCCTGACACAAGTTCAGATAGCTTGTCCCAAATATCTTTTGCTGAGTTCAATTCAGCCACTTTTTGAAATATGTCATCAAACATAATCTTAGCCAATATGTTCATTGCCTTGGCATCAGCAACATTCCACTTTTTAATTTCTACATCTGTTCCTGAGGGGGGTGGAATAGCACTTATACTTGTAGTTGCTGGAGGTCTTGGACACACTGTCAAAATAGAATTAAGGATGTCCTTATCAATAGAATTCATGTATAATTTAATCCTTGCCTTCCAAAGTTCAAACTTAGAAAGATTGCACACTGGTGTTCTTGTGCTATCATAATCATTGTTCTGTGCCATGGTTTTATATAAAAATAAATATAATAAAAGTAATAACCCTCTATTAAAGATTGATCTTATCAGAGATCTTTTGGTTCAGGTGTTAGCCTGTAGGAACAACCAATCTGATAAGGATTTAGTTGTTGAATAACAAACCTGCCTCTAATACCAATTGAAAGTGAGGTTAAGATCTACCTTTACTCTAGAGGGGGGTGAATAGAGTATATTAAAATAATTTTCCAATTTAAAAGTTATTTTGTTGTGGAAGACTTTATTTATATATAGGTGTATTGTGCTTGCAGTAAATAAAACTAAGTAAGCAAGAAACAAAAACACAACACACAGGAAATCAAACACAGCAACCAAAAGACAGAAGGATCTATAGTGGTTCCCCAAACAACCTGGGTACATCTACTCTTCTACCACCCTAGGTAGGAATCCACTGCAGGAATAGTTGATCAGGTGTCCTGGGCACCAATGAGCTTTTGATAAGGTGCTCAAAAATAAAATCAGATTTTTTGATCAAGTGTTTTGCCACCACTGAGTTTTGATAAGGTCTTAGAAACAAACCACAAAACTTTTGAAGAGAGTTTTGAGTAACCCTTTTACAGCAAAATAAAAGAAATATAAAGAGTTGATGTTCTTCTCTGTCAACAGTCAAAGAGAAGACTAGTGGATTGTTGTTTTCAAAGCTCCCCCTGAGATTTGTAGTTGTTCAGGAAGAGAAGCTTTACAAAGGGTGATAGGCCTTTACTATGTTTGAGATCTCCAGCAAAGAATTATTTCAACAAAGGCTGAAATGTGATGTGTCTGGAGTCCTTGATTGATGAATCCTTGAACACTTGAATCAGAAGAGATCTTGAAAGAATAGAGGAATTTTTTTCTGTGTGGTGATCTCCTTCTCTGTTGTATTCCTTATTTTCTGTAAGAAATCTAACTTGTAATCCTGTAGTACTTGTGTCTCAAAATCTATTCCTTAAAATAGTAATAATCATCATGTCTCAATTACTCTGAGATGATATATTGAAATTCAGTCTTATAGATAGTCGTTAGCCAGTCATAAATGACTTCCTTAAATGATATCTGTCTTTAGAGGAAAGTCCGGAGAGACATCCCATTTAGTCTTCCTTGAAACCCTCTCCAGATTGATTGAAACAACTACAAAATCCTTTGAAATAAATGTTGGATATGAATCAGATTGAATTCAATAACTGACTGAATTTGAATTCTGAAATCGTCGATCTCTCAAGAAAAGTCGTCGATCTGAGCTTGACTATCGTCGACCTGAGCTTAGAGACTAGAATTAGACTTAAGATAGAAATCGTCGATCTAAGCTCGACAATCGTCGACCTGAGCTAAGAGATCTGGATTTTGGCTAGAGACAGAAATGTCGATCTGAGCTCGGAGATCGTCGAACCGAGTTCAATGACTCGTTGAACTGAGCTCAGAGATAGTCGAACTGAGTTAGACGCCTCGTCGATATAAGATCGACGAGAATTGCCTTAAACTTCTGCACTTGTTTTCTGAACTAGAAGGTCTTGGGGACAACTTTCAAACCTAAGTTCTAAGCCTTAGAACTATTCTAGTTGACCTTTAAAACTATACAATGAGGTCAAGACATATTCCTAAGGACATAGTGATCCTTACCCAAATCAGTAATAGGGTGTTCCAACACAAGCTTCTCATTACTGAGATAAGTCCAGGAATTGAGAGTTATCCCTCATTGAAAGCTTGGTTATTCCATTTCTAAAAGAATAGAGAGAAGGGAGAGCAAGGAGAAAGAAGAGAAGAGATTCGGCTGCCAGTGGAGCTTTAGCATTCGGAATTGCGAGTCGAGTCCAGCTTTGTGGAGGCGAGAGAGTTGCGGTGCTTACTATCTGGCTAGAATTCCATGGCTCCCAAGAGATCTTCAAGGGTAACGATCTTCCTTCTTATACATGTGAAGTCCTCATTTTGGCATGTCTGTGGATTTCCCCCACCAAAAGGTGGATGTTGAGGGATTTTTTTGGGTTGATTCTTGTAATCCGCAGTCTTGCATATAGATCCGGAAATGTGTAGTACGGAATAGGCATGTTGTGTGAAGCCCATCTAGACAGGTTGGTCTGGATTGGTGTTGCTGCATCGTGCACTACGGAGAAGACTCCGTATATAAACGTATAGTATGTGGAGTCGATGGGTTGTGCCTGTGAAGGTTAGTAACAGGAAGTACTGGAGTGAAACTTTGGGAAACTACCCGTGTGATTCTTGTGATGTATGCCATCTTTGGGTGAGTCTGTGTGCAGAAAGTGAGTTCTGTTAAACCCAACAAGCGACCACGTGGAACGCTAGCATTATCTACCGTTTTGAAATGTGCAGCCATTCCTTAGAGGACAGTGTGGATATTGTGAGCTGCGAGCTCTTAAAAAGGCTTCGTGACGAACAGGAAAGGTGAAACTGACCCGCGCCTATAAATTGGCCATTAGTACTTCGGTATTCGTTGATGGCATGACGACTTGAGCAATGGCGGGGGGGGGGGGTGTGGGGTGGTTGATCCGTACCTGTGTTATGTCCGACCGACTGGTATACCTAGTTATTGGTCTCGTTAGAGCGCATAAAGAGAATCTTAGGCCTTCGCTCCGTTAAGACTAAATGTTCAATACCATTGGTTTTCGGACCATGAACGGTGTTGGGACCCTAGTTCGCAGGTATACCAATAAGGTGCCCTGAGTGCACGGATCGTCGGTCCGCGTGCCTGACGGTTGTGATATATTGATTGTGCATGAGTGCACATTATTTGATATATCTACTTGTGAAAGCTATGCCTGAAGGGAAGGAATACAACTGCCCCAGAAAAGGAGTAGGGTCGTTATAAATTGGTTAGCTGAATGCTGACCGTTGCCTTGTTTTCCACCAAAATGGTGGCCTGTCCCTGTGCAGGTGCTGGAGAGCCGTGCAGGAAATAAAGGGCTGATGCCCCTGCTATTGTTATTGTTATTGCTGCTTGCCCTCGAAGGCTGAGCAAAGGCTTTTGTTATGTTCATGTGTGGCCGGCCTGCACGCCAATGTTTGTAATCCACACCTATCAAGTGTAACTATAAAACCTTAAGGTCAAACTCTTTTGTATATGTTGTACATTCCTTCGTGTGTATATATAAATGTGGTTCTTTATATATAGTGGACATTCATGATTGAGTTCTATTTAACATTAAAAGCTTCCGCTAATATGCTCTTTGTTAGGATGCATACCTGTTATGCTATTAACCTGTGACCTCGCTTCCTGTTTGTGTCATATAGTGTGGGGCCCCGACCGAACCTTCTATTATATGCTATTTAACATTAATGAACTCTTGAATGTCCACTAAGGAATATAAATACTCCTGTTTGAGGAACCTGCGCATTCCTATATTGTTGTAATTTCTTGTGCAAGGTCGCTAAAGTGTTTCTTGTTCACCTATAGGTGACTCGTAGTGCTGTTGGGAAATCGGAGCCCAAACGTTCTGATGAGAGTGCGGCACCAGCTGCGGTACCAACACCTCCTTCTTCTACAGAAACAGCCCGCTTAGGTGCTGAGGCGCTATTTGCCATGTTTCATGCACAACTTATTGGGCAAGCGCAGCCGACAGCGGTGCTAGAACGGATTGTTGTACGACTAGCACCTATTGTGGTTGTTGATCCTTGAGCAAATGAGCGACAGTTGAAGAATTTTATTAGCATCAATCGTCCGACGTTTACAGGTGCGGGAACCCCAGTACAAGAGGAAGATTGTGTTGGAACACCCTTTTTATATTTGGGTCAGGATAACTATGCTAAGGATTCATGACCTCATTGTATAGCATAGGTCATTGAGTGTGAGTTTAGAACTTAGGATATTTTAGATTTTAGTTCTGCTCAGCTCGACGGATAGTCGACCCCAGCTCGACGTGTCGTCGTCCTCAGCTCGACGCGTAGTCGACCGCTGCTCGACGCATAGTCGATCGCAGCTCGACGCAGCGTCGTCCTCAGTTCGACGTAACGTCGACTTCAGCTCGACGCTTTGGCGTGATTCTCTCTGCATCCTTAATCACTCTCTGATCGACGGAACGTCGAGCTCCGGTCGACGTTCTCCGAACTCCGGTCGACGCTTTCCAAGCTCAACTATGCTGGAACGTCGAGCTCCGGTCGACGTTCTTCGAACTCCGTTCGACGATTTCTGCCAGAACTTTGAATGCAAGTTTCCAAGCGGATTTTCAGGATATTCTTTGGTCCAAATCAAAGCCAGCTGTCAATATTCAAATACAGCTTTATTAAAGGACTATTACAGGAATGCTTTTATGAGTATTATAGCTGTTGGAGTATCCAAAAGGAAGCAGTAATAAATGCTATTATTCAAATTGTCCGTTGCTCCTTATCAGAATATATACTCAGAGATTCAGTGGATCAACATAGAGAAATATAGTGAAATAGAGAGAGAATACAGTGAAAATAAGATACAGGAATCAGAGTTCCAGGAAGAACTCAACATCACCTGTACAGTAAAGTTCTCTTCTCAGATTTGCTGTTCCAGGAAGCCTGAAGAGACAACTTCTCTACATCAGTCTGAAGGCTTACTGGAAGATCATCATCAAGGCTTCATCATTTACTCTCCAAGACAACTAACATTTCAGCCATTGCTGAAATCATCATTTGCTGGAGCAGTCATCCATTGAAGGCCTATCACCCTGTGCAAAGCTTCCACTCCTGAACCTACTGCCAATCTCAGGGGGAGCTTTGACATCATCAATCCACTTGTGTTTCTCTCATTTGATTGAGAACAGAGAAGACACCTTCAACTTTTTTTTCTTTTCCCGCTGTAAAAGGGTTCTTGAACTCCCTTCAAAAGTTCTGTTTAGTTCTGAGAGCCTTGTCAAAACTCAGTGGTGGCAAGACACCTGATCAAAAAATCTAGCTTTGGTTTTTGAGCACCTTATCAAAAGCTCATTGGTGTCAGGACACCTGATCAACTCATCCTGAGTGGATTCCTACCAAGGGTGGTAGAAGAGTGGACGTACCCAAGTTGTTGGGGAACCACTATAAAATTCTTGTGTCGTCTGGATTGCAATTTTTATTTCTTGTATTCTTGTTGTGTGTGTTTGCTCTAATCTCTAGGATAGATCTGACTTTCAATTGGTATCAGAGGCAGGTTGGTTATACAACAACTAAACCATCACTAGGTTGGTTGTTCATACAGGCTAACACCTGAACAAATTTGCACTTTGGAAGACAAGAATTAAATTATATATGAACTCTATTGATGAAGATATTTTTTCTTTTATTATGACAGATCTCCCAACCTCAGCAACAACAACTAAAAGGGCCAGGCTAGCTGATGCCAGAGCCATGAATATCCTAGCACAGTCATTATCCGATGACTTGTTTCAGGAAGTTGTTGAATGCTCAACAGCTAAGGAAATATGGGATTCCCTCCATCAAATGGCTTCTGAACCCGTGGATGAAATATCAGAAAGAAGCCACAACATATCATTTGAAGAAGGAGAATTAATATCCCTAGATATTATTTGGGATGTTTCAGATGATGAGTCTTCATTTGAAGATGAAGAAGAGGAAGCAAGGGCCAAAGAATTTTGCTTAAAGGCCATCAATGCCTCCTGCAGCAATTCAGATGCTGAACAAACAGAAAGAAAATCAAAACCTGAAAAGGTTCAGGTAATATCTAATTCTGTGTTCAATTTAGTTAATTTAGAACTTCAATCTTGCTGCCAAGTTGTAATAAAACCTGAGAAGGAAATCAAACTTCTCAGAGAAATGTTTTCAAAATATTTTAATGAGTTCAAATCTGAGAACTCAGTTTGCTTTTTCATAAATTTGTTTTATAAACATAAGGATAAATTATTTAGAATATTCTTAAAACCTTCTACCATTTGGAATAGATTTATTAGGAAGCATTTTCTTTTCTTAAAGCTGATTATATCTGTTTGATATGTTATTCAAGTATTTTATTCAGATTTCTGTATAAAGAAATTATCTGTCAGATAACTCTATTTCTTATAGATCTTTTTCTAAATTCATCTAGATTGAGTCTTCTACTCTAGTTGCATTGGTCAGCAGTGATCATGGCACTGAGTTTGAATCTCTTCTGATGAAAAGAAATTCTATAGGAAGGAAGATATCAGACTTTGTTTTTCAGATCCAGAATCCTAAATTTTGCTGGACAAATATCATTTTGCTGCTAACATATCCTTTTTAAGGAGAGAGCAATCTCTACCATAGCTTTTTGCAGGTACCATCTATAAGAGTTAGCTGGATGACTCAATCAAAATCCAACTTTAAGAGTCATCTCAGCCTCTTCCAATTATAGTTATTGCATCAACATAGGGGGAGTTTGTAATGCCAGCAGAAGTCAGTTTTTAACAGCAAAAGGAGCCAGCAATGCAAAGCTTTTATTTTTATATCTCATGCTTTGTAATATTAATTTGTTGTAATATTTTAATTCTCATGTAAATAGTAATCCTAACCCAAATAGGGGGAGATTGTTGGAACACCCTTTTTATATTTGGGTCAGAATAACTATGCTAAGGATTCATGACCTCATTGTATAGCATAGGTCATTGAGTGTGAGTTTAGAACTTAGGATATTTGAGATTTTAGTTCTGCTCAGCTCGACGGATAGTCGACCCCAGCTCGACGTGTCGTCGTCCTCAGCTCGACGCGTAGTCGACCGCTGCTCGACGCATAGTCGATCGCAGCTCGACGCAGCGTCGTCCTCAGTTCGACGTAACGTCGACTTCAGCTCGACGCTTTGGCGTGATTCTCTCTGCATCCTTAATCACTCTCTGATCGACGGAACGTCGAGCTCCGGTCGACGTTCTCCGAACTCCGGTCGACGCTTTCCAAGCTCAACTATGCTGGAACGTCGAGCTCCGGTCGACGTTCTCCGAACTCCGTTCGACGATTTCTGCCAGAACTTTGAATGCAAGTTTCCAGGCGGATTTTCAGGATATTCTTTGGTCCAAATCAAAGCCAGCTGTCAATATTCAAATACAGCTTTATTAAAGGACTATTACAGGAATGCTTTTATGAGTATTATAGCCGTTGGAGTATCCAAAAGGAAGCAGTAATAAATGCTATTATTCAAATTGTTCGTTGCTCCTTATCAGAATATATACTCAGAGATTCAGTGGATCAACATAGAGAAATATAGTGAAACAGAGAGAGAATACAGTGAAAATAAGATACAGGAATCAGAGTTCCAGGAAGAACTCAACATCACCTGTACAGTAAAGTTCTCTTCTCAGATTTGCTGTTCCAGGAAGCCTGAAGAGACAACTTCTCTACATCAGTCTGAAGGCTTACTGGAAGATCATCATCAAGGCTTCATCATTTACTCTCCAAGACAACTAACATTTCAGCCATTGCTGAAATCATCATTTGCTGGAGCAGTCATCCATTGAAGGCCTATCACCCTGTGCAAAGCTTCCACTCCTGAACCTACTGCCAATCTCAGGGGGAGCTTTGACATCATCAATCCACTTATGCTTCTCTCATTTGATTGAGAATAGAGAAGACACCTTCAACTCTTTTTTCTTTTCCCGCTGTAAAAGGGTTCTTGAACTCCCTTCAAAAGTTCTGTTTGGTTCTGAGAGCCTTGTCAAAACTCAGTGGTGGCAAGACACCTGATCAAAAAATCTAGCTTTGGTTTTTGAGCACCTTATCAAAAGCTCATTGGTGTCAGGACACCTGATCAACTCATCCTGAGTGGATTCCTACCAAGGGTGGTAGAAGAGTGGACGTACCCAAGTTGTTGGGGAACCACTATAAAATTCTTGTGTCGTCTGGATTGCAATTTTTATTTCTTGTATTCTTATTGTGTGTGTTTGCTCTAATCTCTAGGATAGATCTGACTTTCAGATTGGTTGTCGCGCGTCAAGCGTATATTGACGGCGATAAAGGTGGAGGAAGATCAGAACGTCAACTTGGCCACCAGCTTGTTGGAAAGAGAGGCTCGGTTGTAGTGGGATGAGATGGAGCCTCATCACCTAGCGATCAGACAATAAGCACAAGTCTCGATTGAGGAGTTTTCGAGACTATTTTTGGCAAAGCACCTACCGGCGACAGAACGTATTGCCATGGAAAATGAGTTCTAACGTCTAGTGCAAGGTGAAAGTAGTGTGGATTCTTACTTGCACAAGTTTATAAGGTTGGGCCGTTATGCAGGGTCTATCTTCGCTGATGAGAAATGAAAAACCAATAGGTTCTACGAAGGGTTACGAGACGAGTTGAGATTCCTTCTATCGAGTTCGGTGAACCAAGGATTTCAGGCTTGGTTGATACTGCTTATGTGCTGGAGAGTGATATGAAATGAGTGCAAGGAAAGAGGTACTTGACTATGACGAAGTCTGAGTTCAGAGTGCCCCATCCTGGGAAATCGAACTACCAAAAGAAGTGGATAAAGAGAGCCAAATCATCTGGATAGGCCCCTTCTTCAGTTGCGTCGGGATCAACGTCAAAGAAAGAATCTCGTACCTGCTTTACATGTGTCAAAGTGGGACATATAGCCCCTGATTATCGGGTTATTCTGCCAAAGGGGGAAAAGAAGACGGGAGCATCTTATGCTGAGAAGGGAAAAGCAGTGGTGGAGTCCTATGCATCCTAGGCGCAACCCCGAGTCTTTAATCATTGCCAGCAAGAGGCCATAAAGCAGAGTGATGTCATCACAGGTATGATTTATGATATTGATTGCTTTTTATATTGCATACCTTGTCTGTAGCTTGTGAAAGATGTGTTTATATTAGGCTTTGTCCTGATTCAGAACAACCCGGTAAGAGCACTATTCGATACAGGTACTTCACATTCGTTTCTGTCTAAGGACTTCGTAGCTCGAATTAGAGTACCTAGTCAAGTGACGACAGATAGTGTTAAGCTGGTATTACCGAATGGCTGTGTGATATTGCGGATAGGTCTTGCGATGTGGCAGTTCAAATAGGAAGTCGGGATTTCGGCTTGAGCGCATCTGTGCTTCCGATATCTTAATTTGATGTGATCTTTGGTATGGACTGGCTCTCGGAGTAGCGTGCTTTTATTGATTGCAATTCAAAGGAGATCACACTAGGCCAGAATACCGATCTTGAGACTAAGTTTGCTTGTATGTGAGGAGTAGGCGGGACCTTGATGTCAGCTCTCCAAGTCGTTAAAGTTTTTTGGAAGGGCGTGGAGTTATTCTTCACGCATATTCAGGCTATTGAGCCAAAGGCCAGTGTGAATGATGTTTTGATTATATCGGAGTTTGCCGAAGTGTTTCCTTAAGATTTTTCTGGGTTATCACCCCAGCGGTATATCTACTTCTCTATTGAGTTGGTGCTAGGGGCGAAACCTGTGGCCAGCTCGCCATATCGCATAGGGCCAAAGGAAATGGAAGAACTAAAAGTTCAGCTCCAAGAGTTGCTGGATGAGGGTTATATACGCCCAAGTATGTCACCTTTGAGCGCACCTATTCTGTTAGTGAATAAGAAGGGCGGTAGTTTACGATTGTGTATTGATTATCGTGAATTGAATAAGCTGACAGAGAAAATAAGTATCCGATTAAACGGATAGATTACTTGTTCGATCAGCTTGCGGGATCAACCAGCTATTCTAAATTGGATTTGAAATCGGGATATTACCAATTAAGGATTCGGGAAGGTGACATTCCCAAGATAGCGTTTGTAACATGCTATGGTCATTATGAGTTCACTGTAATGTCGTTTGGGCTATGTAATGTGCCATCAGTGTTCATGGATCTAATGCACCAAACCTTCCGAGAGGACTTTGATCTATTTGTGATAGTCTTCATTAATGATATCTTGGTGTACTCTCAATCTGAAGCTGATCATGTGAACCATTTACGGTTTGTGTTGCATACCTTGCGGAGAAATAATCTCTATGCCAAGTTCTCAAAGTGTGAGTTTTAGCTGTCGGCAGTGGATTTTCTTGGCAACGTGGTAAGTGGAGAGGGTATTGCGGTGAATCCATCAAAGATAAGTGCCAAACGAGAGTGTCCAGTGTTTTCTTCGGTGTCCAAAGTCAGGAGTTTTCTTGGACTGGCAGGCTACTACAGACATTTTGTGGAAAACTTCTCACGGATCGCTTTTCCTCTTACCACATTAACGAGGAAGGATCAGAAGTTCGTGTGGACGCCGGAGTGCGCGCGAGCTTTTGAAGAGCTAAAGAGTTGTTTGACCACGACGCCCGTTTTGACATTGCCATGTGGTACAGACGGCTATGAGATTTACAGTGATGCTTCAGGGAGCGGCTTAGGCCGCGTTATTCTGCAGTTTGGCAAGGTGATTGCTTGTGGCTCACGCCTGCTGAAAGTGCACGAGCGGAATTATCTCGTCCACGACTTGGAGTTGGAGGCGGTTATCTTTACACTTAAATTGTGGCGACACTATCTATATGGTGTAAAATTGGATATCTTTACAGATCATAAGTGCCTAAAATACCTATTGGATCAGAAGGATCTCAATATGCAATAATGGAGGAGGATGGAGTTCCTCGGGAACTACACTTTTGATATTCATTATACTCCCAGAAAGGGAAACGTGGTCGCAGATGCCTTGAGTCGTAGGACTTCGGTAAGGGAAAATTGGTTCGGATGCATTATGAGCGTCTGATCCAGGAGTGGGAAGCGTTAGATATTTCTTCTATTGACAAGAATTCTATATTCGATGCATGCTTGAACTGGACGAAGGTATAGTATGACCTTGCGGATAGGTTAGGCAAGAAACGGAGCTTGATGAAAGTCTCCAACGTTATGCCATTTATGGTTCTAATGACCAATTCTCCTGGGATAACAGCCTTTTCTGAAAGAGGGTCGTTTGTGCGTCCCAAGTATGGGTAAGTGTAGGGAAGAGTTTATGTATGAGGCTTACTTTACGAAATACTCAATTCCCCCAGGGAGCACAAAGATGTACAAAGAAAGTTGTTCTGGTGGCCAGGGCTAATGAAAGACGTAGCACAGTATGTGGCTAATTGTCAAACATGTGCTTTGGTGAAGGCGCATTGCTAGAAGCCCGGAGGTTTCCTGAAATTGTTACCTATTCCGAAATGTATGTTTGATGATATTTCAATGGATTTCGTACACTGGTTGACGAGATCTCAATGCGAGAACGATTCGGTTTTGGTGATCATAGACCGGTTGACTAAAGTGGCTCAGTTCCTACCGAACAAGAGGGACAATTCAGTGGAAGTTTTGGCAAAGCTCTATGTTGAGAAGATTGTATAATTGCACGGTGTTCCCCATAGCATTGTAAGTGATTGTGATGGGTGATTCACTTCGAATGATTGGAGGCTAATCCATCGACTTTTGGGCACAAATTTATCATATAGTACGACCTTTCATCCCCAAATGGATGACCAGACTGAGAGCACCAACCGAACGATGGAGGACATTATCTGAATGTGCACCTTGGAATTTGGAAAGAGATGGGAAGATCATCTCTATACGGCAGAGTTTGCCTATTATAATTTCTAACAAGCGAGTATCGGTATGGCACCGTTTGATGCTTTGTATGTTTGGAAATGCCGTACACTATTAGCTTGGGCGGAAATAGGCAAATCCAAACTATATGGGCATAAAGAAGTTGAAGAAACTACTTCGACGATAAGCTTTATTCGGGAGAGGCTATTGATAGCCCAAGATAGACAAGCCAAATATTATAACGCAAAGCACCGAAACATTTAGTTTGTGGTGGGCGATTGGGTCTATTTGAAGATCAAACCCTTCAAAGGTGTGTCCAGGATTCGACGTCTGAAAAAGTTAAGTCCGAGATATCTTAGTTCGTTTGAATTGGTGGAGAGAGTTGGGGAAGCTGCCTTTCGGTTAGCTCTTTCGGCAAAATTGAGTGGATTGCATGATGTGTTCCACATCTCAGTGCTTCGTAAAGCCGTGAAAGATCCAACTTAAGTAATTGCAAACGATCGTGTACCGATCAATTTTAGGCTAATGACGAAAGTTAGGCCTATTCGGATCGAAGATAGAGCCGATAAACAGTTGCAGAACAAGATAATCAGGATGGTCAAGGTCCGGTGGGACAATTATGGCCATGAGGAGATTATATGGGTGCGCGAACAGACCATGCGTGCGGAGTTTCCCGAGTTGTTTGTGTAAACTGTTGTACAGTGCGTGTCAAGTTGTATAAAACTTTTGTGAAGTTATAACATCTTGATTACTATTTTTCCTTACTCTGTGCAAATTTCAGGACGAAATTTATTATAAGGAGGGGAGGGTTATAACACCCCAAATCCCAATTTTGAGTACAGGCTTGGTGACACGGCCTGGGAAACCGACGTTTCCCAGGGCGTGTCCAGCTCTGTTTGCTCGAGTGTGATTTTGGTCTCGAGACTGTGGCTCGAGTGAGGCACACGGCCTTGGACACGGGCGTGTCCCAAGCCATGTCCTTCTCTATGTCGTCTCGAGTACTCGATGAAAATGCACTCGACGTTTGTCGAGAGGGTACACGACCAGCGACACGGGTGTCACAACCCGCATTTTCTCCGAATTTAGGAATTATCAGAGTATGAGAAAACACGCGTCATGATGCCACGTCAAGCAGGGGATAACTGCTGGCGCTCAGGCAAAACCATCCACAAACTTAATGAAAGAAAATCATGAGTTCAATGATTAGAAAATCAGTTATATTTTAGAGGCCGTATCCCTCGGCTCGGTGAATCATCTAGTCCACAATTTAAAACTATACTTATACGCTGCGGAAAAATACTTTATTCAGGTTTATCATCCTAAGGAGTGCATAAGAGTCCCAAGAGAACCACTTATGCTATGCAAGACCCTACATTTAATTTATATAATATATATAAGAAAACGGTATTTGTACGTGATTGGAAAATAGTGATTTAGTTTTATAAAACATGCTGGTCATGAGCTTTATTGATAATAATAGTTGAAGTTTAAAAATAACTAGCAACCTAACATAAAACCTCCCTAGAGCAAGTAGACTATCTCCAGAAAATGGTAGCAACAAAAGTACTATATCTAGAACAAAGGTAAAAACTACAAGTGGGCGCCAACAACCTGACACGAACCCACTGACACATATGTATGTCAGTAAGGAAAGTACAGGAAAACTACCTCACTAACAAAACAACTGGATCTCCAAAGTCCCAGAGACCACCAGCAACACCACCGCAACCTAGCCACCAAACTGGCTACAGCTCAGAACCTGAGGCATTCCAAAAGAAAATAGAATACCTCAGCAAGCAAAACAAGGTAAAAACTGCATGAAAGAGTCAACCAAGGGGGAAAAAGTAAAAGAAAGAAGAACAACATGCAGTAGAAAAAGTCACAACTGTCCAAAATAGGACAACAAGAAAAGCACTGCGTGCAAGGAAACAGCAACCACCCTGTCCAGAAACTACATCCTGCAGAGCTTACTAGGCTACCCAGAGCCCAAAGTGCTGCAATCTACCAAGGAAGAAACTTCTAACATCCTAAGCTGTGGGAAGTGGTAGTAGCAAAAACAAACAACGAGGAATCGGGTTGGAGGCAAACTCAGTCCCCCACCCACCATTTCCAAGTCGACAAGCTCAAGGGTCTACATGTGAAAGCATAAGGGACCTTCCACCCACTTGCCCAGCCCGTACCTGGAGCAAGATAGAAGAACAAGGGTGGCCTTGGAAAAATTACACAACACCTCCCCCATAAAGAGCTTCAACCCGCCACTACTAACCACGACTCACGATTCGGCCTTTAGGAAAGAAAAAGAAACGGCCGATAAGGAAACTCGAAAAATATAACAAGAAATTTCACTCGGGAACGAAAATCGAGGTAGGGAAAAAGTGTTGAAATGACTCAACACGACTTGGCGCTGGGTCCTCTCGACACCGCATTGAGTGAGCTTCACTCACTCAACGTGCCACGCAAAACGAAACTATCACAACAAATACTCTTACGTTACTACCCTAACACAACACAAAACACTCAAGCCCGCATAACCCGCTCATCGACGCCAGCTAAATACGGGAGCAAAAGAAACTATTCAGAGCGCACGATCAGTGGCGCATGACCGGTGGTCGTGCGCACTCATCGGCTGATGATCGTGCGAAGTTAACCTGGGAAACCTGAAACCTGACAGAAAACTTAGCATCTACGCACGAGCAGTGGCGCATGACCGGTGGTCGTGCGCACTATTTTCCAGCGCTCGTGCGATAACCGAGATAGAACATATGAAAATAAATAGGTAGACGCGCACGAACAGTGGCACACGACCAGTGGTCGTGCGCCCTAACGGTTGATGATCGTGTGCGGTTAACCTGCACCGTTTGGGATTTCCCGAACGACACCGGACCGCAGCATGACCCACGCAACTGCAGTAGCAGCAGGAAACCCACCAACGACGCACACCACATTATCCCAACAGTGCGAACAACAACCACAACAAACCGAAAACGGCCTACGACACACTTAACATAATTTTTACTTATTCTACTCGTTCACCACCACCACACAACTATGCCAAATAACTCGAGATGGAAACAGGAGATAAAAAACATAAGGTAGGAGCAAGTAGGATGTATGAACAAAAGAAAATATCTTGGCAAGGGCAAGAACACCACTTGCCTCGATTTCCGGTGAAGCTTGGTCGGCTTTCCCTCCTCTTCACGCTCGAATCCGGCAACGAAGCACAAGGCCAAAAATCTGGACATTGCTGGGGGAAAACAAGTCAAAACCAGAAATTCAAAACCACAAGCAAGGCCCCGAAACTTGGAAATCTTACCGTAGGAATGAAGTTCTTGACGAGAGTAATCCGAATTCACTCTCGGAATCGAATTCCGTCCACAAACGCTCCGGGAATCGGCGGTGGAAGGCAAGGGCTCGGTGGTTTCTCCGTTTCTCTCGTACAGGGGCGGCGGTTCTACTTGGAGAAGATGATACGGGGGGGTTTTCATTTCTAACCTAAAATATATATATATATATATATATATATATATATATATATATATATATATATAAATAATATAATTTAATAAGAATTACATAAAGCACCAAAACGACGCGAAAACCGAACTACCTCGGAATTTGACGAAATTTGCACCGTAGCTAAATACCCACGCTACGAACACAACAGCGAAGTCGAAATTAATTTTTGACGAACAGAACTCGAGTTATACCCACCCGAATCGAAAACACAAGCATCCCCCGAGAGGCCACACCGGGTCACCCAAAATGACTCGGCTTGCTAGGGAGATCTTGTCCATAGGCTACAAAATAGGGCACTCAGTTCTAAGGAGCTAAACCACACTCCACAAATGGCACAAGCCACAAAAATGCGTCGACGTAACGCCAAACGAGAATAAAAATAATCGCAGGACAAAAATCGGGGGCGTTACAGTCACTCCCCCTAAAAGAAAGTTTCGTCTCGAAACTTTACGCACAACACTCCTACTAAATATGGAAAAGTAACCAATAGGAGTTACAAGAAGGGAAACATACCGATCAAATCAGGGAAACAGGTGAGGGTAAGCCCTCCTCATGGCCGACTCTAGCTCCCATGTCGCGCTCTCCAAAGCCTGATTCCTCCAAAGAACTTTCACCATCGGAATGGACTTCTTTCGCAGCACTCGCTCCTGAGTATCCAAAATATGGACTAGCACCTCAATAAAAGAGAGGTGGGCTCCTACTGGGGCACAACGTCCAAGACCTGCCCACTGCTGCGCACACACTTCCGCAATTGGCTTACATGAAACACATTATGAACACCTGGGAAGTTAGCTGGCAAATCCAATCTATACGCTGACACGCCAATCCGCTCCAAAATCTCGAACGGGCCCACATACCTTGGGTCCAATTTTCGATTCTTAGCAAACCTCTTTACACCCACCATTGGGGAAACCTTGAGAAATACAAGGTCCCCTACAGAAAACTCCAAGGCAGACCTATGCCGATTGGCGTTCTTCTCGTACCTCTCCTGAGCTATACGAAGCTTCTCCTGAATAAGCTTCACGGCGACTTCCATTTCCTCCAGTGCATCAGGACCCAACAAAGGCCTCTCACCAGCCTCAGCCCAAAACAACGGAGTCCTACAGCGCCTCCCATACAAGGCTTCGAACGGAGCCATCTGCAAACTTTCCTGATAACTGTTGTTGCATGCAAATTCCATAAGTCGCAGCCGCTCATCCCATGCTCCACCGTAGTCTAAAATGTAGCATCGGATCATATCCTCAACTATCTGGTTCACCCGCTCTGTCTGCCCATTGGTCTGAGGGTGGTAAGCAGTAGAATACCCCAGATCCGTACCCAAATCCTCCTGCAGACTCTGCCAAAAACGAGAAGTAAACCGGGAGTCTCGATCGAAAATGATGCTAACCGGCACACCGTGGAGTCGGATGACTTCATTCAAGTACAACTCCGCTATCTTCTTCATCGGGAAATCAATCTTATATGGCACGAAGTGAGCACACTTCGTCAATCTATCCACTATAACCCAAACAAAATCAAATCCCCTTGGGGACTTCGGTAAGCCCGTAATGAAGTCCATAGATATACTTTTCCACTTCCAAGTCGGGATCTCTAACGGAGTCAACTTGCCACCAGGCCTTCCATGATCGGCCTTCACACGCTTGCAAGTGTGGCACTCAGCAACAAATCGGGCAATATCACCTTTCATGCCATACCACCAGGCAATTTGCTTTAAGTCACGATACATCTGCGTAGATTCTGAACGGTAGGCAACGCTGGATCCATGAGCCTCTCTGCAAATCATACCTCTAATATCCCCAACAGCGGGGATGCAAAATCTGTCGCGGTACTTCAAAGTACTCGCATAATCGATAATAAAGTCTGGCAACTCCCCCTTCTCGGTCCTGGTGAATAAGTGCAAAAGATCCGGATCGTCCTTCTGGTGCAGTCTGGTCAAAGAAATCCAAGTCGGCTATGCCACTGATAAACTACTCTGCAAACCGCAGCATCCCACTGATATATTCATAAGGAGGAACTCCTCCACTAAATGATCGACGGAGAGGTTAAAGATCTTTCCCGTCCTTCGGCTCAGGGCGTCGGCCACCACATTGGCCTTGCCTGGATGATACTGGATCTCTACATCATAATCGGCCACATACTCTAACCACCGCCGCTGGCGCAGATTCAACTCCTTCTGCGTGAACACGTACTTCAGGCTCTTATGGTCAGTGAATATCTTGCATTGAGCCCCATAAAGTAGATGCCTCCACAACTTTAACGCATAAATTACCGCTGCAAACTCAAGGTCATGCGTAGGATAATTCTTCTCATGAGTCTTCAGTTGCCTTGACCCATAGGCAATCACCTTTCCAACCTGCATTAATACGCATCCCAGACCTACAAGCGAAGCATCCACGTATACATCATAATCCACACCCTCAGTAGGCAGGGTCAGAACGGGAGTAGTGCACAATCTCTTCTTTAGCTCCAGAAAGGCTTCTTCACACTTCTCGCTCCAACCAAAAGCCACATTCTTCTGAGTCAGCTTGGTCAAAGGTGCAGCCAGGGAAGAGAAACCCTCCACGAACCTCCTGTAGTAGCCGGCCAACCCTAGGAAACTCCTGATCTCCTTAGGGGTATTCGACCTACTCCAATCCATCACTGCTGCGATCTTTTCCGGGTCAACCGAGATCCCATCCTTGTTCACCACGTGGCCTAGAAACGAGACCTGAGGCAACCAAAATTCGCACTTGCTCAACTTGGCGAATAACTTGTGATTCCTCAACTCTGATAGAACCAAGCGCAGATGCTGCTCGTATTCCTCCGCGCTGCGAGAATAAACCAACACGTCATCGATGAAGACCACCACGAACTTGTCTAAGAAATCCTTGAACACCCGGTTCATCATATCCATGAAGGCTGATGGTGCGTTGGTCAGACCAAACGACATCAACAAAAACTCAAAGTGTCCATGCCTCGATCTAAACGCAGTCCGTGGAATATCCGCCTCACGGATCCTGAGCTGATGATAACCAGAACGAAGATCGATCTTGTAGAACACCGTGCTACCGCGCAACTGGTCAAATAAATCATCGATCCTCGGCAGAGGGTACCTGTTCTTGATAGTGACCTTGTTCAACTCTCTATAGTCGATGCAAAGCCGCATCGACCCATCTTTCTTCTTTACAAACAAAACAGGAGCACCCCAAGGTGACGAACTCTGCCTGATAAAACCTTTAGCCAACAGCTCATCCAACTGAACTCACAACTCCTCTAACTCATGAGGGGCCATCCGGTACGGTGCCTTAGCAATAGGACGCGTACCCGGCTCTAAATCAATCACAAACTCAACATCCCGATCAGGAGGAAGACCAGGAAGATCATCAGGAAAAACATCGGCGAAACCACGAACAATAGGAATCTCCTCCAAGCGTGGTACGCTAACAGCGGTTCCAACCGCCGAGACTAAACAAGCACAACAACCAGAATGAAACAACCTCTGAGCACATACCGCAGAGATGACAGGAGAATCCTGACATGGATCAGCATACACGCTGCCGGGCTGACCGTCGTCCCTGATGAAGTCCAAGCGCTTTCCTTTGCACTGAATGACTGCATCATACCTAGAGAGCCAGTCCATACCCAAAATAACATCGAAGTCCTCCAGATCAATCATCTTCAGGTCTGCCTTTGCAAGAAAGTCCCCCAACAAAACAAGGCAATCCAATATGCCCAAATCTGACAACACAGATTCACTAGAGGGGAACTTGACACGAAAGGTTTCCCGAACTCGATCTAAAGTCAACCGATGTCGCTCCACAAAGGCTCTAGCCACGAACGAGTGGGTAGCGCCGGAGTCGAACAGAACACGCGCCCAGCGGTTCTTCACCTTAAATTTCCCTATAGGAGCATAGAAAACTAAGGAACTACCACAACAATACTGCAAACATTCAAGCAAAACAAGAACAAAACTTTCAGGCTGGAATGACAACTAACCTGAGATGACCTGAGTCGAAGCTTGAGCCTCCTCAGAAGAGATCACGTTCAGCTTTCCCTTTCTCTTGTCCACACGCTGTGGTGGAGGTAGAGCCTGAAGTGGAACTGCAGGAAGAACAGGCTGAACCTGAGGACACCTAGACTTGATGTGTCCCATCTGCCCACACTGAAAGCAGACTTTATCCTTGGACCAGCACTGGGCAGCATCATGCCCGGATCGCTTGCAAACAGAATAGGAGACATCTCTCCTAGGAGCACCCTGAATCGCATGAACCTGCTCCTTCCTCTGAGCTGCTGCCTTCTTGAAACATCTCTCGACGGGGTGGCCTGACCGGCCACAGAAGCTGCACTCCACCTTGCTCCTCTTTCCCAGAGCCACACTGGGTACCTGGGGTTTCTTCTCCTCCACAAACTTCCTCTTGTCCGTCCTCATTTGCTGGCCTCTGCTCCTCGCGGTCTCAATAGCCTCCACCTTCAGAGCAGCCTCTACTACTCCTGCATAAGTCTCTGACCCATAAGCACTGGTCAACTGCTGCACCTCGCTCCTCAAACCACCGAGAAATCGGTTAACCCGATCAACCTCAATGCTGATCAATCCAGGGGCAAAACGGCTCAACTTGCTGAACTCTATCTCATACTCACCCACCGAGAGTTGCCTTTGCTTCAGATGGAGGAAGTCATTCATGAGGCGGTCACGCTCGACCGAGGGTAAGAACTTCCTCAACAGCATCTCCTTGAACACTTCCCAAGAGCATCTAGCTACCAAACTCTCCTTCTCTCTCAGCCACCAACTCTTAGCCAAACCTTCAAGCTGATAGGCGGCTATCATCACCCTTTGATCATCTGCAATCCCTGAGTACGAGAACATCTCCTCCATGGAGATCAACCAGTCGTCTATCACCATGAAATCTGCCTTCCGTCATAAGTGGGGGGGCTCAGCCTCTGAAACTGCGAGATGAAGGCCATCTCGGCTGGCACAACCACTGGAGGTCTTAGGGGTGCAGGAGGAGGAGGGACAGCTAACCCCCCTGCAGGACCTTGCACACCTTGAGTCTGACCTGCCACAACCGCCACCAGGGACTAAATCTGGGCCTGCATCTCTACCAACTGCCTGCTCATGGAATCGCTACTCTGACGCAGACTCTCGATCACCGCATCGTTCTGAGCTCCAGATGACACACCCTCAGACAGGGGAGTCGATCGACTCGCAGGTCGTCGCGCCATCCTAAAATCATAGCAATACTAGCTAGATCCTAATATAACGACTAGAACCAACTACAAGTACAAAAAATACATATATAGATATAAACTTAAAGCTGCTAAACTTGCTCTGGGAGTTTATCTCTTTACAAAAATTAGATGTTATGCCCTAACCTAGGATGGTTAATCACCACCCTACTAACTCTTGTGCCTAGATCTGAAAATCCACCTAGTGTCAACTATGTTCACCTATGGGGGGGGGAATAGGTGTCTCTGTCGCGTATTTGCGGAATTATGATTTTACCTGCACCAGAAAACAAAACAACCAAGCACAGAAAATACACAGACAATTTATAGTGGTTCACCGATTTGGGTACGTCCACTTTCCCCCTTCGACCTATCTCCCAACACGGGACGACTTGGTCACTTCACCAACAGGATTGAAATCCAATCCTTGCACTCACGGAAGGAACCCTTCCACACGTAGGAGTCAACACTCCCATAGTCCGGGTTGCACCCAACCCTTACAACTAGGGACCAATCGGTCCGTTACAAGGAAATTAAAATCTAGCTTGTAAGAAATACAAACGACGTTTGGAGAGAAGGTGACCCTCTTCGTTTGACGACGTGCTCTTGAAGTCAACGAAGAGTGCACAGCCCTAGATCTCACTTGGAGTGAATCTTTCCCGAGACCGGCGGCGGCTTGAGGCCGCGGCAACATTCTCGGAATCAGCAGCGGCGACGAAGAGCAGCAGCAGTGCCAACTTGAATCAGACTTCGTAGCAAAGGGAGCAAGATCTACCAACGGTCACACAAGGATCGATCGTCTCGATCGATTCGGAAGGGGAAAGATTTTCCCGATCAACGAATCAAGAGACAAGGGATCTCTCGTTAGACGCGTGAGACGCTATGCTAGCCTAAGCTTCTGTCACCGGGAGATCAGGAAGAATCCACGATCAGCGGCGGTGACCACCTTCACGAGCGGCGACGGCGGCGGACGACAATCTGCGATCCGCTAGGTCAAGACGGCGGCTGTCCCTTTTTGAAATCCCGTGTGTATGTCTTTACTGTTCACAATACAGTGAATATATACCTTAGGTCAAGAAGATGACCGTTGTGGGTCCCACCAAGGTAAGGACCGAGGTCCGGTACAAACAGCTGCAGATAACATGGACCGGTCCAGAACTTTCAGAAAAATTGCCAAGTCAAATTCGGCGAGAATCATAGGTGATTCTCGCCAAATCGGCGAGAATCACTTATGATTCTCGCCGACTTCTACTTAGCCGAAATCTGACTGCACAGATACAGAAGCCGGGGAGAATCGGCGGGAGTCACTTTTGATTCTCACCGAATCGTCGAGAATGCAAGGTCATTCTCGACGAATCGGCGAGATTCATAAGTAATTCTCGACGATTCTGCCTTAGAAAATTTCCCTGTCTGTGACGAAGCTGCCGGCTTCAACCGGCGAGAATCAACTAGTGATTCTCGACGACTCGGCGAGAATCACTAGTGATTCTCGCCGAATCGGCGAGAATCACTGAGTGATTCTCGTCGATTTGTACTTAGGCTGTTTCTCCTCTTTCTCCCCTTGAGCTGGTCTTTGGCCCATCCTTGCTCCTTGTCTGCTCATGCTTTATCATAGCCCTGTACCTGAAATTAAGTACACCCCAATAGAGAGAGTACACGTAGGCCAACACACTGATCTGCTCAACGAGGGATTACGTTTCACAGACCCGTGTATATTGACCCACTGCACCCTGACATTGGTGTGTACTTAGCATGGAATATCTGCAAGTACAACTAGAGAATAATTCATCAAATACATTGTGGATTCATCTTAGCTTGACAGGTGGCTTCCTCAAATCCAGGTAATTGTGGATACAGTACCCAACAATCTCCCCCTATTTGACGAAGCCAAAATCCTACTAGCTAAGATGAATACCACCACCCACAGAATAATTAAAACCTTAAGACAATAAGAACAGACAAAATAATACTTGAGTCACAACATGTCATCACATATATATATTTATATAAAACCACAATACTTGTTCGTAAGACAATATAAAAACAAAGATGTGCAGTGAGGGACAAAAAGGTCCTAAGCCTATTTTTCCTTAGCAAGATCATCCTTGAGCTTCTGGGCCAGGAATTTCTTGCTCTATCTTTCGAAATATTCTTTGGGCTTAGGATGATATCTGGGAGGAGGAACTTTATCTGTCACTGTATTATTTCTGAAAAATAAGTTGCGTTTGGCTTCAAATTCTTTGTGCCTCTCCCATTCGTATTGACTGTATACCTCACTTCGTTTTATGTGCCCCTTCTGCTGTAACAAGAATGTGTCCAAGATGATACTTTTTGATACAGGACTCCATCTTTCATTTCTCACATCCTCCTCCGTCAATCGGGTCCTCTTTTCAGCTGGTGTTTCTCTTGAGGTTCCCTCTTGGATCTGCCTTTTTCCTTTGGCTTTAGCTAAGGCATCTTGATCAAACCAAGTTCTGCGTTCGGCCCTTTCAGCAGCTTTCTTCATCTAAGCTTTGCTCAACGGAACAGCCTCTGCACTTGCCCCTTCGTCATCCACAGTATTGTGCTCAGTGGTTTCATGTACAGGATTAACCTCAGGTATATTATTGCCTAAAGCTTGGTTAAGCAACCACTGGCAACTGTCATATACAAAAACATTTGACTGATCGAAGTTTTCAATGATGATGTGCTGAAGCCCTTCCATCTTAGTAGTATATTCCTGCTCCCCCTTTTTGGCTTCGAGTGCTATGGAGTTTGCATAGGAGTGCAGGGACTCATCTATATGCTTCAGAGATTTGGAGAATTCAGTCAGCAGGGCTTGTTGATTTTGATTGAGGAGCACCATGTTGGCATCAAATTTCTGTATGCTATTTGCCACAACATGTGCATTACTATTGACCACTCCCAGGTCATCAGTATTCTTTTTGAGTCCTTGCATGAGAAGAGTTACTGCTGTGCCTGCCTGTGTATACTTGTCATCAAATTTCTTCTCCATCTCATCTAACTTATGGTTGATCTGCACAATGTTCTTGAGCATGAGGTCCTCAGATTCTTGTAGTCTCTTTAGCACGGATTTGTGGGACTTCTTAAACGATCTCTTGACCTCATCTAGGATCCCTTGGACAATATTTACAGTGTGATTTGCTAAGTTATCTTGAAGTGGAGGAGCTGCAGGCATACCTTGGTTAGCCTCCCCCTCAGAAGCACTTGGAGAGCTTGATAGTAGGATGGACTCCACAGGGGGAACAAAGGATTGCTCCCCCTCCATTCTTGCATCTAATTGCTTAGGAGCTTGTTCCTCAGACGGAACCTCAGCATCCTCCTGAGCCTCTGCTGCTTTCTCGTGCTCAGGTACTTCTTCCTCTATCTCTGTCTCCAAATGATCACCATTATCATCAGTGATATGCACATCTTTTTCTACTTCTTCCTCTTCCTCCTCATCAGTTTCAGCCTCCTCACCATCTGCCACTTCTTCTGCTTCTTCCTCTTCCTCCTCATCATCCTCAGCCTCCGCATCATCTGCCACTTCTTTTGCCATCATTTTCACAGCATCTTGAGCTATCAGAGAAATATCAGACAGAATGTTTGCAGAATCGGTTATCGACTCCCCCTCAGTTCTTGCAATCAGGTCGTCAGGAACTTCACTGGGGGCTGCCAAGAGATCTGCTGAAGTTCTGTTGTCCTCGGCAGGAGATTCTTCTTGTTCAACTACCTCTGCAGCTCGCCCTATGACTCGCTCCCATCTGTCAAAGACGCTGGAGTCCATTTTCTTCAAATAATGCAAGGGAACTCCTTTGCTCATGTTGAACTTATCTCCGTTCAACTGATTGAGAAATAGACTGATGATTCGTCCAAAGCTTGGAGATCTGAGGGTGTCCTTGATCTTCTCGAAAAGCATGGCCCCCCAGTTGAATCTCTTTCGGCAGACAATCACCACAAGAATCTTGAACATGTCGGCTGAAATGTGGTCGTGTGAGCCTGGTTTGCATATCAGTACCTTCCCAATGATGTCGGACAAGAGTTTCCCCTCCTCATTCATTTCTTTTCTTTTTATAGATCTGGTGCCCCTTGCTAGCCCACAGAATAATAGGGTCCTGGCTCTATCATGTTCCTCCAGATAATCCTCGTGCTCAGAACTGGACAGCTGCAAGCATTGAGTCAGTGTCCTGGCAGACATCTTGATCCGTGCACCGGCAACCTTACTCTTGATGATAGAGTCTTCATTCCGAAGTTTGGCGGTTGCAAAGAACTCCATCACTTCTTTATCCAGAATTTGCAGGGATGCTCCAGTACAAACGTGAGTCCAGCCTCTTCCAGCATGATGATGATGTTTCTGAACTCATCCGAGGCGTGTGAGAACCCGGTTCGAACTAATTCACAGCCAGTGACCAGCCCAGCGGTGGTCCTTGGAGCCATAGCAAACTAGGAAGAAGGGGAATATCAAGTTCCAATTCTAAGGATCGACGAAACTAAGAGGTTGAGAGTAATGTTTATACTAATGCGCAAGGCACGGTTGGGATAAGAGAGGCATTACCTTATGAGGAGACGCAGTGAGGGTTCCGGCACCACGTTGCGTAAGATGCGGCGAGTCGAGTCGAGGCCAAGCGAGGGCGTGACTCCGGCTGTAAGAGGTCTTCCGGAGGGTTGTTAGGTCACGATGAAGTCGAAGTCGAAGAACCTAGTAGCGGGAGAGCTTCGGGAAACGAAGAGTCGGAAACCAGGTCGGCGACGAATCGGCAAGGAACTTGGAATCGAGAGAGCTTTGAGACCAGGTCGGCGGGATGACGGGAAGTCGAAGGGTCGGCGGTATTTACTGGGTCGGCGAGATTCGATGGGTCGGCGGGAAATGAGCTATAACCGGTTTTAAGAGCTTCGGTTCGATGAGAATTGCCGGAATTTCAATTTTATTTGTCCGGGGTTGTCAAGGATACCACTTGAAGGTCCACCTATATTTCACCATAACGTTTATGTCAAAGGTTGTAACGAAGTCGAGAAGATCATTTATGACTCCAGGAGTGTTTTACTATACCACACAGCTTAGGAGTCATAGCAACTTTGACATTTCTAACTTACTAACATTGGCTAGCAGATTTCATAACTTTAATTTTCAACTTGTAATATATGCGTATTGATGTGCCTTCTCGAATTTTTCAGAGATTTACTGACACATAGATGTATAAAAGTATATATGTATGATTTCATAACTTTAATTTTCAACTTGTAATATATGCGTATTGATGTGCCTTCTCGAATTTTTCAGAGATTTACTGACACATAGATGTATAAAAGTATATATGTATATATATATATATATATATATATATATATATATATATATATATATGTATGTGACGACACAATATGACTCAATTATTTAGGCTGATCAATGATACCTGAGATTGTAAGGTTCATCATTTAGATCCTTTGAAGAGCATACCAGGTGTTCAATTTTGAGGATAGTACTTCTTGCGTTCCAGATGCTTGTTCCAGATTATTCTAGGAACATCTTCTGTCTAGCTCCCATCATGACTCGGAAGTCTAGACAACCCTGCACCAAAGAATATTACCTTACCTTAGGAGCCCAATATGTATTGGGTCCTAGGTTCCTGTTAGCATAATAATTTGGGTGCCTCCCCTCAGGAATCCTGGTGGGAAGACTAACATTGCCCCGAGGATGTGGAAGTCCCCTTGCCATTGAAGCAGATTGGTTGTGCCAACAGTCTATGGCAAAATGACCCACTTTGCCACAACACCAACACTCATGAATGTTGTATCGCCGCTTGTGACCTGAACCCATGACAGAGATAGTCATAGTTCTGGGTCTAAACGGAATAGAGCCAGATATGCTCACAGAATTGTCTCTTCCACCGTGACTATTGGAGGGGTGGAAAGAATGCATATGGCAGGCGTCATGAGGCCTGGGAGGTGGTGCCTTCTTTTCAGTCAGCCCCCTTCCAAAGACCTCATGAGTCCTAACAACATGATTTCTATCCCTCCTTTCCAGAGTCCTAGGGAGGTGAGAGGCGCATTGTGAGCTGATGCAGGCAGATTCATGACGAGTAGGGGCTGTGGCCGAGAATACAAAGGGCTTGGTGGAAGCCGGAGGTATTCTCTTCTGGGTGGCCATGACAGCCCTTGCATTCTGAGTGCTCCCACAAGAGGACTGATCATTCTTGCAGTGACCATGTTATTCCTATGGTCATACCTGAAGGCATGGTGAGTGTCCTTCCTACTCGGGTGGGGGGTCTGAACACCATTTCCCCATTTCTCCATGACTTAATGATTTGGGAGATCCACCCATTTTCTGCCTTCCTCTTGATAGCATCAATCTTGGAAAAATTGGAAACTATCCTCTTCTCGGTCTCTAGACGATTTTCTAGATCCGAGATCTGAGAGTCCTTTACTTTGATGGATTCCAATTGGAGATTCATCAAAATCTTCAGCTGAGCAATCTCCTTAGCTTGTTCCTCAACAAGTAAGTTGCTCGTCTGAAGGGCACTCTCAAGGGAATCACGATTATCTATCGGTTGAGTGAAGCTATGTGTATCCCATGCATCATGGAAGGACTACTCTCAAAACTATTCCTGTCTTCAGGAACTTCACGAGGAGAGGGGCATGAGGAAGAAGTTACCTGCTTCAGACTTTGTTGTTCAAGGTTACCATCCAGATTGGCAGAAACTGTTGTGTTAGCTTCATCAGAACTGCTTTCCTCAGCTTCTTCTTCAGTCTCTGACAAGGACACAGGAGCCCTGATATTGACATATTGGTCATGCCCTTCATCTTTAGAAATAAGGACTCCTACATAGGCTTCATCCTCTTGCTGACAACCGGTACCAGCTTTCTCTGATCCCTCCATGAGGTCTGAGATGGTTTGCCACATGGACTTGGCTGTTCTACACTTGTCCACTCTTGAACGAGATACACCAGACCAGACGTCAGTGATGATCTGACGTATTAACTTATCCAAGTTGTACAGTGAGAGCTCGGTCTCAAACATCTCTTCGGGACTCTTGGGATAAGGATATCCTCTCCAGACTCAGAAGCCTTCATGGGAATGAAGGGACCCTCTTCCAAGATGATTGACACCCAAGGGTCGATTGCCTCCAGATGAAACATAACTCTCATCTTCCAGATAGGATAATACTCCTTTGTACATGAGGGAGTCTTAGAGGATGGATATCATAGTCCAACTCCATGCGTGAGTCTAATCTTCTAGTTGACACTAGATGCAGGAGCTTACTCGAGGTGTTAACCCCTTTGATGAGTAACCTCCCTCTGATACCACTTGAAATCCACCTAGTGTCAACTATGTTCACCTATGGGGGGGGGGGAATAGGTGTCTCTTCGCGTATTTGCGGAATTATGATTTTACCTGCACCAGAAAACAAAACAACCAAGCACAGAAAATACACAGACAATTTATAGTGGTTCCCCGATTTGGGTACGTCCACTTTCCCCCTTCGACCTATCTCCCAACACGGACGACTTGGTCACTTCACACACAACAGGATTGAAATCCAATCCTTGCACTCACGGAAGGAACCCTTCCACACGTAGGAGTCAACACTCCCACAGTCCGGGTTGCACCCAACCCTTACAACTAGGGACCAATCGGTCCGTTATAAGGAATTAAAATCTAGCTTGTAGGAAATACAAACGACGTTTGGAGAGAAGGTGACCCTCTTCGTTTGACGACGTGCTCTTGAAGTCAACGAAGAGTGCACAGCCCTAGATCTCACTTGGAGTGAATCTTTCCCGAGACCGGCGGCGGCTTGAGGCGGCGGCAACGTTCTCGGAATCAGCAGCGGCGACGAAGAGCAGCAGCAGTGCCAACTTGAATCAGACTTCGTAGCAAAGGGAGCAAGATCTACCAATGGTCACACAAGGATCGATCGTCTCGATCGATTCGGAAGGGGAAAGATTTTCCGATCAACGAATCAAGAGACAAGGGATCTCTCGTTAGACGCGTGAGACACTATGCTAGCCTAAGCTTCTGTCACCGGGAGATCAGGAAGAATCCACGATCAGCGGCGGTGACCACCTTCACGAGCGGCGACGGCGGCGGACGACAATCTGCGATCCGCTAGGTCAAGACGGCGGCTGTCCCTTTTTAAAATCCCGTGTGTATGTCTTTACTGTTCACAATACAGTGAATATATACCTTAGGTCAAGAAGATGACCGTTGTGGGTCCCACCAAGGTAAGGACCGAGGTCCGTACAAACAGCTGCAGATAACTTGGACCGGTCCAGAACTTTCAGAAAAATTGCCAAGTCAAATTCGGCGAGAATCATAGGTGATTCTCGCCGAATCGGCGAGAATCACTTATGATTCTCGCCGACTTCTACTTAGCCGAAATCTGACTGCACAGATATAGAAGCCGGGGAGAATCGGCGGGAGTCACTTTTGATTCTCACCGAATCGTCGAGAATGCAAGGTCATTCTCGACGAATCGGCGAGATTCATAAGTAATTCTAGACGATTCTGCCTTAGAAAATTTCCCTGTCTGTGACGAAGCTGCCGACTTCAACCGGCGAGAATCAGCTAGTGATTCTCGACGACTCGGCGAGAATCACTAGTGATTCTCGCCGAATCGGCGAGAATCACTGAGTGATTCTCGTCGATTTGTACTTAGGCTGTTTCTCCTCTTTCTCCCCTGAGCTGGTCTTTGGCCCATCCTTGCTCCTTGTCTGCTCTTGCTTTATCATAGCCCTGTACCTGAAATTAAGTACACCCCAATAGAGAGAGTACACGTAGGCCAACACACTGATCTGCTCAACGAGGGATTACGTTGCACAGACCTGTGTATATTGACCCACTGCACCCTGACATTGGTGTGTACTTAGCATGGAATATCTGCAAGTACAACTAGAGAATAATTCATCAAATACATTGTGGATTCATCTTAGCTTGACAGGTGGCTTCCTCAAATCCAGGTAATTGTGGATACAGTACCCAACAAGATCGAAAATGCATGACTTTATATTATTTTGACTCGAAAACTTATGTGTGTACATATGTCATCCTGCCAGTCTTTAGCTTGGCACGTTGTGCTTATGCAATGTTATGATATGCATGTTTGTGCTATGCATTCTAAAAAGGCCCTAATGCATGTTATGAGCGGCGTACACATGAAAATGTTATGCATCCCATAGTACATAACATTCTCATGCAATGAAAAAGAAAGCGTGCTAGTCACAGCCATATGGTGAGGTTATGCATCCCATACTACATAACCCTCACATGTTGCCCTTATCGTGGATCCATATACGAACACATATTATGCATCCCATACTACATAATATGCCCCGTATACTTCATGTTATGCTATGAGTGTAGTGTTCGTGCTTTTACCAAGACGTGCTGATGACATATCGGTGTGTGAATGACATGATGCTGAACTACTAAAACAATCAAAGAAAGGTTGCCCGACTAACTTGTCAAGCAACCTCCCTCTGATACCAACTATCACAACCCGCATTTTCTCCGAATTTAGGAATTATCAGAGTATGAGAAAACACGCGTCATGATGCCATGTCAAGCAGGGGATAACTGTTGACGCTCAGGCAAAACCATCCACAAACTTAATGAAAGAAAATCATGAGTTCAATGATTAAAAAATCAGTTATATTTTAGAGGCCGTATCTCTCGGCTCGGTGAATCATCAAGTCCACAATTTAAAACTATACTTATACGCTGCGGAAAAATACTTTATTAAGGTTTATCATCCTAAGGAGTGCATAAGAGTCCCAAGAGAACCACTTATGCTATGCAAGACCCTACATTTAATTTATATAATATATATAAGAAAACGGTCTTTGTATGTGATTGGAAAATAGTGATTTAGTTTTATAAAACATGCTGATCATGAGCTTTATTGATAATAATAGTTGAAGTTTAAAATAACTAGCAACCTAACATAAAACCTCCCCAGAGCAAGTAGACTATCTCCAGAAAATGGTAGCAGCAAAAGTACTATATCTAGAACAAAAATAAAAACTACGAGTGGGCGCCAACAACCTGACACGAACCCACTGACACATATGTATGTCTGTAAGGAAAGTACAGGAAAACTACCTCACTAACAAAACAACCGGATCTCCAAAGTCCCAGAGACCACCAGCAACACCACCGCAACCTAGCCACCAAACTAGCTACAGCTCAGAACCTGAGGCATTCCAAAAGAAAACAGAATACCTCAGCAAGCAAAACAAGGTAAAAACTTCATGAAAGAGTCAACCAAGGGGGAAAAAAGCAAAATAAAGAAGAACAACATGCAGTAGAAAAAGTCACAACTGTCCAAAATAGGACAACAAGAAAAGCACTACGTGCAAGGAAACAGCAACCACCCTGTCCAGAAACTACATCCTGCAGAGCTTACTAGGCTACCCAGAGCCCAAAGTGCTGCAATCTATCAAGGAATAAACTTCTAACATCCTAAGCTGTGGGAAGTGGTAGTAGCAAAAACAAACAACGAGGAATCGGGTTGGAGGCAAACTCAGTCCCCCACCCACCATTTCCAAGTCGACAAGCTCAAGGGTCTACATATGAAAGCACAAGGGACCTTCCACCCACTTGCCCAGCCCGTACCTAGAGAAAGATAGAAGAACAAGCGTGGCCTTTGCAAAATTACACAACACCTCCCCCATAAAGAGCTTCAACCCGCCACTACTAACCACGACTCACGATTCGGCCTTTAGGAAAGAAAAAGAAAAGGCCGACAAGGAAACTCGAAAAATATAACAAGAAATTTCACTCGGGAACGAAAATCGAGGTAGGGAAAAAGTGTTGAAATGACTCAACACGACTTGGCGCTGGGTCCTCTCGACACCGCATTGAGTGAGCTTCACTCAATCAACGTGCCACGCAAAACGAAACTATCACAACAACTACTCTTACGTTACTACCCTAACACAACACAAAACACTCAAGCCCTCATAACCCGCGCATCGACGCCAACTAAATACGGGAGAAAAAGAAACTATTCAGAGCGCACGATCAGTGGTGCACGACCGGTGGTCGTGCGCACTCATCGGCTGATGATCGTGCGAAGTGAACCTGGGAAACCTGAAACCTGACAGAAAACTTAGCATCTGCTCACGAGCAGTGACGCACGACCATTGGTCGTGAGCACTATTTTCCAGCGCTCGTGCGATAGCCGAGACAGAACTTAGGAAAATAAATAGGTAGACGCGCACGAATAGTGGCACACGACCAGTGGTCTTGCGCCCTAACGGTTGATGATCGTGCGCGGTTAACCTGCGCCGTTTGGGATTTCCCGAATGACACCGGAACGCGCCACGACCCACGCAACTGCAGTAGCAGCAGGAAACCCACCAACGACGCGCACCACATTCTCCCGACACTGCGAACAATAACCACAACAAACCGAAAACGGCCTACGGCACACTTAACATAATTTTTACTTATTCTACTCGTTCACCACCACCACACAACTATGCCAAATCACTCGAGATGGAAACAGGAGATAAAAAAAAACATAAGGTAGGAGAAAGTAGGATGTATGAACAAAATAAAATATCTTGGCAAGGGCAAGAACACCACTTGCCTCGATTTCCGGCGAAGCTTGGTCAACTTTCCCTCCTCTTCACGCTCGAATCCGACAACGAAGCACAAGGCAAAAAATCTGGACATTGCCGGCGGAAAACAAGTCTAAACCCGAAATTCAAAACCACAAGCAAGGCCGCGAAACTTGGAAATCTTACCGTAGGAATGAAGGTCTTGACGAGAGCAATCCCAATTCACTCTCGGAATCGAATTCCGGCCACAAATGCTCCGGGAATCGGCGGTGGAACGCAAGGGCTCGGCAGTTTCTCGTTCTCGTTTCTCTCGTACAGGGGCGGCGGTTCTACTTGGAGAAGATGATACGGGGGGGGGGGTTCATTTCTAACCTAAATATATATAATATATATATATATATATATATATATTAATATATATATATATATATATATATATATATATATATATATATATCTTATCTATATAAAGCAATATAGCTATTTGGAAGCACACAGCACACCATTGTTTTGGTTGGAGCCGTCCAATCAAAATTCTTGGACGAATGTCCACCCTCGGATCCCAGTTCCCTCCAGCAAATACCTCACGATCCCGCCAGAAAATACCCCACGATCCCGCCATCAAATCTACGCTGAAAGGAGAGATCAAATCACGTACTGCAGCACGTCTTCTCCAAGGCCGTCTCCGCCGAAAGCAGCTCCAGCAGCACGCCCCGAAATCATTTCTTACTGTTGCTTTTACTCCTCATCCGCTTCGCCTAGGTCGTGCTTCATCGCATCCTCAACGCCGGGAGGGCTCTGCGCCGGAATCGAAGGACAGCACCCGCATCTCCTCCCGCGGTCTTCTTCTCCCATTTTTTTTCTTCCCACAGAAGCCTAGGGCCATCGATCGGCACATCCGATAAGCTTTTCTTCTCCATTTTTTTTTCAAACTTCTTCTCTGTTCTCTCAAATCCTCAGCCTCTACTGCATTCCTACCCGCCACCAGGTCACAAATATCAACATTTCCAGCCTCCCCGCTCCGCCGGATCCGTATTTTCAGCCTCCACCTGCCACCTCCTCTGCAGAAATAGCCATCACTCTCTGCTGGAATTCCATCGCAGCCACCGCCCTCTGTCCTAGCACTTTCCTAAGCTGAGCTGGTTATTCATTTCAGAGCCGATATTCAGTATACTCCACATGCATTTAGGGATTTGGATTTCATAAATTTTTTTTGTGTCATTCGAACATGTGTATGCCCTGTAATTACTTTGAACATGGGTGAAATCCATGATATGCAGGTATACTCCACAATACTATACATTTAGGATTTGGATTTCAAAATTTTTTTTGTCATTCAAACATGTGTATGTCCTGTAATTATTGAACATGGGTGAAACTATGCATTTAGGGATTTGGATTTCATAATTTTTTGGTCATTCGAACATGTGTATGTCCTGTAATTATTTTGAACATGGAAATCCATGTGTATGCAAATTTTTCTGTGTTCTTCGAAGTCCATTCAAATAGTGCAGACAAATTATATATAAGACAATGCATACAAATTTTTCTGTTCTTCTGCAATTTTTTCTGTTCTTCTGAAATCCATTCAAACAGTGCATACAAATTATATTACAGAAAGTTAGATTGTTAAGATACATATATGAGGAAGATCATATCCTGATTAAGGCTCCGTTTGGAGGGACTTATCTTCACCGTCAAGCGGTTTACGATCGCATGAATCAGACCTTAATTAAGATCAGGTTCATGCGGTCGTCACCGCTTGACCGATGAAAATAAGTCTCCCCAAACGGAGCATAAATGTATGCATACAAATTTTTCTATAAGTTGTATTTGGCAATGATTAAATGTATCATCGTATCCTAATTATATATGTCTTCAAACTTTTTCTGGATTGTACATGGTGCATACAAATTTTTTTGGCTTTCTTTATAACAGCAAAATTAAATGTATGCTCACCGGTTGCTTACTTTTCACTGTCTATAACAGCAAAATTAAATGGATGCTTACCGCTTTCAAAATTTCAACACTACATACGTATGGCTAAATTAAATGCATCCACCTCCATTGAACATATTCATTCCTATTATCGCTTGCTTACTTGGCCACTGTCTTATTATGCACCATTTCTATAGTTGCAAAATCAAAAAATATTCTGCAATGTATGCATGTGTTTGCACTCATTGATGTTCTAATAATTGCATCATCAGATTGTAGAACATGCTGCTTGCACTTCTTAGATAACTGCATTGTAGGATTTCATGTCAACTTTTTAGAACTTTAAGAACTTCAGTTATTAATAAGCTTCATAATGAGTGGTGACACTCTTTATAAAAAGGCACAGATTTCATAATATTTAAGAAGAGCAGAGTAAGAAATGAAATCAAACCCATTTAAATAGAAGTATTTGACAAAGAAATTATTGATTTTAGGGCTTGAAGAGTTCTCTTCAATTGGGAAAAAAATAAAAGATGAGAACGAAATTATTGATATTTATAAATCTAAAATAATTACAATCAAAGATTATTTTATATTGAAATAACTCGCCGTTGAAAACTGAATAGAAAAGAAAAGAAGCACAGCATGCCGATATCATTTCCCCCTCCTGCTTCAACTCCTTGCATCCGCTTCGGCTCGGTCATTCTTCTCCTTCCGATCACTCCTCTACCTATCTCCATTTCGAGTAAGGAGTTCCCCTCAGTCGCCCCCGTGCACAATGTTGCCGCCCTCGAACATTGTCAACCGCCCCCCGACCATTGTCGCCGCCCATGAACAATGTTGCGCCCACAAACAATGTCGCCGCCGACGAACAATATCGACACCCACGACCATGTCGCCACCCACGACAAATGTCGCACTCACGATCAATATCGCAGTCCACGACACATGTTGTCGCCCGTGACCCATATTGTCAAGTGGGCGAAGCCTGCTTGCTTGCTGGCGAAGCCCGCAGCGACGCATCGAGAATTACATAAAGCACCAAAACGACGCGAAAACCGAACTACCTCGGAATATGATGAAATTCGCACCGTAGCTAAATACCCATGCTACGAACACAACGGCGAAGTCGAAATTAATTTTCGACGAACAGAACTCGAGTTATACCCACCCGAAGCCAAAACACAAGCATCCCCCGAGAGGCCACATCGGGTCACCCAAAACGACTCGGCTTGCTAGGGAGATCTTGCCCATAGGCTACAAAATAGGGAACTCAGTTCTAAGGAGCTAAACCACACTCCACAAATGGCACAAGCCACGAAAACGTGTCGACGTAACGCCAAACGTGAATAAAAATAATTGCCGAAAAAAAAAATCAGGGGCGTTACAACGGGCGTGTCTTAGGCTGTGTGACCCTAGAGGTCAACGAATTCCAATCGACGTAATTCACTCGACAATGCTTGAGAGGCATGTCAAGTTGGGCACACGGCCTGTGACACAGACATGTCACAGGGCCGTGTCCTCCTCGAGTTTTGGCCAGATTTGTGCGGCCAATTGAACACGGCTGGGCACAGGCATGTTCTGGCCACACGGCCTATTACACGGGCGTGTCACATGGCCATGTCCTTCTTTGGTTTTGTCAAGGGCATTGAATCCTGGTGAGCACAGGATACACGGCCTGTGACACGGGCATATCAAAGGGCGTGTCCTGTTTTGGGTAAGTCGGTTTGGGTGCTGCTTACAATACACGGCCTGTGACATGGGCGTGTCACAAGCCGTGTCGGCCCAAAAATAGATATTGTCAAGGCAAGTTGTGGCCGTTCATTTCCTTCAAGTGGGATCTAAGAGTCCAAGCTTCTCCCTACTGAGATAAGTCCAGGACTTGAGAGTTATCTCTCATTCAAAGCTTGGGTACTCTCTTTCTAAAAGAATAGAGAGAAGGGAGATCAAGGAGAAAGAAGAGAAGAGATCCGACAGCCAGTAGAGCTTCAGCGTTCGGAATTGCGAGCCGAGTCCAGCTTTGTGGAGGCGAGAGCGTTGCGGTGCTTTCTATCCAGTTAGAATTCCATGGCTCCCAAGAGATCGTCAAGGGTAACAATATTCCTTCTTGGACATGTGAAGTCCTCATTTTGGCATGTTTGTGGATTTCCCCCACCAAAAGGTGGCTGTTGAGAGATTTCCTTGGGTTGATTCTTGTAATCCCCAGTCTTGCATATAGATCCAGAAATGTATAGTACAGAATAGGCATGCTGTGTGAAGCCCATCTAGACAGGTTGGTTTAGATTGGTGATGTTGCATCTTGCGCACCGGAGAAGACTCCACATATAAATGTATAGTATGTGGAGTCGATGGGTTGTGCCTGTGAAGGTTAGTAACAAAAGTACTGGAGTGAAACACCGGGAAACTATCCGCATGATTCTTGTGTTGTATGCCATCTTTGGGTGAGTCTGGGTGTAGAAAGTGAGTTCTGTTGAACCCTCCAAGAGACCACATGGAACGTTGGTATTATCTACCCTATTAAAATGTGCAGCCAGTCCTTAGAGGACAGTGTGGCTATTGTAAGCTACAAGCTCTTAAAAAGGCTTCATGGCGAACAGGAATGATGAAACCAATCTGCGCCTATAAATTGTCCATGAGTGCTTCAGTATTCGTTGATGGCATGATGACTTGAGCAATAGGGGGGGTGTCTTATCTGTACCTGCGTTATGTCCGACCAACTAGTAGACCTAGTTACTAGTCTCGTTGGAGCGCATAATGAGAGTCTTAGGCCTACGTGCCGTTAAGACTAAATGCTCAATACTGTTTGTTTTCGGACCTTGAATGGTGGTGGGACCTTAGTTTGCCGGTACACCAATAAGGTGGCCTTAGTGTACGGATCATCGGGCCGCGTGGCTGATGATTGTGATATGTTGATTGTGCGTAAGTGCACATTGTTTGATATATCTGTTTGTGAAAGCTATGCCTGCAGGGAAGGAATACAACGACCCAGGAAAAGGGGCAGGGTCGTTATAAATTGGTCAGCTGAATGTTGACTGTTGCCTTGTTTGCCACCAAAATGGTGGGCTGTCCCTATGCAGGTGCTGGAGAGCCAAGCGGAAAATAAAGGGATGAAGCCCCTACTACTGTTTCTGCTGCAGCTGCTAGCCCTCGAAGGCTGAGCAAAGGCTTTTGTTATGTTCATGTGTGGCCAGCCTGCGCGCCGATGTTTGTAATCCACACCTATAAAGTGTAACTATAAGGCCTTAAGGCTAAAATCTTGAGTATATGTTGTACATTCCTTCGTGTGTATATATAAATGTGGTTCTTTATATATAGTGGACATTCATGGTTGAGTTCAGTTTAACATTAAAAGCTTCTGCTAGTATGCTCTGTGTTAGGATGTGTACCTGTTATAGTATTAACTTGTGACCTCGCCGCCTGTTTGTGTCTTATAGTGTGGGGCCCTGGCCGGACCTTCTATTATATGTTATTTAACGGACGGAGTCGTTACATGTTGTATGGCTAGTTGTGCAAAATTTACGTGGATCATAAGTGTTTGAAATACGTCTTAACTCGGAAGGAGTTGAATTTGTGCTAGCGGAGATGGTTAGAAAAATTCGCGTATTATGATGTTGAGATCCAATACCATTCGGGCAAAGCTAATGTGGTAGCCATGCCCTGAGTAGGAAGACCGCACAAATCTTTGGACTTTCGGTAGAATCTTGGTAGAAGAATTTCTATTAAAGGATATATCAGTTAGGAGTAGCGACTTGCCTAGTAGTTTGGAAGTGTTAGAGCCCTCATGGATTACACTCACATGGTTGCATCAGAAGGATGATCCTGAATTGCTAGACCTCTATAATCAAACTGATAAATGAGAACTACCAAACTTTTCAATCGATGAGGCGGGTACTTTAAGGTACCGCGGTAGATTATCCCCGTTTTTGAGGATATTCAAGTTAAGCTATGCACTGAGGCATATGGATCTAGTGTGGCCTATTACCCTGGTTCTATGAAGATGTATAGAGATCTGAAGCAGGTCATTTGGTGGTATGGTATGAAGAACGATATAGCCTAGTTCGTGGATGGGTGCTTAACTTGTAAGCAAGTAAAGGCTGATCATAGGAGGCCTAGTGGCAAGTTGACACCTTTATAGATTCCAAGTTGGAAGTGGGAGAGTGTTTCCATGGACTTCATTACTGGTTCGCCGAGATCTCCCAAGGAACATTATTATGTATAGGTTATAGTAGATAGACTGATGAAGTGTGCTCACTTCGTGCCATTCAGGATTGATTACTCGATGAAGAAGATAGCAGAGTTATACTTGGATGAGGTTATCAAGTTACATGGAGTAACTGTTAGTATTGTGTCGGATTGAGACTTCAGGTTTACGTCTCGTTTTTGGAAAAGATTACAGGAAGGATTGGGTACCAATCTGAGGTATTCCACCGCTTATCTTCCACAGCCAAATGGACAAAAAAAAGAATTATTCAGATTTTGGTATACATGATAACATGTTACATCTTAGACACCTAAGGAGCATGGGACGAGCGTTTGAGGCTGATGGAATTTTCTAATAATAACAGTTATCAAGAGTGCTTACAGATGGCTCCGTTTGAGGCCTTATATAAGAGACGTTGTAGAACTCCCTTGTTTTGGGTCGAGGTTGGCAAAAGACCGTTGTTTGGTCCGGAAGACTTAGAAGAAATGGATATTTTTGTGAAACATATTCGAGAGAAGCTTCGTATAGCTCAGTAGCGTTATGAGAAGAACTCTAATCGACGAAGAATTGATTTGGAATTTGTGTTCATGGACATGGTTTTCCTTAAGATTTCCCCGATGTCTGGTGTAAAGAGCTTTGGAAAGAACCACAAGCTGGATCCTAGGTATGTGGGTCCTTTCTAGGTGGTTGATCGTATTGCAATGTCAGTTATAGGCTGGATTTGCTCGCAAGTTTTCCTGGTGTGCATGATCTGTTTCACATAAGCCAGTTGCAAAAATGTGTGCTTACCGACCGGCAGGTTCTTGACTCTATGCCCTAGTTGGAGCCCAACCTTTCTAATATTGAGATGCATGTTTGCATTCTTGATACTCAAGATCGAGTGTTGAGGAGGAAGGCCATACCAATTGTTCAAGTTTTGTGGCGGAACCAAGATGTGGAAAGCGCGACTTGGGAGTTGGAGTTAGCTATGAGGGAGGCTCATCCTCATCTGTTCTCCTAATTTCATTCGGTATCTATTCTCATTCTAAAATCTTGAATTATTTTCCTTTTATAGTGGAAACTTTTGTGAGTAAAGTTTTGGGACGAAACTTTCTTTTAGGAGGGGTGGTTGTAATGCCCCTGGTCGTTTCAAGGTTTATTTAAAACCCCTTTAGTGTTGTATTTTTGACATCAAGGCGTTACGTTGATGCGTATTTAGTGGGTACCATTGTTTGAGCGTAACTTTTGCTCATTGGTATCCAAGGTTTTTGTTAAGAAGAATTAGCTTGGCTAATTTCTCCTGTGTTTTGATATTCCCTTGCAAGCCAGGATTCGTTTTGGAACACGGCGGAGTGTTTTTGGGATATTTGGTATTTTGACTTTGGGGAGTATTTAGCCGAGTTTGGTTTGTCGGATTTCGATTTTTACCTCGCTGTTGTATTTGTAGCGTCGATATTTAGCTACGGTGCGATTTTCGTAGAAATCCGAGTTAGTGCGAGTTTTGGTCATTTAGACGTTATTTATTCCATATAAATAGCCTTGTGATAAGACAGAAACTTTATTCATTATCTTCTTCCCCAAACCGTCTTACTGTTTTTGCAGAAGACGAGAGAGGCGACCTTGCGAATCTTTCGGTCGTTGATTGTTGGAGCTCCGGTGCACAAAATCATCGTCGGAGAGTTGTTCCGGTTAGCTCTCTCCAAGATCTACGTTTCTACGGCGAGTTTTTCCCATTTCTTGGATTTTTAGAGATTAAGGTATGCGGTTTTGACATTCTCTCCTCTCGAAAAGTTTCAAGTTTTAGTGCTTAGGTGCTTTTGCGGCTAGATCCGTGAGGAGGAGTGGTGGTGCAGACGTATTCCGACAAGATTGAGGCAAGTGGTTATTTCTTCCCCTTGCCAAGCTTTCCTTCCTTATATTCAATGTTATTTCCCCGTTATCTTTCTTAGAATTTAGGAATGGGGTAGGGTTCGGCCAGGTTCTTCCTGTTGCATAGGGTAGATCTTTGTTCCGGTGGTGTGTATATCCGTCGAGTATAGGTTAGTAAGCCCTAGTTTAGTTTGTCGTATATGGCAGTGAGGGGTTTTGTTGAGTTTGAAGATTTTATTAGGATAATGCCGTCTTATATGGCTGATTTGTTTAGTAAATTAGTCGATTATTACATGAGTCAAAATCGCCGAAAAATAAATTTGAGGCTAAGTCAAAAGCATTAACAGCACTGAATGCACTAAACGTGGCGTTGAGTGAAGTTCACTTGGCGTTGAGTGGTTTGTATGTCAAAGGAAAAAAATTTGAGTGCGTTGAATGCACTCAACACGACGTTGATTAGTCCGTGAGGCTAAGGCAAAACATTGAGTGCGTTGAATGCACTTAACACGACGTTAAGTGAAGTTCACTTGATTTTTGAGTGCGCTAAATGCACTCAATGCGGAGTTGAGTGAAGTTCACTTAAAGTTGAATGGTCTGTAAGGCTAAGGAAAAAGCGTTGAGTGCGCTGAATGCACTCAATGTGGCGTTGAGTGAAGTTCACTTGGCGTTGAGTGGTCTGTGAGACTAAGGAAAAAAGTTGAGTGCGATGAATGCACTCAACACGGCGTTGAGTGATAAAGCGTTGAGTGAAGCCTTGGCATTGAGTAGCTTCGAGTCTAAGTCAAAAGCATCGTGTAGACTCAATGCAATGTCGAGTGAAGATAGTGCGCTAAGTAAAACTATTTGGCATTGAGTGCGCTGAATGCACACAACGTGGCATTGAATGTAGGCTAGGCATTTAGTTCACTCAACGCTTTTCCCATTGATGGAGCCGACATCCCACGACATGTGGCCAAGGAGCGTCCTACCTCTGACGATGATGGTGAACCGGTAGATATGAATGGAGACGACGGCCCGCAACTACTTGAAGACGGCAATGGCGCACCGACACTTGACCATGAAGAGCATCGCTACAATAGCCTTCCGGAGCACAAGCCCATTTATAATTTATTAATAATAAATATTAATAAATTATTATTGAGTATTAATATATTTTATTATTTGTTTTATTTCAAAATTATCATTGTTATTTCGTGTTTAATTTCATGTATTAGTTGTTACATGGTTATGTTATAAAACCATGAGTTTAAATTTCATTTTTCATGTTCGCTTGCATGTAGCCAGTTGGAGTGTTTGTTGTAGCCTATATATAGGCATGCACCCCTTTGTTTTTAATTAGTGAATGAATGAAAAGGAAACCAATTTCAAGAATTGAAAACCTCCTCCTCCTCCAAGGCAAGTTTTCGGCCCTCCTCCTTCTTCTTCCTCTTTGGCTGCCGGCCACCTCTCCCCCCTCTCTATCTCAGCCTCCCTCCTTCCTCTCCTCTACTCCCTTGCAAACCCGAGCCCTAGCCACCAACTTCCTACCCAACCCCTTCTCCAGCCTCCAAGCCGCCACCTCCTCTCTCACAAACCCGGCCACCACCAAACTCCAACAACCCAATCCCCTCCCTCCTCCACAAAATCTTAGCCGCCAACCACCAACACCAACAAGCCCGACCCCTTCCTCATCCCCGTCCTAAATAAAAATATCACTTTCCAAATTAAGCTCTTAGCCTACCATAATAGAAATATTTCATTCCCTAAATATTTCTCAATCCATCACCTTTTCTCTCTCCTGCCTTATTTGGAGATATTTGTTTCCATATTTAGAAGATTCCGCCGGGACTTTCTAAATACAGCGTGACACGAAGAAGGCGATGAATTTCTCTCCCTCCGGCGTATCTCTGGTGGTGCCGTTAAGGAACGATTCTAGTCGAGTGAATCGTATTCATCAAATCCGGTTGGGTAACGAAAATTTCCACCTTTATGAGTTTCTCTTCTTTAGATAATTCCTGTGGCATTGGCAAATAGCGCGCCTTGTGTAACGCTTGATTTTTTGGGTTAAATTTCTTTTAGTTATTGTCGTGTTTATTTCTTTTGTTTAAGTTCTTGAGGTGTGGTGGCCCTCATTTGTATTTTATTGGGAGAGAACCACCCTTGCCCGAATCTTTTGTTTTCGGTGGTTTCTCTTTTGGTACAACATGCTCGATCGAATCGTGTGGGTTCTTTTTGCTTGACAGGACTTTGGCTTATCACCTTGGTATTATCTTTAAGGTATTTGCGAACCCTCAGTAATTGTTAGTGTAGTAATAATATTAACTAAACCGTTGCGACATTAAATGCTTGAGTGTGACGTGAGAGTTATTCGGGAGTGTCGCGTTTGTTTCGTCGACCACCCAAACGCTCGAAAGAGCGGGCCTACATCAATTTGGTATCAGAGGGAGGTTCTCGTCAATTTGCTAATTGGCACGCCTCCCTCTCTTATGTGGCACGTACGTACGCATTCACCCGTTTCATTGCAGATCAATATTTAGAAAATTAGTTTTCATGAAATGCATTTAAATTCCATAATTTCAAATTTCAAATTAAAAACATAAATAAATTTCAAATTTAAAATTTCAAATTTAAGATTTCAAATTTTAAATTTTAAATTTCAAAAATCAAAATTAAAATTTCAAATTTCGAAATTTCGAAATTTCAAATTTCAAATTTCAAATTTCAAAATTTAAAATTCAAATTTCAAATTTAAAATTTAAAAATTCATATTTCAAATTTCAAATTTCAAAATTTATAATTTAAATTTTCAAAATTTAAAATTCAAAATTAAAATTTCAAATTTAAAAAATCAAATTTCAAATTTCAAATTTCAAATTTTAAAATTTAAAATTTTAAAATTTCAAATTTAAAAATTCAAATTTCAAATTCCAAATTTCATTTTTCAAAATTTCAAATTCCAAATTCTAAATTTCCAATTTCAAATTTCAAAATTAAAAATTTCAAATTTCAAATTTCCAATCTAGAATTCCAAATTTCAAATTTTTCTCCAATTAAAACAAAAAATGGCTTTCGATATTGACGCTTCCAATCATCCCATGACTTATCTACACCCTAATATTTTTACCTATGATTGTTATGGGGATCCCAAGTATTTTAGATATTGTCTTGTGTGGGTAGAAACCTATTTCAAATATAACCAATTGGGAAAATACCAAAAGGTTAGTGTAGTCCAAGTGCGGTTAAGAGGTCGAGCCCGCGAGTTTTGGTTGAATGAAGAGAAAGAGCGCGGTGTTGGTAGCTATACTTATGCTTGGCCGCACATGCGAAGAATCCTCTCAGCAAAATTTGATTCCCCCTACCGCCTTAGTACTAGCACGACATCTGATAGCCAGTTTTGTTATGGCGCTAGAACCAAGCCAGATAGTAGGAGTGGTATATTATCCCAAGATAGGTTCTATCCCCAGGTTGGTAGAGCTACCTCTAACGTACCTACACACACCTATAAAGGAAAGGAAACAATGAGGTCCCCTATCCCGAGTTCTGTACACGTGACTGCTAGGACTACCATGAGCCCGCGGGGTGAGAGTAATCCTACCCGTAAAGGTAGGCAAACGATTACGACATGTGTGTCAAGTGGCGCACCTGATCTTGGCTCTATTGAGCATCCTACCCCGATTACGCACATAGGCCCTATTAAGTCTCTCCCAGAGTTGCCTGATTTAGTCGTTGACTTTCCTACTGAGTCTTAGGCTGGGTCTAGGACTGAGCCCGTCACTAAGGATGAGGCTGAATGCGCTTGCAATTTGAGTGACGATAAGGAGATTGGTTATCCTAGTGACCTAGACAAGGATTTCTCCTATGAGGAATCGTCTCCTCTTCCTTTTTCCGATGTTTTTGAGGTGTATCCCTTGACAGTTATTGAGTCTTCTGATGACCCAGACTCAGAAGACGTTCTGGCAGAGTCGATAGAGTCATCTGAAGCTGAGAGCGTACCTGTTACTAATTTTGGTGATGACTTGCTAAGACCCAACATTATTATGGTTGACCCAGGCTTATTAGATATTTCTACGGTATTGGAAGAGTCACCTTGGGATGGTTGTTTAGTTTGGGATAATTTTAGTGTGATACATCCGGTAACTAGTTTCTTGTTGATATCATCACTGCTTGGTATTCAAGCCAATTTATATACTCCCCGGGACTCGATTTGTCAATCCCTATATTTTGATTTAGACGATGTCCCTACCTCATGAGAAGAATTGGTCGATATAGGATGTGATGTTGTAGTAGATTTACCCTGCGAGGAAAAATTATCTTTGGATGACGGTAGCACTGAGGGCCCGAAAGGCTTTTCTTTGACGATAGCTCCTTCGTATGAGGCCCGAGTTAGTTTGGAAATTTTATCGGACACGAATCTGCCTACTATTTAGACGATCACTGTTTCTAACTTCAGTAAAATTTCTAATGATTTGGTGGATTCATTCTGGGGCAAAAAGTTAACTGAGGATGAGTTTTCTGCGAGGACGAATCCACTATTCGAGTTTACTTTTGGTTTTAAAGGCTTGAAATCGGAGGCGTTCTCTTGGATGCTTAGTCCATGTTTTGACGTTGAGTGTGACTTGGTTCCCCCTACGGAGTCAACCCTGTCGACTCTCCCTCCGATTCCCTTAGCTCGAGTAGATGATTTACTCATTTCTAGCCCTTCATATTTAGAGAAGTTTATTATTTCCGCCTTTCCGTTAAGCTTACTTAGAAGGACGTGGGCGAACGTAGTTGGTGACGAACGTTTTCTGCTGACTATTTATTATGATATTTTAAATCAAAATTTAATTCCAAAGTTAAAATGAAAACTTTGGAACCAACTACATTAATTTTTGAACTTAAAGCACCTGTGCCACCGGACATAATTCCGTTATTTTTTACTATTAATTCAAGTCATGTGGCACATGGGTTCTCCCCTCATAGTTTTAATTTAATTTGGCGCATTTTAAATTTCTTGACCCTTATAAATGCGTCCTTTAAATTACTTGCGAGGCTGTGTCGAATAGTCATTCACCGTTATGTGAATGGTTTGGTATTGGTTTGTCTCACCCCTAAACGGATGCCCCGGGCACTTTAGAAATATTAACGAATTGGCTAGTCTATTCTTTACGAATTTTACGAAAGTTTGGTGACATGACATTCCTTTTAAAAAATTTCACTGAGTGGGGTATATCTCCTATTTTCATCGTTACATACTTTACGCTTTATGATTTAATGCCACCTAAAATGTCTACCTCTCCATATATATTTTCCACTATGTTTTCTATTGGGTTGGGTGGTGACAGTTTTCCAGGATCGTTCTCCTTCTCGGTCTCCATCGGAGGTACGTTGGTGGATGTTGTTGAAATTCTTTTTTCCTTTCTTTGGCTAACGCGTATTTGAGGTCCCCCAAGGGACCATCTTTTTCCATGCAGGTCCTTCTTCCCCGCCGACGACCTTCAGGCGAGAACACACAGGCATACTCATCAATGATGGGTATTTTTAAGAGGGTGAGGATGATGGAGCCGACTTCCCACGATATGTGGCCAAGGAGCATCCTCCCTCTGACGATGATGGTGACCTGGTAGATATGAATGGAGAGGATGGCCCGCAACTACTTGAATACGGCGATGGCGCACTGACACTTGACCATAAAGAGCGTCGCCACAATAGCCGTCCGGAGCGCAAGCCAATTTATAATTTATTAATAATAAATATTAATAATTTTATATATGGCGTATTAATATATTTTATTATTTGTTTTATTTCAAAAATATCATTGTTATTTCTTGTTTAATTTCATGTATTAGTTGTTACATGGTTATGTTATAAAACCATGAGTTTAGATTTTATTTTTCATGTTGGGCTGCTTGTAGCCAGTTGGAGTGTTTATTGTAGCTATATATAGGCATGTACCCCTTTGTTTTTCATTAGTGAATGAATGAAAATAAAACCAATTCAAGAATTGAAATCCTCTTCCTCCTCCAAGGCAAGTTTTTGGCCCTCCTCCTTCTTCTTCCTCTTTGGCCGTCCGCCACCTCTCCCCCCCTCTCTATCTCGGCCTCCCTCCTTCTTCCTCTCCTCTACTCCCTTGCAAACCCGAGCCCTAGCCACCATCTTCCTACCTGGCCCCTCCTCCAACCTCCAAGGCGCCACCTCCTCTCTCACAAACCCGGCCACCACCAAACTCCAACAACCCGGGCCCCTTCCTCCTCCACAAAATCTTATCCGCCAACCACCAACACCAACAAGCCCGACCCCTTCCTCATCCCAGTACTAAATCCAAATATCACTTTCCAAATTAAGCTCTTAGCCTACCATAATAGAAATATTTCATTCCCTAAATTTTTCTCAATCCACCACCTTTTCTCTCTCCTTCCTTATTTAGAGATATTTGTTTCCATATTTAGAAGATTCCGCCGGGACTTTCCAAATACAACGTGAGATGAAGAAGGCGACGAATTTCTCTCCCTCCGACGTATCTCTGGTTGTGCCGTTAAGGAACGATTCTAGTCGAGTGAATCAGATTCATCAAATCCGGTTGGGTAATGAAAATTTCCACCTTTATGAGTTTCTCTTCTTTAGATAATTCCTGTGGCATTGGAAAATAGCGCGCCTTATGTAACGCTTGATTTTTCGTTGTTAAATTTCTTGTAGTTATTGTCATGTTTATTTCTTTCGTTTAAGTTCGTGAGGTGTGGCGGCCCTCGTTTGTATTTTGTTGAGAGAGAACCACCCTTTCCCGAATCTTTTGTTTTCGGTGGTTTCTCTTTTGGTACAACATGCTCGATCGAACAGTGTGGGTTCTTTTCGCTTGAGATGACCTTGGCTTATCGCCTTGGTATTATCTTTAAGGGATTTGTGAACCCTTATAATTGTTAGTGTAGTAATAATATTAATTAAACCGCTGTGACGTTAAATGCTTGAGTGTGACGTGAGAGTTATTCGAGAGTGTCGCGTTTGTTTCATCGACCACCAAAATGCTCGAAAGAGCGGGCCTACATCACCCGTGACTTGGAATTTTTTTCGCCGATCCGTCGTATATCCAGTTGATGATTATTGTTTAGTGGAATTCATCGTGTGTCTAATGATTTGTCGAGTATACTTACCGAATTAGTGTGGGCTTAGAAATTTTCGTCGGATTAAGTTGAATTCGTCGTGTATGATTTAGAATGGCTAACACTTGGGAATTTTCTTCCTTTATGTCAAGGAGATTTTATGTGCCTGGTTGAGGTTATGGGTTTTTATGGATGTTATGTGTGACCCTTGGTTGGTAGTGGGTAAAGAACCCCCAACCAAGTGCCAAATTGTGAATCATAACACTGCAGGCTTGTTTTTGGTCTGCGTGTTGAGTTGGACAATGTTGACACCACAATAGTGCCTTATTTATATATATTTGGATTTTTGGGTTTGGTTGGAAAATGTTGCCACCACCCAATTGTCTTGTTGAGACAATTGGACTGTCGGGTTGTGTTGGACAATGTTGCCACCACCACAGTACCTTCTTGGAATATGTTGGGTCTATAAGTTTGGATTGGACAATGTGGCCACCAACTAAGGACCATTTATTACCAGTGTTAATGATTCATATGAATAGGGTTATTAAGTCTCTTTCCTCATTTTGTACAGATATATTTTATTGTGCTTACTTTTGTAGATATTCTCGAAACATGGATTCGTTTCACACTTGGTGCAACTTTCTTACTTTTGAACTCAATAAGTAAATATTTTACCAATGTCATATGATTAATTGCTGAGATTTGACAGCTTCCTTATGTTTGGGTTGGTAACACTTTATTTCTTTTTGGTTTATTGCTAACCTTTTGATCCTTGATCTCCACTTATATTTCCATTCTTAATGAGTTGTTCTTTCTTTGAACGCCTCAGGTTTGGAAAAGTAGTCGGATGAGCGGCTATGGTTGGTTTTTGGCTGGTACTCTGTAGCCATCATTTCCTCGCCAACTGTGAGGTAGTTATTGTTTGTTTTCTTTTAGATCAGACATACATACCTTTTAGTGGGTTCGTGTCAGGTTGTTGATGTCCACTGGATTTATTTTAATGATAAGTACTTGCTAACTGCTAAGCCTTTTTTATATGATGGTGTGGATTTACATGCTCTCAAGGAAATCTTTATGCTAGGTTACATGTTAGATATTTTAAATTATAAAGTAGTACTTCTATCACCACATACATGACATCTTTCAAAACTACAGTCACTATGTTCGATGAACGTAAAAGATATTTTCATACTTATACTAAATCTAGAGTCATGCATACCATGAGTTGTCATATATGGATGTTTTGCTCATGTAGGATGTCAATCAGTGTAAACAAACTATTTCCTCAGTGTATACTTATATTTTCAGTCGATGACTAGTTGATCAACTGAGACGAGGGATATAGCCATCAAAACATAACTTGAAATATTTTTTTCCTCACATCATAACTTGGTATTTTCATAAACTGTATTAGGATTGGAGTTTGCTTGAACGTCTGCAGTTATCCCCCGCACGACGTGGCATCACGGCGCGCGTTTTCTCTTACTCTGATATACATTTAAATTTAGAAAAAATGTGGGTTGTGACAAGATTGCTGGGAAATTTAGCTGAAAGCAGCTCCAGGTCGGGCAAATCGGGGTTGTTGGCTCACTGGGGAAGATGATAGAGAGTAGTTGACCTTGATCATGATGAATGATATTACTTAGAGTGATTGTATATTTTGTCAAATTTTATACAATGATTTTAAACAAAAATTAAGGCCTCTTATAGGCTGATTCATGAAAAGTACAAAACATAAAAAGTGTATCTTATTGTCTTAACTTTTATTAAGGACTTGAATCATCCCATTTGGAGCACATTATCTCCTTGTATGGAAGTTTTAGAGGGACTAGTCCTTAGGAGAGGACAACCCATATTACTTGAATAAATTTTAAATGGTTAAAGTTATGGGGTTGAAATTTGGGAAATTTATGGATGTACCTTAGATACACCCATTGTGCAAAAATAGAAATTGTTCGGCTATATTTACGTATAGTTTTAGCTAAAATATGATTTTACATAACAATACAATAATTGGTAAAAAATAATTATGATGACCCCAAATTTTGGTGGGAGTCTCACTAGGGAAACAAAAAGTATTAGTAAAAATTTCAGGCCTATTTTACCTCTGCATGTTTGTGAATCCAAGTTGCAAGTAAAAATTGTGCGTGTGATTTGGGGTGCATTTAGTAAAAAGTGAAAAAGGGTGATTTAGCCCTTTGACATGTTGCAGCCCATAAAACATTGTTCATGGGCTTATTACGATGAAATACACCATCTATAGTAATATTATAATTTTTGGGACAAAAATCATAGGATTTTCAATTTATTTTAATTATATTACCTTTTTAAATTAAGGAAATATAGGTGTGCTAAATAACTTAGAAAATTCTAGTTTTTTTCCACCATTATTATATTGACATAATACACCTCTAGCAATTTATTAGAATTTTTGGAAGTTCCCATCTTTGCAATGTAGCCAAAAGTACAAATAGGATCCTTAGGTTTTTTATATAAAACATGGTTTATATTGCCTAGAAAATTCTGAAAATTTTACAAGGTCATTTTTATAATGGTTTGGGGCTCTTTGAATTTTTTTACAATTTGTGGAAGAATAATTATGATAGTTCCTTTTTATAGTGGCATTTTGGTAATATGTTAATTTTGTAAATATTTGTGGTCTAATTTATATAGAAAATTACCAATCTCTGGCTGGGTTGTTAAAATGTTACTATTGATCACTGAAAATTTTTAAAGAATTTTTGGAATTATATATTATGGTACTTACTATAGAAAGTGACATATTTGCCCCTTTAATGTTTCTAAAATTCATATAGTCAAATCATTGAATAATACTATAAATCGCTAGAATTATGTTTTATTTATCAATTAAGCACACTAGAAATTTTATGGGATTTAATTATCAAGTATTTGAACTACTTTCTTTGGAAAGTGACCTAGGGGTCCTATTTTTGGGAAAAAACATTTTAGCCCTATATATCACTGACATGTTATGAAATTTTGTCCAGGCTCATGTTTAATCAATATGTTATTAGGGTAATTTAATCATGTTGGTTGGACAATAGGAAGTGATACTTCATGTTAAAAATCACTAGTGACATTTATTTAGGAAAATTATAATTATGGTAATTAATTTAGAAAAATTATGAACCTTTGGATTTTAGCTTATTATGTCATGGTAGACCCCTGAAAATAATCTTAGGGCCCTTGGCCAAGTATTTACAGAATTGTTATTCATATAGTCAAAAGTATTTTCATGGTCTACATATAGCAATTTGGCGAAATAAGAATTAAGTGATCGATCTTGCTTTGGAAAATTGATTTTTGAAGAGTAGGATAGCTTTTCTAAATAACTTGAGAATGGGAACGAGGGGTTAATCCTATCATAGTTCCTAGTACCGCTGCGAGCCCTTCACCGGGTAGACCTCAGGAAGTCCAAGATTAACCCTAAGCCGTTATATACAACTTAAAGTTAGACAAGAGCAGTCGAATCGGTTGAAGGAACAATATAGTGATCTCACCCGTGAATGGGTTGGAGTGATTTGGGATATGTTAGTCCTGCGAGCTTGAGGCTCGAGAGGTTTTATATCAGGATGGGTTGGTCCTTCGAGCTGGAGGCTTGGGTTGTGACAAACTTTCATGTGTATAGAAAAAATTTTGTGGTGAGTCTTCATTACTGGGCAGTCGTCACACCGATGGTAGTACGTTGAATTTGGCGAGGTGTGAGGGTTTGCAGGGCCAGTAGGTTATTTATACTACGGTCTAGAGGATAATCCCTGAAAACACACTCGACCATAAAGACTGGTTTGATGTCCAGCAATTAGTACGCAGAGACACTAGAGTACACTAGGAAGTGTATAGAGGCGTACGAAGGGTCTAGGCCAGGTAGTGTGTATACCTGCTTAGGAAGTGGAGGTGCCCACTCCATGGCTGTCATAGCCATAATGGTGGTACCAGAGAGTTTAACGAACTCCAAAAATGGGGAACTAAAGGTCTTTGATCATAGAGTCATGTGGGTGAGTCGCACTTGTATGAATCATAGGATGCAAAACCTGTCATAACATACATACTTATAATAGGTCATTCATAAAGCAGATCCTTATCAAATAAATTAGTTTGGGATCTTTTATATGATAAGTTACAATTCCGAAAAACTTAATATATAAGTTTTATAGGCATTCATATAAGTTAATGTTCTCTTTTGATGGTAGTATAGTAGAAGTTGTTTACTTTACTTGTTGTTGAAATCGAAGATTAGGTCTCTATGGAGTTCGACCCTTGGGGAATTGGTGATCGCACGCTTACTTCTCTCTCACAAGCCAAATAACTAAAAGACTTAGCACAAGGAACAGACCCAAGGCTCCAGCACGGAGGTCCCACCACACACCCAAAAGATCTTAGAGCGCTTCCCATCCTTAGCCACGTGCCGAGCTAAGGATACCTCAGAAAGCGCAAGAAGATCAGGGCACAAGTAAGAATGCCTTCTGAGGTACCCCTTGGTCTTATTTATAGTTTTTTGAAAACGGTCTGCAAATAGGAAACATCTGTTGTTCCGAACAGCTCTGTGCAGTTCATATTAGCCTGCCAACAGTGTAACTCAGCTATTCTTCTATGGGCAGGCCAATGAGAATAGAATAGAAAAAACACATCATACAACACTGAGCGAGTGGCCATTGAAAATAACCACTCGTATGGGGGTGGCGAGTGCTCGATGGTGCTGGCACTTGCCACCTCCCTATGGCACTGGGCGAGTGCATGCCAGAATTTCCCAATCGCCAAAGGCCTGCCGAGATCTATGGGCGGGTGCGAGCCTGATTCTCCACTTGCCCCTACTCCTCTCCAGCCCACCTAGGCTAGCCGACCGATGTCGAGATCCCACTCATTGCCAAGAAAGAGGCGTTGAGTGTCTTGGCTTCACTCAACGCCATGGAAGAGGTGTCAGGTGCGTAAGCCTCACTCGACGCTGTGGCAGAAGGCGTTGAATGGACTCGACGCCAGGGGGAGGCATCAAGTAGACTCAACGCTAGGGGACCGGCTCATCTGGCTTGACTAGTCTGGCTCCTATCGATCCCTATTTGCCGGATATGGGATTGTATATAATCCCCGATCTTTGCGAGGTTGCCCCAATCTTGAAAAGAAACATCCAACCTCGCAAAATGCGGTGAGTGCGGCAGGATCCAGAGAGAATCTTTTGGTGGGATCCACCAATGGCTATTTATACACTCCTGCATGTCTGGGAGACCTTTTCCTTCCCCTTACTTTGATCTTGATGAGATGCCACTTTCCAAAGAGCTTCAAGAGAGGCTGGATTGAGCTCGTGGGCTCAATGTCGCTCACGCTGCCAGCCTGGTCGCCATTAATCCTAGCCCCTCACCATGCGAGTATTCAAATCCTCAACCTACTAAAAAATCAAAGCCAACTCCAAAAGTTGCTGAGTCGGCCTACCACGACCATGCCACTACCACAGACTCTTGGCCAGCCCCCAAATCAAAGGGGAAGGAGATCATCGAGGTCCCTGCCAACCCGGACAACAATCATACTAGAGGCAAAGACTCCACATAGTGAGTCGACTCTACCCATGATGACTCGCGGCCTAAATCTCCCCTTACTCGCTTGCGCGACCCATTGCCTCCTTTCAGGACCACGGGGCTATACTCATAGAGGCAGGAGTTTCCAGCTTGCGAATCTTTTCATCAACCCACACCTACATATGCACTCGTGGGGGGAGATGTCGGGTCTATCCCGAACCCAAGCTTCGAGCTCATCCCAAAAAGAACTCGACGTCCTGGTCGCGGTAAGGACCAAGCTTGCCCCCTTCATACACCGACTGAGGAAAGCCGAGTATATCCCGTACGCTCCACTTCTATTGGACCATCCCACCTAGTTGTTTTGAACCACTCGCCTGTTGTACATTCATCTTGATCACTTGTATTTACAGATCTTCCCGTCCAACCCTGGGCTGAAGAATCCTCTGAGCTAGCCCAGCAATCGCCACCCCCTTCCCCCAACACGTTAGAGAACTTCCTAGACATCTAGCTAGACTTCGCCAAGCTGAGGATGCAAGTTGTCTAGGTGTTCAAGAAGTAGGGGCGCACGCTGCGCAGGATGTAGGAGGAGAATGATCTCGATGAGCAGAGGCTGTAGGCACTAGAGAAGGATTACGTGATGCTCGCGGATGATATGAAGCACGGCTCGTTAAGAGGGATAATGTCCCCCACCCCAATCATGGACAGGATAAGCGAGAACATGCAGTTCATCCACCATGATATGGAGTAGGTCCGCGAGTTCAACAACCCGCGCCGACCTCCGAGGATGGGGACGTGAGGCCGGGGTAGGTGGAAATGTCTCCCTTGCTAAGCCTACCGGCACTCGCCACCAAGCCCCCAGATCGCGCGTGCTAAAATAATTCGACTTGTTGTTGTACTTTCTTTTTCTGAACTGCAAGAACCCCCTGTCTGTAATAATATGGAACAAGTTTTAGATTTCATTTTTTTTTATTTTGTATAACACACTGCACTTTAGATTCGGCTCGCCATATGATAGAATGGGTCACAGGGGTTGGCGAGTCTGGGTCGGTGAGCCGGACTGACCGGCCGGCTTGGCCATTAATTTTGTTTTCTATAAATAGGCCACCTCACCAACCCCCTGTCTATCGCCTTTATAGCTAAGTCTTACTCCCCTCTTCTTGCTCTTCTCGCCAGCTCGACTCGTGCCATAATTATTGGAACCATGGGCAAAACACAACCCGATGCTGACGGGAGGTCAAAATGTGCTCGGCAATTCTCAGAGTACTTCTTTTATGAATGAACCACGAGCGAAAAGGATCTCGCTGACTTTGTCGCCGACTACGTCTCCATGGGGTTTTCTGCGCGCTGACCCGCGACAGGCGAGTACATCAACTCCTTTTATAAGGATGAGCTCGCCTTACCTATCTGGCATTTTGAGGTGGGGTTGTGCCTCCCCCTATGTCCAGAAATCCTCCAAATCTTGAAGTACTTCATGGCGGTATAGACCCAGCTGAACCCGAATGCCATCGCCATGATGGTGCCATAAGCTTGCTACCTCCGCCATAAGCAGAAGGGTTCAATCTGACCGTCTTCAAGAAACTCTTAATATACCGCTCGACCAATGACGGGGTCGCCTTCCTGGACAGCTCGCAGTTCAAGGTCCGCGAGACGGCCAACAAGGACAATTATTTGTTCTCAAAGCTTGTCTTCAGTATGCGCGAGCTCAATAACATGCCCTTCTCTCCTCGGTAGAAGAGCGAGTAGGTGTACCAGCCCCTGATGGTGACGGGCGATGATTCTGACCTCCACAAATTCTTCTTGGGTAAGGACTTTGAGGTCGCCTTCCTCCGAAGGGGCCTCAACTTGCTCCCCCCGGTACTGCCCAGCGAAGGTATAGCGCTTTCCCTTCTTTCCCCCTCAATGTGCTCGCTTAAAAATAATAATAATTTCTAACTCCCAAGTCTTTTTTTGCAGGGGAGAAGAAAATTCCCAAGAACCCACCTTTTGCGGACTCGATACTCTACCTGGACCCACTCGCACGCGTGCGGGCAGCCGCATCCGCCTACCGAAGTGAGCTTGGGATGGGAAAACGCTCCTCCAATAAGAGGCGACCAGACCCCGCGGGCTCCATCTCACCTCACTGTCCCACATAACCGAAAAATATGAAGAAGGAAATGACGGTCTCCAAGGGGAAACTACAATAACATCAAATATACCTTAGCTCCCTAAAGACCATGCCGGAGAAGTCGTCAGGGAAGGTCCTGGATGGAGGCGACCCGCCTGGCACTAACACCGTTGTGGAGCCAGCGGCCCGTGAGCCATACCAACCGAAGGACCACCGCGACTTTAATCTCAGTGGGAAGGCCAAGGACTAGCTCGGTAAACCGATGGTTTGTTGGGATGAGTAGGCCCATAGGGTCTCCATGTAATGACCTCCCTAGCCCATAGCTCGAAAGGACGGCTGAAGGCACCCCCAGCACCAAGCTTGAAAGGGTTCACATCATAACATACTTGCATGTCATAGCATCATCTTTTCATATAACCCCTGACACCTATTGTATAAAGTGGTATGGGATATTTTATACAATAGGCCTTGAAAAACGACCCCTTGGTCTATAGGTTTGTATTGGAATTCCAATAGGTCATGGTTACTTAGTTTACCTTATCCTACTTTACTTACTCACTTGTTCTTGTTTATACTTATAGTGCTTACCTACTAATGCTTACATATACTTACTCTATTTATGAACTCATGAAAGACTAGTTCCGCCACCACCTATTTACCTTTGTTACTCTCCACCTTCATTACCTTCCATTTCCTTTTCCCCGCTTAGTGCCTAGGATACATGGGGGAGGGGTGGGGGATGATAGGACTTAGTCTTTTAGACTAACGGTCGTTGACCAAATCATTGTAGGGGATTGTGGAGTCGAACCTAGAGATGCATCCTCAGAGGTCGGTGCGCTTGGAGACGGCATAATTTTACACGGTAGTTCAGCCAGTAGGGACAGTGAGTCCCGATCATTAGTAGATATTATAGATTGGCTTCAACATTGAGTGGTTGTAGTGAGGATTATAATTTGTCGGGCAGGAGCCATTTTTAGTACTTTACTTTATCTTTTCTAGGGACTCTCCCTTCGTGGAGATTTATTTAAATATATGTGATTCTGGCGGACTAGTTTTGAGTTCATTTTACTCATGTACTCTTATACTTTTACTCTTCTCTTCTGCGATTGGTATGACCGGAAGGATTGGCATTTTTTTGTGACGACCTTCCCGGGCGTGTTGGTGTCACCGCAAAGCGGCGGTTTTTGGCATAGGACCCCGGTGGTTTAAAAGAAGAAAATGGGGTCTTACAAACTGGTATCAGAGGCAAACCTCGATCGAAAAAGTAGAAGTCCACTAACCCTGGGTCACCCCCACTCGAGATTAGTTTATGGGACAAACTAAGCAGCGGAAGCTGTGGTGTGCCCATTTGGGAATCACATGTAATTGTCCACTTTCGACTAGGTTTAGGGCAAGATGATGGTTGTCGATATATCGGTGGTGCGGGGCATTGCGGATGTGTTTCCAAAGAAGCAACCAGGATTACTGCCGCATTAGGAGAAGGATTTTCAGATACAAATGGTGTTGGGAGTTAATCTAGTGTCAAGGGCTACCTATGAGATGGCTCCAAAGGAACTGGTGGAGGCTGGATTCGTTAGGCAAAATTCCTCGCCTTGGGGAGCTCCGATCTTGTTTGTAAAGAAGAAAGATGGGACCCTCAAGTTGTGCATCGACTATCGTGCACTAAACCAGTTGACAGTCAAGAACACATATCCACTACTAAGGATCGACGAGTTATTTGATCAGATAGAGGGAGCACATTGGTTCTCGAAGCTGGATAAAAGGTCGGGATACTATCAATTATGGATCTAGGAAGTAGACAACCCAAAGACAGAGTTTAGCAGTAGATATGGTTTGTACGAGTTTATCGTGATGCCCTTTGGGCTCACGAATGCGCCATCGACTTTCATGAGCTTAATGAATCGGGTGTTCGAGCCATACCTCAATAGGTTTGTCATTATATTCTTAGATGACATCCTGATTTATTCGAGGACAAAGGAAGAGAATGCACAACATCTTGCCTTGACATGGAGAAGCTCAGGGAGCACCAGTTATATGCCAAGTTCTGTAAATGCAAATTTCGGCTGATGGAGGTGGCCTTTTTAGGTCACATTATCAGTGGAGAATAATTGGCGGTGGATCCCGCGAAGATTCAGGCAAGGCGAGATTGGCCTCAGTTGAAGACGTCCATGGATGACCGATGTTTTCTAGGATTGGCCGGGTACTACTGGAAGTTTGTGCAGGAATTCTCTCAGATAGCCCTTCCACTTACTTCCTTGACGAAGAACAACACTCCGTTTGTTTGGATGCCGTAATATGAGGCAGCCTTCCAGGAGTTGAAGGGTCGGCTTACGTCGGAACCTATCCTCTCTCTCATGTATGGGAAGGTGTGCTTCTAGATGTTCACTATTGCGTCATTTTCAGGCGATGGGTGATGTACTGATGCAGCATGGTCATGTTATAGCATATGCCTCCCGCCAGCTGAAGAAGCACGAGCAGAACCACCCTCTGCATTACATGGAGATGGGAGCAGTAGTGTTTGCTCTGACGATTGGCGGCATTACCTTAATGGGGTGCACTGCGACATATTTTCGGATCACAAGAATTTGAAATATGTTGATACCCAGAAGAAGTTGAACAACTGCCAAAGACGATGGGTGGAGTTCTTATCTGATTATGAATACATAATACACTATCACCCGGGGAAGGCGAATGTGGTGGCGGACGCACTAAGCCAGAGGGCTACCACTTCAGGAGTAGAGCCCCAGTTGATGTCTATGGAGGTGATACAGATGATGGAGGATATGTATATTACCTTGTTATCCTCGGACGACTCAGAGCTTTATAAGGAGTATCTGGCCGCGATGAGCATTACTAATGATATTTGAGATCGCATCAGAGCTGAGCAGAGAAGAGATGAAAAGTTAGAGCCAGTATTCAGGGCCTTGGAGGCAGGCACGACCAGGGAGTATGCAGAGAGAGATGGATTGATATTATTTAGAGGACGGGTGTACATACCAGCTGGGGGAAGGATTCAGGAAGACATTATGATCGAGGCTCACTACAGTAGGTACTCGGTGCACCCAGGGATCACCAAGATGATGGCCGACCTGAAGAGGACGATGTATTAGACAAGCATGAAGATGGACATCACATACTTCATGACCCATTGCAAGGCTTGTAAGTTAGTGAAGGACGAGTTTAAGAGTACTTCCGGATAGTTGCAGCCACTTTCGCTACCGGAGTGGAAGTTCGACGATATCGCCATGGATTTCATACATGGTCTTCCTCGGTCACATGCAGGGAATGACTTGATATGGGTGATCGTCGATCGATTAACGAAGGTGGCCAGATTTCTACCGATTAGGAAGGCCTCTCTGGTGGGTGACTTGGTGAGGAGGTTTGTGGAGCAGTTCGTCCGATATCATGGAGTGTCGAGGATGATAGTGTCCGATCGCGATGGACAATTTAAGTCTAAGGAATGGAGGTAGGTCCGGGATTATTTGGGGACCCAGTTGACATTTAGAACTGCCTTCCACCCTCAAACGGATAGGCATACAGAGCGCACCAATCAGACACTGGAGGATTTGTTGCGTCTTTGCATACTAGACCACAGAGATCCATGGGAGAAGCAGCTACCATTGAACAAATTCTCGTACAACAATAGCCACCAGTCCAGCATCGGCATGGCCCCTTATAAGGATTTATACGAGCGGAGTTGCAGGACTTCCTTTTCATGGATCCAGGATGTGGATCCAAACACACTTGGCTCGGAGTTCATCGAGGATACAGATGCTCATGTATGATTCATTCGAGACAGGATGCTGGAGGCCCATAGAAGGTAGTCCTAGTATTACGATGCTCGGCATCGTCAGGTAGAGTTTTAGGTTGGATACCGGGTGTTTATAAAGATATGACCAATACATGGAGTCTCACGGGTGCGTGGTAGGAAGAAGATCATTCCGAGATACATGGGGCCTTATAGGATCCTTGAGCGGATTGGTAGACTAGAGCTGCCGCCAGAGCTAGAAGGTTTGCATGACATTTTCCACGTCTCCTCCCTCAGGAGTGCTCCACTTTGGCTGGAGCAGCAGATTACGACAACAGATGGGCCTATAGCTTCTAATCGATCGGTGCACCTGGAGCCAATCCGGATAGACGATACTATGATGTGGGTCTTGCGACGCAAGAAGGTTTTGTTTGTCAAGGTATTGTGTAGGAATCATGGACATGAAGAGCACACGTGGGAGCCATAGGAATTGATGCAGCAAAGGTACCCAGGACTTTTCAGGTCTGGTATTCCCGTTAACCTCTCAGGATGTTACACTTTATCTCTCATACTTGAAACCCCATAGGCCTAACTTGAATTTTGAGGATGAAATTTTTTATTTTTATGTATTGGGATTTGTAACATCCCTCAGGCTTCTAGACCCCTAGGATGGTTTTTTTATGACTAGGTCATGACAAAAAGTACAGGTTAAGAGGACCGAGCGGGATGGAAACCTAGAGTTGGACGAAAAGCGTCGAGCAGAGCTTGAGGAAATCATCGGGCAGAGCTCGAGGAAATCATCGGGCTGAGCTCGAGGAAATCATCAGGCAGAGCTCAAAGAAATCATCGGACATAGCTCGAGGAAATCATCGGGCAGAGCTAGAGGAAATCATCGGGCAGAGCTCGAGGAAATCGTCGGGCAGAGCTCGAGGAAATCGTCGTGCAGAGCTCGAGGAAATCGTCGGGCTGAGCTCGAGGAAATCGTCGGGCAGAGCTTGAGGAAATCATCAAGCTGAGCTTGACGAAATCGTAAGGCTGAGCTCGACGAAAAGCCTTGAGCATGGATGAGTGGAGTTTGATGAACGGAATAACCATGGAGGATCCATAAATCCCACTTTTATGGGGCTTTTATTCCTCTGAGGGAGAGGAGGAGTTTTTGGAGGTGGCTGGCAATTAATTTGGTTCAGCCCCCTTAATTTGGTTGAAACCGAAGGAGTGGAGTTAGTGATCATTAATGGAATTTAATGGCATTGGGGTGTTACAAGCCTCCTCTCCCAAATTCCCTCTTTAAGGACCTTGACCAGAGTAAGGGAAAATGTTTCCCTAGATTCCTTTTCAATTTCAGTGAGGCTGGTGTAGAAGTTACAGAGGAGCCAAAGTTTGGTTGCTGAAAATGGTGAGGAGGCAAAGCACACGTCGTCAGGCCGCAAATCAGGTCCTCCTCTACTCCTTCATGGTTAGATCTTAGGAATCCTTAGAGAAAAGAATCTGTATCAATTGAGCACGATCCAATGGAATTTTTCCACTGGTTTTCCATGAAAACAAGAGTGTCGGGTTTGCCGGAATCCGCCATCTCTGGCGGGCAAACCACCTCCGGCCGATAGCCCTGACCACAATAGAGGTGGTGGTGGCGGTGGTTGGCCTGGGAGGTGGCCGGGTGGCCGACAAAAGGACTTGGAAGTGTTCCATGTCAGGTTGATCTCATCCGTTGGCTGGAGGAAAAAGAAAACCAGGAGCCACTTGATATTCTTTAAGATATGTGCTAGATCTTATATATTAAGTTTTGATTTATGTATTTTTTATCACATAATATCAGTTACTTTAGGATTTAAATTAAAAATACGTAGAGGCCATTTCAGAAAAAGTGGTCAATATGAAACATGTAGCTCTATGAGTCTACTTTAAATTTAAATTTAGTTTGAACCAATTTAGATTTCAAGTCAGACCACAACACTCATTTTGGTTAGGTCTATACCTAGGCTAGGTCAGAGATTGTTTTGAGTGCCCCCACCAATCCAGCTATCCAAATGACTTGAAATTTTGGATGGGTATCACTCTTACCTATACCTAGAACATATCCAAAAATGGAAATTTTTGAAATACATTTTCCTAAAGTTTTTGTAGCAATTTAATAACCCATGTAGGAATTATTGAAAGGGTCTAATGACCTCTAAACCCACCAAGATTTTAGTGACTATCATTCAGGGTCATATTATGACTCAGATAAAAATCTCAACCCAATTGGGTTAGATTGGAATAGGTTTTGGTGAGACCAAAGTGTGGCCCTTAAGGGTTAATTTGGGTCAGTGTGAGCTTAGGGCATGGAGGTGCTAATTCTAACCCAAAAGGGTTAAGACTTTGACCAGAGCCCCATGGTTATTTTAAACACCCTCACATGGAGTTTAGGGTGGATTAGGGTGGATTTACCTTAGGACCCTAGTTCAAACCCTGAGGTTGAACTTTGGGAGTTTGTGAAGGACATGGGGTGATATGTACTTGTATGGACTTGGAGTTTATTCCATGTAATCCTAAGATGGTTAATAGCACTAGGAAGGAATTTCGTGACATTTAAACTTAGGAACACAACTTAACCAATTATGGATAGTTTAGTCCTATACCTTTTAGGAAAATATTTAAGGGGTCATATGACCTTGGATACATATGAACTTTTGGTAGAAGAGTTTTTATAACAATATGAGCCTCTGGAAATTATTGTAGAATGTTTGGAAGATATTCACTCAGTGGGACCCAGAGGCATCATTGGACAGGATTCGACTAGCTTTGAGCTAGCTTTGGGCTTCAGATCAGAAGAGCTCCCTCCAAGGAGGAGCTCCCTCCAAGGAGGAGCTCCCTCCTAGAAGCAGGCGAGAACGTTCACTATCAGCCAGCCAAGACCCTCTTCAACTCAAGAGGCGGAGAGAAGGCTTGTGTCTCGCGAAAGACGAGAGCTGGCTCGGTACGAGGCATTCGACATTCCTTTTTTAGCTCCCGCCAAGCGAAGGAAAGAGGGTTCTCGGCATAGGGTTCTCGCCGAGTGGGGCTCAGAGCCTAGGGTAAAATACCTATTTTCCCTCAGGTAAAATTACCCATGTGCCCCCAGGGCCTACATTTTGTATTTCAGGACAACAGGATTTGGCTATTGGCAGGCAATCCAAGGGTATTTCAGTAATTTCCGGTCCGCAGAGGCTATAAATATACCCACAAGGGCTCCTTAGAAAGTAAGCTTTCATTATTTTCTTATTCTCAAGTGCTTTTTAAGGATCTCCCAGCCCAGCTTTTATCTTTAGAGGGGAAGCTCTCAGAGATCTTCAAAGTAAGAGGTGGGACCTCCCAACTAAGGCTTTGGGTCAATCCTAGGTCCTTCGTAACAAGTCGAGGGTTGAGGCTTGAGAGAAGTTGGTGTTAGCTGCACCCCTATTTTCGAACTCTCATTGAGGTCATTTTTGGCTTCAACAGTTTAGGTGCGGTGACCGTGGAAAGCAGCCGATACAAGAAAGCCTTGAGTTTGGTCCCATGGCTGGAGCTGAAGGTGAAGGGTCTGGCTCAAGAGATTCCCCCACCCGGGGAGAGTAGGAATCAAGGAAGATGTTAGAAGACTTCAGGCGAGAGGTCCTCAAGACCATCAGTCTGGCCTTCTCAACGAGGAGCGAGTGGGAGACCCCTCAGGTTCACGTGGAAGCAGTCCCGCTCTTGGACAAGAACGCACCTAGGCATTGCCCCGGGAAGGAGGTCTCGACGAAGGTCGGTGAGATGGACGTTAAAGTGTCGGAGCTCTTCCTAGGCCAGTGCCCCGGGAAGGAGGTTCCGGCAGAGGTCAGCAAGAGGGAGACCGCGGTACGAGAGGTCTTCCCTGGGCATGGTCTTGCGGATCGGGCAAGCCAGCCGAGTCTGCGAGATGTGCCCTCTCGGTAGACAGGTGGCGAGAGCCCCTTCAGTGAGCTCATTATCTTGGCTCCGGTGCCGGAGGGGTCCGGGAGCCCGACATGTCGTACTACTCGGGGAAAGATGACCCTGTACAATAAGTGTAGTGGTTCTAAGACGTAGTCTCGATAAGGTAGATGATGGATACCTTCAAGTGTTGGTTGTTCGCTATTACGTTGAAGGAGAAGGCCCTGGACTGGTTCCACCAGTTGCCGGCGAGTTCAATCTACAGCTTCGAGGATCTGCGCCAAGGTTTCTTGTTGAGGTTCTCAACATCGAAGAAGCGGAATAAAGAGGTGGAGTGCCTGTTTGCAGCGAGGGAGAAGAAGGATGAGACGCTGGATCATTACGTTGACTGGTTTCAGGAAGAGATCCTCGTGGTCCAGGAGGTCCCAGGGTACGCACTAATGCTCGCCTTTACCCTGGGGCTGAGACCTGATTCTTCGGAATGGAGTTGAAGAGAGTGCCCCCTCCCCTTTGAGGAGCTCATGGAGATGGTGGTGAAGTAGATAGACTTTGAGAGGGCCAATCCGGCTTTTGCAAGGAAGCTAGCCCCGTTGGCGGAGGACGATGTGAAGGAACCAACAACAGGAAGGAGAGGGAACAGAGGGAGCAAAGAGAGCAGAGGGAGCCAAGAGAAGAGAGGAGGAGGAGGGAGGAGCCTTGAGGGAAAGGGCTTTATCATGGATGGGGGCCCAGGAGCCAAACAATCGGCTGGGTTTGAGGCCCCAGGAGGGTCGCCCCTAGGGCCAAGGAGGAGGCTTCCAGGGAAGAGACAACTTCTGGGAGCCGATGAGGTTCAATCAGCCGGCTTGGAGGAAGGGCCCAAGGGGTCATCTTCTAGTATAGTAAGAGGCGATGGAATTTTGTAGAGGTAGAGGAGCCAGGAGAGGAATTCGAGGAGGAGCCGGAAGAAGGGGAGGTGGAGAAGGAAGAGGAGGCAGGGCGGTATTGCTCCTTTGTGAATTCCACTAAGAGGAAGGTCACGCAACGGACACCTTCCCGGAGTTCTTGGAGATGAGAAAAGATAGGTGGTTGGGAAGGCAGGATCCTCCAGTAAGGATCGTAGAAGTGCAGCAAGGAGAAGGGGAAGACCTGTGTGAGGACAGGGCAGATGTGGGGACCCGGGGGGATCGAGGTGATCCACGGACGAGTTGGGATTGAGGCGACTCGGAAGGGGAGCCTTCAAACAATGTACCGAAGGGGGGTTGCCTCGACCTCCCTTTCTCCCCCTCTATAGGAAAAAATCACCTTCTCATCAGCAGACATGCCGGACTACGATGATCCATTTTGTGATGCTATTGTGATCTAGATAGTGGTTGAGAACTTCACGGTCTCCAGGATACTGGTTGACAAAGGGAGCTCCATGAATGTGATCTTCAAGAATGCCTTCGACGAGATGAAGGTGGAAGGGAAGAGGATCTTGGCTTCGGATGGACCGTTGTTCGGGTTTTCTGGAGAGAGAAAGGATGTAGAAGGATGAGTAAGTCTGTACGTGAAGCTGGTCGGCGTGTCACTGAACTGCAGGTTTGTGATAGTGGATTCCCCGAGCAGTTACAATTCCATCTTCGTGTGCCCCCTCTGAAAGATAGGGTAAGCTCTGACAAACACTAGAGGGGGGGGGGGTGGAGGGTGAATAGAGTTTTTAAAATCTTTTTGATTTTTGTTGAAATAAGAAGTCTTTAATAAAATATGTTACAATGATATACGTGTATGAGTGTACAAGTGCAGCAGATGAACTAGAGAAATGATAACTAAGCTACACAACAAAACATATCACAGCACAAGCACACAGGAAGATCACAGCCACACAGATAGCATAAGAATTTTTATAGTGGTTCCCCAAATTTTTGTACATCCACTCTTCTACCACCCTAGGCAGGAATCCACTAAAGGTTTTGATCAGGTGATTGCCACCAATGAGCACCTAAAACCAACCCAAGTCTTTTGGAAGGATACTTGAAACCAAAATAATTTTGAAGGGAATAAAAACCCGATACAGAGGTGGGGAAGAGAGATTGATGGAAGTCTTCTTTTCTCAAGTCAAAATAAGAAGACTATGTAAATTCTATGGTGTTGTAAAAGCTCCCCCTGAAATCTTGAATGGTTAAGGAGTGGAAGCTTTGCTAAGGGTGAGTAGGCCTTCTGAGATATATTCAACTCTTCAGAGATCCTTTGACTGATTTGAATATTCTTGTCACTTGTGATCCCTAAAAATAAATAAGATGAAGAAGAAGGACTCTTGATTGTGATTGTTGTTCATTCTTCTTCTTTTGAGAGCAATTAATTTTACTGAGAACTGTATGCATTGCGCTTCTTGTTGATCTCAAAGAGTTTCAATATATTCACTTCTTTCTGGCAGAGAGATAATATGATTGATAACTGCCTTAAGGTCGAATTAAAAATCCTGCATTAAATGCTTAGCCGAAATCCGGGAAATGAAAACGGAAAGTATGCTATCATATATTGTGGTGGCAGACACCTGATCAAAACCTGCTAGTAGATTCCTACCAGGTTAGTAGAAGAGTGGATGTACCCAAGTTTAGGGGAACAGCTATAAAATTTTCTTATGTTGTCTGGTTGCTCATTTTCTCTTTTTGTTCTTGCTGTAGCTGTGACCAGGAAACAACATTACAACAATCCCTCCTCCAGCAAGCATAAAAGGAATGAGAAAGGGTTCATTGCTGAAACCTTGAGTGACACTGAAGAAGAATCTTCATCTTCTAGCTCTAGTGAAGATGAAGAGGAAGCAAAGGCCAAGGAAATATGCTTGATGGCTATTGATGCATCAAGCACCCATTCTGAAGCGGACCAATCAGAAACTGAAGAACCTCTATCTAAAGAGGATCAAGTATTATCTTCTTTTGATTTTGATTTAGAGGAATTTAAAATTGAATTTAAATCTTTATGTCTTGATTTAATTAACTCTGAAAAAGTAATTAAACAACTTAGAGAGAAAGTAAATGAACAATAAAACCTACTGTCAGAAAACAACAAATTAAAGGATGAAATCACCATAGCTAATGAACAAATCATTAAATTAAAGACTCAATTATTAGAGGCTAGGCAACTTGAAGAATCCCCGAAAGGGAGATGCATCAAGTTGATGAACATCACAAGCACAGTGAATGCCAGACTTAATGGCAAGCTGGTCTTAGGTGCTTCATCAAGCCATCCCCCACTTATTCAGAATAACATTTTATCCACCACCATAAAATTTGTTTCTTAAAAAGATAAAGAGAAAATAGAAGATAATCATGATAAACAAATTGTATTAAAACAAAATAATAAGAAAAGAAGAAAGAATAAGAAAATTCTTAACAATAACAAAGTTCAGCAGATTTCATCGAGCTCAGATCGACGAAATGTGCACAGTTCATCAAGCTCAAGTCGACGAACTCCGAACGCAAACTTCTACTATAACTATTCTCTGAACTGCGATCGACGAAACCAGTATGGTTTGTTGACCAGAGATCGACGAAATTGGGGCCTAAAAATGAATACTTTCATTCTCTTAGTGGAGTTCGATGAACTCATCCCCGTTCATCGACCTCAGATCGACGAACGTACAAGAATTCGGCGACCCCAGTTTATTATTACAGAAATTTTAATTATAATAAGATTTTTAATCAACCTCGACAGAATATTAATCCTTTTAACCAATGGATAATTCCACCAAAAAATAGCATCCTTTAGGTTATAAAAGTCAACCTGAATATTCATTTATTACCAGCTTTAGTTATGTAAATCAATAAGGACCCAAGGTAACCTGGGTCAAGAAAATCTAACCTATTTTTTTGCAGGTGAAAAACTATCCTACCATAGAGGAACAGTTGTATCTGGATAGTGGTTGTTCAAAACATATGATTGGAAGCAAGGACAATCTATCAACCTACAAGTCCAAGCTTGATCCCAAAGTTGTTTTTGGTGATTCCAACTATGGACATACTAAAAGATATGGAGATGTAAATATTAGAGTGGTCATATTCAAGAAAGTAGCTTATGTAAGTGGATTAAAGCACAACCTGATTTCTATTAGTCAAGACTGTGATGAAGGGTTTTAGGTATCATTTGATAAATTCTCTTGCATTATTTCTTCTGTTGAGAGTATAACTATTTTAACTTGCTCTAGAGTAGGAAATATCAACATAGTTAATTTCAAATCAGCAAAAATAGAAATTTGTTTGTTTAACAAAACAAGTAACTACAATGAACTTTGGCATAGGAGATTAGGACATATTAACTTAAAAAACATTGCTAGGTTATCTAAAGATAACCTTGTTAGAGGATTTCCTTCTTATACCTACAAGAAGGAAAGTCTTTGTAGGGCTTGTCAGTTAGGCAAGCAAACTAAAAATAGTTTCAAGTCACTTAACAAGAGTGATTCACCTAGGATTATATATTTTCTCCACATGGATCTTTTTGAACCTATTGATGTATAAAGCCTAGAAGGGAAATCTAATACCTTAGTGATTGTTGATGACTTCTCAAGGTTCACTTGCGTGTTCTTCTTAAGAAACAAGTAAGATAACTTCAATGTTCTTACAATTTCTCAAGAGCATACAGATTGAGTACTCTACTCCAGTTGTATTTCTCAAAAGTGATCATGGTACTGAGTTTGAGTCTCTTCTTATGCAAGAGTTTTATGAGAAGGAAGGTATCAGGCATTATTTCTCTGCTCCTAGAACTCCTTAACAAAATGGGGTAGCTGAAAGGAAAAAAACAATCATTGAAGTTGCAGGCACATTAATTGTAGATGCTCACCTACCCCTATCCTTTTGGGCAGAGGCTGTGAGCTCAGCAAACTACATCCTGAATAAAAGTTTGATACACAAACATAAGGGCAAGACCTCCTATGAACTACTCAAAGGGAAGAAACCTAAAGAAGACTATTTTAGAGTATTTGGTCGTGTTTGTAACATCCATAAAAATAACAAGAAATACATTAGAATGTTTGAAGCCAAAGCTGAACTTGGAATTTTTCTTTGATATTCCCAAGTAAGCAAGGCTTATAGGGTATATAATAAATCAACCCTGAAAATGGAAGAGTCTGTTCACATTTCTTTTGATAAGACTAACATGTTTTACAAGGAGAAGATAGCTTCTACAAAAGAAACCTTACAGGTACCTAACATGTGTGAGAAGCTGGATGAGTTGATCCTCACCAATGAAGATGTTGCACATCCTTCTCCACATATTGTTGAATAAAGTTATGATGAAGATACAGAATTTAATGGAGAGACAACAATAGCTAACTTAATTCCACCAGAGGATTTAACTCCCCAAGCTGTTGTTGAACAAACTCCACCAACTGATTTTTTTCATACTTAGAGATCATCCTATATCTCAAGTAATAGGATACATATCAGTAGGTGTGCAGACAAGGCATCAACTCAACTAGGATGTGATGCATGCCTGCTTAATATCTCAAGTTGAGCCCCAAACCATCAAAGATGCTTTGCAAGATCCACACTTGATCATTACTATGTGAGAGGAGCTCAACCAGTTTGAGAGATGTAGAGTTTGAAACTTAGTTCCAAGACCCAAAGACTACCCAGTCATTGGAACTAAGTGGGTATTATGAAATAAACTTGATGCCCAAGACACTATCATAAAGAATAAGGCATGGCTAGTAGCTCAAGGCTATAGGCAAGATGAAGTCATTGAATATGATCAAACATTTGCCCCTGTTGTAAGGCTTTAGGCTATAAGAATCTTCCTTGCATATGCTGCCTAAATAAAGTTCAAAGTCTATCAAATGTACGTCAAGAGTGCATTTCTGAAATGAGAACTCAAAGAGGAAGTATATGTGGAGCAACCACCAGGTTTTATCTCTCCAACTAATCCCTCTTATATATTTAGATTGCATAAAGCTCTCTATGGTTTAAAGGAAGCTCTAAGAGCTTGGTATGAGACCTTAGCTAGCTTCTTGTTAAAACATAAATTATATAGAGGCATGGTAGATAGGACTCTTTTTATTAAGCATTATAAAGATAAAATCATGCTAGTACAAATTTACGTAGATGATATTATATTTGGCTCAACTGATCCCAAACTATGCAAAAGGTTTTCTGACCTTATGCATTCAAAGTTTTAGATGAGTAGTATGGGTGAACTTTCATACTTCCTTGGTCTCTAAGTGAAGCAATTACCAGATTACATCTTCATATCCCAATCCAAGTATGCTAAGTAGCTAATCAAAAGGTTTGGGATGTCAGATGCCTTAGTAAAGAAAACACCCATGGCTACCAATGCTGTGGTTGACTCTTTTTAACATGGAAAGCCTGTTGATCAGAAATTATATAGGGGCATTGTTGGTTCCCTATTGTATCTCACAGTAAGTAGGCCAGACGTAATGTTTGCTACATGCCTTTGTGCTAGGTTCTAAGTGAACCCTAAAGAATCCCATCTTATTTTCCTTTAAATAATTTTGAGATATATAAAGGGTTGCCCAAATCTAGGACTCTGGTATCCAATTGTGTCAGAGTTTGAGTTGACTGGATACTAAGATACTGACTTTGCTAGATTTAGAGTGGACATAAAGAGCACATCAGGAACATGCCAGTTCTTTGTGCTAGACTTGTCTCCTGGTTTTGTAAAAAGCAAACATCTGTGTCTATATCAACAACAGAAGCTTTGTACATAGCAGCTGACAGTTGTTGTTCACAAATATTATGGATTCAAAACCAACTTCTAGACTATGGATACAACTTAAATAATTCAACCTTACTATGTGATAATACAAGTGCAATTTCTATTGCTCAGAATCCAGTTCATCGTAGTAGAACTAAGCATATAGAGATAAGACATCATTTCAGTAGAGAGTGTATGAATAAAAAGAAAATCAATTTTGTCTATATCTACACTGATTTGCAAAGAACAGACATCTTCACCAAACCTTGGATTAAAGAAACAATCTATTCTTCCTAAATTAGCTTGGTATGATTAATTTAGAAGCTTTAATTTAACTTTTTGTCTGTGGTCGAAGAATTTGCCATAGTTCGTCGACCTGAGATCGACGAACTGAGAAAAGTTCTTAAGATGATTTGTCAAACTGAGCTCGACGAACTCTCTGTGTGAGTAATTTTCGTCGACCGGAGATCGACGATCTAGATTCAGAAATTTTTCGTTGAACTGAAAATGACGAAAAGTTTTCCCTTATTTAGACTGAGATCGACGAATTCTTTTATCGATAAAATATTTCATCGACCTCCGATCAAAGAATTTTTATTTTTCGCAGGACGGAGTTTGTCGTTCCATATTCCGAAAAACCTTATATCAAGGTTTTCTTTAAGCTCCATCCCACACCTTCAGTTCCCTTGCACTTGATCTCTTTGGTTCTTTGTTGTAGGTGATCTTGGCGATTTCAGCAAGCACTCTTGCAGCTATGAAATTCGACATGGGTTTCGACATAGATTTCGAGTCATTCCGACACTCGGACCAGATCTTCCTTGACCTCCTAAAATTGTATGAAGATTTACAGTTGAAGAGTCTGATGACTACCATGATGAAGATTGTGGTGACAGCAATAACAGTAGTATAGTTTGTTGATACTGATATACCAGATGCAATTGCAGTTGAATCCTTGGTTATTCTTTCTGAAGACTGTTCCATTTCTCCAGCAGCTGAACTGAAGTCAGTTCTAGATTCTTTTGACCTCTTATATAAAAACATTCTTTTATTTATTTCTCCCAAGTATTATACAGATATTATTTGCTATACTACTCCAGTTAGTACAGAAACTCTTCAGGCCATTCAGGCATGGTTTGGTAGTAACATGGTTGTGGAACCTGTTGGCCCAACCTATGTAATGGATGATAGTCCAATACAAGGTCTAGATGATTTAATTGCACAGGATATTGCACTAGAGATTGAACAGATGCAAAATGATCTTGAGTTGAATAATTTTCTTCTGACTGATAAAGACTTAGACGATTCTCAATTGATTACAGAGATTGTTGTTCCTACTGCAGTTGTTCTACCTTCAGCTCCTCCCCAAGCAGATAAATAGATTTCAAAGAAAACATTAGAAGAAATAGATGATTTATATGATAATCCTCCTAGAACATCTGATGATGAGGAGGATTCAAAATATGATTCTGATTCTGATAATTCCAATATATCCAAATCAAAGAAGAGGAAAGCTCTGAGAAAGGCTGTTCCTAAGCTAAATCCAGATAATGATGTTCCACATTATATTCTTCACAACATTCCTCTTACTCCAACAACTCGTCATTAGATGAGACTGTCAAGTAACAAGGCTAAAGCACAGAAGAAGAAGAGGTCTGGATCTTCTCCAGTGAAGAAATTCAGGAAAGATCCACCTCCTCCTACTCCTCCTACTGCAGGAGCATCAGGCAATCTTCAAGGTCTATCTCAAGTGCTTCTCAACCTCCCAAGCCAGCTCATTATCAATATTCAAGACAATCTTCTAAACCAGCTCCTTCTTACTCAAGACAATCTTCCAAACCAGCTCAAAGACAATCTTCCATTCCTGCTGGAAAATACAGTGAATGCAGACCACCAAATTCCAATTTTTCTAAAAAAATCTGTAAAGAATTATCCTTCAACAAATTATCAGAAATAGTCTGTTATTTTTCGATAGCCTCAAAGGACTGCTCAAGATGATTCAGCTGATCCAAGATATGAACCAGAGCTTGATCCAAATTTCAGGATGGCTAGATTCCTTGAACTGATAGGCTTATCTCTGATAAATAAGGCAAAGATAGAAGGAACTGGTCCATCATAATTTACAACTATGTCTTCTTTCAGACAGAAAGAGCATGAAAAGTTTTAGGTAGACATAGAATTATTTGATCCAAATGCTTATATGCAAATTCACCCAGAAGCTGTTGTGCCTAGAGCTTCTACTGTAACTCTTCTGGGAGCTCAAGACCTGAAGATGTCTAAGCAAGAAGTAGAAGATCCTCTCAGAACAAGAGTGTTCCCTAAATCTTCTCTTGATCCTCCTCTAGACAGGTTCTAAAACTATTTTTATTCTATATGGATATTCTTTCTATCTGCTGAATTGTTTTTCATTCTGTCAAATATTTTCTTTCATGTTGTATGTTTGTATTTTCTTTTCTTGTGCATTGTACTTAGTGACCTCACCCAAATAGGGTGAGATGGTTGGATACCTAGTTGGATTTGGGATAAGTTCACTAATTTAGGCTAAGTCTAACCCATCTTGTATAGCCAGGGTCAAGTCTAATAGTCCTAGAGTGTAGGATAAGTCATTAAGTTCAACCTTCTTGGACCAGCCAGCAGAGGACCTCAGAAGACTCAAACTTAGAAGTTTTCAGAGAATAGTTTGATCAGTTCGAAGTTTTTCAAACTCAGATCGACGAACTCAGAGGTAATTCTTTGAGCTGAGCTCGACGATATTTGAGCTCAGGTCGACGATCAATTTTCTTCAGACAGAATCTCAGCTCGAAAAACTTAGAGTACAGATTTGGCAAGTCATTCTCAGTATGCAGTTCACCGAGCTCAGGTCGACGAACTAGAATTCTTAGTTCGACGATCTTGGATCTCAGGTCGATGAATTCTGTTCAGTGATCGATTATATCTGTCTAGTTCCAGAATGAGAAGTTTTTCTTCCTTCTGTTCCTTTATTTCTATTTTAATAGCAGTATTATTCCTGAGTAAATAATGCTTATATTTCTCTGAATATAGCCGTTATTGGAAGCATTAATTATGGTATTCATCAAGATATTTACTTTTTTATTTTATTAAGGGGCAATTGGGGAAACTCTTTTATGATATATTCCAGCCGTTTGTATTCTCCAGATCATCCAGTAATTAAGGTAGTAATTCAAATTTCAAAGGAGAATTTATTGACTGAGAATATAAAAAGAGATTTTTGTCTTTTATACAATAATAGAGAAGGAACCACCAGAACTTACAGAAAAAAAAATATAGCACTGAGACAGACTAATCTTTCAGAACACACACTCTCTCTCATAGTGTAGAAAATTCTCTGTGTCTCACCTTGTCAAGGATGAAGATAGAAGAAGAATAATCATCACAATCAAGAGTCTTCTACAAGCTTCACTTCTAGGAACATTTAGGACAACAAAGATTTATTCAGTCAGAAAAGTTTCAGGACTGCTTTTAGAGAAGGCCGAAGACCTATACCCTGAAGCAAAGCTCCAGTCTTCCTGAACCATAAACATCGCAGGGGGAGCTTTGTCAACATCAAAGATTCACTAGTCTTCACTGTTGATTAGAGAAAGATATGACACCATCACCTCCTCTCACCTCTTGTAAAAGGGTTTTAACTCCCTTCAAAAGTTATCTCTTGGTTATCAAGTCTCTTGATCAAAAGACTTGGGTTGGTTTTTGGGCACCTGATCAAAAGCTTAAACTATTGCAATATCTCCCTGTAAATAGATATTGTGGTGGCAGACACCTGATCAAAACCTGCTAGTGGATTCCTACCAGGGTGGTAGAAGAGTGGATGTACCCAAGTTTAGGTGAACCACTATAGAATCTTCTTGCATTGTCTGGTTGCTCATTTTCTATTTTTGTTCTTGCTGTGACTGTGATAGTTAGAATAGCTTAGCTTGTTTTTCCTTATATTGTTATAATTGGTATCACTTATTTTCACTCTGATATATAAATCTAAAAACTGCAAGGAATTTTTAAATACTCTATTCACCCCCGCCCCTCTAGATTATGTTGAATCTGACCCCCCTCCTTTCACTCTCCTTGATCGGATCTAGTACTCTGTGGATATGTTGGGGGCAAGCCTCTTTTGACATAGATCTTGTGCGACAAGAGTCTACGGTACTCCTTGCTCCTATGGATACCCGTAGAGGTGTGGACATTATTCTACACTCGGAACTCTGGTCGTTGTTGTTCTTTTGAATCAATCAGATCATCTAGGTTGAGTATTGACTCAATCCCATAAAGGTATTAATTTATTAATTGCAACATTACTTCTTGATTAATGGTCATCGTAAGATCCACAACTTACTTTTGGGTTTTCCTTGTTTCCTTATTCCATTGGGCACAACTGTTGTGTCGTATAGTAAAACGCAACGTGGTATCAGAGCCAGGTTCTATGATGATCATTATTTCAGAAGTTGCTAAAATTATGGTGTGTATATATGGAGATTTTAGAAGTGTTCTAAAATTCCCAAATTTATTCTTAGAATCCTACCAAGGAAGCATGTGATTTCTTTTTTGCTACTCCTTAACAGTAACTGTCACTTTTGTTGGTTTGTGAAGCTAAGGATGTGGTAGATTTTAAATCTCACACATAAATTGACCAGCTTGTCTACTGTGTTAGTGGAGTCTTCATATGCTGCTTCAGCTACATGATCAGCAACAACAACAATTAGCCCAAAATAGGCTTCTTCTTCTTCAGACTCAAATGAGGATGAGTCTATCCAGCTCTTCTCTTTTTTGATAACAAAGGACATCTCCTTCTCGCCCTTGTGCTAGTGCTATTTCTTCTTAATAGATTCCTTCCTCTTCGCTGATCAGTAAGCTATTACATGCCTAGGTTTGCTGCAACAGTAGAAAACAACTTTAGAAGAATTATGTTTACTGGATTGAGAACCATACCTGTATGCCTTAGAATGATTCCTCCTGTCATGAGAATAGATGGTAGGTTCTCTCTTACAATGCTTCTTCTTCATCAGCTTATGAAAGTTCATGGAGAAGGCAGCAAAGTCCTCATCTGACATGATGCTATCTGATGTATATAACTCTAAGTTGTCTGAATCAGTTGGTTTTCTTGGAGGAGAGGGAATCCTCTCCTTACTCTTCCTAATGCTTTCTGCCTGGAATGTCATGGAGTTATCCTTGTCTTGGGATCTGCTGGTGGCCTCCTCTTTTTTGGCAGCTAGCTGCATCTCATAGGAGAGCAGCTTTCTAAACAAGTTTTGGGAAGGAGTCTCAGCAAGCTTGGCCACTTCTCTTATGACACAAACCTTTGTATCCCATCCTCTAGTATGAGATCTGAGCAACTTGGCATTTATTTCATAATGACTGAAGACCCTCCCATAGGTTCTCAGTTCATTAATGATCCTGAAAAATCTTTCATAACAAGTAGTTATGTTCTCTTTCAGGAATTTTCTGAAAGCCTCATACTCCCAGTCGAGCATGGACTTTCTATCATCTCTTACCTCTTCAATACCCTCCATGTAGACCACTAGGGTGTACCATATCTCTTTGGAGGTCTGGCAATGAACCATGTTCTGAATGGTAGAATCATCAATAACACTGACTATGATGTTCTAGGCTCTCTTGTCCATTGCAGCCAAAAAGACCTAATCCTTGGTCATTTCTAAATAAGTCTTGGGAGTCTGGACATTTGCATCCATAGTAAAGACCTTCATAGGGATGAAGGGTCCCTCTTTGACAATCACAAAGATTTTAGGGTCAGAGTCTTCCATGAACAGCCTTACCCTATCTTTCTAGATTCTAAAATACTCCTTACTGCAGATGGGGAGTTTCTTGGAACCAAGCTCCTTATGGTTCTCTCCTGAACCCATAAGTTCAGATCTATAGCTACCTTTGGAGATCACTCAGATTGTTAAATCATTTTTGAGCAACCTCCCTCTGATACCACTTGAAAGTCTTTGTTTTCAAGGCAGCTTGCAAACTAGGGGGTGAATAGGTTTATTTAAATCATATGACTATCTTTTAATTTTTTACTTTTGTACTTAGTGTGTTGGTAGTTTATTAGCTTTCAAGGACATGTACAAAGAAAATAACACAGAAAAGCACATACAGAAATTTAGAGTGGTTCCCCAGATTATGGGTACATCCACTCTCCTCCCACCTTTCGAACTTTTAGTTAGACAAGGCACTTCTCCAAAAGTCATCTCAAGGAGCTTACACATTAGATCCCTAAGGATCTCTCAGTCTACTCCAAGACTTATAACTCAGACACAAGTTCCCTATAACTCAGTGATAAATAGATCACCTACCTTAGGCCATAGGCCCTACAACTAAGGTTGGGTGGACATCCCTACCTCAAATCCACAAAAGATCCTACCTCATAGAGAATGAATCTCCTACCTCAGATCCAAACTGGATCCTACCTCAGATTCACAAATGAATCCAATAATTCAGGACAAATCCCTACTCTTAGATTCTTTACCGAAGCCTACCTCAGATCCAAACTAGCTCCTACACTCATATAGTAATACTCTCCTACAGCTCAGACAAATTTTCCTTACCTCAGGCTAATGGCCCTACAGCTCAAATCCAAGAGGATCCTATAGGAAAAACAGTGGTTTGATTAATTTGACATAGAGAAATTTCTCTATGCCAATAACTAGGGATGAGTTATCTCAGTTCTATCTTAGTTCACTGCAATAGGAAGAAATTCTTCCTCTACTAGAAGAATCTCAGAATGTAAATTTTGATCTTGCTGAAGAAGATGGAAGAATGTCTGGTCTTGAGTTCTTCTATCTACTAACTGAGCCCGTAGTAGACTGAAGGTTCTCCTTTCTTTCTTTATCAGAAGTCTTTCTGATCTTGCTGTAGTAGAAGAAAATGCAACAGCAACTGAACTTTTTGTTCTTGTTGGAAGACTTCAAGTTTTTTTCTTAGCAGCAATGGCGAAGAAGATGAAGTCCAACCATATTTTTCCTCTTGTTTAATAAACCCTAAAGTTGTTTTCTTCCTTCTGAGGCTATCCCTTTTATCTTCTGCCAATTGACGGCTCTATGAAGCAGTGGGGACCACATGTAGTTAACTTCTGCAACTTTCTTTAATAGAAGAAGACGTATAGTAGCTCTCCGTCGCTGGTTGACGTATTTTGTAGCTTCCCGTAGCTTTCCCGCGAGTAATTTGAACCAAGTTAACTTTATTAACTTTTGTTGATGTCAGCATCTATGGGCTTAGCCAAAATCAACCATCAGTAGTATAGGCATTGAGTGAGTAAGTATCACTCAATGCCAAAACACTTGGACAGAATTCTGTCTATCTCAGGCATTGAGTGAACATGCTTCACTCAACGCTTTTGGCCTTAGCCAATCATTCTGTTACTTAGAAAAAATTTCTGCCATTAGGCGTTGATAGCGTTGGTCTACTCAACCCTTATTGCCTTAGAAAATATTTCTACTTCTCTAGCATTGAGAGCGTTGAGTGTGTCTTCATCACTCAACATTTTTTTCCTTAGCCAATCTTTCTGTTAATAGGCATTTAGTGAGCCTTCATCACTAAATGCCAAACTACTTGACAAAAATTCTTCTGTTATTGGGCGTTGAGTGAATAAGCTCTACTCAACACATTTTGACTTAGGAAAATTACTATGAAATCACAGTCTCTGACTGACAAAGGTTCAGTCAACGTTTTTTATCACATGGCGTTGAGAGAGTAAGCTTCACTCACCGCTTGTGGACTTAGTCAAATATTTACATAAGTTTTCTATGGCTTTGACCTACTGAGCTATACTTAACGATTTATGTTTTATGGCGTTGAGTGAGTAAACTACATTCAACGCTTGTGGACTTAGCCATATTTCAACCAGTTTTTTCGTTAAGCATTGACTTCCTCACCTTGTCTCATAACTTTTTGCTGTATGGCATTGAGTTAGTACACTTCACTCAATGCCTGTGGACTTAACCACTTTTCTGTCTAGCCAATATTTAGGTTTTGACTAACCAAGCTATACTCAATGCTTTTACTTACCTGGCATTGAGTGAATAGACTTCTCTCAATTCCCATAGGCTTAGGCGATTTCCAGCCTATCCAGCATCTTCCAACTAACTTGATCTTCAAGGTGTCAAGATACCTGAATTGTCTCGACACAGCTGTCCTGACACTTTTGTCTCGACACTTGTGTCGAGACAATTTTTCCTCGACACATTTATCTTTTGTCCCGACACTTTTGTCTCGACACTTCTGTCTGAATTGTATCGACACTTCTCATGAATTGTCTGACACTTCTATCTGAATTGTCATGACACTTCTCCTGAATTGTCTCGACACTTCTCCATTACTTTGTGACGACATTTGTCACATCACTTGGAATACCTATCCTATCAATGTTTCAATGACTAACCTGCATGCATGAACTTAAGCACACATCAAGTACAACCTTATGTATGTCATTGATATGATTGACTTCTTCAAATCTATGACATTGTGGGAAATGTACCCAACATCCACAATCTGAAAAATCCTCAGATCTACAGCTTGCATGAAGAATCAGACTTGTGCTTTCCATATGGGAAAGTTCTTTTGGTGCATACCAGCAACTTCATAAAAGACATGTCCTTGCTTCTGTCCATTGCTACTGAGCAGAATCTCTTGACGCTAAATCTGGGATCTTATTCAAGGTGTTAACTATATATCCAAAAAAACGCCCCTCTGATACCAATTAAAGGTACCAAAAATATACCTAAATCACCTAGAGGGGAGTGAATAGGTTTTTTATGTGTCTTTTCGCGGAATAAAAATTACCTAAAAATTGCAAGCACACAGAACACAAAGATCTATAGAGGTTCCCCATGTTAGGTACGCCCACTGTCCCACCTCGCCTATTTACCATGTAGCGCTAGATTCGACTACTTCACCTTTCTAAGATTTTGACAAATCTTACACCTTGGAGCCGTAACTCTTACAACTCGAAGACACTGCTCCTACTATTTGGAGAACAACCTCTACTATAACTCGATCCACAAACGAATCTACGACTCGATCAACGAACGGATCTACCACTCGATCCACAAACGGTTCTATAACTCCGAGATAAAACCTTCTACAAATATAAAATAATATTACACAACAAAATTACACAATCTTGATAATATCTAAGGTCTTCAATTTGTTGTTCTTTGAAAATGGTTGATCTTGAATATTGTGAAGAACAAGGCAAATCTAAAATCCTTGAAGATGTTAATCTTGAATCACGAATCAACTAGATCTGTAATATAGGAATCTTTAGCAAGAAATGATCAAGTCGAATCAGTTAAGGACTAACGATTTGTGCACTTGTTATCGTCAGGCAATCGAAATTTTGTGATTAGGGTTCGGTGCCGACGGAAATGATACGTACAGGATCTTTCTTGGAAGGTTTTAGAACGATTAGGGAAGATAGAAAATCTACCCTGAGTATTTATAGGACCCTTCAATTATAACAGCTAAAAAATAGTTTCCAAGTCGAGACCTCGGTATTTACTATACATGGTGTATCGTCAAACCCGAACTGCGGTTTTAAAAAACCAGAAGAAAAAATAACCTAACTCATTTTCGTCGAGTATCACCGAGTATAACTGAGTATACTCGCCGAGCAGAGTAGTTATATCCGAGGAAATTTACTTGGAAAAATTTTGCACGTTTCAACTTGTCATTCGACGGCAGGCAGAAGACATACTCGAAAAATTCGACGAGTATCGACTAGTATTCTCGATTAATTCGACGAGTATCATCTAGACCAATCGACGCATTAAATGCCTTTACCTTAAGAAAATCCAGAGAAGTAGCATCGATATGATTCAATGAATTAGGCATGTATCATCACGTTTATTCGACTAATTCGGCGAGTATCGTTAGATACATTTGACGAATTCGACGAGTATACTTGATGATACTCGACAAATTTTACTTACTTACATTTCCAACTTTTCAGAACTTCTACCTCAAGTATATATGATGAATTTGACGAGTGCTAGTAGGTATATACGACAAATTCGGCGAGTATCAACAAGTATACTCGATGAATTTGATGAATATCTCTTACAATACTCGACGAACTTTACTTGGGTAAAATTTTTGTTCTCTTGAATTCAACTTCTTCTTCCGTGATCCTTCTCATGCACTTGGTATATATGTACACCCCAATAGAGAGATTACACAGGAGCCAACACATTGGTCTATATAATGAATGATTACATTTTATAGTCCTGTTTTTACTGACCCACTATAACCTGACATTAGTGTGTACTTTGCAATATAAACTTGCAAGTATATAACTGAAAACACAATATCAATTACAATCACAATTCAACTTAGCTTAACTAGACCATTCTTAAAATCAGGGTTATTATGGATACAATACCCATCAAAGAGACTTTTCTGGACTAATTGAAAAAAATTGAAGAACTTTGTCAAAAACATTCTGAAAACCTTAGTCACAAAAAGTTGATGTTGGTCTAGAGATAAATAGATTTTAGTGTCTTCAAGCTTACTTATCTACAAAATAATCTTTAAAAAAGTTTGAGGAAGAAGAAGATCTCTGCAAGTATTCACACAGTATAGCCTATTCATAATCTAAAGATCATTTCCTATTGTTGTGTTGAAGAGAAGCTGATTGGTAATCCATCAAAAGAAGAAGTCTCCAAAACTTTTATTATTGAGTCATTGTAACTGTCATTAAATCACTATTGTAAGATCTCACTGTGATCTGAGTGTAAGCCTGATTTATTAAGGCTGAGTGTATGACTTTTTCAAAAAGTCCGAGGTAGGATTCCTGTAACACCCCAAAAACACCCCAAAGGACTCAAAATGATTTTTGAGGTACAGGAGATTTTACACGGCCTGGGACACGGGCGTGTCCCAGGGCGTGTCGGGGGTACACGGCCTGGGACACGGGCGTGTCCCAGGGCGTGTTCAGGTTAGTCGACGATTGGGAGTCGACGATCGTCGAGCCTGGGACACGGCCTCCGACACGGGCGTGTCCCAGGGCGTGTTCGAATTAAATTTCGCAATTGGCCTGTTTGAGTCAGAATAGTACACGGCCTTGAACACGGCCGTGAACACGGGCGTGTCACGGGGGACACAGGCGTGTCCGATGCCGTGTTCCGACCCGTGTACTGGATGCAGCTCGATGAAGCGGGTTGAACACGGGCGTGTCTCAGGTTTGACACGGGCGTGTCAGGTTCGACACGGGCGTGTCGATACCCGTGTTGTTCAGTCGGTTCAAAATGCGTGTGCCGCTTAAGGGTACACGTCCTGTGACACGGGCGTGTCACAGGCCGTGTCAGCCAAAATTTGGGTTTTTTGGGCAGATCGTGGCCGTTCAGATTCTCTCTTTAGATCCAAGGGCTCAGGTGATTCCTGGCTGGATTAAATTTGTCAAGGAATGAAGAAGAAGTCATTCTTCATTTGTGCTTGAGGAAGAGAGAAAGAGAGGAAGAAGAAGGAGGAGGAGAGCAAGCCACCGACGGAGTTCCGGTGGTCCAATTCGTGATCCGAAGCCGGCGTTGTGAAGGCAAGGCTGCTGCGGTTCTTTCTCACCGGCTAGTTTTCGATGGCTTCGAAGAGATCGACAAGGGTAATGATCTCCCCCCTTGGACATATGAAGTCCTTCTTTTCTGCATTGCATAGGGAAAACCCTTTCCCGCGAGTGTGCGGTGAGTTGCGGTGTCCCTTGGGGTAGATATGTGAAGTCCCCCTTGTTAGAGGCCGGAATTGGAGTACGGCTCTAGGCATGCTGTGTGAAGCCCATCTGGATATGTTCTGGATTGGTGATGCTTGTTTGCATATCGGAGAAGGCTCCGTGATTATGGCTTGTGATGCCTTGTTCCTACCTGTTGCTTGGTGCGGCAGGAAGTACTGGACGATGTCCAGGAAATGAAGAGGGTTGGATGCAACTCTTGTGGCCGTGCGTTGCCACTGTATGAGCAGTTGAGCCGTTGGGCTGCAACTCGATGAAAAGGCAGATTGCCGAACAGGAAAGGTGAAACCGACCCGCGCCTATAAATAGCCATGGATACTTCCGTATTCGAGGTGGCACGGCGACTTGAGCAACGGGGGGTGGCTGATCCGTACCTGCGTTAGGTCCGTCCGACTTGGAAGCCTAGTTATAGGTTTTGTTGGAGCGCCTAATGAGAGTCTTAGGCCCGCGCGCCGGAAAGACTAGAATGCTCAAATACCGTGTAGACGGTGGTGTTGACCCTGGTATTCCGGTACACCAAGAATGTGCCCTGAGTGCACGGACTGTCGGGCCGTGTGGCCGATAGTTGTGATGGCTTGAATGTGCCTGCGCGCACATAGTTGCTATTTGATGATGCCATGCTTGCAGGGAAAGAATGCTCATGCCCCGAGAAAGGGGTAGGATTGTTATAATTGGGTCAGCTGAAGGCTGACCGTTGCATTGTTTGCCACCGGTTGGGTGGATTGTTCCCGTGCAGGTGCTGGAGAGCCAAGTGGTAAGTGATGGACTGAAGCCCTACTGCTATTGCTGCTGCTGCTGCGGCTAGCCCTTGAAGGCTAAGCGAATGTTTTGGTTGTTCTCTTTTACTCATGTATGGCCGGCCTGCGCGTCGAGGTTTGTAAAACATGTTGTATGTAAAGAGGAACTGTAAGGACTTAAGGCCAAACCTTTGTTGTACATTCCATGGTTATATATAAAGGTGGTTTATATATTGGACATTCCGGTTGAGAGTTCAAAGTGTAACTTAAAGCTTCCGCTAGAATGCTCTGAGTTAGGATTCGTATGGTTTGGTATTATCCTGTGACCTCACCGTCTATTTGTGGCATATAGTGTGGGGCCCCGGCCGGACCTTCTACTATACGTCATTTAACGGATGGGGTCGTTACATTTTGGTATCAGAGGGAGGTTTCGATCCGCCGACCTGTGGGTTATGGGCCCACCATGCTTCCGCCTTAAGGCAAAACCTTTGTTGTACATTCCATGGTTATATATAAAGGTGGTTTATATATTGGACATTCCGGTTGAGAGTTCAAAGTGTAACTTAAAGCTTCTGCTAGAATGCTCTGAGTTAGGATTCGTATGGTTTGGTATTATCCTGTGACCTCACCGTCTGTTTGTGGCATATAGTGTGGGGCCCCGGCCGGACCTTCTACTATACGTCATTTAACGGATGGGGTCGTTACAATTCATGTAAAGAATCTGAGGTAGGGCTTGCTTGTTAGGCTGAGGTAGGAGTTTATTTATTGTCTTTGAGGTACTACTGTTTGTAGTCTGAGTTATAGGAGTGGGAAGTCGTTATAATCTGCAAGATCCTGGTAAGGATCTGAGGTCTATGATCTTTTGATCTAAATTTTGGAGGAGTTAGCCGAATCTAAGTCACTATTAGATAAGTGAAGGGGCAAAGTGGATGTACCCTAGATAGGGGAACCATTATAAATTGCTTCTGTGTTCTTTGTGTTCATTTAAGGAACTAACTTAGGCACTATTTGTTTGAGTGTTTTGCTGCTCTATTTTGGGCAAACTCCACCGAAAGGAGGGTAAACAAATGAATCTACGGTGGCATTTGCTCCGTTTCCACCCGCCCGCCTTGAGAAATGCCCCAAAAAGCTCTGTTTGGTGCAGCCACCTCCCCCCTCCGATTCAAACATTCCGTTTCCACCCGCCAGATCGACCCACCACTGACAAAGCAAATGAAACCTTAACAACAATAGATCAAGCATATCTTTAAAAAGGTTCAGAAGACTTAAAAGAAACATATTTACACCCATCCCCTCTAGTTATTTTGCAACACTTAAAAGACTTTCAGGTAGCGATATTCCAGGAAATATCTCCTGGTCTTATCCAGCGAACCGATTGTGATAGATGTGAAGCCTAGGTCCTGGGGACAGCATGCGTAGCATAAGATAACTTGAAGTCCTGTTGTTCCAAGCTGAAGACATATATTGTGATTCTATTTGATACCGTCTGACAATAGTGTTATATCTGCGATAGCTCCCTGTAAGATGATTTATGGTCATAAAGCCCGTGTCCATGAGATAAGGTTGATAACATGTTATGATGTAGAACCAAGAGTGCCCAGATTTTGTGGCCATGAGACCAGCCTTAGAACATAACGATGTTATCTATGTTGTGAACGAGAGAGTGGAGGCTGACTTGCGTAATGCCATCCGCTTTGATATCCTTTTCTTTCGGCGCTGGCATGATGACTTGAGCAATAGGAAAGAGCTGATCTATACCTTCACTATGATTTCTGGACTAGATTTTCTAAAGTACTTGGCTTTCATCGTTGGATTAGTTAGAGCCGTGGTTATGCGCTTGACTGGTGAATGCACATTGTTGAAGCATCTGTCTGAGACTGAGAATGGTGGTGGAACTATGGAATTCAGTACACTAATAATTTGCCCTGAGTGCACAGGACGTGTGCCCATATGCGCCAACATCTACGATAAATGATGCTATAATTGCACGTTCTTACATGGAATAAATATTGCATGTCTGCAGGGAAGGAGTAATACCGCCCTGAGAAGGGGGTGTGGTCGTTATAAATTGGATTGCTAAAGCTAATCATTTCCTTATTTTCCATGTCTTGGTGGAGTATCCTCATGCAGGTGTTGGACAGCCAAGCGGGAGGTAGCGGGATGAAGCCCTTTTTGCTATGTTGGATGGAACTCGAAAACCCAAGTGCTTATTTCTATTTTTAAAAAAATGGTTGTCCTGTGTGCCAATGTATATAAAACACATTTGTGAAGGAAACAGTTTGTAAGGCTATAAGGCCAAATAGTTTGTGTATTTATATTTATTCCTTTTTTTTGTCAGTAGACAATCCTTGTGTTTGGTTCTTATTACTTAAAATCTTTCGCTAGAATGTAAATCTGAGTTAGGATCCGTAAATGTGTTGGTTTCAATACATAACTCCACTGACTGTCCGTGGAATATGGAATGGGTCCCTGGTCGAACCTTCAGTTTTATTCTTCATGACGTATGGGGGTATTGCAACTTCCTCGTTGGTCTTTACCTTTTGAAATCAGGAGTTGTTCATAGCTTGTGCATTTGACTTGGTCATTTATACTAAAATAGTACAAGTTTAACCCGTACCTTTGGGCCTGGGGTAATTTTTGTGTTATTTCCCTAGAAGCGGTGGTAAAAATACTATTATTGTTGTCTTGCCACAATTACCAGGCTTGTAGGATCATCACCTACTTGATATGGTTATTTGTGTCGATATATGTCATAATTCTTTAGTACATGATGGTGTCTTACTTGAGTCTTATGTAAGCTCGCAGTTTGCATTATTTTATCAACATTTTTTTAATGTATGTTATATAACCTTGGAGACTTATCTTATTCAGTATATAAGCACCATAATAAGATAAGTTATGTTTTCTATGTTTATACTCACCATGGACCCTTATAATGTAAGATAGTATGGGCTCTCTCACATTGTATGTTACCTTTTGTTTTACCATGTACATAATCAGAATTGTTAGCTTGAATAAATAACCTAACCCTGTGTTTTTTGAAATTTTAAAAGTTATATAACCCTACTTGCCTTATTTACTAAGGTGCGCCAAGGGGAGGGAGGATGTTACATAGTTGTTGATGAATAATATTATAAAATTAAACACAATAGGAGTAGGGTCTAGCTAGCCAACAGAAGGAGCCTCTGTTGAGGTTCAACCTATACCGAGGTAGAAGGAGAGCTATTCAGACTACACAAGCACCACCACCATTACAAGACTCTTCTACCTACTTGTCTGATGAAGCATTGGCTTTGAGTGGTGTGGATATTATCATTTTAGACTGATGGTACGTTTACTTTGGAGCAATTATTTATATAGCCCTTATGTTTAAACTTTTGGGACATTTTGGGATTTTATGTGTATCTGTGATGACTGGGTTTGCATTTGATGGTTCTACTTCTTGTTATACTTATGTTGTATATTTGTGCTCTTTATACTCTAATGTGGTTTGTGATGTTTAGCCAACAGGGTAAGCGTCACGTGGTAAAAATTGCCTTGTTAGAAGATATCATTGTGGGACGGATCACTGGACATAAACTCTGCCCTCTGTTTTTTTAGTAAGGGATTTTACAATGTATAAAATGTACATCAACACTAACAGTTCTACTATAAATAGAGCATATATGGATAGTAGTAAGTAAAACAAATATGTTGAAGTAATGAAAGTGTAGCTATCTATAATCATAGAAAAGGTAACTTAATTTATATGATTGTTGATACATACTTATAAGTTAAGGATCAGGTTTATATGTAACTCATCAAATAAAAGAGCTCACACTAAATTATATTATACAGATCCTATTTTAAGTAATGTCTGTGTGTGCTGTCATGCAAAGCTTATGTTATGGTTTCATACAAGTACAAATCACACACACACTCTGTGCGTACAGACCTTTCATTCCCATTTTTAGTGGTAGCAAACCTTTTAGGTTCCCTCTGTCGTGGCTATGGGGAAGAGAAGTTGGTGTCTCCACTCTAACGTGGGTATACATATAACCAGGCCTAGGATTTAGTATGCCTTGACGCTAAGAACACAACAACGGAGCTCCTATATTCTTTGCTAGAATCCACCACTCTTTAAGGATAAGTGAAGGGTAATTAGGACAACATCACCAAGACAATGGCTTAGCTGGCCCTCTAGATCAAAATTACCTACTGATTCAATGTACTCCCTTCGGTGTGATAAATAGGGTATTACCAAGACCCACCACATCATATGCACATGCAAATATATCATCCTCACCATACATTAGAGCCTCTATCTCCGAGGAGTATCTGGTCCTCCATATCACAACCAACAGAGACTTAGCTGTTGGAGCTTATGGTTCGCATCTCTTTAGTTTGACAATATCAATTATCGTGTTATATTTGATCATATGTGTGGTTGGTATAGTCTGCAGGTTTACAGGTGCAAAAGAATATGAAAATCAATCTTTGTGACCTGTCGAGCGCTAGTGCTACCACACGTGCTAGCTTGGATTTAATTTTGTACGAGCTCTCTGTGACCTATTGTAAGACCCCCATTTTTTTTTCTTTTTCGACACCGGGGTCTTAGGCCCAGAACCGCCGCCTTGCGGTGATACCTTCGCACCCGGGAAGGTCGTCACTACAAGACGCCGATTCTGCCGGCCAATTCGATCTCCACTGTAGCATAAGTATACAAGTCAGTCCACAGAAATATCACATATAAGAAATTTAAACTCCACGAAGGGAGTGTCCACATATAGTACACATAATAAAATCACGTGCTTATGCCCGGTACATCAAGTCCTCACTACATTTCACTCATCGCGGAAGCAAACTAATACAACTACTATAGATCGGGACTCACTGTCCCTGCTGTCTGGACTCCAGTGCTAGAATGTCCGATCTCCAAGCGTGCCGACCTCCGGGGCTGCTCTTCCATGCTGGGCTCCGTGGTCCCCTAATGATGTGGTTCGAAAACCGTTAGTCTAAAAGACTAAGTCCTATCGTCCCCCACCCCTTCCCCCATGGCTCCTAAAGCACCGAGCGGGGAGAAGGAAAGGGAAGGACATGAAAGTGGAGAGTATTCAAATTTCAGATGGCAGCGGAACTAAACTAACAGTGTAAGCATGATAATAATCGTACAAAATAAATAAGTAACTTTAACTTATGCGAGTATACATAAGCTAAGGGATCTTTTACAGGGCTCCGATCGTATAAAAAGTCCCATACCGATTTATACGATAGGGTGTCGGTTCTATTAGCAGGTTTATAATGTTGAAAGAGAACCTTGACTTATAAGCACGCTCACACGAACTTATAGGCCAAGGGGTCGTTTAGCAAGGCCTAATGTATAGAGCGTCCCATACCGTTTATACATTAGGTGTCAGGTTATATGCGATGGTTATGCTATGAAATACATTTATGCCATGATGTGAACATGCATGTGCAACTCACCCACTCGACTCTGTGTACACAGACCTTTTAGTTCCCCCTTTCGGAGCCGTTAGCTCCCAGGATACCTCCGTAGTGGCAGACGGAAGCGGTGGGTTGGGCCTCGCCCACCTCTAAACCAGTAAAGCACTACCGGTCAGACCTATCGTACGCCTCAACGCTTTGTGCACTAAGCGGACGTCTGCGTACTCTTGCCGGCTGGCGCACCGGACTTCTGTTGGCAAAGTGCTAACCACACTTGCCGAGCCAACCATATTGGTGTCGGTGTATCGAACTCCCCAATATAGAAGACCCACCACCTTAAAACCTTTTATGCACATACAATAGTTATGAGTCAACCAACCAACCGAGCCGAAGCTCACCGGACAATTCCCGTCCATCATAATCTACAACCGAGCTAAAGTTCCCCGGACAATCCCGTCCGTCATAATCTACAACCGAGCTAAAGCTCCCCGGACAATCCCATCCGTCGTAATCTACAACCGAGCTAAAGCTCCCCGGACAATCCCATCCGTCGTAATCTACAACCGAGCTAAAGCTCGCCAGACCATCATCACAACTACTGGGCTTATTGCCCAAGTAACCCATACTATCTCCCGGGACACTGGGTGGGAATGTGTGAAACCCTAAGTTTACTATTTACTGTATGCTTACGAAGTTTTGACTCTTCCTAATTACTACGAGAAAGACGATTTTTTGTCGATCATGCGCACCACCTAACACTAGCCAACCCACTCTCACTACTCTTCTTTTCTATTGGGAAATCATCCACAACAAAAGGGTCTAACTCTAATAACTATCCCCGACCTTGTCTTATTCCAATTTAGCAATTTTGCTATATGCACACCAACTCAGACGATACGTTGAACCAGATAGGGGGTATTCTAAATAATCATCCGAATGCTCTGAATTATTTACTGGAGACTTATCATGATGCAAATGGACTAAATCCAAAAGATTATCATTTTTTCCAATTATTCTGATATTTATTTAAATTCCCGTAAAGCTTCTAAGGGCTACCCATTGAGCATGAAGTGCACTTTTCAGAGAGGTATAAAGCTTCATAAATTCATGATAAATTCTAAATAACCATTTAACAATAAATCCAAGATATAACAATTTTTCAAGTATTCAAGTGACACTAATCAATTTTTGAAAATATATCCTTTTTCCTTTTATTAATGAAGTAAGTGCAATAAATATTCATCCAAAAATTCTTAATTAATTTTCTAAAGTAGATACTGACCTAAAAACATCATTGGCCAAATTTCATAATTATATAGTAAGTAAATTGCTCAAAATGATTTAAACAAACTAGATCCAAAATTGCTAAATGCAGACCACCAAGTCAATCTTCATGTAAAATGGGATGTATATAAAATAATCATCCTAAACCCCTATAATAATTAATGGAGGTTCATTATGACCTTTAAGTTCTAAATCCAGAGTTCCAAAATTTTCCTTACTTATTTGATAATTCATTTAATTATTTTAATGTCTAAAATTTCCAAAAAAATGAACATGAAGTACTACTTTCATTCAAGGAATCATTTTACACATTTTATATGTTACTCAGAATAATGATATAACTTATCTTCCAAAATATATATTTCTTTTCAGTAAAGCTTTATCTTTAAATCAAATATTTTTTTGAGTCCTTGGAAATTCATTTAATAAATATAAAATAATGTATTGCTTCCAAAAATTCAGGGAAATTTCAATTATGAATCTAATGGCATATACATGGTTTGGGCCAAATTTCATAATTTTTTTATTAGTAAATAGGCTTAAATGAATTTTTGAATAATTCCATCAAATGACAATCTTGTGAACTAACTACCTCATATACTTGTCCAAGAACTCTTATAAAATTTATATAAACTCTTTATGCTTCCAAACAACATCTGCCAAAATTTCAGGACCTCTCAATTATCAGAAGTAGCATAATAAATTATTTACTTAATTTAAGCATTTCTTGGGTTACAAATGAAGTGCTATAATTATTGACCCAAAATTCCCCATTAAATTACCAAAGGCTCAGAATGTCCTTAAGACCAATCTACCAAAATTTCATCTTAGTTTGAGGTATTTAGCTAGCCCATTTCAACCCTAGAATGTTTGTGCCCTAAACTAGGGTTAGGGATTTTAGGGTCCTAAACCTTCCAAAATGCCATAATAATTTTACCAGAGGGTTATAGTTACCTAAACTCTATCTCTACAAAATTTCATAGCCATACAAGGTGATTTGGCCATATGCCCTTCACAAGGTACAAAAGCCCTTCCTTAGGGTTTGACCTAAGATCTTGGGCCAAACCCACTCCACTGCCCCCAAATTTCTTTTGGGAGGTGTATCTTGTCATCCCAAACTAGTGTACAAAATTTGAACCTCTGTTGAGGTGAATTGGACACTAAAAGCCAAAATTACAATTTGGACCAAAATACCCTTCTTAGGGCAAGGCTAGGGTTTGCTTGAATCCTATTCAAATCAACTCCAAACTTAATGAAATTTTAACCAGAGGTCTATATTGACCTCATAACCATCCCGCCAAAATTTGGTTGAATTTGGACTTCATTTGACCCCTAATTTAATTTACCCTAGCATAATTAAATTATTTACAACAACTATAGGAAAATTATTCCCAAAAATTCCCATTTTTGGGCAGGGTCTAGGTATAGGGTAGGGTGAGCCCCTGCCAAAATTTCAGCTTATTTGGACCAAGGATGAAGTGTGGGCTACTAATTTAATGACTGCCTAAACATTTGTATAGACCCCACCAAAATGAGTGCCCTGGTCAGACCAGTCACCCAAATTGGTTCAAACCAATTTTGCCAGATAGTAGACTCATATGGCTACATATTTGGTGTTGACCACTTTCTCTGAAAAAGCCTCTAGGTATTTTTAATATTTAAAACAAAATAATACAAAATCTGTGACAGATATGAAATGATTTAAATATCAAAGCTATAGTTTAATATACATCTGCACGAATCTTGGCGCAGCCCTGGATGGCATCCGGTTATCGTCTTCCTCTGGCAGACGGCCAGGATTAATCCTTCCTGGGCCGATTTCCAGCGGCTACCGCCAGCGCTCCGGCCACCTCCCCGGCCTGCCACCGCCGCCGACACCTTCGTGGTGGTCGGGGCTATCTCCAGACGGCGGCTAGGCCGCCGGGAAGCACTGTAACGGCGATCCCAGCAAGCGGAAATTTCACGGAAATTCCATGAATTTCAAAACCCGATTGGGCTCAATTGAGCTCCAACCTTAGCCCTAATGATTCCTACGATCTACCCAGGAGGCAAGGAGTGGAGGAGGACTTGTGGTGGCGGCTGTAGCCGGGCTGATCGTCGGATTGGCATGGTGGTGGCCGGTGGTGGTCGGCTTGCTCAAAAAGGCAGGATAGGGCTTGGTTTCTTCAGGAAAATGGTGGGGATTACTCCTTGGAGTCCAATGGAGCTTTTAAAGAGGTGAGGGGAGGTGTTAGGTGGATGAAAACACTTTGGCCATTTTTGGCCAAAGTCAAGCTTGGCGGCTTGGTAGGTAGGGGGAGGTGGAGCTTGCTCCAGCCAGTCCAAAAAGGCTGCTAGACTCCCCCTTGTCCTTCTGAATTGAATGGGGAGGTTGGGGAGGGGGGAGGAGGAGCACAAAGTCCTCCTTCCTTCTCTTCCTTCTCTTTCTCTCTCCTCCATGGATGACTTTCTCTCTCCTAGTCATCAAGCCTGAAATTTAGGCCCCTACATGTCACATGTCAGCCCACCAATCCATTTGGCCACTTGGGTCAAGGTTAGCCCTAATGAAATAGGCTTGAGCTTGAGTTAGCCCATTTGGGCTAACTTGACCCAAAGTGGGACTAGGGCCCACCTAGGTCAATTTGATCCTTGAGGTTTCCTTAATAGGTCCTTGGTGACCCATTAGCCTCCCCTAGGGTCAAGGTGGGGTTGAATTGGCCCTTGAAGGTCACTTGGCCCTTAACTAGGGCATTTTGACCATTTTAGGTTAAGGGTTGACTTTGGTCAAACTAGCCCCTTTGATTGGTCCCAAGGGGTCCTTGGTGACCTATTGGCCTCTCACTAGGCTTATGAGGGTAGGGGTGGTGTCTATTGGGCTAAGGGACTGCAATTGACCCTTGTGTAGGTCAATTTGACCTAATTAGGGCTATATTTGACTTTGGTCAACTTAGCCCTATTGACTGCTTTCCATGGGTCCTTAGTGACCCATTGACCTCTTTCTAGGGTTATAAGGGTATGGGTGGGGTCTTGGAGTCTTGGTGAAGTCCCATGACACTTTTAGTCAAGGTTCTGAGATCTGCTAAGTGCAGACCACAGTGGCCCTATTCACACTACCAGGTCCACTTGCCTCTTCCTTGGGCTTCCTAGGGTTTTGTCATGACAAAACCACTCGTAGGGGTCTAGTTGGAAATGGGATGTTACAAATCCCAATAAACAAAACAAAGATTTCGTCCCCGAAATCCAGGTTAAGCTTACGGGGACTCCTATCGGGGAGGAAGAAACTTGTAACATCCCATGTAAGTTGAAAGTTTTATGCCACGACTCCGTGATTGACATGCAAGGTTTAAGGCGTTTGTCGATGTTAAGACCAAATAGTCCAAATGACAAAAATCTAGACCCCAATAAACAAAAGTTTAGCCCATATCCTTGAAATTTTAGTTCTACTAGTTAAACATAAGAAGGGAATTGAACATTTTGAGTGGTTGCGAGGAATACCTGACTGAAGAGTTCCGGGTATCTTTGTCGCATCAAGTCCTGGGGCTCCCATGTGTGCTCCTCTCTTCCGTGATTTCTCCACAGGACCTTGACTAACGGAACCTTCTTGTGGCGTAGAACTCGTACCCCCTTGTCGTCAATCCGGACTGGTTCTAGGTGAACTGACCGATCAGATGCTATCGGTCCATCTGTGGTTGAAACTTGCTGCTCTGGACGTAGTAGAGCTCTCCTAAGAGAGGATATATGGAACACGTCGTGCAGACTCGCCAGCTCTGGTGGCAGTTCTAGTCTGTATGCCAAGGGACCGATCCGCTCCTGGATCCTATAAGGTCCCGTGTACCTTGTGCTGAGCTTCTTCCTTTGTCCGCGCACCCGAGTAACTCCATGCATGGGTCGGATTTTCAAGAACACCTGATCTCCTACCTGGAATTCCACCTGACGGTGCCGAGCATCGTAATACTTAGCCTGCCGGCTCTGTGCTTCCAACATCCTATCCCGTATCAATCTTACCTGAGCCTCGGTGTCCTCGACAAACTCCGAATCCAAAGCCTTAGGGTCCTCGTCCTGTATCCATGACAGAGGAGTCCTGCACTTTCGTCCATACAACGCCTCATAAGGAGCCATTTTAATACTGGACTGGTAGCTGTTATTATACGAAAATTCAATTAGTGGTAATAACTTTTCCCACGGTTCACCGCGATCTAATACGCAGAGTCGTAGTAAATCATCCAGAGTCCGGTTAGTTCGTTCCGTTTGTCCGTCTGTCTGGGGATGGAAAGCTGTACTGAATGTTAGTCGAGTGCCTAAGTAGGTCTGCACTGACCTCCATTCTCTGGAAGTAAATCGTCCATCCCGGTCCGACACAATCGTTTTGGGGACGTCATGATAACGGATGAACTGCTCCACAAATTTCCGGACTAACACTCCCACCGAGTCATCCTTCCTGATTGGAACAAACCTCGCCACCTTCGTCAGTCGGTCGATGATCACCCATATCAAGTCGTTCCCTGTCCTGAATCGAGGAAGTCCATGTATAAAGTCCATGGCTATGTCATGAAACTTCCACTCTGGTACTGGGAGTGGCTGCAATAATCCTGCGGGGTTTTTGCACTCCGCTTTTACTAATTGGCACGCCTTGCAACGGGTCATGAAGTAGGTGATATCCTTCTTCATGCCGGGCCAGAACATAGTCTTCTTCAGATCTGCAGTCATCTTTGTAATCCCCGGGTGTACCGAATATCGACTACAATGAGCCTCCGTCATGATGTCTTCCCGGATCTGGCCTCCCTCTGGTATGTAGACCCGTCCTCTGAAGCATACTAAATCATCCCTCAGCGTGTAATCTCCCGCAGTGCCTGCTTCTAAGGACCGAAATACCGGCTGTAGCTGGGCATCCTGCCTCTGTCCATCCTTGACCCGCTCTCGTATGTCATCCGTGGCGATTAACGACGACAGGTATTCCCGGTATAGCCCAGGGTGATCCTCGGATACCAGGGATATTTGCATTTTATCAAACGTCTGAATCAACTCCAAGGCCATCAATGGTGTTCCTACTTCAGTGTTTGTGGTCTTTCGGCTCAATGCATCTGCTACCACATTCGCCTTCCCCGGGTGGTAGTGCATCTCGTACTGGTAATCTGCCAAAAATTCCACCCATCGTCTCTGTCTGATATTTAGCTCCTTCTGCGTGTCCACATACCTCAAATTTTTGTGGTCGGAGTATATGTCGCAGTGGACACCGTATAGATAGTGACGCCAGACCTTTAATGCAAAAATAACAGCTCCCATCTCTAAGTCATGTATTGGGTAGTTTTGCTCGTGCTTCTTCAGCTGCCGAGAAGCATAAGCTATCACATGGCCATTCTGCATAAGTATTGCACCCATGCCCTGGTAGGAGGCATCGGTGTAGACCTGGAATCCTTCTTTCCCTGAAGGGAGGGTAAGTATAGGGGCCGAAGTGAGTCGCCCCTTTAGCTCTTGAAAAGCCTCTTCACACCGTGGGGTCCAGGTAAAGGGCACCTCCTTCCTTGTCAGAGATGTGAGTGGGAGGGCGATACGAGAGAATCCCTCTACGAATTTCCGGTAGTATCCGGCAAGCCCTAGGAAACTTCGTACATCTGTGGTCGTCTTTAATTGTGGCCAGTCCCGAACTGCTTGGATCTTGGTCGGGTCCACTGCTAACCCAGCACCACTGATGATATGGCCTAGGAAGGCCACCTCCTTCAACCAAAATTGGCACTTGCTGATCTTTGCATAAAGCTTGTGCTCCCGTAGTTTCTTCAGAGTCAGCGTCAGATGTTGCGTGTGCTCCTCTTCTGTCCTTGAGTAAATGAGGATGTCATCGATAAACACGATGACAAATATATCTAAATACTCCTTGAACACCTGATTCATAAGGCTCATAAATGCTGACGGCGCATTTGTGAGCCTGAAGGGCATTACAGTAAATTCGTATAGTCCGTATCTGCTACTGAATGCAGTCTTCGGAATGTCCTCTTCCTGGATCCGTAACTGGTAGTAGCCTGATCTCAGATCCAATTTGGAAAAGAAGTGCGCCCCTTCTAGCTGGTCAAACAGCTCATCTATCCTTGGCAACGGATATGTATTTCGCACTGTCAATCGGTTTAGTGCTCGGTAGTCGATGCACAGTCTCAGAGTTCCGTCCTTCTTTTTAACGAATAAGACCGGGGCTCCCCAAGGCGAAGAGCTTGGTCGGACAAATCCAGCCTCCACCAGTTCTTGGAGTTGGCTTCGAAAATCTGTCAATTCCTTCGGGGCCATCCAGTAAGGGGCCCTAGCTGCCGGCTTAGCCCCTGGCACCAGCTGTATCCGGAAATCCTGCTCCCGGTGCGGGGGTAGCCCAGGCAGTTTCTCTGGGAATACGTCAGCAAAATCTCACACCACTGGAATATCCGAGGTGGAGACCTTGATCTCAGTCATCTCAAATATTACTTCATACACTTCTTCCCCCTGTAAGTGAGCCTTAACGGCTTGTACAGAAGACAGTATGAGAGGGGGAATAGATTTTATACCTTCAATGACGAGGTATGAATCCCCATGTCTTACGGTAACTCTTTTGGACGTGCAGTCAATTTGAGCATGATTCCAGTTCAACCACGTCATCCCTAGGATCAAATCAAAGATTGGCATCTTTATGATCGTCGCTGGAGCTTCAAATATCCTTCCTCCGATCTCCGCCTCCATGTTGCAGTGGGCAGAGGTGAACAACTCCGATCCGTCGGGTAGTCGTATCCTCACCATCAGACCCGTGAATCGTTCCACGCCTTCCAATCCTTCTATGAAGGCCTCCGATACAAATGAGTGCGAAGCACCCGTATCAAATAACGTATAAGCGGGTTTGCCGCTGATGAAAACTATTCCTGGGGTTTGGGGAAAAATTAAATGTCTCAGAATTCTAGCCATGGTTTTCTTTCCTAGATTGTCACTTCTATATAAAATTTAAGTTCATGAGATATAACTTAAACCAGAATTTTCAGATGTACCAGTGATTACTTGCTCCGGGTTTCGGGGCTGAGCCAGATCTAGTGCATAAATTTGCTCCCTCTGCTGCCTACGATCTGCACCCTGGAAACCACGTCCTCGACCACGTCCTCGTCCTCCAAACTGCTGGGTATGCGGGGCAACCTGTGGTGCTGGTAGAGGTGCTTCCCTCATGGGGCAGTTTCTCCGAATATGCCCTATTTGATGGCAGTTGTAGCACTCTGGTGGGGGAAATGCCATGCCCCCGGGTCTTGGTGCCTCCCTCATCTGAAGAGGCTGAGGAGCCAGTACCACCGGCTCCCTCGGCTCTCGTCTTATTTCCTGACGAGGTTGGTCTTCTGTTCTTCTTCCTTCTCTCCCATCTGTGATGCGGCCCCGCCGCTGCTCATTCCGGGCTCCCCGGCCCTGGTCCTCTGTTGGCCTCTTTCGACCCCGAGTCGTGTGCCAGTCAGCCTCAATCCTTTTGGCCATTTCCAAGATCCGGGAGATAGGTCCGTCAGAAACGAACAGAAGGGCCTCCCTCAACTCCTCTCGTAAACCCTTGTAAAACCTTTTTGTGTAGCCCGCCTCATCTAGTTGATACGAATCTGCATAGCGAGCCAAGTGGTCGAACTCCCGATGGTACTCTACCACCGTCCTGGTACCCTGCTTCAATTGTAAGAATCGTTCCTCTAACTCATCCCTGGCTGATTGTGGAACAAAATGTTCCAGGAGAGCGGTCCTGAATTCTTCCCAAGAGATTTCTGAAACCTCCCTATCAGCAAATGTTGTATCTAGCAGCGTCTTCCACCACCTCTTTGCATGGGACTCTAGGCAGGAGACAACCAAGGCCACCTTCTCCTCCCAGGGACACCGTATCCCAGTCAGCATTTCATACATAATATCTAGCCACTCCTCTGTCCGGACGGCTGACTCTGTCCCTAAGTAAGATGGGGGAGAGAGCCCTCGGAAAATGCTAAGCCAGTTGGCTCCCGGGTTTGGCTGCGGAGCCGGAACTTGCTGAGCCCTGAAAGCATCCAGGATGGCTGTCAGCGTCTGACCCATATCCGACTGTAGGAACGGAGTAGGAACTGGAGGAGGTGTCATAGTCGGAGTCTGCCGAACCTCGCCTTGTGGTGTTGGTTGCGCTGGGGGCTGTGTAATATAAGCCAAACATAAGGAAACTCAAAAAGTTAACTAAAAGTGGACAATTTTCCATGTGATTTTTCCCTTTGGGCCCCGATTTTTCCCTAAACCACTTGTAAGACCCCCATTTTTTTTCTTTTTCGACACCGGGGTCTTAGGCCCAGAACCGCCGCCTTGCGGTGATACCTTCGCACCCGGGAAGGTCGTCACTACAAGACGCCGATTCTGCCGGCCAATTCGATCTCCACTGTAGCATAAGTATACAAGTCAGTCCACAGAAATATCACATATAAGAAATTTAAACTCCACGAAGGGAGTGTCCACAGATAGTACACATAATAAAATCACGGGCTTATGCCCGGTACATCAAGTCCTCACTACATTTCACTCATCGCGGAAGCAAACTAATACAACTACTATAGATCGGGACTCACTGTCCCTGCTGTCTGGACTCCAGTGCTAGACTGTCCGATCTCCAAGCGTGCCGACCTCCGGGGCTGCTCTTCCATGCTGGGCTCCGTGGTCCCCTAATGATGTGGTTCGAAAACCGTTAGTCTAAAAGACTAAGTCCTATCGTCCCCCACCCCTTCCCCCATGGCTCCTAAAGCACCGAGCGGGGAGAAGGAAAGGGAAGGACATGAAAGTGGAGAGTATTCAAATTTCAGATGGCAGCGGAACTAAACTAACAGTGTAAGCATGATAATAATCGTACAAAATAAATAAGTAACTTTAACTTATGCGAGTATACATAAGCTAAGGGATCTTTTACAGGGCTCCGATCGTATAAAAAGTCCCATACCGATTTATACGATAGGGTATCGGTTCTATTAGTAGGTTTATAATGTTGAAAGAGAACCTTGACTTATAAGCACGCTCACACGAACTTATAGGCCAAGGGGTCGTTTAGCAAGGCCTAATGTATAAAGCGTCCCATACCGCTTATACATTAGGTGTCAGGTTATATGCGATGGTTATGCTATGAAATACATTTATGCCATGATGTGAACATGCATGTGCAACTCACCCACTCGACTCTGTGTACACAGACCTGTTAGTTCCCCCTTTCGGAGCCGTTACCCCCAGGATACCTCCGTAGTGGCAGACGGAAGCGGTGGGTTGGGCCTCGCCCACCTCTAAACCAGTAAAGCACTACCGGTCAGACCTATCGTACGCCTCAACGCTTGGTGCACTAAGCGGACGTCTGCGTACTCTTGCCGGCTGGCGCACCGGACTTCTGTTGGCAAAGTGCTAACCACACTTGCCGAGCCAACCATATTGGTGTCGGTGCATCGAACTCCCCAATATAGAAGACCCACCACCTTAAAACCTTTTATGCACATACAATAGTTATGAGTCAACCAACCAACCGAGCCGAAGCTCACCGGACAATTCCCGTCCATCATAATCTACAACCGAGCTAAAGTTCCCCGGACAATCCCGTCCGTCATAATCTATAACCGAGCTAAAGCTCCCCGGACAATCCCATCCGTCGTAATCTACAACCGAGCTAAAGCTCCCCGGACAATCCCATCCGTCGTAATCTACAACCGAGCTAAAGCTCGCCAGACCATCATCACAACTACTGGGCTTATTGCCCAAGTAACCCATACTATCTCCCGGGACACTGGGTGGGAAAGTGTGAAACCCTAAGTTTACTATTTACTGTATGCTTACGAAGTTTTGACTCTTCCTAATTACTACGAGAAAGACGATTTTTCGTCGATCATGCGCACCACCTAACACTAGCCAATCCACTCTCACTACTCTTCTTTTCTATTGGGAAATCATCCACAACAAAAGGGTCTAACTCCAATAACTATCCCCGACCTTGTCTTATTCCAATTTAGCAATTTTGCTATATGCACACCAACTCAGACGATACGTTGAACCAGATAGGGGGTATTCTAAATAATCATCCGAATGCCCTGAATTATTTACTGGAGACTTATCATGATGCAAATGGACTAAATCCAAAAGATTATCATTTTTTCCAATTATTCTGATATTTATTTAAATTCCCGTAAAGCTTCTAAGGGCTACCCATTGAGCATGAAGTGCACTTTTCAGAGAGGTATAAAGCTTCATAAATTCATGATAAATTCTAAATAACCATTTAACAATAAATCCAAGATATAACAATTTTTCAAGTATTCAAGTGACACTAATCAATTTTTGAAAATATATCCTTTTTCCTTTTATTAATGAAGTAAGTGCAATAAATATTCATCCAAAAATTCTTAATTAATTTTCTAAAGTAGATACTGACCTAAAAACATCATTGGCCAAATTTCATAATTATATAGTAAGTAAATTGCTCAAAATGATTTAAACAAACTAGATCCAAAATTGTTAAATGCAGACCACCAAGTCAATTTTCATGTAAAATGGGATGTATATAAAATAATCATCCTAAACCCCTATAATAATTAATGGAGGTTCATTATGACCTTTATGTTCTAATTCCAGAGTTCCAAAATTTTCCTTACTTATTTGATAATTCATTTAATTATTTTAATGTCTAAAATTTCCAAAAAAATGAACATGAAGTACTACTTTCATTCAAGGAATCATTTTACAAATTTTATATGTTACTCAGAATAATGATATAACTTATCTTCCAAAATATATATTTCTTTTCAGTAAATCTTTATCTTTAAATCAAATATTCTTTTGAGTCCTTGGAAATTCATTTAATAAATATAAAATAATGTATTGCTTCCAAAAATTCAGGGAAATTTCAATTATGAATCTAATGGCATATACATGGTTTGGGCCAAATTTCATAATTTTTTTATTAGTAAATAGGCTTAAATGAATTTTTGAATAATTCCATCAAATGACAATCTTGTGAACTAACTACCTCATATACTTGTCCAAGAACTCTTATAAAATTTATATAAACTCTTTATGCTTCCAAACAACCTCTGCCAAAATTTCAGGACCTTTCAATTATCAGAAGTAGCATAATAAATTATTTACTTAATTTAAGCATTTCTTGGGTTACAAATGAAGTGCTATAATTATTGACCCAAAATTCCCCATTAAATTACCAGAGGCTCATAATGTCCTTAAGACCAATCTACCAAAATTTCATCTTAGTTTGAGGTGTTTAGCTAGCCCATTTCAACCCTAGAATGTTTGTGCCCTAAACTAGGGTTAGGGATTTTAGGGTCCTAAACCTTCCAAAATGCCCTAATAATTTTACCAGAGGGTTATAGTTACCTAAACTCTATCCCTACAAAATTTCATAGCCATACAAGGTGATTTGGCCATATGCCCTTCACAAGGTACAAAAGCCCTTCCTTAGGGTTTGACCTAAGATCTTGGGCCAAACCCACTCCACTGCCCCCAAATTTTTTTTGGGAGGTGTATCTTGTCATCCCAAACTAGTGTACAAAATTTGAACCTCTGTTGAGGTGAATTGGACACTAAAAGCCAAAATTACAATTTGGACCAAAATACCCTTCTTAGGGCAAGGCTAGGGTTTGCTTGAATCCTATTCAAATCAACTCCAAACTTAATGAAATTTTAACCAGAGGTCTATATTGACCTCATAACCATCCCACCAAAATTTGGTTGAATTTGGACTTCATTTGACCCCTAATTTAATTTACCCTAGCATAATTAAATTATTTACAAAAACTATAGGAACATTATTCCCAAAAATTCCCATTTTTGGGCAGGGTCTAGGTATAGGGTAGGGTGAGCCCCTGCCAAAATTTCAGCTTATTTGGACCAAGGATGAAGTGTGGGCTACTAATTTAATGACTGCCTAAACATTTGTATAGACCCCACCAAAATGAGTGCCCTGGTCAGACCAGTCACCCAAATTGGTTCAAACCAATTTTGCCAGATAGTAGACTCATATGGCTACATATTTGGTGTTGACCACTTTCTCTGAAAAAGCCTCTAGGTGTTTTTAATATTTAAAACAAAATAATACAAAATCTGTGACAGATATGAAATGATTTAAATATCAAAGCTATAGTTTAATATACATCTGCACGAATCTTGGCGTAGCCCTGGACGGCATCCGGTTATCGTCTTCCTCTGGCAGACGGCCAGGATTAATCCTGCCTGGGCCGATTTCCAGCGGCTACCGCCAGCGCTCCGGCCACCTCCCCGGCTTGCCACCGCCGCCGACACCTTCGTGGTGGTCGGGGCTATCTCCAGACGGCGGCTAGGCCGCCGGGAAGCACTGTTCCGGCGATCCCAGCAAGCGGAAATTTCACGGAAATTCCATGAATTTCAAAACCCGATTGGGCTCAATTGAGCTCCAACCTTAGCCCTAATGATTCCTACGATCTACCCAGGAGGCAAGGAGTGGAGGAGGACCTGTGGTGGCGGCTGTAGCCGGGCTGATCGTCGGATTGGCATGGTGGTGGCCGGTGGTGGTCGGCTTGCTCAAAAAGGCAGGATAGGGCTTGGTTTCTTCAGGAAAATGGTGGGGATTACTCCTTGGAGTCCAATGGAGCTTTTAAAGAGGTGAGGGGAGGTGTTAGGTGGCTGAAAACACTTTGGCCATTTTTGGCCAAAGTCAAACTTGGCGGCTTGGTAGGTAGGGGAGGTGGAGCTTGCTCCAGCCAGTCCAAAAAGGCTGCTAGACTCCCCCTTGTCCTTCTGAATTGAATGGGGAGGTTGGGGAGGGGGGAGGAGGAGCACAAAGTCCTCCTTCCTTCTCTTCCTTCTCTTTCTCTCTCCTCCATGGATGACTTTCTCTCTCCTAGTCATCAAGCCTGAAATTTAGGCCCCTACATGTCACATGTCAGCCCACCAATCCATTTGGCCACTTGGGTCAAGGTTAGCCCTAATGAAATAGGCTTGAGCTTGAGTTAGCCCATTTGGGCTAACTTGACCCAAAGTGGGACTAGGGCCCACCTAGGTCAATTTGATCCTTGAGGTTTCCTTAATAGGTCCTTGGTGACCCATTAGCCTCCCCTAGGGTCAAGGTGGGGTTGAATTGGCCCTTGAAGGTCACTTGGCCCTTAACTAGGGCATTTTGACCATTTTAGGTTAAGGGTTGACTTTGGTCAAACTAGCCCCTTTGATTGGTCCCAAGGGGTCCTTGGTGACCTATTGGCCTCTCACTAGGCTTATGAGGGTAGGGTGGTGTCTATTGGGCTAAGGGACTGCAATTGACCCTTGTGTAGGTCAATTTGACCTAATTAGGGCTATATTTGACTTTGGTCAACTTAGCCCTATTGACTGCTTTCCATGGGTCCTTAGTGACCCATTGACCTCTTTCTAGGGTTATAAGGATATGGGTGGGGTCTTGGAGTCTTGGTGAAGTCCCATGATCACTTTTAGTCAAGGTTCTGAGATCTGCTAAGTGCAGACCACAGTGGCCCTATTCACACTACCAGGTCCACTTGCCTCTTCCTTGGGCTTCCTAGGGTTTTGTCATGACAAAACCACTCCTAGGAGTCTAGTTGGAAATGGGTTACACCTATCACGCAGTTCTAATCTGTATGACCCCATTTTTTTGCTTCGCTTCTAGGGTTTTATGCCTAGAATAATCGTTTTGCGGTGACACCAACACTCAGGAAGGTCGTCACTACAAAACGTCGATCCAGCTGGCAGAAACGATCACCAAAGAAATATGCATATATAGTTTGAACAAATAAGTCTAAGTCCAAAATTACATGTAATATAAGAAAAGATGAATCACAACGTATTCCACATAAAAATGAAAAAAATGACAAAGATAAACGGGCTCATGCTCGGTACATCATGCCCTCACTATAACACTCTCGCGGAAGCAAAATATACTAATTACTCATGGATCCTAAAGCTGGTGCTCCTATGCTAGACTGGCCCACCTCCATGTGCACCGTACTCTTCTGGTGCTGCATCTCTTACTGCTGCTCCCAATCTCCTGTGCGGAGCCCCAAAAATGTTTTGTCCACCAACCGTTAGTCATAAAGACTAAGCCTGATTTCCCCCACCCCTCCCCCAGTGGCTCTTAGGCACCGTACGAGAGTAATGATAGAAAAGCTATGATAGTGGAGAGTAAACAAGGGCAGGTGATGGTGTACCTAATCTAGTAGTTATATTGTAATATTAATATTGCTATAAAAGGAAATGCAAGCTAACAATACCAAAGTAATAGAGTAGTAAAGAGTAGAAAAGTAAAGTGCACCATAAAGAAAGTGACAAATATCCACAAGGAAAGTAATAATAGATTATAAGCATGCCCACACAAGCTTATAAATTATGGGGTCATTTTGCAAGGCATAATGTATAAAAAGTCTCATACCACTTTATACGTTAGGGGTAAGGGTTATAGTATGATGATGACACTATATGCTATGTTATGCGGGTTTAATGATATGTTCATACAAGTGCAACACACACACATGACTTTATGCGCACAGACCTTTAGTTCCCCGGTTTTGGAAGCTAGCTTCACTCCCAGAAGCCTCCGTAGTGGCCAACGGAGAGAGTGGGTTGGGCCACCCCACTCCTAGGAGGGTATCCACACTACCATGCCTAACCCTTACGTACGCATCTAAAGGGCAAACCAGAGTCACAACGTACTAATGCTGACAAACCCGCCAATTTTTTCCTTGGCTAAGTATAAACCAGACCCACCGAGTCATCATATCTATGTATGTGTGAATGACCGTAAAATTCCGAAGAACCACCACCTTATGTACATGTAGCCATGAATTCCCGAGTCATCGACTCCCTGGACTAACCTGTCAGTTACAACTACCTTCTGAGCCTTCGGCTCGCAAGGCTTTCTTGCCCATTTCCATAACCACCGAGCCTACCACTCGGATAACCCAACAAAGCTAACCTCCGGAGTCATCGTGGTGAGTGAAAGTGAAGCCCTAGTATTTACTAATTCCTCTTTGACATTTTAGTCTTATGGCTTAAGGTTAACCTTGGACTGCCAAGGGTATTCTTGTGAAGGGATCTCGAGGGCACTAAGAAATACGATGGGCTGAAGCCCAAAGCTCCCTTTTGCAAGGTACTTATTATTGTTAGTTTCTACCCATGTCCCAACTCTCCTAATCTTACACTTGAATTAAACCTAAGTGTATTTGGACTTCCTCCAAGGGAAAGACGATCCATCGTCGATCCCGAGGACAACCTTAACTTCACTAACCAGGCTCTCACAATGTGACTCTTCTTTTATATCCAAATCAGACCAAGTACACCATCTGTCCCACCTTCCCATTCCAAGGCTTACATGTTATATTATTTCAACATCTTACTATGTGTAGACATAATGAGCTATATGACGTGCATGAATGATGACCCCCTCCAAATAATTATCCTAATGACTTAAGATTATTACTAGGGGTCCAACATGATAATTTAAATGTAAACCCAGAATATAATTTTTTTCCTAATTTATTTGACATATATTTAATTTTCTGCAAAATCAGGCCAATGGAGCTTTTGAACACCAAGTACAATTTTCTTACATGATATGACCTTAACAAAATTAAGATAAGTGTATATCATCAAAATAACAGTAAATACTGAAATTCACAATTTCTTAAAAAAGGTTGACCGCCAACTAATTATTGATTAAATAACCTCATTAATAGGGCAAGGAAGGAAATAATAGAATATTCATCCAAAAATTATGGAAAAATTACCGGATGTCATGAGTAACCAGAAAAGTCTACTGGAAAAAAATTATAACTCTCTAAGCATGTTTGGTCACCCAAATAAATCATTTAAAAATATTCTACAAAAGGAACTTTGTGAAGCAACCTAAATAAAAAGACTTCCAATAATTTTATAAATATTCACAGAGCATGATGAAATCTTATAAAATCCTCAAACCAAATTTCATAACTTTCTAGTAAAGTACATAACTCATAATAATTTTTCTTACTAAGAGGGCAAGTACTAGGTTTGTGAATGAAGTACTATAAATGTAATCCAAAAGTTCATACCAAAATATTCCAAGGTTAATAATAAATATATAAGATTACTGCCTAAGTTTCTTGAACATCCAAGATCATATTACTATGGAATAAAATTATGAGTAAAAGTACCCTAATTGGTCCTAAACTACTTTAGAGGGGTTAAATGCTCCTAAAAATTTTAATAACATTTTCTAGGGCTTATTTCCACCCTATAAACACATCTACAAAGTTCCAAGACATTTCAAGGACACATGGTCTCATGTTCTTCAATAGGCTGAATATCCAACCCTAGGGCTAACAATCTAGGGCATTCCAACCCTAAACAACCCAAAATCTTTCGTAGGGGTGTTTTATATGTCATTAAGATAGTGGCCAAAGATCCATTCCTTTTTGGATGAGGATTTCCCACTCAAACCACCATGTGCACTTTTGACCTAATCTTCACCTTATGAGGCCAAACTTTGGTCGCACAAATTTCTAATCAAATCAACCCCAAAGAGGTTGAAATTTTTACCACGGTCATACCATGACCCTAATGGTCAACCACAAAAATATTGGAGGTATTTGAGGTCAATAGACCATCTAATTAAATCATACATGATTTATTAAATTTTTACAATAACTATCAGAAAATATTTTCCAAAAATTCCCATTTTTGGATATAATGATTGTGTCTAAATAATTAGCCTATGGTCCAAATTTCAAGGCATTTGCCTAAATGGTTTAGTGGGGGCACTCAAATTAGTCTCTAGTCAGGCTTTGTATAGACTGCACCATTCTAGTTATGTAGTCATACCACTGACCTAAATGGGTCGAAACAAATTTTAAAATAAACTAGACCTTAAGGGCTACAACTTTGATGTTTGTCATTTTCCCAGTAGATAACTCTAAGTATTTTTAATATTTATTTCAAAACATAGTAATAACTGTGACAAAAATGAAATAATATGAAATAATATAATCCTTAATTAAATAGGCCAGCACGAATCTTGACTCAAAATCGACGGTATCCCATCATCGTCCCCAGTGCGCTAAAAGCTAAGATTGCCCCATCCTGGGCGGTATTTTCCCGTGATTTCCCAACCACCCATGCCCTTTCTTGGGCGGCCACTGCCACCACCACCTTCGTTGAAGTGGTGGCTGGCGATTCACAGTGGTGGGCTGGCCGGAGGTGGCTGAAATAGTGAACTGTGGTTGGAATAAAACCTTGGAAAATCAAGCTCTCGACTCCCTTAATATGGGGCCAATTAGACCCAAACCTGGGGCCAATAGATGAAGATCTATCCAACCAAAGAGAGGTGGAAGACAGGACCTTCAAAGGCAGTTGGAGTCGGGCCGATCGCCGTGTCGCCATTGCTCGTGGTGGTGCTTTGGGATGCTCTGCAACAACACTACCAGAGGGCTAAAAATCTTTGGTACAAGAGTGGAAATGACTACTCTAGTTCTGGGGAAGCTTTTAAAATAACTAGTTGAGGAAGAGGTAGGGTCATGGCTTTAATGACATTAATGGCCTTTAGTGGAGTTTTCAACCAACTGAAATTCTTTGAATACTTCCACCAATGGGGCCGACCATGGCTGTTGATTTCCTCATAGCTTACCAGGGGAGATGAACCAAGCAATTGGAATTGAAGAGAGGAGTCCCTTAGCCCTACAAGCTATGAATGGCCATCTTCTTCACTTTCTCTCTCCTCCATTAAAGGGGAAATTGAGGTTTCTCTCTCCTAGGCAACCTCTCCGGAATTTAGATGACATTTTAGGAAATTTTCAGCCTCCTAAAGCAAGAAGACCACTCAAATTGGGCTTAGCCCAAGTGGATTGGGCTAGGTTGGGCCAACTTGAACTAGTTTGACTCATTTTTGGGTTCAGTTGACCTTTGTCAATTTCACCTTTTGAGTTGACCCCAATGGGTCCTTAGTTACCCATTGGCCTCCCCTAGGGTCTAGGGAGACATTGGTTGTGTTAGTTTGACACCTTGGTGTCCACTTGACCCTTATTAGGGTACTTTGACCATTTTAGTGTTAGGGTTGACTTTGGTGAACTTGACCACTTGGATTGCCTCCAATGAGTCCTTAGTGACTAAATGGACCTCTTAAAGGGTTAGGGATGTTGTGGTGGAGTCAAGGGATCAAGTTGAAGCAGAAAATTTAAACCCTAGGGTTGGTTCTTGGATTGTGTTATTTGCAGACCAAGGTGATTTCCACCTTCATGCCTTGGTTCACTTGTTCTTCTTGAGCTTCCTAAGGTTTTGTTATGACCTAGTCATTACAAAACTACTCATAGGAGTTTTGGTTTTTGAGGGATGTTACATAGTCCTACTATCGGGCGCTAGCTGTCTCAATGACTGTCTAGTCATCTTCGTCAAGAAAATACTACTACAGCCAGGCGATAGATTCATACCGCACCGCAGTAGCACAAAAAAAGTGAAAAAATATTTCATTTGGAAAATCGTGCATTTCTTTTCCTAGAGACAAGTCAAAGGAGAATAATTGAATCTAGGGTTTGACCGCCATCTAGAGAAGGACGAACTCTCATCTCCATTGAAAGAAAAGCATCATTTTTACTCTCGCTCGTGATTGATAAACTTCGGCAAACAAAATCTTCAATATGATATTCTAGAGCATCGATCATGCACCGTTCCTTAGAGGAGTTCTACGTTTGAGGGAGAAATTATTTCTAAAATCTTTGTATTTTATATTTAATTCTCTTTATTTTCTAATTATTTGAGTGTGAGGAAAATCGATTGGGGGGGTCATCAGAATCCGAGAAGGGTTTCGTAAGAAATCATCCCATTAAGGGATGTCTAGATTGAGGGATCTAGTGTGAGGAAAATCGACCGAGGGGTCGTCAGAATCTGGGATGAGTTTTGTGAGAAATCATCCTAGTAAGGGACATCTAGATCGGCGGATCTAGTAGGGCTCTAAGACCCTTCCGATAAGGAAGGTGAAGAGCCAGCTTGAAGACCTTTTCGGGGGGAGGGAGAGAATGAATAAGTTCGAGTAGAGGGTCGGTATAGAAACAAACAGAGAAACTTATATTTCATCTCCTTCGATCTCTTGCGTCATCGAGATCTAGTTGTTATTGATTATAAACCACCTTTGTTATTCTTGAAAAAAAAAATTATTCGTTGATTCTTCTAAAAATTTTGTGGTTGTATGACGGTAGATCTTAGGAAGTTATGTGTGGTTCTGTATGGGGAAGTTTTACGAAGAAAACAACTTCTCCGACCTACCACTGCGGACTTGAAAGCTAAAGCCCTGTGGTACCCTCCAGAAGTGTTTTTCCTTGATAAAAATATTTTTAATTATAAATTAATCTGAAAACCTTATTCACCCCCCCTCTATAAGGTTAGTCATCTTATTCAATAAGTGGTATCAAAGGCAGGTTACTTTTAAAAGGACTAAAATCCTGAAGTTAGATCGCCAAAGCAAATCACGCTTTCCCTAAGGGACTGGGTGTGAGTCAACCTCCTCTGTTTATGGGAAGTGACTACAACAACTGGAGAAAATGCATGAAGATATTTCTATTGACTCAAATCATGGACTTATGGGTCATGATTGAAACAAAATACACTGCACCCACAACCACTGTAAGAGAACATGTCTTGGTGAAACCGCGTGATAAGTGGGATGACAATGATAAACTTAAATGCACTAACAATACTAAGGATATGAACACTCTTTTCTATGCGTTAAACAAAATTGAATTTAATAGAATTTCCAACTGTGAAACTGCTTATGATATATGGCAATTACTTGTACTATTGCATGAAGGTACCTCACAGGTGTAGGAATCCTAGTTGTTTCGATTGGAGTCTGAATATGAACAATTCTGGATGGAGATCGAGAAGGTGGTTGATAGTACACTCGCTTCATGAAGATCGTCAATGTGTCTAGATCTCTCAGAAAGACTTTTTAAAATAGAGACTTGGTGAGGAAGATATTGCTATCTCTGCCTCTATAATTCAACCCAAAAGTGACGGTTATTACCGAATCACATGACATCAGCACCCAGGAGATAGAGAGCCTTATTAGGACCTGAAGGCCAATGAGCATGAACTGAAAATACAAGCTGAGGAGTATCCCAAGGAACTAAAGAAGAAGGCACTAACACTAAAGATACAAAGGAAAAGAAGGTTGTGGAAGAGTATGATGATGAAGATGAAAAGAACCTCTATGTTCGAGAATTTAGAAGATTCACGAAGAATCCCAAAAGGCAATGGAAATATAAGAAATTTCTGAAGAAAGGTATAAAAGAGAAGAGGATATGGACTAAACTTTTGAAGGGGACGGAGAGTGATGAAGAAAAGTTTGTACCTGAGTGCTGTCACTATATCAGATCTGGGCATATAAAGAGAGAGTGTCCAAAGCTCCACAAGGAAGAAAAAGGGAGACAAAGCTGGGACAAGGGAAAGAGGAAATTGTTGAAGGTGTCGGCGTGGAACAATACTGGTTATGACGTGTCATGCACATCCGGCTCAAGTAGTAAAGATGAGGAAAATTTGTGCCTTATGGGGAAACATCACAGTGAATCTGATAATATATCCATTGTTTAGAATGACACTGAGGTAATCCCTCCTTCCTATGATGAACTATATGAAATTTATAAACAATTATGTAATAAGCTTGATGATGTGATTCTTGAGAAAAAGTTTTTAAAATCTAAAAGCATGAAAATGAAAAAAGGCTTGGAAAAATTATCTAATGAAGTGATCAAATATGGAAAAGAGAAGATTGAGTGCCAAGATTGCTCTCGCTCGGTGGTGACGATCAATGAGCTAAAAGAAAGCCTCTCCAAGACTTCCTCGAAAAAAATCTCAATAACGAGAAAAAGGCCTTGGAGAAAAATCTTTAATTGTCTCTTGCACAAGTAGAAGATGGTAAAAAATCATTTGCAAATCGTTGTGTTGCTCATCATCGAAACCACTGCCTTGAAAGGAAGGATCTGTTACCTAAACTTCACCATTCAGAAATTTAGAATATGCCAAAAATCTCTTAATATATTGCTGGGTTTTCAGTGTCAAGTATCTGGTAAATTCAAGCTGGGATATAAACACTATGAGCAACCGCCCATGCCACATCTATCATAAAGTTAATCATAATAAAATTTGAAGGCTACATCTATCATCTAGCAAGAGCCCTAGTACAATGCAAAAGATGATATCCACCACCTATGTGAAGTGTTCCAAATATAATAAGTATGGTAACACTTCTGGATCTTGCTTGAACAGAGGAGTAAATAAAATTACTAAAGTCTGGATGTTGAAGTCGACTACCTACACTTTAGGTGGAATAACTTGGGTAACCAAATCTTTATCCACATCCTCTCCCTAGGTATGTAGGCAGACGAAGGACATGGAGAACATGTAGTACTTGGACTCTGGGTGTTTCAAGCACATGATAGGAGATAAAGACAAGTTCCTTAGCCTAGAGATGAAGAAAGGGTGCACCATGAATTTTGGTGACAATAGCAAAGGGCACATTCTTGGTGTCGGCACCATATGTTACAAAGCAGTTTCTATTTTAAATATTTTATTTGTTGATGGCATAAAGCAAAATTTAATATCAATTAGTTAACATTGTGATAAGGGCTTGAATGTGTTGTTTGAAACATCCATGAAAAATTATAATATATTAGACGTTAAATTGAACTCTATATTGCTTAATGCGCATAGAAATCATAATGTTTGTATTGTTAGGTTTGAGGACATATCCTCTTCTAATTTCAAATGCTTAGTTTCTAAAAATTAAGAATTAGAGCTTTGGCATAGGAGACTCGGTCATTCTGGGAGTAAACTAATAGTTAAACTATTGAAACAAAAACTAACACGTGGACTTCCAAAGTTAAGTGGTAGTTTGACTTTATTATGTGCTCCATGCCAAAAGGGAAAATTTAAAAAATCCTCATTTAAAAGCAAAAAAAAAGATATTTTCTCATCTAGACCACTAAAACTAATTCACATGGATCTATTTGGTCCTTTGAGCACTTGTAGTTTAGGGGAAAATGATATACTTTTGTTCTTATCGATGACTACTCACGATTTTGTTGGATTATTTTTATTGCTAATAAATCTGATACATTTCTTGAATTTTCAAATCTGAGTGTTATACTACAAAATAAACAACCACATTTATATATATCACCGGAATGTAACTAGAAACACATGAAAGTTTTTGGCCTTAAGGACTTACAGTTAAACTTTACAGGTGTGGATTAAAAACATTGGCATGCAGGATGACCACACATGAAAATGGTAAAACAATTCCATTCGGCCTTCGAGGGATAACATAGCAGCATGGGCTTCAGCCCGCTATTTCCCGCTCGACTCTCCAACACCTGCATAGAGACAATCTACCCCGAGGGTGGTAAACTAGACAACGGTCAGCATTCAGCTGACTAATGTATAACGACCCTACCCTTTCCCGGGGCAGCGATATTCCTTCCCTGTAGGCATAGTATTTTCACAAGAAGATATATCACAAAACATGCACTCATGCACAGTTCAATATAACACAAACATCAGTCGTACGACCCGACGCTTCATGCAATCAGGGCACATTATCAGTATACCGAAAAACCGGGGTCCCACCATCGTTTAGAGGTCCCATACATAACGGCAAGTTTGAGCATTTTTGTCTTAATGGAGCGCAAGCCTAAGACTCTTATTATGCGCTCTAATGAGACCAAAAACTTAGGTCTACCAGTCGGTCAGACAAAATGCGGGTACAGTTCAGCCATACCCATTGCTCAAATCGTCCAAATAATACGGGTCAGCTTTCCCCTTACCCATTCAACACACTGGCTTTAAGAGCTCATAGCTCACACAATAGCAACACTGTCCTCCAAGGACTGGCTTTACAATCAAAAAGGGCGTTAGTGCCAACGTTCGTCATAATCGCTTGGTGGGACCAACAGAAGTTCTCTTTCTATGGCCAAACTCAACCCAAACCCTTTAGAATCCAACAGTGTCAGCATATAGCACACAACTTCGAGTGTATTTTCCTGGAACTCCATTACAGTACTTCCTATTACTCTACTTCACAAGCACTACCCACCGACTCCACAAAATACTCATTTATATGCGGAGTCTTCTCCTATGTGCAGAATAAAACTTCACCAATCCAGACCAACCTTTCCAGACTTGCTTCACACAGCATGCCTATTCCATAATAGACATTTCCAAATCTATATGCAAGACTCATTGGGGATTTCATGAATCAACCCAAAGGAATTCCATCGACTCTTAAACTTTTGGTGGGGGATTCCATGCATATGCCAAAAGAAGGACTTCACATGTCAAAGAAGGAAGATCGTTACCCTAAGAGTTTTCTTTGGAGCCATGGCAAAGATTTTCTACGTGGATAGAAACGATCGCCTCACTTTCCCCTTTGCAATTATAGCTTCGACTATTGATTCCGTCCATATGATCTACTCTAGCAATTTCAGCAAGCCCTAGCAACAGCCGAGAGTTTTCTACTCCAGAACTGGAACGAGAGAAGAGAAAAGAAAATAATGATTTCCTCCTTCCAATCCGTCTGCATAAGTGGCCTCGGACTACACCCCAGCCACACGATAAAATCAACAAAACCAAGCAACGAATCGGGTTGATGTTGAAAAAGTTAATCACCGCTCAGTGGCCGCACATAATCCACTTGATATGAGTCGTTCCAAATTCGTCGAGCTCCGCTCGACAATCTTCGTCGAGCTCTGCTCAACGCTCTTCATCGATCTTCGCTCAACACTCTTTCACTCGACGCTCTTCGTGGAGCTCATCTCGACGCTCTTCGTCGAGCTCCGCTCGACGCTCTTCGTCGAGCTCCGCTCGACGATTTCTTGTAACTTTTGGGGTGTTACATTAGGTCTGATCATGGGGGCGAATTTGAGAATGAAAATTATACAAATTTTTGTAACAACATAGGAATTCAACATGAATTTTCTGCCCCACGAACTCTATAACAAAATGGTGTAATAGAAATGAAGAATTGAATGCTTCAAGAATTAGCACATACTATGCTTGCCGAGTTTGGCTTGCCTCAATATATTTGGGCTGAAGCAGTCAACACAACATGTTATGTGATGAATCGGATCATGCTTCGCCCAATTTTTAAGCGTACCACTTTTGAGCTCTATTATGATTGAAAGGCATTTGTGTCCTACTTTCGAATATTTGGCTGCCTGCATTATATTCTAAACACCAAGGATGACTTAATAAAATTTGATGATAAATCTGACCTAGGCATTTTTGTAGGATATTCCTCCGCAAGTCATGACTATAGGGTCTATAATAAACGAACCTTAGTTATATAAGAAAGCATTCATGTTCAGTTTGACGAAAATACACCAAATACGGAATCTAGATCAAATAAAGAGGATGTCGATGATGATGAGACATTGGAAGATGAGGTATGGAGAGAGAGAGAAAGTAGTAGATGAAGTAGTAGATGATCCAACTCCTATTCAAGGATATAAGCCTCCAAGCACAGTAAATTTTTGAAAACCACATCCACATGAACTAGTAATAGGAGAGCCTTCACATTGGGTTAGAACTCACTCAGCCCTCCATGAATCTTTCTCAATGTTATGTTTTATATCTGAAATTGAACCCAAGAATATCGCTGAAGCATTAAATGATGAGTCTTGGTTCTTGGCTATGATTCAGGAATTAAATCAATTGGAGCAAAGCAAAGTTTGGACTTTGGTGGAGCGTCCTGATAACCATCTATTTATAGGCATTAAATGGGTGTATAAAAAAAAGCCTGATGGGGATTCTAGGATAACTAGAAATAAGGCACAGTTGGTCTCTTAAGGATATTCTCAAATCGAAGTTGTGGATTTTGATGAGTCTTTTGCACCGGTTGCACGACTTGAGTCCATTCACATGTTTTTGGCATTTGCAAGTTTTAAACGAATAAAGGTATATCAAATGGATATTAAGAGTGCATTCCTAAATGGGTATATTAAAGAAGAAGTGTGTGTTGAGAAACCACCAGCCTTTAAGAATGGTAATCACCCAGATCATGTTTACAAAATAGTGAAAGCCTTATATAGATTAAAGCAAGCACCTCGTGAACATCCCGGGGGAGGGTCTTACACCCCATACTTGGTATGATAGGCTTATGACATTTCTTTTAGAACATGACTTTAAGATTTATAATGCAGATACTACACTTTTTGTAAAACACAGTGGTTCCAATTTTATTTTTTTACAAATCTATGTAGATAATATAATTTTTGTGCCACAAATGAGAGTTTATGTAAAAAACCTTATTACATAAATATAATCCGAGTTTTAAATGAGTTTAGTTGGAGAATTAACCTATTTCTTAGGCTTTCAGATTTCTCAACGAAAGGATGGAATTTTCATAATTCGATAGAAATATATAAAAGATATGCTTAAGCGAATCGGTTTTGAAAATCTGTAACAAGCAAAAACTCCAATGAGCGCATCACTCAAATTAGGAAAGGATGAAAGTGGCATTTCAATGGATCTAATACTATTAGAGGTATGATCGGATAACTACACTTTCTTAGTACTTCTAGACCCAATATTACGTTTACAGTGTGTCTTTGTGCCAAATATCAAGCTAATCCTAAAGAATCCTATCTTAAAGATGTTAAGCACATCTTTAGGTATCTCATAGGCACCCAAAATCTTAGTCTTTGGTACCCACACACCATTGACTTCATGTTCCACGGATATTCCGACTTAGACTATGTTGGATGTTCAGTCGATCGCAAGAGCACAAGTGGTACCTGTAACATCCTAGGTCCAAAACTAGTCTCATCATCAAGTAGGAAATAGAACTCGGTTTCCCTCTCCACTACTGAAGCCAAGTATATAGCCCTAAGAAGTTGTTGTGAAAAAGCACTTTGGATGTCACAAATATTGGAGGAATTCGACATAAAATTTAAGAATGTCGACCTCTGGTGCGAGAACATTAGTGCAATAGCCTAGACAAATAATCTGGTGCACCACTCTCGCTCCAAAAATATTGACGTTTGTCATCAATTCATCCGGGACCACATTAAGAAAGAGAATTTGAAAGTGAGCATCATTGGAAATGATGATCAAAGTGTTGATATCTTTATAAAACCCCTCCCTAACGCTCATTTTCCTTTACTTTGACTAGAACTGGGCATTTTGGATCTCACTGAATGATCATTATATAATACCTACTAACATTGGGGTATTTTTTTTTGTTTTTTGATTTCTGTAAGTTAACCCCTCAGGGTAACCTTAGCTCTAGCGGAAAGTTGGCTTCATGTTGTTTTTGTGTTTCATCTTTTTTGTTCTTGTCCCTCTATTTTCTTTTCGGTTGTCTCATTATCAAAAAATAAAAAAAAAATGAAAAATCCCAAAACTTCAAAAGCATTATGAGGATGAGTCTTCATGAGCATTGTGAGGATTAGCACCTTGGTAAAAATAAACATTTTGATCTTGTGCAAAGACAAAAATCTAAGTTAGTGCCCCTTGTTCGAATCTTGGTATGAATTAGATAGTAATATGACATGATTTTTCAATTTATTTCTCTTGTGCTAGCATATTGAATTATTGAGGTAAAACATGTACTAAAGATTATTTCTAATTGATATTTTTCTTTTGATGCTATACATACACATGCCATTATTCTATCTAATACTTCCATGCATAAGAATTTGACTTACACTGCATTATATGTCTAGAGCACATATGTACTAGTACACGATTTCTATTCATGACTCTTACAATTTTACAATGTATTACCTCTATAAATCTCCTAGAATTATACTCCAAATCGTATGTATTTAGTTTCACTTGTGCTGTCCGACTTTCGTTTAATCTGACAAGCTCATCAAATCAATTGATTTCTTGTGTGTGTGGTAGGTCTATATTAATGGTGTTTCTCTCTAATTTTTGTCATTACTACTTATGATATTTTTATGCATGTGCGCACATTTTCTCATCTCTTTAGTATCTCATGAAACTTAAGGGGAGAGATGAGTGTTCACAAGACATGTTCATTAATACCTGACCCTTTCAATAATATCAAAAAGCGGAGAATTGAGTATTCATGAGTATATCCTATGCTTGTTGAGTGTTGAGTGTTGCTTAGTCACCCAGGGGAAGATCTCGTATAGGGTGAGCACAAATATAGTGGGAGCACCCTTGTAGAGGGAGCACATCTATAGGGGAAGTCATATTGATTATTTAAACCTGTCATATTTCATGCTTACTATTTGGATTACACTATACTAGGTTGTTACTGTTTTATATCTCATGAATAAAATTTGATATTATCAAATAGGGAGTTTCTTGGAGCCTATTGTTCGCATTTCTTTAGTTTAACAATATCAAATCTCATATTGAATTTGATCAAATGTGTTTTGGGTATAGTGTATAGGTTTACAGGTATAAAAGAAAATGAAAATAAATCTTTGTAACCTATTGTCGAGCGCTAGCACTACTGCCCGCACTAGCGCCACTGCCCGCACTAGCTCGGATTTAATTCTTTATGAGCTCTCTATTACCTATCGCACAATACTAATTTTACCGTCGGGCACTAGCTGTCTCAATGACCGTCGATTCATCTTCATTAAGAATATACTACTGTCGCCAGAGAATAGCTTCGTACCGTACCACGGTAGCACAAAAAAAGCGGAAAAATAATTTATTTAGAAATTTTTCCAAATCTACATGATAGCTGTCATATTCACATGCATTGGCCTACCGTCGGGCGCTAGCTCTACCGTTGGAGGTAGCTTTATTTTTCAAGACGTATAAAAGAGCGAGTTTCTTTTCCTAGAGATAAGACGAAGGAGAACAATTGACTCTAGGGTTTGACCGTCATCTTGAGAAGGACGAACTCTCATCTTCATTGAAGGAAAACCATCATTTCTTCTTCCCGCTCTTGATCGAAGAACTCCGACGAACAAAATATTCAATGACCTTTTATGGCTATTCTATTGTGAACAGAATAATATTCAAGATAATCGATCATGCACCATTCCTTGGAGGAGTTCTATGTTTGAGGGAGAAATAGGTTCTAAACTCTTTATATTATACATTGAATTCTCTTTATTATCTAGTTTTTTGTGTATGAGGAAAATTGACCGGGGGTCAATGAAATACGGGAAGGGTTTTGTGAGAAATCATCCTAGTGAGGGACATCTGGATCGGGGGATCTAGTGTGAGTAAAATGACTGGGGGTTCGTCGGAATCTGGGAATGGTTTCGTGAGAAATCGTCCCAGTTAGGGACGTCTAGATCGGAGGATCTAGAGGGGCTCTAAGACCCTTCTGAGAAGGAAGGTGAACAGCCGGCTCAAAGACCTTTTTTTGGGGGGGGAAAGGGAGAGAGCCAACCAGTATAGGTAGAGGGTTGGTATATAAATAAAGAGAGAAATTTGTATTTCATCGCCACCAATCTCCGACATCATGGAGATCTTGTTGTTCTTGATTGTAAACCACCTTCGTTATTCTTGAATAAATTTATTGTTCGTTTATTCTTCCAAAATTTCATGGTTGTATGTTGGTAGATCATTAAAAGTTGTGTGAGGCTCTATAAGGTGATTACTTGTTTTAGTCAACGTTTTTGGTATAGTTTAATATGCAAAAATTCCTAGTTTAATTGAATGTTTAAAGTATTTTTATGCATATTTTGTTCTCAAAGTCTTTTTGTGTTAGGATAATATAATTCCTAGTTTTATTATAGTTTTATTGTTATGTCGCAATTTTATTTTGTGTTATGATATAAAAATATATAGTTTTATTTTATGTATTTTTATTATTATACTTGTAATGTTTTATTTCTTATTTAAAATTCTTTTATGTTATAATAATCTCTAATTTTATTTATGTTTTGTTATTTTCTTTATGTCTTGTTATGTTTAGTTTAATCTTTAATAATTATTGTTATGTTATGTTTGTTATTATTATGTTATGTTTAGTTATAATTATTAATACTATATTATAGTATCTAACATATTTTTGCTTTATTTCTTGTAGGTTTAATGCTACATGGTGCAGCCCACTTCCTCTTTGATGAAGCCATGGGGCAGCCCACAAGTCAACTCGAGCCTCCCTCAACTCAACACCAAGCAGTCGGCCACTATTGGAGCAGCCCACCATGTCCAACCCGAGCCCACAAAGCCCTTGGAGCAGCCCCTACATCCACTACAAGCCCACCAAGCAGCCCCTTCATCTAAATATGAGCCTAGCCGAGCCCATGGTGCAGCCCACACAAAACCCGACCATATACATGCACCCTCTTCATGCATGAGGCCGCCCCCCTCCCTCTCTCTTTTCCCCCTTCTACATACTTCCATTAATCACCCTTTCTACTAAATATTTCCTATTTTAATTAGTACCATGCATTGAAACCTTCCCTCTCTCTCTCCATCATTAAATGCAATTCATGCACCTCTCCCACATATGCATGGATGGCCACACCCATGTCTCCCTTCATTTCCACTACATTCTAGAACATTCTCCCTCTCCTATAAAAGGAACCTCATCCCTCTAGTTTTTGTTAAGTAGTTTTAGTTGAAGGAAGTACTTTTGGGTTTTAGGTTTTTTCTAATTATTTTTTGCAAGTAGTTTCTTTATGAAGAAGTTTTGTTTCAAGTAGTTTAGTAGTTTATGTTTTATGTCAAGTTTTGTTGAAGTCTTGTTAGAGTAATGTTATAATGCCCGTATAGTTTTATCATGTACTTCTCTTTATTTAAGCAATAAAAATATTTTCTTTTTCTCTTATTCTCATTTCCTTTTCCAATATGCTTAGCTAAATTAGTTTTTGTGCCCGATCACAATGAGTTTTGCGATGAAATAACTCATCTTAAATTTTATGTTTGCATTTGTATTTTTCCTATTTTTGATCCTTCTTTGATTTTTGTCGTGTCGACTCCGTATTCCGGTATACGGTAGTAGGCTTTTAATCTCATTTCATAGAAGTCGAGAAACTCGTTGTTTTTAAATATCACTCAAATAAGGAAGGAGTTGAACGCAACCCTGGAGATAGGATGACGTAAATCCTCCGGATTGGAGTCAAATCCAATAGTGCTGGTCACTTCGGTAATGCGACATTAGGCCATTTTGACTTGTAAAGAGATTTCAGTCAAAACGTCTATAAGTTAGGGGATTTAATGCTCTAGTGAGATTGCTTCCTAATATCGGATCTATCACGGTCTTGATAGTATTGCAAATGTTAAACTAATTTATTTCGTTATTTTATTTCAAAGCGAATCGTCGATCGAGCACCCTTTTGCAATAGTTTATTTCTCTTTTAATTAAGTTTAGTTTATTTTATTTTCAAAACCCATCAATCGTTTGGTAGGATAATAGAATCATTGTGAGTAATAGTACTTGCCTGCCCCGAGTTTTTATATGACCTTGATATATTTTTATCACTATACTATAAAACGATAGGTACACTTGCCTATTTAGATTGTAGTCCGTGAGACGATTTTTACGCATCAAGTTTTTGGTGCCGTTGTCAGGGATATTTTTGGCAATATTACGAAAGCATTGAGTTTATGACTTCTACTAATTTTTTTATTTTAATTTTTCTACTTTCTAAAAAAATATCAAAAAAATTATTTTTAATCTTTGGTAAACATTTTCTTTTTATGGAATCATCATATTTTTGCGCTTTTGTGGGTCGCCCGACCACTTTTATTCTGAATGTCTTTCGGGAACCCCTCCCTCTTTTGATTTTAATTTTTCCGGGGAAGGTCAAAATGGCCAATTTGACCCTTACTCAATTTTTATCCTACTTGGGAGATGGGGAACCTGTCTTATTTTTCTTATGATTTTACCCCACAAAGCGCCGCGCCTCTAAATTTTAATTCAATCGATAATGGGTATTTTGAATTGCAAACTTCTCTTAATAATATTAATTCGCATTTTAAAACCATTATGGATTATTTTTCTCGTGAGGCCTCATCTTTTTCTTCGTCTTCTTCTCTGTCTCCTCCAATTTCTTCATGTAATGAGTCACCGGATATCCCGGCTTGTCTTGTTCCTCTCGAGGAGGATAACTATTCGGATATCCCGGATTGTTTCCTTCCTCCTTTGGAAGACACCTCAATGGATATTCCGGTGTGCTTCTTACCCATTAAGGATGATGAGACATCTCCTATTTCACCTTCTGAAGACGTTTGTGATTCCATTTTGCTTCAATTTTGAACTTTTCCAAATTTTTCTATTTTTAGCAAACCTTTTTCTTCTTCTTCTTTTATTTTAGATGATTCTCCTTTAGTTCTCTCTACCCCTTCTTCTCTCGAAATTTCACAAGTCTCTCCTTCTCCTTGTGAAATTTCTGTTGATGAAATTTCTTCTTCTACTTCTTTTATTTCTCTTTCTATTTCTTCTTCTTTTGACGACCCCTTCTTTCCCATTTTACATACGGCGGAGTTCCTCTATAACTCCGTTCGTTCACTTTTTGGCGTCATTCCCTTGAAGATTCCACCGCATGTCGGTGCGATTCTTCAATTTTTCTTTTTTTTGATTTACTCCCCGAAGCGCATACTTAGGGAGTTACCTCTTAATTTTAGTTTTTATTTTCCATTTAGCTATCAAATAACGTCGGGCTCAGATGACGTTAAAAAAAGAGCGATCTTGGGAGGCACCCCTTGCTTATCACTTTTTGTTCTTTCTTTTTCTTTTTGTTTGCTTATTTTATTTTGCAGGAATAAAACCTTCGGCGGTTCATTTGGCTCCATTTCTTCCTTAGTCCTGAGCCGGTTTCCAGCTCAAGAATGAGGGAACAACATCTGCGTTCGGCCTTACGAATCCGGGGAAGTCGTTCTCTTTTTCTTATTTACTTTATTGCATCCCCTCTCCCCCTTCTTCTTCCTTTTTCTTTCTTGTTTTAATTTTTCATTGAGGAAAATGCAAAATTTAAGCATGGGGGAGGGTTTAGTTGTTTTCTTTCTTCTTTCTTTTCTAAAAAAATGTTTTAATTTTCTACAAAAAAAACAAAAATGATTAGTATAGTTTTATTCAGTTTCTTTAGTACTGCTTTTATTTTGCCTTATCAAAAACCCAAAAAAATTAGAAAAATCAAAAATTCCAAAAAAAAAGATCATATTTCAAAACCCAAAAAAAAATTCGAAAAATGCCAGAAAAATCAAAAAAATATAATAAACCTCATGCTTAGCTTTTTGTTATTTTCAGAAATTTAGTTTGAGTATGTTTATAAGTATTCTTTTTATTATTTGCTAATCTTTTATTTCATTATATTTAGTTAAATTTAATATTTAGTGATTTAGTTTTGAAGATAATCTTATGATTTTAATTTGCTTAGATTAATTTATTTAGCCCTTTTTCTCTTTTATTTTAAATAGTTTCAATTTTGTAGTAATTTTGCTTAACAATTTTGGATTCTAATGATTATTACTTCATGCTTTTAGATTCTTAGGAAATCTATATCTACTAGTAGTTTCTCTCTAGTATTTTAGTTTATTTTCAAAAATCTTGTTTAACCCCTTATCCTTACCAAATTCCATCCTTTTTCCTTTTATTGTTAGATCATATGTCATGGGAATAAGGATATGTTAGTTCATTATTCTATGGTACACATATGCAACCCTGATGAAGTGAGGAATTAAAAGTTCATATATGTCGGGGGAAGTGATAGGATGTTAGTCTATCATTTTCTGGTATTACATATATTATTTAAAAAAAAAATTGTGTGGGGTGTGAAGAAAAAAAATAATGATGATCACCTCCAATCAAAGACCTGTTCATGTTGATTTCCTCCCAAAACCCCTTAGCCAATATTATTGTCTTAGTCTTTAAATTAAAATATTGGGAGAGCATAAGTAGTTGGTTGCATTTTTTCCTTAAGTTTCTTTCAAGTTATGGTTTTTATAATTTCAATCTAACCTTGTTTGCACTTTACTAAATTTTGATTACTTGTTAATTTATTAGAGAATTTTTGGCTAAATATTTCTCTCTTTTCACTTTAATTTCATAATTTAGGACTTAATTCGTAAATCCCTAAATTTTATTTTTGGCTAGATTTTGTTGTAAAGAAATTTTTAGTTTAATTGAAAATTTTATTAATGTCTTATAAATATTTCTCATACTTTTGCTCTGGAATAGCAAAAGCCTAAGCCTGGGAGAGTTTGATGACTTGTTTTAGTCATCGTTTTTGGTATAGTTTAATATGCAAAATTCCTAGTTTTATTGAATGTTTTAAGTATTTTTATACTTGTTTTGTTCTCAAAGTCTTTTTGTGTTAGGATACTATAATTCCTAGTTTTATTATAGTTTTATTGTTATGTCGCAATTTTATTTTGTGTTATGATATAAAAATATATAGTTTTATTATATGTTTTTTTATTATTATACTTGTAATGTTTTATTTCTTATTAATAAGTATTTTATGTTTTTATAATCTCTAATTTTATTTATGTTTTATTTTATGTTATGTTATTTTCTTTATGTCTTGTTATGTTTAGTTTAATCTTTAATAATTATTGTTATGTTATGTTTGTTATTGTTATGTTATGTTTAGTTATAATTATTAATATTATATTATAGTATTTAACATATTTTTGCTTTATTTCTTGTAGGTTTAATGCTACATGGTGCAGCCCACTTCGTCTTTGATGAAGCCATGGGGCAGCCCACAAGTCAACCCGAGCCTCCCTCAACTCAACACCAAGCAGCCGGCCACTATTGGAGCAGCCCACCATGTCCAACTCGAGCCCACAAATCCCTTGGAGCAGCCCCTACATCCACTACAAGCCCACCAAGCAGCCCCTACATCTAAATATGAGCCTAGCCGAGCCCATGGTGTAGCCCACACAAAACCCGACCATATACATGCACCCTCTTCATGCATGAGGCCGCCCCCTCCCTCTCTCTTTTCCCCCTTCTACACACTTCCATTCATCCCCCTTTCTACTAAATATTTCCTATTTTAATTAGTACCATGCATTGAAACCTTCCCTCTCTCTCTCCATTATTAAATGCAATTCATGCACCTCTCCCACACATGCATGGCTAGCCACACCCATGTCTCCCTTCATTTCCACTACATTCTAGAACATTCTCCCTCTCCTATAAAAGGAACCTCATCCCTGTAGTTTTTGTTAAGTAGTTTTAGTTGAAGGAAGTACTTTTGGGTTTTAGGTTTTTTCTAATTATTTTTTGCAAGTAGTTTCTTTATGAAGAAGTTTTGTTTCAAGTAGTTTAGTAGTTTATGTTTTATGTCAAGTTTTGTTGAAGTCTTGTTAGAGTAATGTTATAATGCCCGTATAGTTTTATCATGTACTTCTCTTTATTTAAGCAATAAAAATATTTTCTTTTTCTCTTATTCTCATTTCCTTTTCCAATATGCTTAGCTAAATTAGTTTTTGTGCCCGATCACAATGAGTTTTGCAATGAAATAACTCATCTTAAATTTTATGTTTGCATTTGTATTTTTCCTATTTTTGATCCTTCTTTGATTTTTGTCGTGTCGACTCCGTATTCCGGTATACGGTAGTAGGCTTTTATTCTCATTTCATAGAAGTCGAGAAACTCATTGTTTTTAAATATCACTCAAAGAAGGAAGGAGTTGAACGCAACCCTGGAGATAGGATGACGTAAATCCTCCGGATTGGAGTCAAATCCAATAGTGCTGGTCACTTCGGTAATGCGACATTAGGCCATTTTGACTTGTAAAGAGATTTCAGTCAAAACGTCTATAAGTTAGGGGATTTAATGCTCTAGCGAGATTGCTTCCTAATATCGGATCTATCACGGTCTTGATAGTATTGCAAATGTTAAACTAATTTATTTCGTTATTTTATTTCAAAGCGAATCGTCGATCGAGCACCCTTTTGCAATAGTTTATTTCTCTTTTAATTAAGTTTAGTTTATTTTATTTTCAAAACCCATCAATCGTTTGGTAGGATAATAGAATCATTGTGAGTAATAGTACTTGCCTGCCCCGAGTTTTTATATGACCTTGATATATTTTTATCACTATACTATAAAACGATAGGTACACTTGCCTATTTAGATTGTAGTCCGTGAGACGATTTTTACGCATCAAGTTTTTGGCGCCGTTGTCGGGGATATTTTTGGCAATATTACGAAAGCATTGAGTTTATTACTTCTACTAATTTTTTTATTTTAATTTTTCTACTTTCTAAAAAAAATATCAAAAAAATTATTTTTAATCTTTGGTAAACGTTTTATTTTTATGGAATCATCATATTTTTGCGCTTTTGTGGGTCGCCCGACCACTTTTATTCTGAATGTCTTTCGGGAACCCCTCCCTCTTTTGATTTTAATTTTTCCGGGGAAGGTCAAAATGGCCAATTTGACCCTTACTCAATTTTTATCCTACTTGGGAGATGGGGAACCTGTCTTATTTTTCTTATGATTTTACCCCGCAAAGTGCCGCGCCTCTAAATTTTAATTCAATCGATAATGGGTATTTTGAATTGCAAACTTCTCTTAATAATATTAATTCGCATTTCAAAACCATTATGGATTATTTTTCTCGTGAGGCCTCATCTTTTTCTTCGTCTTCTTCTCTGTCTCCTCCAATTTCTTCATGTAATGAGTCACCGGATATCCCAGCTTGTCTTGTTCCTCTCGAGGAGGATAACTATTCGGATATCCCAGATTGTTTCCTTCCTCCTTTGGAAGACATCTCAATGGATATTCCGGTGTGCTTCTTACCCATTAAGGATGATGAGACATCTCCTATTTCACCTTCTGAAGACGTTTGTGATTCCATTTTGCTTCAATTTTGAACTTTTCCAAATTTTTCTATTTTTAGCAAACCTTTTTCTTCTTCTTCTTTTATTTTAGATGATTCTCCTCTAGTTCTCTCTACCCCTTCTTCTCTCGAAATTTCACAAGTCTCTCCTTCTCCTTGTGAAATTTCTGTTGATGAAATTTCTTCTTCTACTTCTTTTATTTCTCTTTCTATTTCTTCTTCTTTTTTTCTTCTTCTTTTGACGACCCCTTCTTTCCCATTTTACATACGGCGTAGTTCCTCTATAACTCCGTCCGTTCACTTTTTGGCGTCATTCCCTTGAAGATTCGACCGCATGTCGGTGCGATTCTTCAATTTTTCTTTTTTTTGATTTACTCCCCAAAGCGCATACTTAGGGAGTTACCTCTTAATTTTAGTTTTTATTTTCCATTTAGCTATCAAATAACGTCGGGCTCAGATGACGTTAAAAAAGAGCGCTCTTGGGAGGCACCCCTTGCTTATCACTTTTTGTTCTTTCTTTTTCTTTTTGTTTGCTTATTTTATTTTGCAGGAATAAAACCTTCGGCGGTTCATTTGGCTCCATTTCTTCCTTAGTCCTGAGCCGGTTTCCAGCTCAAGAATGAGGGAACAACATCTGCGTTCGGCCTTACGAATCCGGGGAAGTCGTTCTCTTTTTCTTATTTACTTTATTGCATCCCCCCTCCCCCTTCTTCTTCCTTTTTCTTTCTTGTTTTTATTTTTCATTGAGGACAATGCAAAATTTAAGCATGGGGGAGGGTTTAATTGTTTTCTTTCTTCTTTCTTTTCTAAAAAAAATGTTTTAAATTTCTACAAAAAAAACAAAAATGATTAGTATAGTTTTATTCAGTTTCTTTAGTACTGCTTTTATTTTGCCTTATCAAAAACCCAAAAAAAATTAGAAAAATCAAAAATTCCAAAAAAAAAGATCATATTTCAAAACCCAAAAAAAATTTCGAAAAATGCCAGAAAAATCCAAAAAATATAATAAACCTCATGCTTAGCTTTTTGTTATTTTCAGAAATTTAGTTTGAGTTTGTTTATAAGCATTCTTTTTATTATTTGCTAATCTTTTATTTCATTATATTTAGTTAAATTTAATATTTAGTGATTTAGTTTTGAAGATAATCTTATGATTTTAATTTGCTTAGATTAATTTATTTAGCCCTTTTTCTCTTTTATTTTAAATAGTTTCAATTTTGTAGTAATTTTGCTTAACAATTTTGGATTCTAATGATTATTACTTCATGCTTTTAGATTCTTAGGAAATCTATATCTACTAGTAGTTGCTCTCTAGTATTTTAGTTTATTTTCAAAAATCTTGTTTAACCCCTTATCCTTACCAAATTCCATCCTTTTTCCTTTTATTGTTAGATCATATGTCATGGGAATAAGGATATGTTAGTTCCTTATTCTATGGTACACATATGCAACCCTGATGAAGTGAGGAATTAAAAGTTCATATATGTCGGGGGAAGTGATAGAATGTTAGTCTATCATTTTCTGGTATTACATATATTATTTAAAAAAAAAATTATGTGGGGTGTGAAGAAAAAAAATAATGATGATCACCTCCAATCAAAGACCTGTTCATGTTGATTTCCTCCCAAAACCCCTTAGCCAATATTATTGTCTTAGTCTTTAAATTAAAATATTGGGAGAGCATAAGTTGTAGGTTGCATTTTTTCCTTAAGTTTCTTTCAAGTTATGGTTTTTATAATTTCAATCTAACCTTGTTTGCACTTTACTAAATTTTGAGTACTAGTTAATTTATTAGAGAATTTTTGGCTAAATATTTCTCTTTTTTCACTTTAATTTCATAATTTAGGACTTAATTCGTAAATCCCTAAATTTTATTTTTGGCTAGATTTTGTTGTAAAGAAATTTTTAGTTTAATTGAAAATTTTATTAATGTCTTATAAATATTTCTCATACTTTTGCTCTGGAATAGCAAAAGTCTAAGCTTGGGAGAGTTTGATGACTTGTTTTAGTCATCGTTTTTGGTATAGTTTAATATGCAAAATTCCTAGTTTTATTGAATGTTTTAAGTATTTTTATACTTGTTTTGTTCTCAAAGTCTTTTTGTGTTAGGATACTATAATTCCTAGTTTTATTATAGTTTTATTGTTATGTCGCAATTTTATTTTGTGTTATGATATAAAAATATATAGTTTTATTATATGTTTTTTTATTATTATACTTGTAATGTTTTATTTCTTATTATTAAGTATTTTATGTTTTTATAATCTCTAATTTTATTTATGTTTTATTTTATGTTATGTTATTTTCTTTATGTCTTGTTATGTTTAGTTTAATCTTTAATAATTATTGTTATGTTATGTTTGTTATTGTTATGTTATGTTTATTTATAATTATTAATATTATATTATAGTATTTAACATATTTTTGCTTTATTTCTTGTAGGTTTAATGCTAAAAGGTGCATCCCACTTCCTCTTTGATGAAGCCATGGGGCAGCCCACAAGTCAACCCGAGCCTCCCTCAACTCAACACCAAGCAGCCGGCCACTATTGGAGCAGCCCACCATGTCCAACCCGAGCCCACAAATCCCTTGGAGCAGCCCCTACATCCACTACAAGCCCACCAAGCAGCCCCTACATCTAAATATGAGCCTAGCCGAGCCCATGGTGTAGCCCACACAAAACCCGACCATATACATGCACCCTCTTCATGCATGAGGCCGCCCCCTCCCTCTCTCTTTTCCCCCTTCTACACACTTCCATTCATCCCCCTTTCTACTAAATATTTCCTATTTTAATTATTACCATGCATTGAAACCTTCCCTCCTCTCTCCATCATTAAATGCAATTCATGCACCTCTCCCACACATGCATAGCCAGCCACACCCATGTCTCCCTTCATTTCCACTACATTCTAGAACATTCTCCCTCTCCTATAAAAGGAACCTCATCCCTCTAGTTTTTGTTAAGTAGTTTTAGTTGAAGGAAGTACTTTTGGGTTTTAGGTTTTGTCTAATTAGTTTTTGCAAGTAGTTTCTTTATGAAGAAGTTTTGTTTCAAGTTGTTTAGTAGTTTATGTTTTATGTCAAGTTTTGTTGAAGTCTTGTTAGAGTAATGTTATAATGCCTGTATAGTTTTATCATGAACTTCTCTTTATTTAAGCAATAAAAATATTTTCTTTTTCTCTTATTCTCATTTCCTTTTCCAATATGCTTTGCTAAATTTGTTATTGTGCCCGATCACGATGAGCTTTGCGGTGAAATAACTCATCTTAAATTTTATGTTTGCATTTGTATTTTTCCTATTTTCGATCCTTCTTTGATTTTTATTGTGTCGACTCCGTATTCCGGTATATGGTAGTAGGCATATGATCTCATTTCATAGAATTTGAGAGACTCGTTGATTTGAAATATCACTCACAGAAGGAAGGAGTTGAACGTAACCCTAGAGATAGCATGACGTAAATCCTCTGGATTGGAGTCAAATCCAATAGTGCGGGTCACTTCAGTATTGCGACTTTAGGCCATTTTGACTTGTAAAGAGATTTTGGTCAAAACGCCTATAAGTTAGCGTATTTAATGCTCTAGCGAGATTACTTCCTAATATCGGATTCGTCACGGTCTTGATAGTATTGCAAATGTTAAACTAATTTTTTTTGTTATTTTATTTCAAAGTGAATCGTCGATCGAGCACCCTTTTGCAATAGTTTATTTCTCTTTTAATTAAGTTTAGTTTATTTTATTTTCAAAACCCATCAATCGTTCGGTAGGATAATAGAATCGTTGTCAGTAATAGTACTTGCCTGCCCCGAGTTTTTATACGACCTTGATATATTTTTATCACTATACTATAAAACGATAGGTACACTTGCTTATTCGGATTGTAGTCCGTGAGACGATTTTTACGCATCATAAGGCAAAGTTTTACAAAGAAAACAACTTATGTGACCTGCCGCAACGCCCTAGCATTCTAACGCCCCATTGTAGCCTCCATAAGTGGTTTTCTTTGGTAAAACTATTTTTAATTTTGAATTAATATGAAAACCTTATTCACCCTTCCCCCTCTAAGGTTTGCCATCAGATCCAACATTAGCTCACTTGACTATCCAGTCCATCTCAACCATAACCCATCATCCACATAGGATGATGTTCACTGGTTCTAATATCTTCTTACATTATCTACTCTTGCTTAGTTTTTAGTTGTGCTTGAATATTTAAGGTGGATATTGGACTTCACTCGGAATACCCGGTGAAGTGCACGCAATGGTACTATGTAGTATAATGGGCCGAATCCCAAACCTCCATTTCTCAAAATATTTACACATATTGGTGGCTACCCTTCAATTAAGCCTTCTCTCAATGTTAATCTAAATAACCTAAGGTAGATTTAAAACTCTTTTGGGGGAGAGTTGATCTATCGTATAACTACAAAGTTAATTACTCCCCCTAATGTCCATGTAATCTATCTCTTATCACTGCTTGACAATTATTCTAGCACTCTAATCAGAAGCCTAGGGTATTCCAATATATCACTAATCTATTTATGTTCAAGCCCTATAATACCTGAATGTCTACTGACTAGCAACGTTCTGTTGAACACTGCTTACCTCTAACTCTTTATATAATTTATGTGGTGCCACCCGAACTATAATAATCCATATGCTCCTAGAACTAATTCTAAGGTGCACAAGATCATGTTAATGTCCTACGGTCATTCTCCAAGTTTATTTTCTAATATAAGTGTTATCGTTAGTCAAATCAATAGTTTATGTTTTTACTAAATGCAGACCAATGATAAATATAACATTATATATATCCTCTATGGAATAATCTGCCAAAAATGTATGGTCAATTGATCTAAATTTTATTCCAGAGATTTATCATGTCATACAAAGGGACTTACTAGATGACCATATATTTTTAATTTAATTTGTCCACAATAATAATATTTAAAGATTTATGACAACTTCAAAGTTTACACATGAAGTACAAAATTGTGATGTTCAAACATTCCAAGTAAATTACTAGAGGTTTATTATGACATAAAATGAGCCTAAAAGAGAATCACAATTTTCCATACAATTTGACCGTGAAAATTCAAAAAATATATTAATATGGAAAGTACATCATTAAATGGGAACTATATTATTTATTCATCTAAAAATTCAAAATAAATTATCAGAGGTTCTTCATGCTCAAAAAGGTATCAAGCCATAGAATTGTAATTTTCTAAGTTAATTTAACTTTATATATTTAATATATTCAAGAGTGTGAAATATATACATAATAATATTCCTTAAGGAAAATGATTCTTAAAAATTCTAATTAAATTCTAAAAGGTGTCTTTTGACCTAACTTTACATATGACAGAGATTTGGATTTTTCCTAAGTAATTTATTCACATTTATTTTTTCAATACTTCGGATAATTAAATCCATAAATCATAATTTCTCCGTTGATGATACATTCCATCATAATACATGCATGGTCATAATTTCATACACATACAACAAGCCTTTTGGGAGAAATACACCAAATATAGTTGTGTGCTAAATGCACACCATTACCAATCCTATAAGGTTTGATGGCGACGGTGATGGCAACGGTGATGGCGACGGCCACCAGGACGGCCAACTTGGAAATGACTATGTTGAAGATGTGCCGGCAAAGGACGTGCGACGTCGTAGCGGTCATGGATACAAGCTTCGCCCTCGCAACAAGACTCATATTTGATATTTTAGTTTTGGTGTGCTAATAGCCGTTTCATGATGGCTCTTTTAAAAACATTATTTAATTTCTGCATTTTCTTTATGTGGTGTGCCTTTAGCCACTTGTTATTTGCTTTGAGATGTAAGCCTATATAAGGCCTTGAACTTTTCATTTGATGGTAGACTAATATTGAAATCAAAAATTGAAATTGCTAAACCTAATTTCTTCCCTCTCTTCTTCTCCTAGCCGCCGCCCCCCTCTTTCTTCCTTCCTCCAAGCCGTTGGCCCCAAGGCTCCCTCCTCTCTAGTGCTCGGCCAACATCCTCCCCTCTTGCTATCGGCCAACCGAGATCATTACTCTCCAAGGAAAATTCGGCCCATGCATGAGAGGTTGCCTTGCAAGGAAAGAAGTTAGGGATCCCTCCACGGCGTGAAGTGAAGGAGATTATCACGTTCATTATCTGTAGCGCGTTTCCCGTGGACTTTCAACGGAGGAGCGATCAAACTTGGTGGATCCACGCATCGCGGATCTACAAATCCGAGAGGGGTAACGAAAATTTCTACCAAGAGTTTTCTTTCCTAGATAGTTCTTGTGGTGGACGAATTTTGCGTTATTTTCCGATTTGTTTTTCTTCGCGGTTAATCAAATAATAGATCGGTATTTTTCATTTGGATTTCCGAAAGATTAGTAAGAGGATTGGCGATCCTCGCTTTCTTTTGTTGGGATAAAATAATTGTTGTGGCTGCGTTTTCGTTAGCATGTGGGTTAGAGAGCGTAGATCGTGTCATAAGCGTCATCGTGGCCTCCAAGACGAATCTCAAGGATATACCCTACATCAATTTGGTATCAGAGGGAGGTTGTGTTGATTTCCCAATCGACACCATCCTTTCATTTTACCTAGGGATATCCTCATTCACTAGGGTGTGCACTTCCATTATGAATCACTTCAAAACTGAATTTTACATAGTTGGGCTGCAATTAGTAAAACACAAAAAAAAAATTCCTGCAGAAAATTACAAAAAAAAATTCAGAATTTTCTCCTCATTTTTCTAAGAAAAAAAGTCTGAAAAAGTTTTTCCTGTTGCTCAATTGTTTTGTGTCAAAAAAATTCAAACGTGTAATTTAATTTAGGTCAAAATTATTGTTTGTCCCGTTCGTTCATGCGCACTAGGCTGGGCACGGAATATCTTCCCTCCACCTCACACATGGCAAACAACCAAGGTGATGAGCATGCTCCGGCCACGATCGCCGAGCTACGAGAAGAGTTTAACCAAGCGGCACCCCGAAACAACGGCGTTGGCAGAAACCGACCGGGTCCCCAACCCCCGGCCGCCAACCAGCGAGAGGAAAGACAAAATCACCCACGTGATCAGGACGATGAGTACCCACCTCAAGGTCATTATGAGTTCGATGTAACTAGGGCCGTAAAAATAGACTCACCCTCATATGATGGTATGGGAGAGCCCCAGCTATTCCTAGACTCGATCATGGGAATCGAGTGATATTTTGGACCTGACGGACGTTGAGAAAGTGAAGGTTGCACGGATGAAACTACTAGGAAGGGCTAAGACATACTGGTTGAACGAAGAAAGATGATTAGGTACGGTTAATGGAGTACCCCCAATTGGGTGGGCTGCCATGAAAGCACTTCTCCATGACCAATATGTTCCCACTTATCACCGGACACAAATGTTCGATGACTTAGCCTCACTTCGTCAAGGTAACGCTTCAGTAGCAGAATACATGGGACAACTTAAGGATATGTTGGTGCGTTGTGATGTTCGTGAGATGCCCGAAGTCACACTCTCCCGATTTCGTATGGGACTCAACTCGGACATTCAAGGCAAGCTCTTACGTTATGGTCACACGGACCTTAACACCACATTCAATGCCACCTTGGATATTGAAAAACACAACGCCTACAAAGTCAAAGGGCGAAACTTTCAGAAGGGAAAGTCCCTCTTAGGACCGCATCCATCTTCCTCCACACGAGACAAGGGAAAGTATCGATCCACGGATTCGGAATCCATTATCATTAACGCTAGGAATAATAGAAACCCCGCCGGTGAGCGAGTACCAATAGGATGAATTAGCAAGACTAATGTCACGTGTTACTCTTGCGGAATCCAAGGGCACTACGCTAGTGAGTGCCCCACGAAGAACAAACTGTTAGCCCTATTAGACTCCACGTCTGAGCCTGCCGATATCATCTATGGAGCGGGAGAAGAATCTGATGCCGAGCCAAGTGACATTGAGGACGATTCTTACATGATGGTGATGAGATGTATTTTGGCCACACCGCGAGCGTTGGACGAGTATAACCGGACAAATATATTTACCTTAAATTTTAAGTGCGGTGAAAAATGGTGCAAACTGATTATTGATACCGGTAGTTGCATGAACATCGTTTCGGAAAATGCCATCGCACGCATGCATTTAGTCACCGAGCCGCACCCACATCCTTATAAAATCGCATGGGTAAACAAGATGTCAATAGCGGTCTCTAAGCGATGCTTGGTGCCACTAACATTGAAAAACTACGTTGATAAAGTGTGGTGCGACATAATCCCCATGGACGTGTGTCATGTTTTATTAGGACGACCTTGGCTTTATGATTATGACGTGACTCATTTTGGACGAGCCAACACTTATGAGTTCAAATTCAATGGTAAGACCATTGTTTTGAAACCTTCGTCGCCCAAGGATCCGTCACCTGCGTCCAAAGATACCATTATGCCGGTAGAAAAGAAAACGATAAGTCTGATAAGTAGGAAAGAGTTAGAGCGTGAGACTTTCATGGATGGCGTTATCTACGCTCTAGTTTGTCTACAAACTAAGGAGGATGCACCCTCATTAGCGAGCCTCCCGTTATCCCTTCGAACTCTCTTAGAAGAGTATAAGGATGTCTACCCGGTGGACTTACCACCTCAGTTGCCACCTATGCGTGATATCCAACATGAGATAGATTTTGTCCCGGATTCTTCGTTGCCGAATAAGTCCCATTACCGACTCAATCCCTCCTCACATGAGGAGTTGCAAAAATTAATTTCAGATTTATTAGCGAAAGGATTTATATGTCATAGTAAAAGTCCTTGTGTCGTCCTTGCCTTGTTAGTCCCGAAGAAAGATAAAACGTGGCGATTGTGTGTCGATTATCGGGCTATAAATAAAATAACTGTCAACTATCGGTTCCCCATTCCCCGTTTGGATGATTTACTAGATATGTTATCAGGAGCCGCCGTGTTCTCTAAATTGGATCTTAAGAGCGGTTATCATCAAATACGAATACGGGAGGGAGACGAATGGAAGACGGCATTTAAGTCTAAGGATGATCTCTATGAATGGCTAGTGCTTGGAGAGGGACTTACCAATGGACCGAGTACGTTTTCGCGATTGATGACCCAAGTCTTTAAACCCTACATGGGAAAATTTGTAGTGGTCTATTTCGACGACATTTTGGTATTTAGCATTTCTCCGGGGGATCATGAAACTCACCTAAGAACAATCCTTACCACATTGCGCAAAGTGAATTTATTTATTAACCTAAAAAAATGCGCATTCGGTGTGTCTTCCGTAGAGTTCTTAGGATACATCGTGAGTTCGGACAACATTCATGTGGATCCAAAGAAGGTTCAAGCAATTAAAGAATGGCCAGAGCCCAAGAATATAAGGGAAGTTCGAAGTTTCCACGGGTTGGCCACGTTTTATCGAAGATTTATTCAGAATTTTAGTAGTATTATGGCTCCCATCAATGAATGTTTGAAGAAAGGAGAATTTAGTTGGACTAAAGCGGCCACTAGTGCTTTCCAAACGATTAAGGAATGGATGTCTGAAGCCCCCTTATTAAGATTACCGGATTTTAGTAAAGTGTTTGAACTATCATGCGACGCATCGGGAATAGGAATCGGAGGAGTATTAAGTCAAGAGGGACATCCGCTAGGATATTTTAGCGAGAAACTAGCCGGCCCAAAGTTAAACTATTTGAATTATGATCGCGAATTCTATGCCGTGATTCGTTGTCTCCAACATTGGCGACATTACCTTATATCAAAAGAATTCGTGATATTATCGGACCATGAGGCCCTCAAATTTGTTAATTCTCAAAATAAGATTAGCCCACGGCACGCTAAATGGATTTCATACCTATAGGAGTACACTTTCATTATCAAGCATCTGAAGGGTACATTAAATCGTGAGGCGGATGCGTTAAGTAGGGTCACCTTATTACTAACTACCATGGAAGTGTCAGTTATAGGATTTGAGAGGATTAAAGATGAATATGTCTAATGCCCAGACTTTAAGGAAATTTATCTCCCCACTCAGGACAATTCCCCTACCACCATTTCGGCGTACTATATCCGTGACGGATACTTATTTAAACATTTGCAACTATGTATTCCCCGCTCGTCATTATGACATTTTATCATATGGGAGTTACATAGCGGAGGTCTAGGCGGACATTTTGGTAGAGACAAAACGATAACACTCGTAGAGGATAAATTCTTTTGGCCGGGCCTCAAACCCATGGTCAACAAAATCGTAGGAAGTTGTCGTATTTGTCAACTAGCAAAGGGGAACAAGACCAACGCGGGTCTTTACACTCCACTTCTGATTCCATCGGTACCATGGGAAGATGTCAGCATGGACTTTATTTTGGGTTTACCCATGACATTGAGGCATCACGATTCTATTCTTGTCATAGTAGACCGTTTCTCAAAAATGGCCTATTTTATCGCTAGTAATAATACCTACGAAGCATCCAATGTAGCAAAATTATATTTCAAGGAGGTCGTGGCACATCGGGGTGTTCCCAAGACGATAGTGAGTGATAGGGATGTAAAATTTACATGTTATTTTTGGAAGACACTCTGGAAACTCATGGCCACTAAACTTATGTTTTCGTCAGCCTATCATCTCCAAACGGATGGGCAAACGGAAGTTGTCAACCGTAGCTTGGGCAGGTAACTTCATTGTTTAGTGGGCGAACATAAAGGTACGTGGGATCTTATTCTTCTGCATGCTCAACTAGCGTACAATAATTCTAAGAACAGGTCCACTGGGTTGTCTCCGAATGAGATAGTGCATGGTTATAAGGCGCCAGTGCCTCTTGACTTGGTTCCGTTACCGCCTTCTTTTAAGTCAAGTCAATTTGCACAGGACTTCGCTTCGCACGTTCACACTCTCCATGAGCACATTGGCAAGACGTTAGCTAAGCAATATTCTATCTATCAATAGAATGCTAACGTACATAGGCGAGCAGTCTCCTTGAACATTGGCGATTTGGTTATGGTTCGTCTAATCCCTGAACGGATACCTTCGGGCACCATAAAAAAATTAGCGAACAAGAAAGCCGGTCCTTTTCGAATTTTGAAGAAATTAGGCGAAAATGCTTATTTGTTAGAATTACCCGTTGATTGAGGAATCTCCCCTGTGTTTAACATTTCGGATTTAACGCTTTTTGTTGCTCCACCACCTGAACTGTCTGTCTCTCCGTTTAATAATTCCACTATACAATCTAATGGGGTGGGGGGTGAGCTCAATTCTGGATCGCTTTTTTCCTTCGAATTCTACGGGAGGTATGCCGTCTATTGATGATGAAACTTGTTTTTCTGATTCACCTAACGCTTTTCTGAGGTTTACCCGGACAGATTTCTGGCCTGACAGGATTTTGTAGGATGATGTGTTTCCCACTCCCGATGGCGACATTCACAGGTTTTTGGTTCGTTGGCGTGGTCGTCCGGCTTTGGACGACTCTTGGCTCTCTGCTGCACAGGTGGATCTTCTTGACGCGGACCTCGTACGCCGTTATATTTCAGCCCGCTCATCGGAGATGAGTCCTTTTGAGCGGCAGAGGATTGATGACGATGGTGATGGCAACGGTGATGGCGACGGCCACCAGGACGACCAACTTGGGAATGACTATGTTGAAGATGTGCCGGCAAAGGACGTGCGACGTCGTAGCGGTCATGGCTAGATGCTTCGCCCTCGCAACAAGACTCATATTTGATATTTTAGTTTTGGTGTGCTAATAGCCGTTTCATGATGGCTCTTTAAAAAACATTATTTAATTTCTGCATTTTCTTTATGTGGTGTGCCTTTAGCCACTTGTTATTTGCTTTGAGATGTAAGCCTATATAAGGCCTTGAACTTTTCATTTGATGGTAGACTAATATTGAAATCAAAATTTGAAATTGCTAAACCTAATTTCTTCCCTCTCTTCTTCTCCTAGCCGCCGCCCCCCTCTTTCTTCATTCCTCCAAGCCGCCGGCCCCAAGGCTCCCTCCTCTCTAGTGCTCGGCCAACATCCTCCCCTCTTGCTCTCGGCAAACCGAGATCATTACTCTCCAAGGAAAATTCGGCCCATGCATGAGAGGTTGCCTTGCAAGGAAAGAAGTTAGGGATCCCTCCACGGCGTGAAGTGAAGGAGATTAGCACGTTCATCATCCGTAGCGCATTTCCCGTGGACTTTCAACGGAGAAGCGATCAAACTTGGTGGATCCACGCATCGCGGATCTACAAATCCGAGAGGGGTAACGAAAATTTCTACCAAGAGTTTTCTTTCTCTAGATAGTTCTTGTGGTGGACGAATTTTGCGTTATTTTCCGATTTGTTTTTCTTCGCGGTTAATCAAATAATAGATCGGTTTTTTTCGTTTGGATTTCCGAAAGATTAGTAAGAGGATTGGCGATCCTCACTTTCTTTTTGTTGGGATAGATCCTACCATCTTTCGAATCATTTGTTCATGGTGGATCTATTTTGGTACAACCCAAAAGCTCGTTCGGGATCAAGATTATCCCATTTAGCCGGAAAGAATTTGGCCTATAGCCAACATTCGATCTATTTGTGGAACGGCGATCCGTATTGTTAGCGCGAACGATAAATAAAATAATTGTTGTGGCTGCGTTTTTGTTAGCGTGTGGGTTAGAGAGCGTAGATCGTGTCATAAGCTTCATCGTGGCCTCCGTGATGAATCTCAAGGATATACCCTACATCAAGGTTCGTGCAAGTGGAATAAACCCACATTTAGAAAACCAAATGGTCACAAATTTTTAATAGTGGAATATAATGACCTAAGATATAATCTACTAAAGATTTGGGTCAATTTCAGGCTATCTAGCAATGTATAATACTTATACATGCATAATTAACTTTTATATAAATAATTGAAAAATGTTCCACCCAAATTTCTGATTTTTGGATGGAAACTCAATATATGTACCACTCTTGCATGGCCAAAATTTTAGCACAATCCAATGAGTCGAGAGTTAGAAATTTCAAAATTATGTTCTAGGTCACCCTTTGTACACATCCTAGAAAATAAAAATTATTTGGGAAGTAGGGCACAAAATAATGTGATCTTATGTTCTATTTTAATTTAAGACAAAGGTATACAAAGTTTATGTTTTGTACTTGGCCTTATATTCCTATAAAAGGCCTTTAATCATGCTTGAAAAAGGATGTCTAGGTGTGACAGATTGTATAAATATTTATTTACAAACTTAAGTATAATAAAATAATCACTACACACATGTTACAACAAAACCGAAGGAATTTATTCAATGTCTAACTAAAGTTGTTGTTCTAGATTGTCCCATCCTGGACCAAATCAAAAGCTCATTTCTCAGCCATTCCTTTTCCTCCACGATCGGCCACCACCATCTTGTTCGTTGAGGTGGTGGTTTTGGAATGGCGGAGGTTTACAGACTGGAAAATGCCACTCTAGCGATCGCGAGCAAGAAAGAAATCTCTGCATTTTCTCACTTGGCTCACATGGAATGAGGCTCAATTGAACCCGATATCACTCCAATTCGATCTATCATTTTAGCATAGAGGGAGTAGAGGAGAAATGCACCACTATTTAGTCTTGTTGTCGGGTATTCTAGAGGTGACCCATGAAAATTGTTGTCTTCGACGAGCTTGCCCGATCACTCGATTCTCAACTGATTTCTCCACTCTAAGACATCTGCTCGAGTATGTAAGACCTTCTAAAGCTAATATAAGTGCTAATTTGGGTTGCAATTGGTTGTATCAATGGATTCCATTAATGGTCGATGACCCCAACATTGAATGCTTCTTCCTTGCTACCAATTATCACCTAAACATCACCAATTCGATAAGGAATTGTCTGAGGAGGTCAGATAAAGTCTATGGAAGAGCAGTGCTATATGGCCTCCAATCCATAAACTCCTTTCTTATTTAATTTCAAATTTTGGGGAAATTTCAAATTTTTCCTCATGCATGTATCCCATATTATAATTTAGTAGGCATGGGGTAATTATACTATTGGATGTAGAATGGGTTGATCTTGAGGGCTTTAGCCGATTAGAATTGGGTTAGCCCTTTTGATTTAATATTTAAGCTCATTTTGACCAAGGTTGACTATAGTGTTGACTTGGTAAAATTAATGATGTTACTAGCCCGACTTAATGTTCATGGGTCTTATGACACCACCCAATATTGGTTGGGGCATAGTGGGACCCTATTGGGGCTAATTGAGCTATATAGGTGTGATTTTAACCTATGTTGACCGAATATTGACCTTTGTCAAATTGCTTGATTTGGTTTACTCCATGTTGAGGTGCATGTTCAATTGAATCACAAATGATGTTAAGAGGGTAGGGGTGAGGTCAATTTGACCGATTGAAGTCCAATTGAGCCATGTTAGGGTTGAATTGGGCTATGTTGACTCATAGTTGACTTTACTCAATTTCATAGAATTGGTTGTCCAATGGAATATTATTGACCTAATGGTCTCCCTTACTGGTTAGGGGTATATGGGCAAGGTAGATTTTGACTTGTGGGTTCAATTTAAAGTGAATAGACTTAGGTTGACTTGTGCCCTTTTGGGTGCACTAGTGAGATCACCTTGTCACAATGGTCCCTAAGGTCACCTCCTTGCCCTAACACACATGTCATGCCATATGTCATGCCCTAACACACACTAGGGGTCTAGTAGAAATGGGGATGTTACAAATCCCAATAAAGAAAATAATAATAATTTCATCCCCAAAATTATAGTTTGGGTCTACGGGGTTTTATGCATAATGAAAGAAAAGTAATCTTTAGTCGGGTTTTTGTACATAAAGAAAAGAGTTTTGATGAGTCCAAGTTATGCACTACACTTGAGAGCCATAATTGTTCATATTTGTAACTATGTTCATTCCTTGTTAAGTGCACTTTAGGCCCATTTTCAGTGTGATTTCGCAGTTATTGTACTTTTGCCATATACTTGGTGTTTTTCTGTGTCTGGAGAATGTGGAGTGCCCATTTCGGTGGCTCTTCTGTTTTTACTGCAGGTACAAAGGTTGTGTGAGTGTTCCGGGATTATTTGGGATTGTTTCTTCGCCTAAGGGACACTGATCGTGCGTTTTTACACGCGCACGGTCCGTGGACTCCTTAGTGCATGATCAGTTCATCGAACACCAAACGGTACAGGAACACTGCGTACGATCATTTGATCTATAGCGCACAACCACTGGTTATGTGCCACTAATCGTACGCACTATTCTCCATTTTTCCAAGTTCTGTCTGGGGAAATCGCACCACCATTGGACATAGTGCGCACGACCTATGGTCGTGCGCCACTGCTCGTGCGTGTTTATCCCATTTTTTTTTGAGTTCTGCCATTGCAAATCGCACGATCATGGGATCCAGTGCGCATGACCCTTGGTCGTGCGCCACTGATCATGCGCATATATATTAATTTTTTCTGTCCAACTATAGGTTTCTCTGGAGCAGAGCGCATGATCATCATCCGTCAGTGCGCACGACTACCGGTTGTGCGCCACTGATCGTGCACTATGCTTTTCTAGTTACCGTATTTAAGCCTGTGCTCCCACGAATTAGGGCACGCCATTTAATTCTCCAGCCCACTACTGCGCTCGAAGCGCCGTTTCCCCCCCCCCCAGGTCCTCCACTCATCTCCACCCTCCGGGAAGATTTCTCCGGCGATCCGTAGTCTTCTTCAACCCTTCGGAGAGTTCCCGGCCACTAGCAGTGTGCAACAGAGATCTTTAGGTACTACTCATTTGGGCAAAAAGGGAGAAAAGATTGAAGGAAAGGGAAGAAGATAGAGGAAGACAGGTAGATTGACAACCCATTTACCTACAGAAGCAACCATGGACTGAGTCGAGAAGTGTACTGACAACCCACCATTCCGGCCAAGAACCATGGTTTGGCTTTCCCCCTTTCGGTTTATTCTACCTCTTCTCCATAGTGGATTGTTTTCTAAATCTTGTAATGAACATGAGCTTACTTTTATTTGTCTATGAATGAAGTTTGCTTGGGTTAGTTACATCTTATTTTGTTAGCTGTGATGCACACGCCTCCATTCACATCCACTCCACTCTCGCGCTAGAACCACTCTAGCAAAGGCTAGTGTTGGTGGTTGAAGAGGTGATTACGACCCTCACTCTCCGCACATGTGGTCATTCCATCCGCTTGCTCTCTGTCTATTCGCCTCACGAAGCAGGGCATACCAGCCTGCACTTGTTACATCCACCAAGCGAAGTGGTGCTTACGACCCACATTAGTTTTCTTTTTGTTTTTTTAGCATTAGGAATCAAAATCCAACCTCTGTTGTTTCGGTTAACTCTTAGTAACGATCTTTCTACGACTCTATCACGATACCCAACCTGCATTCCCTCGAGATCGACATTCAGGGAAGCTATTCCCAAAATTATTACTTGACAGCGACCGGTGCACTTGCCGACGCATCAAGTTTTTGGCGCCGCTACCGGGGAATGCAGGCGTATTGTGTTATGAGAGTTACGACAAGGTTGCTTATTTTGAATTTGTTTTATCCCATTCTATTTTTGCTTTTTATATCAGTTGGAATTGTTAGATTTTTATTGAGAATCTATGCAAGGTAGTTTAATCCTGGAAATTAGTGATCTCTGCAATGTGGGCCAGTTTTAATATCCATTGCCGCTGGTGTGGAGATATATCTCTTGCAAGTGACAGATGTCCTAAGGAGTATGGTAGCCAAGACACTCAAGGATCTACATATGGAGCACCAACCTCATCTAATACTCAATATGCTAGACATAAGCTTGTTAGCTACTCATTTGCGCTTCCATTGCCACACAACTTTCTTTTGGCGTCAATACCCTTTATACCGATAAAGCCAGCTAAGCGGTGTTTATTTTGACAGAGTTGGGATGACTCTTTGAAGGAGTGTGCTACTTACATGGCGTAGTTGGAGGAGGAGGATGAGCCGGATGTTCGGATTGTCTCCACTCCGACAACTTGCAGCACCCCTTCTGTATCTGGGTACGTACTTGTAAGATCCGTTCCCCCTCTCCGGGTCTAACCCGGATCTTATGCCCAGAACCGCCGCCTTACGATGACACTAACATACGGGTTAGCCGACACCGCAAGTCACAGTTTCTGCCGGCTAATACGATCATCACCTGTCGGCCAATATGAGAAATAGAAGTATAATACAGAGTTAATATCACAGTCCACAGCCACAGTACTAATCATATATATAGCAAATGAAAAGTACATGAATAAAGTCCAAAATGAGTACGAAAATCAAAGTGAATAAGGGCTTATGCCCAGTACATCAATATCAAATCACTCTCTCTCTCAATCTAACAGCAGTGGAATCTATCATCTCAACTCATCTCACCTGAGGACGTGCTCCAGTAGCGGTAGTTGGTGGTATTGGTATATGCTCCTCAAGTCCTGCCTCCTCGACGTGCTTGTCAATCTCCTCAGGCTCCTAAAATGATATGGTCATCAACCATTAGTCAAAAAGACTAAGTCGTTTCCTCCGCACCTCGCCCCGCAGCTCCTAGGCACCGGGCGGGAGGATGAAGCGGAGGATAACAAGGGGTAACAAAAGTGGAAGCAAGTGACAAGAACTAACTAGCAGTTGTAATAGGTATTATCATTCTACTCTAGCAGTTCCAAGTATAAAGTACAGGTAAGTAAAGAGCAGTACTAGTAAGTAAAAAGCAGTGCTAGTAAAGTAAGAACTGAAAGTAATGCAGGAAAGTAAAACTACACTACCACTACAATACCATCACAGAGCGTACCTTAACTTATAAAGATGCCCATACAAATTTATAAGTTATGGTTTCCAGGAATTGTAACATATCATATAAAAGAGCCCATACTAATTTATATGATAAGGATCTATGAAGCGTATGCCCTAATATGAATGAATGTTATGATGCAATTTATGTAGCAGGAAAGTGCAACTCACACACAACGACTCCGGGATCACAGACGTTTAGTTCCAACTTTTCGAGAGCTAGCATCACTCTCAGGTAGCGCCGTTGTGGCTACGACAGCAGCGGAACGGGCGCTTCCGCTTTCTAGGCGGGTGTTCACACCACCAAGCCAAGACCTCTCTTGTACGCCTCTGTACACCGACAAGTGCACTCTAGAGTCTCTGCGTACTATTGCTAGCCACTTGCTAGTCTTTTAGGTAGGGTGCACATCTCCAGGGATAGTCTTCCTGACCGCAGTATTAAACAACATACTGGCCCTTCCACCCGTACACCTCACCCGAGTCACCGTACTGCCATCGGTGTGACGACTGGCCTAGTACCGCATGACCCACCACCATTTATGCACATGCAAGTATTTCATCTCGAGCCTCCAGCTCGTAGGACCAACCTGTCCTGATTCCTCCAACCCTTCCTGGGTGAGCAAGTAAACCAAACACTTTCTTCCAACTCTACACGGGTGAGCAAGTAGTCAACAGACTCCAAGTCCCTCCAACCCGGCACGAGTGAGCATATAACACATCAATTCCCTCCAACTCTGTACGGGTGAGCAAGTAGTCAACAGACTCCAAGTACCTCCAACCCGGCATGAGTGAGAACAAGTACAGTTTACCTAGCCTATTAGGCTACTCTTGCCTACCGGTTATTACACTTAGTGAGTTAGGGTTAATCCCAGGACTGCCCAGGGTATGCCTAATGAAGGGGTCTCGGGGGCACTAGGAACCAAGATGGAATTAAAATCCAAAGTTCCCTTTCGCAAGGGTAATTACTTTTAGTTGATGTCTACCCATAATCCACATTCAACTCTCATTGTTACTTTTAGTTAACGCTAATGACTTAAGTTGTTATCGGGAGGGCGACGGTCTTCCGCCGACCTCCATTCCAGTTGTTAACCAATGTCTTGCACTTTTACTCTCATCACTAAGAAGACACTAGCCACCAGGGTTATACTTTCAATCGTGTTCTCTAGCTCAATTGTCGATCTATCTCCTGGTGGGCCTATAGTATAACCTATTTTTACTATGTGCAGCCCATGACCTAACTCTACCCCGGAATTCAACTTCTAATTCCTTGACCCATATGTCTCAAATTTTTTATCCTAGGGTGGTATGGACCTATATGATGACCATGATGATTTTCATAATTTTCCCAATTATTTAAACCATTAATTAATTTCTTCAAATAATGTTTCAAGTCATTTAACACATGGAGTATATCATATCATAATTCTACTGATGTGAGAAATTTTTATGAACTACAACATAATGAAATATCACTGTATTCCAAGATTTATAATTTTCCTTTAAGTATTTCTGTTTATTCCTTAAATAATACAAAATCATCAAAATTATCATTTTACAAAGGAAGTATAAGGAATTCAATTACAAAAATTCTAGGAAAATTACAGAGCATATAAGACATTAATTTAAGACTAAAGGCAGAGTTTCAATAACCACTATATTGTAATGGCCTTACAAATCTTATTCTTAAATATTTACCCAAATGCGATTATGTTAATTTAAAACTTATCAGTACATCCATAAATTCTGAGATAATTATGAAAGACTAATAATACAATTATATAGCATTCGAAATATTTCCAAATTTTTCTGATATGTATTTCCATCAATTCATGAATAAATGAAGTAAGGGTAAAATGGTCATTTCAAGGTATTTTACTCCAGAAGTTCTCAAACAGAAAGATCAATTTTTCATAAGTCAAATATTAACTTCTTTTTAACTTGTCAAAGTTTGAGGATTTTTGCTTGAGTAAAACATATTTTCCCAATTTATTTTCAAAAAGAGCTATATTTCAAAAAATTCCAATTAATAGGATATTTGATCCCAAAAATCCCATAATTAATTTGAGGGGTTAAATTTATCCTAATGATCCCCTGGAATCACTTCAATTATTTTTAGATGCCTCAATTAGGCTAAATACACAATATTTCAAATATTGTTATTTGCACCCCAAGGCTATAACTAGCTAACACATGCAAGTGGAATAACCAACATGCAGTGATCCAAAGGTAGTGAAATTTTTATCATGCACCACTGATGTCCCCAAGGACCTCCCACCAATGTTTGGGGCCATTTCGAGGCATATAACCCCAAATATTTCATTTATTTAGTTTTTGATATTTTGACCAAAAATATAGAAAAAGTTATTCCAAAAATTCCTATTTTTTGGAAGGGGCTAGATATGCCCAAATAAATTACATGCCCAATATTTCAGGTTATGTGGAATTTTGGTTTGGCCTGGGCATAAGTTTTAATTCTGCCCTAGCCTAGGACCAGTCCAAGGAGAAATGCCCTACAGGCCAGACCACTGGACCAAATTTGATAATTAAGATAGAAGATTTAAGGTAACAGATAAGGCTACATTTCTCATTCAGGGGTCAAGTTATGGTTATGCCTATAAGTGCCCTAAATGTCACATGCAAAGTGACTATATATTTGTGACCGAAAATTAATTCATTTCATTAAATTATTTAAACTATAAGAATAAAATGATAAAATCTACACGAATCTTAAAGAATAAACCGACGGCATATATTCATCTCCTACCTCCAGCCAACGGCCGGTATTTATTTGCGTTGGGCCAACTTGTCTGTCGTTTTCCGGCCAGTTGAGCCACCACCACCGCCGGCGGATGTCGCCACCACCTTCACTGAGGTGGGGGCTAGCTTTCCCGGCGGTAAGGCCACCGGAGTTGGCTCCTCCGGAAAACCCGAGCAAGAAGAAAAACTCGGCAATTTCGCTCTCTGCTCTCATGGCATCGGGCTCAATTGAGCCCGATATCTCCCCTATTTGATCTAGACAGCTAGTACGGCGAGAGGGACGGCAAAACGGACCATAATGGAGGCTCGGCTGCGAGCATGGCGGCGGTTTGGCATGGCGGTGGTGCGCCGGCGAGCTCCTGCTCAAAAGCTCAATTCTCCATGATTTTCCTTGCTCCAGCACTCGATTTAGATTCCTTTTCTCTCTCTGAAGCTGATGGAGGGGTTAATTGGGGCTGGGAGTGGGTATATGTGGAGATATGGCCAAGGTGAGCTCGGGGTGAAGCTTTGGATGCTTCACACATTGTCCCAAGTGTCCACCATGCCCTAAATTCTTCTGAAATGAAGTGGGGTGGTCGGCCAGCAAGTTTTTGGGCTGATGAGATGAGCCCATGTGGCATCCTTTCATCTCTTCCCCATTTCTCTCTCCTCTTTTAGGTGATTTCTCAAAAATACCCCTTTGCATGTAATCTCTCTCCTCAAATTGGTGGTTAGGGGTTGTCCTTGTCCACTTGCGTTGGTCATGGGCCAAGTTTGGTGGGCTTGGCCCAAGGGAAATGGCTTGGGCTCCTATTTTCATCTTTTAGGTCAAATTGTTGACATTGTTGACTTGGAGAGTTGACCTGGTCAACATGATGAGTGGGCTAACCCCACTTGATGGTCATGAGCCCAATAGCACCACCCAACTTGAGTTGGGTCAAGGGGGTGCCCTACTTAGGCTAATTGGGCCCATGAGTGTGGTTTTGACCACTTTAGGCCCAAGGTTGACTTTGGTCAACTAAGGTCAAAGTGTTGACCTAGTGACATGCCCTAGGGTCTACTTAAATTGTTTTTAGGGTTAGGGCAATGTGGTGGGGTCATGGTGTGGCTAGGGTCCTTATTTAGGCTAGTTTGACCTAGCTTGACTTGGTCCTATAGTGGGCCCCACATGGCTACAACCCACTACCTAGGGTCAAACTTAGCTAATTTTCCTAAAACCCACCCCATGCCTAACCCAATCTAAGTTAAGGGGTCTATAAGTAACATGGGATGTTACAAATCCTATAAACAAAAAAAATAATTTTGTCCCGGAAATTTAAGTTCGGGTCTACGGGGTTCTACTTGGAAGAATTTTAAGAAACTTTAAAACATAAATTAAAAGTACCTGATATAAATAGCTTCGGGTGTTGCTCCAGCATTAGATCCCTTGGCTCCCAGATGTGCTCCTCCCGTCCATGATTGGACCACAACACTTTCATGAGAGGGACCTTCTTCTTCTGCAACACTCGGACGGTCGTATCGTCAATCTGGATTGGCTCCAATCTAACTGATCTGTCAGGCTCTACCGGTCCGGCGATAGTAGTAATGTGCTGCTCTGGACGAAGGAGAGATCTTCGCAAGGAAGAGACATGGAAGACGTCATGTAAGGTACTCAATTCCGATGGCAGCTGCATTTGGTAAGCCAAGGGGCCGATCCGCTACAGGATCAAGTAAGGTCCCATGTATCGCAGACTGAGCTTCTTATGCCTCCGCACACGAGAGACACCATGTACTGGACGTATCTTAAGAAAAACCCTGTCCCCAACCTGGAACTCCACCTTCCGGTGCCGAGCATCATATTACTTTGCCTGCCTTCTCTGTGCCTCCAATAGCCGATCCCTGATCAAACGAATCTGGGCCTCCGTATCTTCCACAAAATCTGATCCGAGAGCTCGAGTATCCACATCCTGAACCCAAGATAATGGTGTCCGGCACTTTCTCCCATAGAGTGCCTCATAAGGAGCCATCCCGATGCTGGCCTGGTGGCTGTTGTTGTACGAGAACTCAATCAGTGGCAGTAGCCTTTCCAAAGGCTTCCCCATATCCAATATACATAGCCCGAGCAGGTCCTCCATAGTCCGGATCGTCCGCTCTGTCTGACCATCGGTCTGCGTATGGAAGGCAGTGCAAAAGGTGAGTCTGCAACCCAAGTAAGCATGCACCGCCCTCCATTCCCTGGAGGTGAAGCGACCGTCTCGGTCCGAAATAATAGACTTGGGGACGCCATGGTATCTGATGAACTGCTCCACAAACACTCTCACCAACACAGCAACTGGGGCATCCTTTCTGACCGGAATGAACCGCGCTAGTTTGGTCAGTCTGTCTATAATAACCCAGATGGAATCGTGCCCAGAGTGGGAGCGAGGCAATCCGTGAACAAGATCCATGCTAATGTCCTCAAACTTCCACTCTAGGACTGGTAGTGGCTGTAATAGACCACCCGGGCTCTTGCACTCGGCCTTCACTCGCTAGCAGGTCTCGCAGTGTGTTACAAAATAGATGATCTTCCTCTTCATCCCTAGCCAGTACATGGTCTGTGGTAAGTCAGCCCACATCTTGGTGATGTCGGGATGCACTGAGTATCTGGAGCAGTGTGCCTCTCTGAGGATGTCATCCCAGATACAATCTCCTGCCGGAATGTATACTCGACCACGAAATCGAAGAAGATTGTCCTGCAGCGTGTAGTCCTCATACTTGCCCCTTTCCAAAGCGCCAAAAATAGGCTCTAAATCAACATCAAATCTCTGATGTGTAACTATGCGCTCCCGGATATCATCATCGCCGATCAAAGAGCTCAAGTATTCTCTGTACACCACTGGCTCGGCCTCCGAAACCATGGTAATGTGCATATCCTCCATCATATGAAGCAGCTCTATAGACATCACCCGAGGCACCAGTCCAGAAGTGCCAGCTCTCCTGCTCAAGGCATCCGCAACAGTGTTCGCCTTCCCCGGGTAATAATGCATCTCATAGTCATAATCGCAGAGGAACTCAAGTCATCTCCTCTAGCGCAGGTTTAGATCCTTCTGCGTGTCAATGTATTTGAGATTCTTGTGATCTGAAAAGATATCACAGTGGATCCCATATAAGTAGTGTCTCCATGTCTTGAGGGCGAATACCACAGCCCCGAGCTCGAGATCATGTACTGAATAGTTATGCTCATGCTTCTTCAACTGTCGCGAAGCATAAGCGATAACGTGTCCATGCTGCATCAGGACAACACCCATCCCCTGATAAGAGGCGTCTGTATAAATCTGGAATCCTTCACTCCCATATGGGAGTGAAAGGATGGGGGATGAAGTGAGTCGGTCCTTCAGTTTTTGAAAAGCCGCTTCACATTACTCTGTCCAATCAAACACTGTATCCTTCTTTGTCAAGTACGTGAGGGGGAGGGCTATCCTCGAGAACCCCTCCACGAACTTGCGATAATAACCTACTACACCCAAGAAACTGCGAATGTCTGACGCTGTCTTTGGCCGTGGCCAATCCCTTACTTACTCTATCTTGGCTAGATCCACTGCCAATCCAGCCCCACTGATAGTATGCCCTAGAATAGCCACCTCCTGTAGCCAGAACTGGCACTTAGAGAACATTGCGTACATCCGAAATTCCATCAGCCTCTGTAAGACCTGTGCTAGGTGCTCTACATGCTCCTCCTGAGTCCGGGGGTAGATAAGGATATCATCGATGAATACTATGACGAAGCGATCCAAATAATGTTCGAACACACGGTTCATGAGCGTCATGAGCGCTAAAGGGACATTCGTGAGCCCAAATGGCTTGACCGTGAATTTGTATAATCCATAACATGAGTTGAATGTTGTCTTCGATATATCTTCCTCCTGGATGCGCAATTGATAATAGCCGGATCGTAAATCAAGCTTAGAGAACCAGAAGGCTCCCTGAAGCTGATCAAACAACTCATCTATCCCGGGCAATGGGTAGGTGTTCCGAACTGTCACCCTGTTAGATTCCCTATAATCTATACACAGTCGGAGGGATCCATCCTTCTTCACAAATAAAACCGGTGCTCCCCACGGCAACGAACTCGGTCGCACAAATCCCGACTCCACAAGTTCCTGCAGCTGAGTCCTGAACTCTGCCAACTCTCTAGGAGCCATCCTGTAGGGTGCCCGGGACACTTGTCTCGCCCCCGACACCAACTGAATCCTGAAGTCCAAGTCCCGAGCTGGTGGTAGTCCGGGCAATTTCTCGGGAAACACATCAGAGAAATCCCAAGCCACCGGGATGTCAGCTATGGAACTCTCTACTACTGCCATCTCGAAGCAAATGAGGTACACCTTCTACCCCAGCTCATAGGTCTTGACAGCCTGTACTGAAGATAAAGAAAGGTAGGGGATGGGACGGATACCTTCAATGGTGACGTAGGAATCTCCATGTATGAGTGTGATCCTCTTCGAGGGGCAGTCTATCTGAGCATGGTTCCAATGGAGCCATGTCATGCCCAAAATCAAATCGAAGTCTGGTAACTTCAAGACCGCTGCCGTTGGTTCGAACGCCTTGCCTCCGATCTCGGCCTCCATGTTGCAGCTAACCGTAGTCCGTAGCTCCGAGCCATAAGGAAGACGCACCCTCCTCTCGATGCCAGGGAACCTTTCCACGCCCTCTAGTCCTTCAATAAAGGTGTCCGACACAAAAGAGTGTGAAGCACCCGTGTCGAAGAGGGTATGAGCGGGCTTGCCGCTGATCATAACTATGCATGGGTTTTGTTTGAGTTCAAAGATAAAGATAATTTCTAAGGTTCTCAAAGTACTTATTAAAGTTGAAAACTTCTAAACCTTGGAATAATTAAAGTACCTGTAATTACTTCCTTGGGATTCCTCTGCTCTGTGAGGTCCAGCGCATACACTTGCTCCCGGTCTCTGCCTCGGCCGTAATGTCCTCAGCCTTCGCCTCGACCTCATCCTCGTCCTCGGCCCTGGTGTGCTGGAGGGGCCACTGGAGGTGGAGGAGGAGGAGGGAGTGGGTGGATGTGATGTGGGCACTTCGACCTGAAGTGCCCAGCTTGGCCGCATCTAAAGCATATGAGTTGTCTCTGGCCACGATCCTCCTGTCTCATCGTCCCGTGAGTCTGTAGAGGTGGGGGAGCTAGCACTGTAGGAGGCCTCTGCTCCTGTCTGAAGTTGGGACGATGACGTCCCCCACCCCTCCTGTGTCAAATGACCTTGCCTCTCTGCGATGTCCTGCCACCTTCTCCGGATGATGACCCCTCTAGCGGTCTCTTCCCTCTGCCTTGTACCATCAGCTGGTCAGCCTCCAGCTTCTTCTCAATCTCAATGATCTGTGCAGTGGTGCCATGCGATATGAACAACAAGGGCTGCATCAAGGTGTCCCGGAGCCCATGGTAGAACCTCTTTGCATACTTCCGGTCATCCCAGTCATGGAATCCCGCAAACCTAGCCAAGTGGGATAACTCTCTTTGATATTCGATCACAGATCTACTCCACTGCTGGAGGTTCAGAAACCTCTCTTCCAAGGCATCTCTATATGTGGAGGATACATAGTGCTCTAATAACTCATCACTGAATTCCTCCCAAGTAATATCCATCAGCTCCCTATCAGCGTAAGTAGAGTCTTGTACAGACTTCCACCACCTCTTCGCATGAGCCTCCAGTACTGAGGTGACAAGAGGGACAGCCTGTCTGACGGGGCAGATGATGCCAGCTAACAGCTCCTAAATGGTCTCGAGCCACTCCTTCGTCTTCACCGCATCTTCTGTCCCGCGGTACACTGGCGGAGACAGACTCTTAAAGGCATTCAACCAGTTCGAACCGTGGTTCGGCAGCTGTGTCGGGGCTTGCTGGGCTCTGAAGGCATCCAGGATAGCCGTCAAAGTTTGTCCCATCTCTGTCTGCATGAAGGGAATGGCAGCCGGAGGGGGAGGTGTTGGGTTTCTCTATAAGGTTGGCACAACACTTGTGCACGCAACGGAAGTAATAAAATCTAGAACAACCCAAAAGAGATTGGATCGGGCCATGAATGTTGAATCAAGAAGTTAACAAAATTAGGAAAATTACCTTGATGGCGTTGAGTCACAACTCAACGAAGATGCTCCAAATGAGATTCCTTGTCGGTGGCGAGTTTCACGTAGAATAATATCTACGTCTTTGTAGAAATCCATATGAGCGGGAGAACCCCGAGCTTCGTCGCACGAAGGGTCGGGAAGAAGATCAGCCGCACCTTTGCACTTCCCACGGACTGCTAGGTCCGCATCAGGGAAAGCAAGACCAGCGACGGTCGCCGGAGAGGAGGTGGTCGGCGGAGCGAACAGCTGGCGGCGGAACGTTTCCGTCCGGCTGAATCGGGAGATCGGCGGAACTCTTTCCGTCGGGTTATATTTGGCCGCAAAAACAACACAAACTTTTTCCAAAACCCTAAGTCCCTATTTATACTAAAATTATAAACAGACATAAAAGTATCGCTATCCGCAGACCACACAGTATAGGGTCACAGAATCATTCGTTGAGAATGAGTTCCAGGTTCGGCGAGAATCAGATCTAGAATCGACGAGAATCAAGGACAACTCTCGACGAATCCGCCTTAGTCGTCGAGTCATACTCGACGGCTCTCGACGATTCTCGTCGATCGGCGGTCGACGACAATCGTCGAACGGCGATCGACGATATTCGTCGAACGGCGGTCGACGATATTCGTCGACTCGCGTTTAACGACAATCGTCGAGCGGCGGTCGACGATAATCATCGAGCCGCGTTCGACGACAATCATCGAGCGGCGGTCAACGACAATCGTCGAGCGGCGGTCGACGATAATCGTCGAGCGGCGGTCGATGATAATCGTTGAGCCGCGTTCGACGGCAATCATCGAACGGCGGTCGACGATAATCGTCGAGCCGCGTTCGACGACAATCGTCGAGCCGCGTTCGATGACAATCGTCGAGCCGCGTTTGACGACAATCGTCGAACGGCGGTCGACGATATTCGTCTACCCAGCCACAGTCGTCGAGTCATACTTGACGACTCTCGCCGAAACAACCTTAGTCGTCGAGTCAAACTCGACGACTCTCGTCGAAACAGTCTTAGTCGTCGAGTCAAACTCGTCGACTCTCGACTAACCATTTTCAATGAACTTTCTTGGCAACGATTGTCGGACCCCCATACTTTATGGTGATTGGTAACCTTTACCAACACAGTCAATCTTCCAACTTCTCCACTGCTCTTATGTACAACCCTGCAGCCTCATATCGCGTTAGCAGTGAGATTAAATGTTTGACCACTTCTAGATCACCATGTAACTCTAACAGGAGGAACCGCATCCTGTGGAGGCTGCATAAAGGTAAGGTAAACGTCAAAATTAGCCTAAATCATTGTTTAATGGACTGTTTTATGTGACTTTTTGCACATGGGCACACCATTGCTTCCGCTGCATAGTTTCTCCGCAAACTAATGCTCGAGCGGGGTATTCCAGTGTTGTGGACTTCTTTCTCATATGATCGTTTGTTCAAGTGATACCAGTTTGTAAGATCCGTTCCCCCACTCCGGGGCTAACTCGGATCTTATGCCCAGAACCGCCGTCTTACGGTGACACTAACACACGGGTTAGTCGACACCGTAAGTCACCGATTCTGCCGGCTAGTACGATTATAACCTGTCGGCCAATATGAGAAATAGAAGTATAACACAGAGTAAATATCACAGTCCACAGCCACAGTACTAATCATATATATAGCAAATGAAAAGTACATGAATAAAGTCCAAAATGAGTACGAAAATCAAAGTGAATAAGGGCTTATGCCCAGTACATTAATATCAAATCACTCTCTCTCTCAATCTAACAGCAGCGGAATCTATCATATCAACTCATCTCACCTGAGGACGTGCTCCAGTAGCGGTAGTAGGTGGTATCGGAATCTGCTCCTCAAGCCCTGCCTCCTCGATGTGCTGGTCCATCTCCACGGGCACCTAAAATGATATAGTCACCGACCATTAGTCAAAAAGACTAAGTCGTTTCCTACGAACCTCGCCACGCAGCTCCTAGGCACAGAGCGGGAGGACGAAGCGGAGGATAACAAGGGGTAACAAAAGTGGAAGCAGGTGACAAGAACTAACTAGAAGTGGTAATAGGTATTATCATTCTACTCTAGCAGTTCCAAGTATGAAGTACAGGTAAGTAAAGAGCAGTACTAGCAAGTAAAAAGAAGTGCTAGTAAAGGAAGAACTGAAAGTAATGCAGGAAAGTAAAACTACACTACCACTACACTAACATCACAGAGCGTACCTTAACTTATAAAGATGCCCATACAAATTTATATGTTAAGATTTCCAGGAATTGTAACTTATCATATAAAAGAGCCCATACTAATTTATATGATAAGGATCTATGAAGCGTATGCCCTAATATGAATGAATGTTATGATGCAATTTATGTAGCAAGCAAGTGCAAGTCACATACAATGACTCCATGATCACAGACCTTTAGTTCCCACTTTTCAAGAGCTAGCATTACTCTCAAGTACCGTCATTGTGGCTATGGCAGCAGCGGAACGGGCGCTTCCGCTTTCTAGGAGGGTGTTCACACCACCAAGCCAAGACCTCTCCTGTACGCCTCTGTACACCGACAAGTGCACTCTAGAGTCTCTGTGTACTATTGCTAGCTACATGCTAGTCTTTTAGGTCGGGTGCACGTCTTCGGGGATTGTCTGCCTGACCGCAGTATTAAACAACATACTGGCCCTTCCACCCGTACACCTCACCCGAGTCACTGTACTGTCATCGGTGTGACGACTGGCCCAGTACCGCATGACCCACCACCATTTATGCACATGGAAGTATTTCATCTCGAGCCTCCAGCTCGTAGGACCAACCTGTCCTTATTCCTCCAACCCTGCCTGGGTGAGCAAGTATAGCAAACACTTTCTTCCAACTCTACACGAGTGAGCAAGTAGTCAACAGACTCCAAGTCCCTCCAACCCGGCACGAGTGAGCATATAACACATCAATTCCCTCCAACTCTGCACGGGTGATCAAGTAATCAACAAACTCCAAGTACCTCCAACCCGACACGAGTGAGAAAAATTACAGTTTACCTAGCCTATTAGGCTACTCTTGCTTACCGGTTATTACACTTAGTGAATTAGGGTTAATCCCAGGACTGCCCAGGGTATGTGATGCAGGCACTATCCGCACGAGATAACCTTATCGTTTATTGCACGAGCGCCTAACACCCACAACGCTAGCCACACAAAGCTCAAACGCAGCGCACTACTATGCAAACTAAACAAGTAAACAACACGGTAAGCCACACCGTCGGAAAGATCGGACAAGCGGCTAGAGGCGTTATCCTTTCAAGCAAAAGGGACCCACCCGGTCCGGACGAGCGATGTTTGTACCAAAGAAGATCTACCCGAAAACACGATCGAGAAATGGTAGTTCCCCAACAAAAAGAGCGGGGTTCGCCAAACCCTTTTCGGAAATAAAGCGTAGTGATGTTGCAACACTTAAAGCAAAACCCACGAAATCAAACGATTCGCAAGCAACGCAAAAATTACTCCAGCCGTAGAAAAATCAAGAGGGAAACACACCGAAGTGGAGAGATTCGTTTACCCAGTCGGATGGATGATTCCAACTTTTTCACCCAAAGATCACTCGCCCGCGGTTCCGCCGGAGTTGCACCGAATG